>OY744545.1:20072495-20199995 GCA_963556195.1 Sepiola atlantica | reverse complement strand
ATAATAATAATAATAATAATAATAATAATAATAATAATAATAATAATAATAATAATAATAATAATAATAATAATATAATAATAATAATAATAATAATAATAATAATAATAATAATAATAATAATAATAATAATAATAATATAATAATAATAATAATAATAATAATAATAATAATAATAATAATAATAATAATAATAATAATAATAATAATAATAATAATAATAATAATAATAATAATAATAATAATAATAATAATATAATAATAATAATAATAATAATAATAATAATAATAATAATAATAATAATAATAATAATAATAATAATAATAATAATAATAATAATAATAATAATAATAATAATAATAATAATAATAATAATAATAATAATAATAATAATAATAATAATAATAATAATAATAATAATAATAATAATAATAATAATAATAATAATAATAATAATAATAATAATAATAATAATAATAATAATAATAATAATAATAATAATAATAATAATAATAATAATAATAATAATAATAATAATAATAATAATAATAATAATAATAATAATAATAATAATAATAATAATAATAATAATAATAATAATAATAATAATAATAATAATAATAATAATAATAATAATAATAATAATAATAATAATAATAATAATAATAATAATAATAATAATAATAATAATAAATAATAATAATAATAATAATAATAATAATAATAATAATAATAATAATAATAATAATAATATATATATATATATATATATATATATATATATATATATATATATATATATATATATATATATATATATATATATATATATATATATATATTATTTATACCTACGGACTATAGCGTCAAAACAAACATATTTGTCGTACTTAATAAACTTCAAACAATTCTTGATGACTGCACTGAATTCAAAAGAATTAACAACAATCCTACCAATATGTTATAAACACAAGTGAACAGACTTATCACTGCTAACAATGCACAAATTGATAATTTTTAACTTCACAAAATAATTAGCGATTACAAACCAGGATATTAATACGGAACAGTTAAGATACATAAACCATATTCCCCTCTCCGACCTATCATATCCCAAATTACTACTCTTATATATTCCTTAACAAAGACCTTTAATGAACTTATCAGCCCGTATTAACGTAGCAAATATAGCTTAAATTCTAGTCTTTTAAATTTCAAGAATGTGTTTCCATAACGCTACAAAATAGCTGTTGTTAAAAATCTATTAAACCGTGCCAAATCAATCTCCTCATCAAAATAAATACTATTTATTGAATTAAAAAATATCAAACAACGAATTCCCTAACCCTAACACAAGAACTATTACAAATTTTACAAAGCAAACAACCGGATAATGAAATCAGTTCCTCTCTAGACGTAAAACGCCTATTCATCGATGTAGCTGTAAAGGAAACAATAGACATAATCATCATCAATAATATATACAATAACCAGCCTCTCCTTCCACTTACAATTAATTTAATAAATACTAAAAAGATACGATTAATCTGCACCACCGAAGTACCTTTTTATCACTTCAAGGGAAACATTTACAATAAAATGTATGTAATTTCAATGGGTTCGGTTCTCGGTCCGATTCTTAGCGAATTCTATGTCAAACCTAGAAAACAAAATATCTAATAACATTAAAAAAAACTCTACTTACGTCGCTATGTCGACGATATTCTTATTCCAACTGATAACAGTGAACAAAACACAAATTTCAAGACTTTTTCCAAAAAACTTTGTTCTTAAATTCATCATTCTATATGTTCTTATTGACGCCTCTAATAAATCGTGTAACACTTCTACTTATAAAAAAACAACCAGCTTAAATTCTGGTCTTTTTAAATTTCAAGAACGTGTGCCCCTATTGCTACAAAATAGCTATTGTTAAAAATCTATTAAACCGTGCCAAATTAATCTCTTCCTCTAAAAAAATACTATTCATTGAATTAAAAAATATAAAAAAGTACTTATTAACAATGAATTCCCTAATTATATTGTTGATAAACAAATAAAATTAATGATTCGAAACTTCAAAAACACCAGTACAAATAATAATAATATTCAACATCACAACTCAAACAATATTAACATATACTATTGTAATCAAATGCAACCAAACTTCAGATTAAAAGAAAAAGCCATGAAAAATATTATACACAGATACACATCCCTAATGGACAATAACAATAAAATTAGACTCATTATTTACTAAAATAAATTTTAAACCCAAAATCTTGTAGTAAAAAAAAACTCCTCCCCAACTCAAAAACCTCTAGAAAGAACCAATGTGATTTATAAGTTTAAATGCCCTTTGGGAGAATGTAACTCCCATAATAATAATAAAGCTAATAGCTACATTGGTTTTACAAGCACTACCCTATCCCGCCGCCTCACCATGCATCTTGTAAACTCTAGCTCAATTTACCAACATCTACAAAAACATAACTGCCCTCTCTCTGATTTAAGACAAATTTAGTTAATAACACTAAAATTATAATTTGGGGATTTAAACAAACAATTTCTTTTTTAATTGTTCTAACCGTAATTAGAAAAGCCATATATTTCTTAGCGAGTGTCTATCATTCGCATCCTCGTTCACTTTATGTTAGTTGACCCCCCCTCCTCTTAATTTATATGATATCTATCATTCTAGCTCCCTCTCTCGCTCTCTCTCTCTTTCTTTCTTTATATCTCATTCTCTGTCTCATTCTCTCTCTCTCTCTCTCTCTCTCTCTCTCTCTCTCTCTCTCTCTCTCTCTCTCTCTCCCTCTCTTTCTCTCTCTCTCTGTTTATTAGATGAAGATAATAAAGAAATGTATTTATTGAAAATTGTACTGTTTTAATCGATGGGAGGATATAATTTGATTTTAGAACAATTCACATACAAATGGATACAGTCGGATTTGTTTACCTTAGTGACATCAGAGTAATCAACAATCACCATATTTGCTGATCGGACGATCTCATTGTTTGTAAATGTGCGTGAATAGCAATAACGTACGTACGAAAATGAAATGCCTTAGCGTATTATTAAGTAGATGAAATGCCTTAGCGTATTATTAATTAGATGAAATGCCTTAGCGTATTATTAATTAGATGAAATGCCTTAGCGTATTATTAATTAGATGAAATGCCTTAGCGTATTATTAAATAGATGAAATGCCTTAGCGTATTATTAATTAGATGAAATGCCTTGGCGTATTATTAATTAGATGAAATGCCTTAGCGTATTATTAAATAGATGAAATGCCTTAGCGTATTATTAATTCGATGAAATGCCTTAGCGTATTATTAATTAGATGAAATGCCTTAGCGTATTATTAAATAGATGAAATGCCTTAGCGTATTATTAATTCGATGAAATTCCTTAGCGTATTATTAATTCGATGAAATGCCTTAGCGTATTATTAATTAGATGAAATGCCTTAGCGTATTATTAAATAGATGAAATGCCTTAGCGTATTATTAATTCGATGAAATGCCTTAGCGTATTATTAATTAGATGAAATTCCTTAGCGTATTATTAATTAGATGAAATGCCTTAGCGTATTATTAATTAGATGAAATGCCTTAGCGTATTATTAATTAGATGAAATGCCTTAGCGTATTATTAATTCGATGAAATGCCTTAGCGTATTATTAATTAGATGAAATGCCTTAGCGTATTATTAATTAGATGAAATGCCTTAGCGTATTATTAATTAGATGAAATGCCTTAGCGTATTATTAATTAGATGAAATGCCTTAGCGTATTATTAATTAGATGAAATGCCTTAGCGTATTATTAATTAGATGAAATGCCTTAGCGTATTATTAATTCGATGAAATGCCTTAGCGTATTATTAATTAGATAAAATGCCTTAGCGTATTATTAATTAGATGAAATGCCTTAGCGTATTATTAATTAGATGAAATGCCTTAGCGTATTATTAATTAGATGAAATGCCTTAGCGTATTATTAATTCGATGAAATGCCTTAGCGTATTATTAATTAGATGAAATGCCTTAGCGTATTATTAATTAGATGAAATGCCTTAGCGTATTATTAATTAGATGAAATGCCTTAGCGTATTATTAATTCGATGAAATGCCTTAGCGTATTATTAATTAGATGAAATGCCTTGGCGTATTATTAAATAGATGAAATGCCTTAGCGTATTATTAAATAGATAAAATGCCTTAGCGTATTATTAATTAGATGAAATGCCTTAGCGTATTATTAATTAGATGAAATGCCTTAGCGTATTATTAATAAATAGACGCCTTCTTGTCTGAAATTAAAAACTGATTTCATAACAAATAGATAAAAACGATGGTAAATAAAATAAATGGAAAAGCAAAAGTTTACTATTTTCTTTCGTTTTTCCTTTTTTTATCAAACTTTTATCGTTCTAAAAAAAGAAATAAAATATCGATGCAGCATGGTCTTCTCTAGTTGTGCTTTTCTCTGTTCGCGTCACAAACACGAGCCTGTGTTCACAAATTAATGTTTAGCTGCGTTGTAAGCAACAAGATACTACTTTTACAGAGCTAATTTCAATGACCCTTAAAATTACGCATCTAATATATAAAATAAAGTCAGTCGCTTTCTCTATTTCTTTATCATCAATATTTGATTCTAGTTTGTCAATTATTTGGGTGGGTCGTTGCAGTCGGAATCTCATCTCAATATATCTCAATATATATAAGGCAAAAATCTGTGTGTGTGTGTATGTCTCGCTAAAACTTAAAAAATACTATACAAACACCCCCTAATCAGGTATTATTTTAACCGCCATAACCTCGAGAAAATAATATCTAAAATTAAAAAAAAAATTTTTTTTAAAGGGGTCAAATAGCCATTTTTTCGTTCAATGTGATCACGATTTTTAATGTTATCTTGTGCACGTGACGTCACATTGATAGGTACATGACGTCATAGTGATAGGTTTGTATCTATTTTTATGCCATCGTCACATTATTATTGATTTTTTTTAATTTCTCTTCGAAGGGAGGGGAATAAGACAGAGCGATTTAGTACACCTCCTTCTATTTGGCGTTGTCCGAGAATAAAACAATACAATGTTAAGAACGTTCTGTTGTCATTATTATTGGTCAAAAAGAAGAAGTTAAGCAATGCATAGCGTGGCCAGTACTAAATGTGTGAGGATTTATGGTGACCAGGTGCTGTAAAATCGAGCTTAAGCATATAATGGCAAGTACTAAATCGATGACTAAATTCAGTGAAATTAAACGAATAAATAATTATGCTCTGCCATTGTTTTCATACATATCAAATAACGTCTCAATCAGTGAAATTAAAGGTATAAATAATTATGCTCCGCCATTGTTTTCACTAATGTTTGTATAGATATTAAATAATGTCTCAATCAGTGAAATTAAAGGAATAAATAATTATGCTCCGTCATTGTTTTCAGAAATATTTGTATACATATTTAATAATGTCTCAATCAGTGAAATTAAAGGAATACATAATTATGCTCCGTCATTGTTTTCACTAATATGTGTATACATATTTAATAATGTCTCAATCAGTGAAATTAAAAGAATAAATAATTATGCTCCGCCATTGTTTTCAATAATATTTGTATACATATTAAATAACGTCTATATCAGTGAAATTAAACGAAAAATAATTATAGATCAATGAAATTAAAGGAATAAATAATTATGCTCCGCCATTGTTTTCAGAAATATTTGTATACATATTAAATAATGTCTCAATCAGTTAAATTAAAGGAATACATAATTATGCTCCGCCATTGTTTTCACTAATATTTGTATACATATAAAATAACGTCTATATCAGTGAAATTAAACGAAAAATAATTATAGATCAATGAAATTAAAGGAATGAATAATTATGCTCCGCCATTGTTTTCAGAAATATGTGTATACATATTTAATAATGTCTCAATCAGTGAAATTAAAGGAATACATAATTATGCTCCGCCATTGTTTTCACTAATATTTGTATACATATTTAATAATGTCTCAATAAGTGAAATTAAAAGAATAAATAATTATGCTCCGCCATTGTTTTCACTAATATTTTCATACATATTTAATAATGTCTCAATCAGTGAAAGTAAAGGAATACATATTTATGCTCCGCCATTGTTTTCACAAATATTTGTATACATATTTAATAACGTCTCAATCAGCGAAATTAAAAGAATACATAAGTATGCTCCGCCATTGTTTTCACTAATATTTGTATACATATTTAATAATGTCTCAATCAGTGAAATTAAAGGAATGAATAATTATGCTCCGTCATTGTTTTCACTAATATTTGTATACATATGTAATAATGTCTCAATCAGTAAAATTAAAGGAATACATATTTATGCTCCGCCATTGTTTTCACAAATATTTGTATACATATTTAATAATGTCTCAAACAGTGAAATTAAAAGAATAAATAATTATGCTCCGTCATTGTTTTCACTAATATTTGTATACATATTATATAATGTCTCAATCAGTGAAATCAAAGGAATATATAATCATGCTCCGCCATTGTTTTCACTAATATTTGTATACATATTAAATAACGTCTCAATCAGTGAAATTAACGGAATAAATAATTATGCTCCGCCATTGTTTTCAGAAATATTTGTACACATATTTAATGATGTCTCAATCAGTGAAATCAAAGGAATAAATAATTATGCCCCGCCATTGTTTTCACTAATGTTTGTATACATATTAAATGACGTTTCAATCAGTAAAATTAAGCGACTAAATAATTTTACTCCACCGTTGTTTTCACTAATATTTGTATACATATAAAACAACGTCTCAATCAGTAAAATTTTTGGGGGTGGGGCCAATTTTTTTTTTTAACTCAAAATATTTCTTAGGGTAGTGGGAGAGTTAAACAAATTTGGCGTGGGGTGGAGGGTAAAAAATTTGGGGAGGGCGTGTTAGGGAAAATTTTTGCCGGGTGGGCCCAAATTTTATTTTTCTCTTGAACTTAAAATACTTCTTAGGATAGGGAGAGAGTAAAGTTTTTTAGGGTTGGTAGGGTAAGAGGGTAAAAAAAAAATTTTGGGGGGGGGGTCGGGGAAATTTGTTTCTTAACTTAAAATATTTCTCAGGGTTGGGGGAGAGTGAAAAATTAGTTCGGATGGGGGGGCTGGAGATATTGAGGGGTCGGGGAAAATTTTAGGGGTCAGGCCGAACTTTTTAGGGGTCCGGCCAAATTTTTTACTTTTTTTTGTTTTGAACTCAAAATATTTCTCAGGGTTGGGGGTGAGTGAAAAATTAGTTGGGATGGGGGGGCGCCAGAGATTGAGGGGTCGGTGAAAATTTTAGGGGTCAGGCCGAACTTTTTAGGGGTCTGGCCAAATTTTTTACTTTTTTTTTGTTTGAACTAAAAATATTTCTCAGGGTTGGGGGGAGTGAAACATTAGTTGGGATGGGGGGCTGGAGAGATTGAAGTATCGGGGAAAATTTTAGGGGTCAGGCCGAACTTTTTAGGGGTCAGGCCAAATTTTTTACTTTTTTTTTTCTTTTGAACTCAAAATATTTCTCAGGGTTGGGGAGAGTGAAAAATTAGTTGGTATGGGGGGCTGGAGAGATTGAGGAGTCGGGGAAAATTTTAGAGGTCAGGCGGAACTTTTTAGGGGTAAGGCCAAATTTTTTTGTTTTTTTTTGTTTTGAACTCAAAATATTTCTCAGGGTTGGGGGAGAGTAAAAAATTAGTTGGGATAAGGGCTCGAGATGTCGGGGAAAATTTTAGGGGTCAGGCCGAACTTTTTAGGGGTCAGGTCAAATTTTTTTCTTTTTATTTTGGTTTTGAACTCAAAAGATTTCTCAGGGTTGGGGAAGAGTGAAACATTAGTTCGGATGGGGGGCTGGAGAGATTGAAGTGTCGGGGAAAATTTTAGGGGTCAGGCCGAACTTTTTAGGGGTCAGGCCAAATTTTTTACTTTTTTTTTTTTTTTAACTCAAAATATTTCTCAGGGTTGGGGAGAGTGAGAAATTAGTTGGGATAGGGGGCTGGAGAGATTGAGGGGTCGGAGAAAATTTTAGGAGTCAGGCAGAAACTTTTAGGGGTCAGGCCAAATTTTTTTTTTTTTTTTGTACTCAAAATATTTCTCATGGTTGGGGAGAGTGAAAAATTAGTTGGGATGGGGGACTGGAGAGATTGAGGAGTCGGGGAAAATTTTAGAGGTCAGGGTGAACTTTTTAGGAGTAAGGCCAAATTTTTTTGTTTTTTTTTGTTTTGAACTCAAAATATTTCTCAGGGTTGGGGGAGAGTGAAAAATTAGTTGGGATGGGGGGCTGGAAAGATTGAAGGGTCGGGGAAAATTTTAGGGGTCAGGGCGGACTTTTCATGGGTCGGACCAAATTTTCTTGTTTTTTTTTGTTTTGAACTCAAAATATTTCTCAGGGTAGGGGGAGAGTAAAAAATTAGTTGGGATAAGGGGTCGAGAGATTGAGATGTCGGGGAAAATTTTAGGGGTTAGGCCGAACATTTTAGGGGTCAGGCCAAATTTTTTTCTTTTTATTTTGGTTTTGAACTCAAAATATTTTTCAGGGTTGGGGGAGAGTGAAAAATTAGTTGGGATGGAGGGCTGGAGAGATTGAGGAGTCGGGGAAAATTTTAGGGGTCAGGCCGAACTTTTTAGGGGTCAGGCCCAATTTTTTTTTTTTTTTTTTTTTTGAACTCAAAATATTTCTCAGGTTTGGGGGAGAGTGAAAAATTAGTTGGGATGGGGGGCTGGAGAGATTGAAGGGTCGGGGAAAATTTTAGGAATCAGGCCGAACTTTTTAGGGGTCAGGCCAAATTTTATTTCTTTTTATTTAGATTTTGAACTAAAAATATTTCTCAGGGTTGGGGGAGAGCGAAAAATTAGTTGGGATGGGGGGGCGGGAGAGATTGAGGGGTCGGGGAAAATTTTAGGGTTCAGGCGGAACTTTTTAGGGGTCAGGCCAAATTTTTTTTTTTTTTTTTTTGAACTCAAAATATTTCTCAGGATTGGGGGAGAGTGAAAAATTAGTTGGAATGGGGGGCTGGAGAGATTGAGGGGTCGGGGAAAATTTTAGTGCTCAGGGTGATTTTTTTTGGAGGTCAGGCCAATTTGTTTTTTGTTTTTTTGTTTTGAACTCAAAATATTTCTCAGGGTTGGGGAAGAGTGAAACATTAGTTCGGATGGGGGTCTGGAGAGATTGAGGGGTCGGGGAAAATTTTAGGGGTCAGGCCGAACTTTTTAGGGGTCAGGCCAATTTTTTTTTTTTTTTTGTTTTAACTCAAAATATTTCTTAGGGTTGGGGGAGAGTGAAAAATTAGTGGGGATGGGGGCTGGAGAGATTGAGGTGTCGGGGAAAATTTTAGGGGTCAGGCTGAACTTTTATGGGGTCAGGCCAAATTTTTTTGTTTTGAACTCAAAATATTTCTCAGGGTTGGGGGAGAGTGAAAAATTAGTTAGGATATGGGGCTGGAGAGATTGAGGTGTCGGGGAAAATTTTAGGGGTCAGGCCGAACTTTTTAGGGGTCAGGCCAAATTTTATTTCTTTTTATTTTGATTTTGAACTAAAAATATTTCTCAGGGTAGGGGGAGAGTGAAAAACAAGTTTTGATAGAAAGTAGCGGTGAAATGGGGCGACCAGGGAAGAGAAAGGTAGAAAGATAAAGAAACGGCTATAGAGAAAAATAGAAGTTTAAATATAAAGATGTTACACACGCGATTTTTCTTCAATTGTATGTTTTTATGACCCCGAGCAACGCCGGGTAGCCCCGCTAGTAATAAATAAATAATAAATAAATAAATAAATAAGAATAATAAATTGTAATTCAAATGAATTCATTCCAGAAAAAAATTTTCATAGAAAAGTCGCAATCTTAAAAATGGGACGCAACTCTGTATTCGTCAATATTTTGGGACAAAACAGCAGAGTTAAAATAAAACAATAACAAAACAAAACGCCGGGCAGGTACAGCAAATATATTGAATTGGTTTGTTTTGATTTTTCGAAAAAACAGCACGATTCCTTTTTTAAATTGACCTCAATGGAGAGGATGACAAACTGCCTGACCGCCTTGTGGTTTTTCCCTTCACAAAAGTCGCTAATAAGACACTTTTGCGCCTTCGTCAATAATGGACTCGGCGACAAACCCTGTTCATGTGGTAGCGTCAGCGGGGGGGGGGGGGTGAACAAAATACGCCGATCTTCTCGACAGATTATTATTCTAATCGATCGCCGTGGAGACGAGCGGGGCGATTGGTTCCGATACCCTGGACTTCCCCAACTGCCTTGGTCTATCAATGACGTGCCAAACAGGGAAACAGCATGAGTTGAATTGGCTTTCCTTCGCCATTATTCGAGGGAACGCTTCGAGCCTGCTCACGGTCTGCCAAGCTAACAGGACACTGATCAAACTTCCTCTTTTGAATAGTCTTTTTTAATTTCGAAAGCGATCATTCGGAATAGGACGGCAACAAAGTAAGTGTTTACTTTTTAACTTGTTTACGTTTTTGGAATTTAACTTTTAAATTTTCAATTTAAAAATCATAGTTTGTCAAATGTTGAATCATGTATTTATCGACTTGTATCTATATCAATCTATATACTATTAAAAAGTTATAGAGTGTTCGGTTCGTACACAAATAGAAACATGTGGTTGGTTGATAAAAAGAAATAGGCAGAGTACACATTACTAAGTCAGTAGTGTTTACGATGTCAATACCCAAGGTCTAATCTCATGTAAATCTAAAGTATTTTTTTATGAATTTAAAGAAATTAACATAATTTAATGACAAAAATATTTCAAACATTTTTTTTTAAATACGCAAGAAAATAGACATAAAGGGTATTCGGCATTTGTTCAAAGCGAATATTTTCGCTTCGAAACATGATTTTAAATGTTTTTTGCAAATAAAAACATTTAAAATAATGTTTCAAAGCGAATATTTTCGCTTCAAAACATAATTTTAAATGTTTTTTTTGCAAATAAAAACATTTAAAATCATGTTTCAAAGCGAATATTTTCGCTTCAAAACATAATTTTAAATGTGTTTTTTGCAAATAAAAACATTTAAAATCATGTTTCAAAGCGAATATTTTCGCTTCAAAACATGATTTTAAATGTTTTTTGCAAATAAAAACATTTAAAATCATGTTTCAAAGCGAATATTTTCGCTTCAAAACATAATTTTAAATGTTTTTTGCAAATAAAAACATTTAAAATCATGTTTCAAAGCGAATATTTTCGCTTCAAAACATAATTTTAAATGTTTTTTGCAAATAAAAACATTACGTAAATATATTCACCGTAGTTACTTACTCTCCCATGCAAAAACTGAATAGCATTTTTTCCCAACGAAATGTCACAAATATTTTTCTTCGTACAAGTGGTAGAAACGAGGCAAAGTTGGAAATTGACATGCCCAGATACTGTACCCACACCGATGAAGAAGCGGATATAAACTACTTGAATAAATATTTTTATGTCAATAAAATAATTATTAAAACTTCCTTTCTCGTTAAATTTTCTTAGCTGCATGAATCACAAAAATAATTTTCGCAGAAAGTTGATTTAAATAATGGCTGCTTATACAGCTGAAAGCACAAATGAAAAACGTATTTCCAAATGAAAACTTCTGTATATACTTACGTATCAGGCAAAAATAAGGGAAGATTATCGAGTAGAATTTTAATTAAACACAATAATTAGTTTTATCGTATCTTGCCTATCTGCAATTCATTATCACTTGTTTAAAAGACAGACTGACTTATCTCCTCCTGTTTTACGGATATTCCGCTCGTATCAACGGCGAATCGGCAAGATACGATAAAACTGATTTTATCTTTAATTAAAATTCTAATCGATAATTTTTCCTAAATTTTGGTGTAAATACCTATTTTTGCCTGACACATAAGAAGTTTTCCTCTGAATTTATTTTGAACTGCAAGTTTCACCTGTGTAATTACGTTTTTCACCTGTGCTTTCAACTGTATAAGCACCAAATATTGCTATTTACTGTCGACAAGGCAATTGATTAACTTGAAACGATTTACATGTGTCAATTACTTCATTCCATTATGATGTGTAACATTTATTGACTACCTAAATGAGCAAGTAGATATGTTCTCGGTGGAATGCAAGAGAATTAATGTAGCAGAAGATAGACCTTAATGTGGGGTCTTTCCTCGTGTATTACACGAAAGAATAGCAGACACTCATTCGGATCTCGCCGTTTTGAAACGCTTCACGCGTCAAGGGTTCAGCCTGACCCGCCACCCCTTAGTAACAATGAGAAAGTTGTTGCCGGGGAGTCTGCCTTTAATAGCTACACTGTCTCAGTTAAATCTCTTTAAGCCATGAAAGGCCGGGAATCCTATCTACCGAAGCCGACAGGATATATATCGCATTTCTTCGAAACGGAGAATTCAAACATTTGAAAGCCTCAGCCAGTTGATTTCTTACGACTTGTAATTGGATTTTGAAAAGCATTTATTCATGAAAATCACACATTTTTGTTACGGAATGATCTAAGAACCGATAATCGCGTACATTTATCCAGCTCTTTTGCAAACTAGCCCAGTCTGATAATATATAAACCAGTCGTGACAATGGCATATATATATATATATATATATATATATATATATATATATATATATATATATAGAGAGAGAGAGAGAGAGAGAGAGAGAGAGAGAGAGAGAAGAAGAAGAAGAAGAAAAGCCCCAAACTATATTATTTATGTATTCAGCAACGTTTTGTCTTTATTGTAGACTTCCTCAGAATGAAGCAAAATGAAGAAAAATTATACAGTTAGTAATTTTGATTTGGCTGTAGATGAGAAAAGCTAGAAGTGAAAAACGGCAATTTGGGTTAATCCGTTATCAGCAGCAGTCTATACAGTTCAAGGGAAAAAGAGTAAATGGGGTGACAGCTTGGAGTTAGTAATTCCCATATCTATGTTTAGCTTAGGGAGCATGTCTGGGTCAAAGTATGTCAAAGCCAAGCTTGGCCGATAGTGGATGTAGGAGGGGGGAGTCTGAACTTATTGTTATGCTTCGAATTAAAATGAAAGAAGAAAGAAAGAAAACAATTAGATTTTTTATATAAAGCGTGGAGATGTTTGCTATTTTGAAACGCAAATTCTGATTAAAAACGAAAAGTTGTGGCAAAAAGAAGAGAGGGATGACATCATACCTATTAGTTTATTTATTTAAGTGTGAATGTATTATTTATTCCTATTTATTTGGTTACTTTATTTGTGTCTCATTAATTAATCAGTATTTGTTGGCAATATGTGGAAATATGTGTAAAATAGAGTTGGAAATAACATAACTCGTTTTTTTATGTGTGAATGTTTTTATTGATATTTTTAGTTCATTATTTGTGCATTATTAATTGATCAATAATTATTAAAATTACGTCGGATCATTTTATTGCCATTTAAGGTCTATTACCCCCCCCCCCCCCAAAAAAAAAACAACTTTTTCCAATTATTATAAAATGAATTCCTTATATACAAGATAACAACCCCAGATATATTATATTATACTTATCACATCCACATCTCCCCTACCAACCTAAATAAAACCTACACTCGCAACTCGTAATTCTACCTATTACAAATAACATAAATTATTAGATAGTTTTATCATTCATCTAAAAAAAATTCTGTTCATTAAAGTTCTTACTTCAACCGTGAATGGTTGCTTTCTAGCAACTGAAATATCTTGGTAAAGCTTTTATGTGTTTGAGTTTATATTTTCGTTAGTTTGTTGACACAAAGAATACATTATAAAAATTTACAGTCAAAGAAGATAAGACAAACGAAAGTGTATTTCGATGCAGCTAACAGTAAACACGTTACAACAACCACTAGTTAACAGTAAACACGTTACAACAACCACTAGTTAACAGTAAACACGTTACAACAACCACTAGTTAACAGTAAACACGTTACAACAACCACTAGTTAACAGTAAACACGTTACAACAACCACTAGTTAACAGTAAACACGTTACAACAACCACTAGTTAATAGTAAACACGTTACAACAACCACTAGTTAACAGTAAACACGTTACAACAACCACTAGTTAACAGTAAACACGTTACAACAACCACTAGTTAACAGTAAACACGTTACAACAACCACTAGTTAACAGTAAACACGTTACAACAACCACTAGTTAACAGTAAACACGTTACAACAACCACTAGTTAAGCTTCTAAAACAATGCATATAAAAATGCTACTAGCTATACATGTAGAAGTGAGAAATTGTTAAAAGATCACGAGTTGAGAAAGAAAATTGCGAGGTATGTAAGTTATGCTTGAAAGAAAAATTGTCCATATGGCAATACCGAGATATCAATAATTTGCTAATCAAAAGAAAGTAGCAGAAAGTTCTTCTAACACAAGCGATTCGCAGCAGCAGGTAAGAATGGATGTATATCCCGCCTAAAATGAGTAAATTCACGTGTATTCTTTACTAAAACATAGTTGGTGGAAAGAATAATCAACAGACACAGAATACTAATCTATATGCTATTAAAAAGTTATGGGAGAAGTCTTCAGTAATTAGCAAGGACTCATGGCGCAGTTAAATTCAGTTCTAAGTGATAGTCATCTGAATGTTGAAGGTTCAAGCCTCGGTGCGGGCGATACGAAGAATTGCGAATTACCGAAGACTTCTTTCGGTCATGGCTGACGGAACAAGAGCATGCTACCCCCGTGGATTAAATAAAGGGTTCCGTTCGAAATTCCGTCCAGATTCCCGAGTTCGACAGAAATATTCCCGAGTTCGAAGAGATAGACCTAAAATTATGCTCATAATTATATTAATGGTACTTGGTACACTAACAATAAAGCAAACGGGAATAAATAAACACATTCACACATAATTCAAAACACTATGAATATTATATCCTCACGCTTTTACTTATATTCACATATTACATATACACACACTTGTATAATCATAAATACTTCTGAATAATTACGGATCAATTAATAACACACAAATAAAGAATTAAATAAATATAAATAAACACATTCATACATAAATAAAATAAAGAGCTATATTATTTCTCACACACTTTTATAGATACTCCCACAAATTACAAGAAATTAATTAATTAATTAATGAAACACAAATGAAGTAATCAAATAAATAGAAATAAATTAATACACCCAGTTTGAATATTTAAACTAATGGGTATGATACTCCCCTCTCTCTCTCTTTATGCCAAAATGATTTTATACATATTCCTACATATTACAGGAAACTTATTAATTAATTAATAAGACATAAATAAAATAATCAAATAAATAGGATTAAATTAATACACCCATTTTGAATATTTAAACTAATAAATACAATACCCCCTTCTCTCTTTATGCCAAAACTTTTATTTCAATCATATTTTACGTTTCAAAATCAGTTTAAAAAATCTCCACGTCTTTTCCTCCTTTCCCTCCCAGTTTAGAATAAACGGCAGATTCATACTTCCGCCCCTTCCACATCTACTGCCAGCCAAGCTTGGCTGTGACATATTTTGACACCGAGAAACTTCCTAGCTAAAATAACCATAAACTAATAAGTCGAAACCATCATTCCTATTCATCTCGCGTCCTTTGAAGGAGACAGGCCACTGCTGATAAGCAAAATCATGTTTTTTTATTCTCTGCTTGCTCACGTCAACAACCATGCCGAAGTCTGGACACTTTCTGACAAATCAAAATTAAATGTATGATTTTTTCTACATTGTTTTCTTCATATTGAGGAAGTCTTTCAATAAAGACGAAACGTTGGTGAATACATAAATCACATAGTTTTTGTCTTTCCTTTTTTCATTTTCAGAAAAAGAAAAAAGAGAAAGGAGAAAATGAGGGGAAGAAAACCAAATATAATAAGTAAGTGGAGACGTGGATCATTTTATCACCACTTTTCTTCATATATATATATATATATATATATATATATATATATATATATATATATATATATATATATATAGCAAAACTGTGTACCTCCCCATTCTAGCACTACTGCGCGCAATTAGTTTCATGAACATCTCTCAAACGGATAAATTAGGCGTTGTGATCTTATAGAATATCCTTCTCCCTATAAACTTTTTTCTTTGGGCTTTGCTGAAAAACTCGGCCTGCGCTGAAAAGCCGATGAATATTCAGCAACTGACTAAACGAATTATTGTACAATGTAAACTTGTGCCGACTTGTGTGCAATTCTGTTCGTCAAAAAACTTCTAAATTCATCTAAGAACGCGGTCAGCATTTCCAGCACTTACTCTAACTGTGCTCTACAAAGCTTTGCTTTCATATCTATCTATTACTAAGGTAGATTTGGTATCTGTCTGTCTGAAGCCGAAACTATACTATTACTTCTATTAATGTACTAGTGTACAATCTTTTAATGCTCAGTTCAGTTTACTATTTCAGACTACGAGTAAGTGTGTATGTTCTCTTCTCATCAGAACTTTCATCCCATGCATTACCTCCTCATTTGGGGGTAGTGTAGTATATGTTAGTTCGTCATGATACTATCCTCCCAGGTATTACTTCTTTCAGCATTAGCTCTTTCTTTTGGGGGTAGTGTATTATATTTTGTCATTATAAGAATATCCTCCTATACATTATCTCTACCTTAGGGGGTAGTGTAGTATCTGTTTTGTTGTTATGAGACCCTCCTTTCAGGTATTACCTCATCCATTGGGGGTAGTGCAATATATGTTCGTTCGTAATTATACGATCCTCCCAGGCAGTACCTCATACTTTGGAGGGGAGGGGGCAGAGAGAAGCATATATTGGCTCGTACCTTTAATGTTTTATCAAGTACAGTTAATTTGTTTTGACTGCCTGGTTACTTCTAACTCAGCCTACATTCACCCTCCCCCTTCTTGGGTTGAGCACTGTGTCTTAGGTGAAATCGACAACTGCCATCAGTGAAAGTACAAGGCTCGTCGTGTAAACAAATGGGGCATTTTTCAACACTTGACAGTGCATATAACTCATAGCCAACTGTCTAGTAGGCAGTCGAGTTTCGATACCGGCCCGAGGCACTTGCTAGTCTAGCTACGCTGAAGAGTTGTGCTACAGCAAAGCAGTTTGTCGGTAGATGACTAATATATGTGTGTGTGTGTGTATGTGTGTGTGTGTGTGCGTGTGCGTGTGCGTGTGCGTGATGCTATCCCTCTGTTTCAGCTTAACTCCTCTATCTCTGCTTGAAGTTCAAGCGAACCAAGCTAGTAATGAGGCGAGACTTGAACAAACGGAGCCAACTCTTCTTGTTCGCAATCAAATTCAAATTCGTGACTCCGTGTTTTTGATGGCTTTACCAACCATGCTTATCCCCCCTCCCCTCCGCTACACATACACGCCCCGCTCCTTACCCCGGGCCATCAGTAATTTCACACTTAACTTAACTCACTTAGTTGAGGGAAATTAGCGCAAAGTCTCGTCGGCAGGAGTGTGGTACGTGCGTGGGTGGGTGTCTATGGATGTGACGGGGCTGGGGACGGTTGGTGAAAAATGAAAAGAAAATGGAGGACGGTGACAAAGTAAACGGTACGAAAAACTGCCTTTCTTAATAATAACTTGTAACTTCAGATGCACCTGTGCAAGCAATGTGGGATGGTCTCATTTGACACACGGGTGGGGGATGGATGCACACAAACAATATATATATATACGAAAGACTATCAAATGTGGTTGTTTGTGGTAAATTTGGTAACTAGTATGTATTGAATCCCAAAGTGCTTAATACTATTAAGAGTAGAGCAGTTATAAACATTATAGAAATGGCTTGTGTTGACGCTTGCACGGTTTCGACTGAATGGCCCTTCTGAATCAAATGTTTGCTCTAACGAGATCATTAGGTCGAAACCTTAGCAGTCGACAGTTAAGAAGTCCAGACTGCTGACTGACGTCTAGCAGTAATAAAGAGCCGTGATAACTGTGTGTTCATAACCGTCTCTATTTATATAAACATAGGTATGTGTATGTTTATATATTTCTATGTATAAGATTCACTTCTAAACTAATTAACCAATCATTATGAATTCGGGAACACAGCTGCTAGGCGATATTTTGTTTCATTTAGTTACGTTAAAAAGAGAAAAGAGAGGATGGAAGGCCTTCGTGAAAATTCAGATACTTTCATTTTTGATCTGTGTGAAATTATAACAGTAGATATTAGACATCAATTAAGGAATATTCTCCAAATTTCAGTTTACTTGGGGTATTTAAAGAGTTTTAGCCCATTTGAAAATTAAAATATTTTAGAGTTGCATTAAATTTAATGCAACTCCATAAACACCAATGAAGCAAGATTATCTGAATTTCTAATATATTTGAAGACTCCTTAAGCTAATGTGTGTGTGTGTGGGGGTGGGGGGTGTTGCATTATGAAAGGCCCTGTTAGGAAAAAAAGATGTGGAAAAAAAGATATCTTGAAAATTCGAGCTTTTTGCCTTTAAATAAAAAAAAATGTATTAAAAACTTTGTGGAGGTATGAGTGTGATGTTTGTGTGATTTAGCAATTTAAAAGGTTGTTTTTATGTCATTAAGTTTTTTCTAGTGTTTGTGTAACATTGAAAATCTAATTGTTTTTGTATTTTTGCTTAAATAAAAATGTAATTTTTTTTTTTTTAATTCATTATGTAATTTCGGTTGTTGTGATTTGTATGTGAAAGAGAGAGAGACTGAATTTTTTTTTTTTTTTTAATTTTTTTCTGGGCTTCACCAAAATTTATTTTTCCTTTATGTTGGATAATTATTTAAGCAAAAAATAGTTAACTACGGTTCGTGGATAGTCCAGCTCATGGTCGGTCAGTTAGAAATTAAGGTCCATATGTGTTTAACGTGCAGTTCGATATATGTTCTGGACGTTATAATTTGATTTGTGGAAACGGGGGCTTATTTTTCCGGGAACATCCCAGTGTCTATTGTATAGGCAGGTTTAGTTAAACTAAAAAAAAGGGATAGTCAAGGTTCGCCGTATGGGATCCTCCAGGATCAAGTCACAGTTTTGGACCTGGGACCACGAACAATGGTTCTCCCCGCTATGCGATCAAAGCGAACGGGAAGTGAATGAGAGAGGTATTGTCATTCTGTGGTGAGCCAAGTAAGTCTGCAATTACATTGATCGATCTGATATGAATAATTTTAAAACTGAGTTGTAAAAATGTGGCCCCATCTTTGGATTTTGGATGCTGATTGACCTGTGCGCTGGGGACGACTCTGCACGCCCACCGCATAGATAGAACAGTTGGCAGGGTACGAATAGACGATGATAGACATCTGCATATCAAATGGGTTTGAGAGTTAGGTTGGGATGTGGGGTCTCTCAGTCCGCGCATCATAAGGCAGAGGGGATGGGGTCAACTTAAAAGAATGTACAGTGTTTAAGTAACCTTGGATAGGGTGAGAGTAAGATGTAGACCTAGTGTGGGTGATCCGGGTTAGGTGTTTAAAATAATCTTTCACCTTTTTACCGTGCTGTGTAGTTAAAACAATGGGGTGGGTCGATTATGTAGATTTCGGAGCTGTTGCTCGCTCCGAAACAAAGAGGGTATGAGTTAGAAATACAGGTGATAGTTCTCGAATGTTCGTTCAAGGATCGCTAAGGTGTCCGAAACGTACGGTTCAAATGTAGTAAGTGGTATAGATACAGTACCTTATATATAATACGTAGGCTGACCGCATAGCCACATTGAAAGGAGGGGTAATACGCGTAAGTCAAATTAATTGGCAATCGGTTCTATATCGATGCATTAGTAGAATAGTGTGAGTGTGAGATGAATGCCTAGGGATAACATACAGACAAACCGAGGCAGAGGGTCAGGCCGTTCGGAAACACGGGAACTATGGGTGTGTACTATGATGTGATTGGAAAATGTGCGCAGTGGAACGGGGACGAAGAGCGCCCTCTATTCGAATAATGGCATGGGTGACCATTTATGACGATTTTGATCGTAAGAAGACTTTACTTACATCCCGGAAGGAATGTCAATTCGGCCGATGTTCATGGATTTGAAGCGAGACAGACGTAGAAAACTATGCTCTGAAACTTTGAGCTAAGTTCGGTATAAGACCGAAGGCGAAAAGCCCGTCTCATGTTAGTCTAGTTCCGTATTTGTCCCTTGATAAGTTAAGATGAACTTAAGAGTTAGCACACGTGTATAATATAGGCTCTCTCATCTATGAGCCTGTTTTTTCCAGAGAAAATCAATAAAAACCCTGAAATTTCTTTTTAAAATATTATTTTAAGGTAAAGTTTTGTTCACTAGACATGTTAGATGTTGGTGTAGAGTGGGAGACGTCGATAGTGGCATGCAGTGTGTCGTTCGATTTGCTGTAAGTTGTTAATAAAGTGTGTGGTGTATTCGATGGAGCTTGGAATAGTGAGTGTTAAGGGTTTGAGGATATTGTCTATTTGGCCTTAAATGTATTCTGTTAGTGTGTGTGTGTATACACAATCGGTCTACCTGAGAGTAAAATACCTAAGGACTGTGTTAACTGGTATTGTAGAGATGTACATAGACTAGTGTTGTCATGTCTGTTGTTGGAAAGTTTGTCAGAAATTAATTTAAGGAGTTTGTGGTGTTTAGGGATTGTGTAAAAACGACCGGGTTTAAAGTTCGGGGAATGAAAGTTTCAATGCGGATTTTATTATCGTGACTTAGTAGGTTGGTGAGTACCCCGAGTTCCGACTGATATAGTGTGGTGGGGTCATCTGGGAGTTCCTTGTAGAAATTGCTATTGTTCCGTTGTGATTCCACTCGCCGCGTTAATGATGGTAATGGCACCGGTTTGTCTGCGGGTTTGATGGTGATGTTGGGGTTGTTTTTAAGTGTTTGTTTTACCGATCGTTCGGCCTTTGTGTAGTTGCTTACCTTGTAGTGATGAAGGTTGTTTCCGATAAAATTGAAGACATTCTTACATGGGGTATTCATGTAACTCGAGACAGAAAGAGGGTCTCTCTTTTTCTCTGTCCTATTTTGTATATATATTTTAAAATAATATATTACGTGTATATTGTTGTTTTATTATTTACCTCAAGAGTAATCACTACAAAAGTAGAGCTTTGAAATCGAATAACAAATATTATACATAACATAGCTCTGGCCTTACACTATTGACCTATAACAATTCTTTTATGTTATGAAATTTATATTTGAAAAAAGAACTTCAAATATATATATATATATATATATATATATATATATATATATATATATATATTCGGCTTATTTGTTATTGTTTTAGCGATATTAACTATCAAACATCTAACGGTTATGCACTTTTGAGAGAGAGGGAGAGATAGACAGAGAGAGAGAGAGAGAGAGGGAGAGAGAGAGTAACCTCCCTTACATAAAAAATATGTCGCTCACTATATTTTAGGAACGTATATATTTATTTATGAACAAAATAATAATCCAGGGACACATGGTTCGCCGCTGATTCGACTCATCAATGTGGCTGACTATCCTGAGATTCGAACTAACATCCACAGGGACTATAGTCGAGGGCTTTACAGCTAGACTACGAAGCCTGAAATACAGGATATTTTCATTGTTTATAAATATTTTTCTGATTTGAGGTTTAGGGGCTATATTGACGACGTTATTGTAAGCCATCGAACGGTTATGCATACACACACACACACACACACACACATATATATATATATATATATATATATATATGTGTATATATATATATATATATATATATATATATATATATATATATATATATATATATATGTGCCGTAAACTGGCCATAAGATTTGGTTTAGTTTGGTCTGTTTTACAGCATATCAACCATTTATGGGTTATTTAATGCCGAATAAAGTTGTCAAATGGAATCCTATCGATAGGATAATTATTTTATATTCTTAGAAGACATTACTTTTAGAACACATTACTCCTAGAAAGAACTACTCATAGAAAATGTTAATGTTAAAAAATATTACTCCTAGAAAAGATTACTCCTAGAAAATACATCTCTTAGAAGGAAATTTTACCGCGAGAGTGGGAATATTTCTATTAGAAAATATTATTCATAGAAAACAGTACGCCGAGAAGGAAATTTCACAGTGAAAACATTACTCCTAGACAACATTTTTCTTAGAAAACATTAGTCCTAGAAAACATTACTCTTAGATGGAAATTTTACAGTAAAAACATTACTCTTAGAAAACATTACTCTTAGAAAACATTGCTCTCAGAAAACATCAATCTCAGAAAACATTACACTTAAGAAAGCATTTCTCCTAGAAAACATTACTGTTAACAAGAAATTTTATAGAGAGCGTAGGGGCAATACTTTCAGAAAACACTACTACCAGAAAACATTACTCTTAGAAAGAAAATTTCACAGTGATAGTGGAACCATTACTCTTTGAAAACATTACCCTTAGAAAACATTACTCTCAGAAAACATTACCTTTAGAAAACATTACCCTTAGAAAAGACTACTCGTAGAAAACAATACTTTTAGAAAACATTACTCTCAGAAACCATTAATCTTAGAAAACATTACCGTTAGAAAACACTACTAGTAGAAAACATTGCTCTCAGAAAACATTACTCTCAGAAAACATTACTCTTAAAAAGAAATTTTACAGAGACTGTTGGGGCATTACTCTCAGAAAACACTACTACCAGAAAACATTATTTTTACAAGAACATTTTACATTGAAGGTGGTATCATTACTTTTAAAATACATTACTTTTAGAAAACATTATCCTTAGAAAACACTACTCGTAGTACACATTACTCTCAGAAAACATTACTCCTAGAAAACATTTCTCTTAAAAAACATTACACTTACAAATACATTTTACAGAGAGCGTAGGGGCATTACTCTCAGAAAACACTTCTACCAGAAAACATTACTCTTTTTAGCATTACGCTTTTTAGCATTACGCTTTTTAGCATTACTCTTTTTAGCATTACGCTTTTTAGCAGTACTCTTTTTAGCATTACGCTTTTTAGCAGTACTCTTTTTAGTATTACGCTTTTTAGCATTACTCTTTTTAGCATTACGCTTTTTAGCAGTACTCTTTTTAGCATTACTGCTAGAAAGCACTACTCATAGAAAATATTACTCTTAGAGAACATTACTCTTTGTCAACGGTAATCTTCTTTGTTCCCAACACGATTGACCATCAGTCATCGCCTTCCAGTATCTATTTTGGAGAGAAAATAGAAACGAGAAGAGGGGTTTTGATTTTTATAAAAACGAGATGGAATAATATGGTTGGGAATAAACTTATAGATATTTGACGTGATCAACCGATTTAATGGACCGGGCCTCTCTGATCTCCCGTCTAGCCGAAATAAGGGGCATCACCAGTCACCATCCACGGCCTACAGGTGGCCCCGTTCTCGTTTTTATTTACTCCTTTGAATAGAGTGTCAGTTGGCAAATTTGTACCCCGCAGACCTGGCGACAAAACGGTCCGTAAAATTATATGGATTGTTTTTCAATGAATAAAGAAGTGGTCATTTTAATTTTACATGACGATTACGTTTCATCGCTGATAATAAAGCCGTCAATATCGCCAAGAAAACAATAACAAATAAGCTAAACATTTATAAACAATTAAAAATATCTAGTATTTCGAGCGAGACTTCGTAGCTTAGCGGTAAAAACCCCGACTACAGTCCCTGTAATCTCGCTATAATAAGCCACACTGATGAGCCACAGTAACAACAAAACACGTGTCCGTGTACAACTATATTATATATAAATAAATATATACGCCGTGGTTTCGAATCTCGCTATAGTCAGCCACGATGATGAGTCGCAGTAATATATATATATATATATATATATATATATATATATATATATATATATATATATACATATATATATATATATACATATATATATTTATATATATATATATATATATATATATATATATATAGAGAGAGAGAGAGAGAGAGAGAGAGAGATACATGCTGTATAAACTTAGCGTTACACAAAATATTTTGAATTTCATTTTTATTTCGCTGATTTTCTTTTATGTATGGATTTTGTTTAATTTATGTTTTCGTAATTTACAAAAGAAGTTCTATAAAAAAGACACCTTTAATTGAAAATGATTGTAAAAAATAATGTAATTACGAAATTAAATCTACCAAAATGGATTTCCCTTTCTTCGTAAAAGGGGGGGGGCATTCATTTTAATATTATAAGAAAGATGTAAATAGCAATTACATTTAAACTGTGCAATCAAAGGCTAAGAGTAAGAGTTACATGTAACTGTCGAAATTCTAAAATATAGAATAAAAATATATTAATAGTCAGTGTAAAACAGGAACGAAAAATGTGGGCGAGGCTGAATTTCAACGGTATAAGTGAAATTACTAATAATACTACTCATAATAATGAGAAAAATAATAAAAAATAATAGACGATTTTTTAGTCGCCCAATAAAATTGAAAGTAAATAATGGGTAAAATATAAGAAGAGATAATTACCAAATTTTCGGTCGTTTATTATTTTAATGAAATTCAAACAACAGATTTTAGACGCCATTTTCATTTACAAAAATTTAACAAAAAGAGCGATTTCATTGGATAATGATCTCTGTTAATTATCTGATTACCATAAACAGTGAATCTCTTCAAGTGCTGATTACTGTAAGAGTTATCAAATTGTATATAATATGGCATCGATGAAATCTATTGAAATTTCTATTTTTACGTAAAAAAAACACTGTATATCTCTTAATATTGTGTGCTTTCTACAGTATGAACTTTCGCTTTGATTCCAATTTTTCCTAGTCTTTTTCCAGGTTTTTACTGTGCCTAGTGTTCCTATTATGATTAATAGTACAGTGGTCTTCTTCATCGTCCATATTACTTTCAGTTCGTATTCCTTTCAGTTCATATTCCTTTCAGTTCTGTGCTTTGTTTTTCTGCCTCGTTTAATTTCAATTTGCGAATTTGCGAAACGGCAAAATCTACGATTCTGCAGTTTTTTCCTTCTTGTTGACTATTATCACGTCTGGTCTTCTTGCTTGGATGAGTTTGACGTAGTCGCGGCTGTTAGTAGCCAATCTGTTTCTCTGTTTTTATTGTTATTTATTTATCTATTTTTTATGGAAGTCGCTCTAGACAAAGCATGAAACCACTTGATGTAAGGAGCTAAAAGAAATACTACTTCAATGTCAAAAACTAGCCAACAATAAGTATTAGATGGATAGATTCCGACCCAGAAAACAGCAATTCTTCCTCCTTTGTCAGAAACATCGCTCACAGAATGTGGAGACTAATAGACAAAATAAGGGAAGCGAGAGTTACGAGACTACTGAAAGTAAACCCAAGGTCTACTTTCTACTCTCCTCGTGATATTTATTCACACGTCGCAAATTACTTACCTCCCTATGAGGGCATGGTTAGTTTATTATGTGTGGGAAATCCAGCTCCTCAAAACGGGTACTCTGGGTTAGGACAAAAATTAAAATTGCCTCAGTCTAGAAGGATTCCCTTCACTGACCGAGGACAGAATTGATGAAGTGTGGTATAAGAACAGATACTACATTTTGATCTTAGCCTAAAGCCCGGTGATTTTCTATGAAGTTTGAGTGACAACAAATCTTTCTAGGTTTAAGCACGCTCCGCCTCTTTCGATAATCGTTGTACATCACTTTGCATTATCACCACAGTCGTTTGCCTTTGATTTCATTTTTTTATAGCTTTTTCTGAAATTTGAATTACAAAACTACTCCAGTGCTCAACATAGTCTTTCAAGTGCAAGTCTAGATTGTACTCTCCCTCTTCGGTTTTTCAATCCTCCTTGAACCTACACGACCATTTTGTGTGGTACCAACCAAGGCTGATACCATCACTTTGGAGGGGGGGGCTTTAGAAATTATGTCAGTTTCAGTTTCCTTGGATTTCTGTAATTCTTTTCTCTTTTCTTATTTTGATGTTGTTCTATTTAAACTCACCTGTAATTAGTTGGTTTTACCTGGTGTTGTGTGTGATGGTTTCCACGCTCGAAACCACACGCGTACATTTACACATATATACACTTATAAAACAACTGTACATATGTACAGTTATATACTGAAAACAACAACTGAAAAGAACACTAGAAAGCCGGTTTATAAAAAGGCAAGTCCATTCTCTGAGTTCTGATTGGCTGCTAGTTCAGAAGTGGATAATCCCTTAGGAAAATTCTCGCTTGAAGTAAGCGATATTTATATATCGACTGTTGGATACGTTTATGCCGGTAAGAGATTCCTAGTGTTACTTGAATCCACGATGCACAGAGTGCCCCCCCCCTTGATCTGGATCCCGTTCCCGACTAGTGAGACTGAGAACCGAAACATTAACGGAAGAATTTAATAACACAACGTGTCGTGAAAAGTGTTTTTGTTTACAAATTATTACGATGTTCTGTACATAAATTGATCAACTTTGCAACTGTGTTCGTACTTTTTGATGTGATTCCTTATGTGTGCTTGGAGATCGACTCGAGCTTAAATCTCGTTCAACGACTTGAAACCATTCGTGATCAAATAACACAACGTTGTAGGGGGGGGGTGTCTGTCGTGTGAATTGTCAAACAGACGCAATGGTGAAACCCGAACGAGAACTGGTGCATCAACGTCTAAAATGCTACACATTTACCGAGCGCAAATGTAAAAGGGAGATTTAATCTGTAGCAGTTATCCCCTCCTTTCAAAACATAACTGCACTAACCGGCCGGTAGGTATCGCTGTTCACCGTCAGGTGGCGCTAAAAGCGACCAGGAGTTATCTGCCCTTATGGGGATATATAACCAAGGGACACCGGAAAAGGCCTCTTCTCTATTCAATTGGCCTCGCTGAACGACGCTAAGACACCAACACGTGTTCAACAACGGTAAGAGTTCTCAACTCATTTTCTTTGTATACGGTTTTCAAGGACTTTCCCACGCCGGACTCATTTCTTCACATACTCTTTTCAAGAACTGTTTTTTTTATCGACACACATACATACACTACACACGTCATCATCCCACATACACACACGTTCAATAAACTTTATTTGAACTACCTCCTTTTGTTTGTTAATTATTACTCTGTTTTTGCATGCAAAAATTGCTTGATTTTATGAACTCGCTTATAGTCGGGAACACGACCCGATTCTAACAGATTTTTGCAAGTCTTACTCAATCTCTAAAATAAATAAAAATGAAAGGAATAGTGAATAAAACAGATAGATGGATGTAGAAAGTTCGTTGATTTCCGGTATCCTGTCTGCGCCTGCATTGCGCTATTCAAGTTGAAAGGAAATTATCTTTTTTTTTCTTCGTTTTTTTCTCCCTCAATGTGTATCAACCATTATTTTTACATACATGAGTATAGGATACATTATCTCTGACTGGGTGTTCACAAGTTCAAAGATTTATGAATGATTAACTGAGAGAGGCAATGTCCAAACGCATTTATCATTTAAAAAATAAGATTTTGTAAAAGAATACTTTGGTGAAGCAATCGTTTTGTATGTTCTTGTAGATTTCTGCCTGCTTCGTCATCAATCTATCGGAAAAAGGAAGATGTCTGTGGAGATAAATCGATTTAAAAAATCTTTATAGTTTAACACACACTCCAAGGCAAAGTTTCGGTGTTTAGTGTAGCTCCCATATCATATACAACAACACTCGGAGCCAAAATATTCAACAAAACACAGGAAAATAGAAAACTCGCTCGCCACGTGGAAAAATTAAGAAAAATTACAAAGAGAGAAAGTTCCGTAGTGTTGAACGAGGCCTGCATTAGTAATGATTTGCTGCCTAAATATATATATAGTCACATTTGGTATCGTTAACCTACGGTTAGAGTTTCCAGTGTTTCCGTGAAACCGAAGGTACAAATGAATGATCATAATGTAAAGTGTCCATAAAAAATATATATGCTGTTGCATAAGTAATTGAGGACTCTTGTTATTTCTCCTATAACACTGAACTATATATATATATATATATATATATATATATATATATATATATATATATATATATTCAACGAACAGCTGTTTCGTCGCATCACAGCTCATCAGTGAATTCCAAACATAGGTATAAAACATGATCGCTAATGTGGTAGTTAAGCGTTTTTACCTCTCGGCATTCTCGACATCCCACGAAAGCAGGAGAAATTATAATATTATTGATTGTACATTTTACGATTCTAGAGAACCATATAAATATTATTAAATTCTTATCCACATCCCCAGACACATGTGTTTTATCATTTTTACCGATAATCATTAGTGTTGAGGGTGATTTCTCTGCCGGTCACACGATTTGAAACCCTCAGACCAAAGTCAATATTTTAACTTTTGTCTGAACGCCAAGATCGATGCAGCCACCAAACCGACCATGCTGAAGGAAGAGAATTAAGATATATTTATGTCTAAGTAAGGGGACACATATCTGTCAGCAACAGTGTTCAACGACACGTTGGCCATAACTTAGCATTACGCATTTAAATTTGACAGCCTAATTTTATAATTCTCTTACAGCGCCCGTCATTGTATTAAAGGGGCTAAACAATATTACGATAAATATTATTAAATTGTTATCCACACACACACACACACACACACACACACACATATATATATATATATATATATATATATATATATATATATATATATATATATATATATTACTATTTCATGTATCCACATAAAATTTTATAAGGCAATATAATTTTTTATGTATCAATTTTCAGTATTTACTTCAACAGTGCTCGATACGTAAGTAGAGCTAGGTAGTAAGCTATGAAAATATATTTATGGCAATTAAGCTACACGCGTTTCATCTTCAGGCTTAATTGCTATAAATATATTTTCATAGCTTACTATATATATATATATATATATATATATAATATTAGTTGAGATAAATATAATTTGAACATTGTTCCAAGAATTCAAAACCAACGAGTATTCGGCGTACGGTCGTTTCCAAGACTCTTAGGAAATATTTTATTGTTCATTACTTGTTGTTATTCTGAAATAATACCAAAAGGTGTCTTCGTCAGCGTCTTTTATAACATCGCGTACAGAAGTTTCATGAAAAGAAGCACCAAAGTTCAGTACAAAAGATTCATCACGACTGACACGATTATTCGGGTATTGAAACCGTTTCCAACAAAAACAAAATCTTGTACCAAGCAAATTGGTTTAACTTAAAAGATAACAACCTTTTCTTCATCGCTACATAATCAGAGCATTGGGAATTACAAAGACTGGATCTTATAGACATAAGTCCTCAGAAATGAAAAAAAAAACGAATTACTAGTGTACTAAAACATCCGTATCTTTTGATACACCTGCTAAAGAAACCTGCACAAGCCGATATATATATATATATATATATATATATATATATATATATATATATATATATATATATATATATATATATATATATATATATATAAAGCGTTTGTATGTGGATATAAGTTTTTAATTATTAAATTATAAATGTGTGTGTGTGGTGAAGAAAACGTCCCATCCACCGACTCTCTAGGTTGCGGATAACGGCCTTTGAATGTAAAGGTTCGCTTCGAATATTCCTTTGGCAAATCATAGTACCTGGAAGCCACCCTGCCAGGGATATAGTGAAGATTTCGTGCACAAATCCACGATGCGTCTGTCCAACATCTGGCAGCTTGTGATGGTTTGACCTCTGTTGCTAATATATATGTGCGTGTGTATGGAAATACCTAGGTTAGTGTCTGAGGGCGCTGCTAAACTACTGTGATAGATGCGCCCTCAGTCTTTGTTCAGCCAGGCATATAGGAGAAGGAAAATTCCGTTGCAAAACTTGAGGTCTGATATTCATGGTATAGGTGGAAATCTTTTTCACTGACTGTGTGTTATCAGCAGTTCCAAGAAGTGTGTATGGTGCTACACAAGCCTTCACCATTTTAAACAAATCTTTGTGTGGTAGTCTAACAGCAATACTCAGTTCGATCAGTCCCACACACATATGCAACAGGACCGCTGGTGGGAGAACGAGGGTGATGGATACTGGTAAAGGGTATTCTTTTATATAAGTCTCTCCAAACAAGGCATGAAGCCACTTGATGTAAGAAGCTCAAAATAAAATAAAAACTATTTCAAGGTCAAAAACTAGCTAACGATAAGTGTAAGATAGATAGATTCCGACCCCGAAAACAGCAATTCTTCCACCTTTGTCAGAAGCATCGCTCATTGGATTTGATGACTAAAGGACAAGATAAAGGAAGTGAGAGTTACGAGGCTGCTAAAAGTAAACCCAAGGTCCACTTTCTACTCTCCTATTACTGGCAGTCTCTAGCTGGTGCTCTACACAGTGGCTACCACTGAGCGTTCAATCAAAAGCCAATCAGCAATTGTTTTCTCCGTGTCCTCCAGTGGTGACAAAGTAGGTATTTTTTAATACAGCACTTCTTTCCCCAATCCGGGAAAGGTAGCGAGAAACGGAACCCTAAACATTGCTTGCTCATGACACATTCCTGGCAGATCGCTGCAGCTGTCTGGTTATCCAGTATCGCAGTCCAAGGAAGGAGCTAAACATGAAATTCAATCTTTGGCGCTTTGAATGTCCAAACACTTCAAGACAAAAATATAGCTCTCGAACGCAAAACAGCACTTGTCGCTCTTTCCCTTAAAACGCAAAATATATCAACTGCTGTTCTGAGTGAAACTTGTTTTGCAGGATTTACCCAGTTAGAGGAAGTGGGAGAGGGTTATACTTTCTTCTGTTTTTGGCAAAGGCGAAGAGGAACGCCGTCAATCAGGTGTTGGCTTTGCCATCAAATCAGATCTTGCGGGATCCTTGCCTTCTTTTCCGAAAGGTATCTCGGATCGTATCATATCCCTTACACTTGATCTTGGGGGCAGAACTCTGCTACTTTGGTAAGCTGCTATGCCCCAACAATGACAAACTCAGATCAGTCTTCGTGATATCATTTCTAGAGTCAAGCATAGAGACAAGCTTGTCTTTATGGGAGACTCCAATGCTCGAGTTGGCGCTGACCATGTGGCTTGTGAGGGTTTTTTAGGCCATCACGGTGTAGGGTGAATAAATTCAAACGGTCTTCGTCTTTTCTCTATCTGCAGTGATTTTGACGTTATCATCACCAATACTCTTGTTTCAACAGAATAATTACCCTAAGACCTCCTGGGCGCACCTCAGTCTGGTGCGCAGGAAGCTTCGAAAGTCAGCAATATGTGTTGCCATTGAAGAACAGTCGAAATAATTGATTAAATTGAGACGTCTTGGAAGAATCTCAGAGATGTTGTTTATTCTTATTCATTTGAAATAGTTGGGTGTTCGTAAATACCAGGATTAGTTCGACAATAACAATGGAAAGGTTAAAGAATTTTTCAATCAAATTCATAATATGCATAGAACATGGATCACTAATAAGAACTCGTCTGCCAAACATCAAACATACAAGAATAAGGTTCAAGCTTCTCTCCGCAATTTTAAAGATTCTTGATAGTCCTCTAGAGACATCGATCTCCCACAGGAAGCGTGCAAGAAGGATACGAAACCTCTGAGGGCTTAAGGAAAGTTTATGACCAAATAGAAAGTGAAAACTCTCCAGTCCTTTCTGCTGATGGCAGAACATCCCAAACGAAAAAAAGATGTGTTACTCTTATTGTGTTGGAAGAAACACTTTCAATCAGTTCTTAATTCCAACTCTGAAGTGGATGAATACGCCATAGCCTCAATTCCTCAGTGACCAGAAATACCCTAGCTTTCTTACCTTCCGACCTTTAAGGAAATCAAAGATATAATTAATCAAATTTTGCCAGGCAAGGACCCAGGAAAGAATGGAATTCCACTCGAGATCTATAAGTATGGTGGCATAAAACTGATAAAAAAAACTGTTGGATCTCTTTATTTTCAGTTGGAAGCATGGATATGTACCATAAGATTTCCGTGACGCCTTCATAAAACATCTTTTTAAAAAAGTTTAGTTGAAGCGTCGTTGACAACTCTCGGGGAATCTTTCTGACAACATGCGCAGTGTCATTGTCTTTTCACCAGGGTATTAGGGGTGTCTAACGGGGAGGTTTCTGAACCGTCCGATGTTTCCAATGGTACAAAACAGGGTTGTGCAATGGCTCTGGTTCTCTTTGCATTGGTTTTCTCAGTGATGCTCCAATATGCTTGTGCTGATTCAGTTGCAGTAAAGATTTTAGCTCGACTTATTTTTAACAGAATCATTCAGCATCTTGTCGTGGAAATTTACCCAGAATCGCAGTGTGGCTATTGGGCTGGCCATGGTGTTGTCGACATGATTCTTTCCCTTCGCCAGGTTGCCGATGAACTGAGAGAGAAAAATCAGGAATTGTACATCTGTGGTCGCAGACTTAACCAAGGCCTTCGACACCGTGAACAGAGAGGCATTTTGGAAGGTGTTCAAGAAATTCGGAATTCCTGACAACATGCTCAGTGTCATTGTGTATTTTCTACCAGGGTGATGTGGTGTCTAACGGGGAGGTTTGTGAACCGTCCGATGTTTCCAATAGTACAAAGCAGGTGTGTGCCATGGTTCTGGTTCTCTTTGCATTGTTTTTCTCGGCGAAGCTCCAATATGCTTGTGCTGATTTGACTTGTGTTTAGTTCCAATTTCGCACAAGTTGTAGCCTTTCTAACCATCAGTGTTTCAGAGCGAGAACTCGCGTGCGCTCGAATGTCATACGTAATCTCTTGTTCGCGGACGATGCTGCTCCGGAGGCAACATCTTTTGGGGAGGCTGAGGAAACTGTAGATTGCTTCTCGGATACTTGCAGAGCTTTTGGACACATCATCAACATAAGGACGACTGAGGTTGTGCATCAGCCTCCATCTTACTTCCAAGCAGATCAAAGGTGTAAAGCAAAAACCACTCGTTCACCAATTCCCAAATATCCTAATAACAGGAGATGGCAAAAGTCTCAAGTATGTGAAATCATTCACATATTTGGGGAGTATTGTGAACTCACATGTACCGCTTGATGATGAAATTATCAACCGCATAGCCAAACCATCTAATGCTATTGGTAACCTACGTCATCGCCTTTAGGACAAGAGGGGTGTGAAACTCAACACCAAGCTGTCCTTCTTTCCAACCTTTTGTATGGGTCTGAAACGTGGACTCCATATCGATGGCAGACATCGATTGATGTCTTTCACAGACGTTGTCTTCGCTTCATATATGGATACAGACTTTTAGATAAAGTGCAAAATACTGATCTTTTCGCAAGATGTAAGATTGGGGGTATTAACACGTCCCTCATGCAATCCCACCAGAGATGGGTTCGTTCTGTAGAAATAATGAATACCAAAACTCCTTATGTATAGTGAGCAGAAAGAAGGTGAAAACGAGATGGCAGGCGTTGACTTCGATGCAAGGACAAGATGTAGTCCAATCGTTCAGCTATTACAATCCCTGTTGGAAGCTTTGAGGACTTGGCACAGGACAGGAACAAGTGGAGCGCCATCATTTGGAATGAAATAAGGAATTTTGAAGTAAATCGCATTGCGAAATTAAAGGAGGAAAGATGACAGAGAAAGGGACATTTAATCTAACTACAAATGTTTTTCTTGCTTCCATATGCGGATCACTCGCTGGACTGAAATCTTACAATTGCTATTAGCATTAAAAAGACGAACTGATTTTGCTTTTTGACACACATACGTCGAAATCGAAACGAGAGTCCATCATACATATATATATATATATATAATATTTGTTATTGTTTATTATCTATGTACGTATACGTTTCGTCCTTTTTCAATCGGGACTCATCAGCATAGAGATATGACTATTCACTACCGGTCATGCGATTCGAAACCCCGGACCTCAAGTATTTTTCAACTTCAGTCCGACGTCGCTAATCACTGGGCCAATTGTAAACAGCGAATAAACTATGATAATGTTAACACTTTAACGGCGGCTTTGACGTCGAGGCATTCTACTTCTATTAAGGGAAGGGATGATGCATTATAAGCAAGTGACGTCATGCTGTGTTAATACTACCAATTACAGTGCTCTACTTTCAAGGAGCGACAAATAATATATATATATATATATATATATATATATATATATATATATATATATATATATATATTATACAGAAATGAATGAAAAATTATTATTAATATGTATTGGTGTTTATTTTATGATATGTAGGAGCATAAAATGTCTTTTTTAAACATGATCATGCGTCATACACACACATAATATTGTTTCGTCAATTTTCACATACTGTATTTGGAAATACATAGAATAACATTCTAGCCCATAAATAGGTTGTAGGCGACGATAAAAAGATATGTTAAAAGATAATTAAATCTAAATACGTGTATGACTCAGACATCTTTATTGCCTTTTTATTTAAATAAAAATAAGTCGCCTGTATGTCATTTATTCCTTGAGCTGAAATCCTGTCAACTCTTTCTACCAATAATTCTGTGTATGACCATTTATTGGTTCAGCCAGACTTCTTACATTTGTAGCATAGCGTGGGGACTTTCTTCGATCCCCGCGGATTGTCTGTCGTCGTCTTCGTTAACAGAAACAGCTGTTCGTCTCTCTCGTTGACACGTAGTAAACGACTCGTTATATAGTGACGTCTAGTTAATGTAGAAGCCAATGTTTCTGTGTCTTCCTCTGTTCGTGTAGCTGCAAAATACAACAAAATAAAAGAAAAAGTGCCTACAAACCCGTTTCTCAATGGCTCGTGTTCTTTGGTCCTTTATACTTTAACCGCATCCGAATGCTAAGGGCTTGTTTTACTTGCTCTCTTACTTAAGATGTTCTACCCAGAAAACTATATATTTCAGGGATCCAACACACACACACACACACACACATATATATATATATATATATATATATATATATATATAGATATATATATATAAATATATATATATATATATATATATATAAATATATATATATATATATAAATATATATATATATATATAAATATATATATATATATATATATATATATATATATATATATATATATAAATGCGAGTTTTTTTCATTTATCACTCCTATATTACAATAAAAAAATGGTACTGTTATTTAAATCAATAATAAAACAGAAATTTGAAATACTCTCTATATAATAAAGACTTCCGATCGAAGGGCCAGTTATTTCATATCTATTTGTTAAGCACTTCATGATTAATTAATATTTGATGTTATTTATTTTTTATTTTCTTGTAGTATTTTATCTACATATGTACAATAGTTTAGTTAATATAAATAGCAATTAATTAAAATGATTTAATCAAAAAAATGTTTAACTTAAGAAAAACTATTCTTAACATCGCTCGCGAGAATTGTTATGACTCGGCAGAAGCGAGAAAGGAAAAAGGAGGAAGAGCATGGCTAGCTTGCTACTGACTTGTTGTCTCTATCTCTCTCTGGCTGGTTAATGTGTCTGCTCCCTTCGCTCTCTCTCTCCCCTTCAATCTCTCCAGTTATTATTTTTGTTTGTTTTTTATACATTAACGTCTAGTGTCGTTGCGATGCTGAAAACAGATACTACACTTTGATCTTAAAAAAAATGATGTAATCTATTATTGTATTATCTTTTAATGGGATGGCCAGTGTAGTATCAGTTTTTTTATCATAAGACAACCCTCCCAGGTATTACCTCCTCCTTTTTAAGGATGTAGGGCTAATCCTCCAAGGTATTACACCCTCCTTCGAAGGGAGTTAATGTAGTATCTGTTCTTTGTCATGAGACCATCTTCCCAAGTACTACCTTCTCCTTTTTTGCAGGGGTGTGTAGTGTAGTATCGTTTCTGTTGTTCCTCCTCCTTTTATGGGGAAGATCCTCCCAGGTTATACCTCCTCTATTTTGGAGGGGTATTGTAGTATATGTTCTATTGTAATGGTACCAGGCATTATCTCCTCTTTTGAGGATCAGTGTATATAGTTCGTTCATCATGACATATTCTCAGTCTAGCAAAAATATATGATCGGAGGGAGCATATATTTGCTAGTATATATATAAGACATTTTGTATTCCTATACGTCAACAAATAATAGAGAAAAGATATAAACATTCATATATTATTTTTATATACATATATATATTTATATATATATATATATATATATATACTTTTTCTCTCCATCTCTCTCTCTCTCTCTCTCTCTCTCTCTCTCTCTCTCTCTCTCTCTCTCTGCGGCAATGACGATTGTCGGCAGATTAATAAAACCAAATTTACACGACGATAAATGGCGACAAAAAGGATGAGGAAGGGGAATACTAATTAAGGCAGCGAACAAGATAGCTAAAAAGATGTCTCTGAAAAGGAAAAGAAAACAAAATAAAGCCGGGAGTTATTCGACCTCCCAAAATACGGCAACTAGCTTTGACCTTAAAGGGTTAACTGAAGAAGAGTATCAACTGTATAATCTCTAATGAAACACGAGTGACTTGCTTTAGTCGTCAGCCGACCGACCCCCTCCGGCCGCCAAATCCAACCCGGTGCATTGACTGACTCTAAATAGATCTGATTTTGATAAGCTCATTTCTTGCTTACAAGAAATAGAAACAGAAAGAGACTGTCAGGACGGGCGCCAGGTTACAGTCTCGTTTCAACCTGATGATTGATAGATTTTTTTAAAGAGACAGAAAAGCGAAACTAAAATGAAAGTAAAGACTCCCGGGCAACGTCTGGTTAGGAAAATTGTACGGAAAATAAAAAAATAAATATAAAATAAATGTAAAAGAAAGAAATGATTTTCATTTATTTATGTTTTATTTTTTTAATGGAATCATTTTTAGTGAAATACAATTCTTTATTTCATAACATAATTTAACACATAAAACACGCCGTAGTCATAATCTATTCTATAATTTAAGAACAACAAATCCTCAAAAGATGAAATGACATAAAAGTTCAATTTTCTACACGTTAAGCTAAACCCAACCCTAACCCTAACTCTAACCCTTTCATGCAGACTGCTGTTCGACAACAACAAATAAAAGAGTTGTAATAAATTATCATAAATTTTGATTTGACCAATTATATTTGTTTTTGTGAAAGTCAGGGACTTTAAAGAATACGTTTTGCCTCCATTATTAGTCGTAAACGGGCCTTTTCGGAAGTCAGCTCAACTTGAAGGCACGTGATTCAAGAACAGATGCGTAGACTTTCTGTAAAAGGCATGCATGAAAGAGTTAATATAAACATTCCCCTGCATTTTGATAAATCAGATTGGTTAATCGCTTGGTTTATACTCTCTAAAAAATCCAACAGAGACCAAACATCCAGCCACGGTTCACTCCTGAGTGTATTTCTGCTATTAGTCACATAAACCACTATTTCAATTGCTCTCAACAAAATATATACCCTAAAAGCAAAGTCGCTTTTAAAACTGCCAGAAACTGTTGTAGAAAACACGAGGGGGTGCTATGCTGGACCTGTCAAGGCCAGAGTTGGTTGGCAGATGTTTTGGTTCGCCACAGCTTAAGAATAATCTGATTATCTAAGACTATTATTCCAGTCATCATTAATGGAAGAGAGGTGATTCCCCCAGCATTTTATACTAAGAACTTTGCTTCAGTTTCAAATTTCACGTTTGCCTACTTATCGAATTTTCCCTATGACCTATCTGTTTGAGATGTTGCTAAAATGACTAAAGATCTTGATGCTAACCAGGTAACTGGCCCTGACAACATTCTAGTCAGTGTACTTTAGAATTTACTGCGGGAACTTGCGGCTCCTGTTCTTACAAAGTTATTCAATTGTTGCTTGAAAGAGAAATGGTTTCGATCTCCTTGGAAAATGTCGATGGTTTAACCATCTCTCTGAATAAATCTATAAAAGTAGTTGTTGATGGGTAGAGGTCTGAAGCACATCGTATCAAGGCTGGCGTGCCTCAAGGATCTATTGTCAGAAATCGTGCCTCCATAAGTCATCAAACTTTGTTCATTCTATTTATCATTTTCAATCCTCTCGTGATAATCTTCATCATTTAACTGGCATCGTATTAACAGTTGTTTTCGAATGGCTTTTCGCCTTGATACGTTGTACGTAATTAGTTAACGTAAATTACTTTGTTGCCGCCCGATTCTAAATAATCTGTTCAACTGATGAATTTAAAAAGCATTTGAACGGGACACCAGGAAGTTTGATCGGATGTCCTGTCGGTTTCACAAGCCGAGATCAGGCTTGAGGTGTTCTCTCGAATAATAGCGATGCTCCTAAAATAAAGTCAACTCCTGATGGTCCCTAATGTGGCGCGATATTGATAGACCCAAGCGGTCGAGAAAGCTTAATGTTTCCACGGTGATCGGTTGAAATACGAATGTCTTAAGCGTCCAGCCACGGCCATTTTTAAAGAAGGGATCACACACTTCAGTAGAATTGTGGATGTCGACCATTTCTAAACAGGTTATTTGGAATCATACGGCACAAAGTTTACATTAACTTTTAAACGTGTATAAAATTGAAATTTTATCGAAATTTGTCTTCTGTATTGCAGCCATTTTCTTTTTGATGATTTCTGATTCTTAAATTATTGACTCCTATGGATTTTTTTTTTAATTTGTTACATTTTTTATGGAAATTGCTCCAAACAAAGCATGAAGCCACTTGATGTAAGGAGCTAAAAATACTACTTCAAAGTAAAAAAAATAGCAACTGATAACTGTTGGGTGGATACATTCCGATCCAGAAAACAGCAATCCTTGCCCCTTTGTCAGTAACACCGCGTATGGAATGTGAGGATTACAGGACAAAATAAGGGAAACGAGAATTACGAGGCTGCCGAAAGTAACCCCAAGATCAACTTTCTACTCTCCTGAAATATACTATTTTACATAGAAATAATCTATATTCGCTTTACTCAGAACCGGATTATGAACTGTTGGGGTCCTTAGGCTAATGAAATCATGAAACCTCGGCTCAGACGGAGCCACACACTAATCGCATCCATATTTAATACTTTTTACTCGTGATATATTACGAAGCTTGAAGTAAACATATTGCAATTTTTTTAGTAAATTAGAATAGATATTTTTTGTTGTAAAGAAATAATATTCGGTACTTGTTTGTTATCTGTCGCCATTTGTCAATTTACATATTGACGATTCTGTGGAATTTACAAGACGAAAACATTTCCGCAAACGACACTAACTCTAAGTCCGAGATGACGTTTCAGAATATCGTAATCACGATCTAGACCCTTAATTCGAACTCTCCCCTCGGGTAGCAAGATTAAAATTGCGGGATTAAGGTTAGGATAAGTTAAAAATGGAAAATTCAACATAAACTTAAATTGAGATCAGACCGGAGTGAACCATGTCAGCCAGAAGCGAAATGGGTGGGTGTAGAGCCAGCGAATGTGTGAATCTTCATGTAGAACTTGGGAACCGACACAGATTTTGGAACTGGATTCTTTATTTCATCCATGCGGGTAGATTGTTCTTGTCCCGTCACTCATGCCCCAGTAGAAGTGTTAATTAATTATTAAGTTATTCATAGTTATTATCGCCTGTCACTTGAAAACTGATTGTTGATCAATGCCTTTATCCGTTGCGCCATACGTCCAAGTTCGACAAGATACACCTGAAGAAGGTTACGTCGGCCGAAATGTTGTGAAAATAACAACCAAGATGCTAATACAAATAATCAATCGTCATCTTAAAAATGCTGTAATAGCATCATTAATGATAAGCGGCATTTACATTCCAATGCCATCATTTCTGTTGCAAACCAAATGAGCACATATGAAAATATATTCTGAAATGAAGGTTTTGCTTCAGAAACGCAGGGAACACACAAATTTTGGCGGCAAATTATACTGGTCTATATGATAATCTATATGATAATCTCTCTATATATATATACTGGTCTATATGATAATCCGACTCTAGTTGGTTCTGGGGTACGACACTAAACCGCCCTCGAAATTCGTTTTTCCCAGTCTTTTCTACCTTTTTCCTTGTTGTTCGACCCACCCTGTTTCCTAACCCTACCCCTGTTTCCTAACCCTAACCCTAACCCTGTTTCCTAAAACCTATCCCTAACTACCCAGGCTCTTTCTATCCAACCAACAATCCTGTGGATTTTGTTTATCTCCTCTCCAGGACGTTAGACAACACAAAGTCGTTTGGCAAAGCCAGCGCACTAAGACAAGCTTTAATAAATGCCGGCATTCCCCGATATGGGGCGCCTCAGGCGATTAGAAATACATTATCCCTTCTAAAAGAGGAGGTAAATCCTGGACGGGTGGACCTTCTGAGACTGAGCAGAGCTAGAATAAACCACAACGGCCCCCCTCTGTCGGACTGATTGTCGAGGACGTACCCCCGATTGGTACGAGCATACCTACTCAGGCCAACAATCCTGTTCATGACACAAAACTCTACCCGTGGCAGGTTCTATCAGCCATCCATTGATCAGGGTTCTGCTAAGGTTAAATATGAGGTCATTCTATAAATTCTGTCCGAATTTTCATTCTCTGAAATTTACTTGGAAGTGATCTGCTGATATATAAATCTTATTTAGTTCCATTAGAAATTCCCACTTACTATTAATTTTCAGAGGATTAAAATCTGGACAAAACTTATGAGATTACCTATTTATGTTAAATATATTTATGTTTAAAACAAAAATATTTATTTTTAAAATATTTATATTAAAAATATTTATTTAAAACATACTTGTTAAAAATAATGGTTAAAAATATTTATGTTAAAAATATTTGTGTCAAATATTTATTATAAATATTTATGTTAAAAATATTTATGTTAAAAATATTTGTGTCAAATATTCATTAAAAATATTTATGTTAAAAATATTTGTGTTAAAAATATTAATGCTAAAAATATTTATAATAAATATTTCTTTAAAATATTTATGTTAGAAATATTTATTTAAAAAATCTTTGGTAAAAATATTTGTTACAAATATTTATGTTAAAATATTTGTTAAAAATATTTGTTAAAAATATTCGCCTACAATCTACCATTTATATACTAAACATACATTTACATCATGTATAAATATTTGAAGATAATAACGTTCATTAAAATGAATGGAATCGGCATTAAATAACCGGAAACGAGTTGATATGCCGTAAACCAAACAAGTGGCTGCTCTATTTCAGTTGTAACTTTGTTAAATCCTCAAACAAAAAAAGATTTCAGTTTATTTCTTTTCCAGTCATTTCTCCCCCCCCCCCTCGCCTTTCTCATAAAATGAGACATTTTTCAATATGTCAAAAGCCAACGTGAAATTCTTTATTGGTGGTCTTGTCTCTTCCTTTTCATGGTGTCATACACATTCATTACAAGCGAAGAATAGTCGAGTTCCGAGGGGCCACGGATTTACCATCCAGGAATTAAAAGACGCAAACCAAAACCTCACCTTCCCTAAAATCCTGTTTAGGAACCGTTTCTTCAACGTCGTGTGTCTAGACAGTTTCCTGTCCAGTATAGGTCATTTCAAGGCTCCTTAAAGAATAGGGAAGAGGGGTAGTTTTGGCAGTGTCTGTCGAGAGGGGCGACTGGCTCACTTGCTTTCCTCCCGAGGGATCCATTGTTATTGGTGTAGCGTTCGAGATCTCAACAATCGCTTGACTTGTTCCGACGGAAGTAAGACATACATTAGAGCGACAACAACGCATGCGCACCCCGCTCTCACTATGTGGCTTTACATATTGAAAAGAAAAGAAAAAACATTGACTGAAAAGTGAAAAAGTTAACTTCGAAGAAATACAACAATGTCGACTTGGAAGTTGATTTGTAATGACTAAGTATAAACTGTTTATGGTAAAAGGGCACGTTCCTGGCGGATATGAAAGATAACTTTTTTTGCGGAAAGCGACTTGAGTTTCCGTCCCTTTTTATAAAAAAGAAGTGGTTAGAAATGTTGGGAAATGAGTGAACAATTTATTGGAGTAAATATATAAAATATAACATTATAATATTTATAATAATACACTAAGGCATTTCATCTTCGTACGTACGTTATCACCTTTCACTAGGGACCTACCATTGGTTGTGAACTATTTATCCCCCCCCCTATATGTAACACGATGTAACTTTAATTTAGATTAAGATTATCAACAAAACTTTTTTACCATTCAAAAGAGGATACATAAAATAAACTGCTGATGATTTTTTAGAATTTTTTCTAGCATACGAAACTCATGATAATGTGAAGTTAAAATGTTGTTTACTTTTTTTACGTGATAAAATAACGTTCTTATGTATAAGCATTTCTGCGCGCTCTGATAGGCATATTTTTAATAAATCTCGCATAAATCAAGTTATGGCCAGATCTTCACGAAATTTTCAATACTTATTCACTATAGGACTAATTTATCTTTAAAATGCTGTTTTCCTAAAATATATTAGGGAAAATATTTTTTCTACGTGACCCCCCCCCCCCTATTTCATTTTATGAAATATTGAACGAAATATATTCAGGTCCGGCGGTTTTTTTTTCTTATATAAAACTAAAGTCTTTTAAAAAACACATTGGATTAATTTTATTAAATTTTACGTCCACATATTTTAGTAAACTGGTCCGTGAATGCTCAAATAAAAAGTGGAAATAAAAGCAATATTATTATGTTTTGAATTTTTTTTTACCTTTTCTCAATAAAATATACTGTGATTTATTGAAATGCCCCCAAAAAAAAGTTTTACGAAATAATTTTTTTTTTCAGAGACATTTATTCATTTGATCGAGTTTATCGGTTAGTCAAAATGTTTAAAAACATTTTTGAAAATATGTGTTCTAAATTTTTCAAAATATTTTAATATAATATAGCCCGAAGTATTAGGAATCGTAAAAGACCAAAGTTGTATACGACCTGAGGTCGTATACAACTTTGTATACGTCGACCTCATATGTACTTGGAAAAAAGTCCTTCATTTGCCAGAAGTAAGAAAGCCTTTTTTGCCGTAGCTCGTTTTCGCCGCAATTATGGAACGCAATACTAGCCGTAATTAACGCGGTTCATTTTTAGAGTGAAATTGACGCAGGCTAATTAATTTGTAGAGCTAAGCTCATTCTAAAAAAAAAACGTTGACAAAAGTAAGTATTAATTATATTTATTATTATTATTATTATTTTATTATTATTATATATTTATAATACTTTTTATCATTTTTCTTTTTTCAAATTAAAATGTTTATCCATTCAGAATTTTCTTTCGAAATTTCGAAATAAAAACTTATTTTTACTTTGAATTTTTATTATTCAATGGACGAATATTTTTAATCATTAACAAACCACAATACTTTCTCCATTTTCATTTTCAGTTTAATTTTTATTATATAAAATTTAACCCAAATTTAAGTCAAATGCTAACAAATGTGCAACTCAAGGAAAATGTAAAAAAAAAAACGTTAATTTTGTCTACAACATAATGAAAGTAATTAATTCTATCACTTTTGGACATCCATAGGTACATAACATCTGGCAATGTCGCACATGATAATGATAATTTTTTGTGTAAACAAGACATCCAGCCGTAGAAAAAGAAAATTTCGTACTTGTATTGCAAGATAAAGAAGGGTTTCTTTCCCAAATAGATAATTTAATCTTTAAATAAACTATTTTACTTTAAAACAACTTCCTATAAGTATAACTTTATTTTAGGGAGATTTTTAAAAACACTACATGGAACGCGAATGTATGAATTTCTTAAAGAACGCAGAAACCGGTGACGTCAGCGATTCTGTGGCTGCGATTGGAGGTCTCTACCTTTCACACACATTAAAAAATGAGATCGTCTGATCAGCAAAAAAGTTAATTTGTGATTAATCTGCTGCTAAGGTAAAACAAATTCCGACTTTACCAATTTTAAAATGAATTGTTTCAAAATCAAATTATGCCGGCTTGTTGACCAAAACTACAATTTTAAATATATTTTTAAAGAATAGCATTCGCCTTTTCGATTTGAAGAAGTTAGATTGGCGAGTTAGGGTTAGGATTGATTTAATTGTTATACTTTTTTAGTGCTACATTCGTTACTTCTGTTATTTTTATTGTTATTTTTTGTTGTTATTTTTTTTCTAACTGTTTTTTTAATTATTATTGGAGTCGGATTTTTTGCTATATCATGGGTACTGTCAGCTGTGTGCCCTCAAAGGAACTAAAGAAAAAGAGCTGGCTGAAAAGTTGAACTGCCAGCTGAAAAGTTTGAGAGGATCAAGTAAAGATAAATGTTGATGATTGTATTGAAAAAGCTCTCAAAATATACAGATTTCATTACGGAAAAAGATATACTTTCCAAGATTGGAAGAATTTTCAAAACGTACGATATTAATGTTTGTCATTGACAGGAAACCGAAAAAAATGATTAGGTCTACTGAAGACCGAGTCATCAAACTGATTGCAACAATGGGTATGAGACTGGAGAGATTAACGAAGTGTAAAGGCGATAAAACTTGGAACTCTTCGTTTAAAACTGAATAGAGTTGCATCCTTCTTCTTTTTTTTAAATAAAAAGAGATTATTACTAACAATTACGTGCTTCAAATGGAGTACATGGGACGTTGTTCGAAGTGAACGACTTCCAGGAACAGCTTTTACTAACCGTGCGGGTGCTAGGATTGGGAGTAAGTAGTGGGGCCACCTTAAGAAAGTTATTAAATCCTTCGCTGCTGATTATAGTCGGCGACTCAAGCTAAAATCTAGAGCAGCGAAATCGACATTAGAAACTAGATTAAATCAGGCGGTGGGGGGGGGCGGGAATATAGCAGTACCGTTATTATAGTTATGGCTGAATTGAACTCTGGATGAAAAGAAGGATCAGGGAATCTTAATAAGGTCTAGGTTAAAAAGTGTGCCCCACGAAGCAACAAATATGTCCGCTTCATTGTGTGCAGAGGAGCATCGACATGCCGCCAATCGACACACCGCCAGTGTGACATGCCGGACAGACGGACGTCTTGTGACTACAAACGACGGGATTTGAGAGAGGTTTTTCTCTCATTTTCAGGAACTTTTTACCAGGGAGCGCGGTCTGAAAAGGGCTCAGTTCGATGCCTATTTAGCCGACTTGTCTCGTCTTGAGGCGACCGAAGTGGCTGAGTGCGAAAGGGTGTATGAAAGAGGAAGAAATCTTTGAGGGCTCTGAAACAGGTTGGTCTGGATAAGACTCCGGGGATCGAAGGTTAACCCTACAAGGTGTATTCGAGACTGTCGCCCATTTTTGTTCACTTGCTGGCTGTGCTTTTCAACTCCTAATTTACGAACGGGTCCATTCCCCGGTAGCATCAGTACCAGGGGTATCATCAAATTGCTTCGCAAGGACAAGAATGGTGGGGATGGTATAAGTAATTTCCGGTCCTTAACCATGTTAAATATCGAGTTAAAGATTTGGGCCAAGATCTTAATTAACCGTCTGCAGGTTTCTTGCATCGTCTACTAAACACCGAACAGACTTGTGCTGTTAAGAGCCGGACAATCCAAGATAATGTGCACATGGTTCGCCTGATCATCGAAAAAGTCGACACTGATCAGTCCAAAGCATTCGATAGAGTCGATCATCATTACTTAGAGGGTGTCCTGTCTTCGCCAAATGTGGTCCTCAGTTTCGCCCATTGATTAGGCTGCGCTGGTAAAGGTGAATGAATTGAGGTCGAAACCTTTCAATTTATCCAGATCTATTAAATGCTTTATGTGCTGGCGTTGGAACTTAACCTTTGCTGGCTTAGGGTTAATTAGGTCCTTCAAGGGATTACTTTGTCTGGTGCTTGCACCACGATTAAGTCCTCCGCCTGTGACGACGACGTGACTGTGCTTGCTCAGAGCAGTGCTGAGATTAGAGTCGTCGACATTGAAATAAGACGATACGAACAGATGACAAGGGGCAAAATTAACTGCGACAAGCATGTCGGCTTGCGCATTGGTTCCTGGAAAGGTACTTGCAAGATACTCGGTGTCTAGTTTGGTTTTGATCTCCAGTTTGAGAAAAATTGATCGGAAGTATTGTGGTCTTTGAAAAATCTTACATTGAAGGGAAGAGCGGGGGGGGGGGGTGCTGGTCGCAGATTTATCTTTTAATTCTTTACCGCCTTTCAGTGCTAACACTCCCGGCAATTACTCTACTTGTGTTAGTGCGGACTCTTTTAAGGTTCTTGTGGCGTGGAAATCATTCGATGGTTTGTCACGAGATCTGCTACCTACATCTGTCTGAAGTCGGTTTGGGTATGCCAAGTGTTGAGATTCCTCAACAAACGCTTCGCCTAATCTACCTCGACCGAATCTGTACACCTTGTGAAGAAGACACTAAGAAAGCCTTTTCGGCTTCAGAAAAGTATGTACTTGCATGAGGAGGAGGAGGAATACCGGTTGCCCGCGAGTGTCGACGGTCCTTGAAGTTCTTTTTACGGGTGAGAGAAAGCCTCTCTTTGTTGTCCCGAAAAGCATTATTATGGCAGGTTATGGTAAAGTGATCTATTCGAGACGATAGGATTTAGGAGCTCGGTCTGACGAATGGGGGGGGAGGCTTTGCTTACTATGGCCTTGGGCGCCTGTGTTGAGGTGTTTCGATAATTTCGAGGCATTACTCACCTGGCTGATAACAAGAAATGCCCTCTGGGTCGGCAACAAACGTTTCACAGCAAAATGAGTAGATACACCTCGTTGTGTACGATGCGGTGACTTGGAGGAAAACTACGAGCCACACCTTCTTTTACTGCGCTATTGTTTGCCCGTTATGTAAGTTAGTTTCAGGCTATAAGGTTCGCATATTGAACGGAAGGTTCCTTGTTATAGAATCCTTTTCTATTTGCTGCAATTGGGCTCCGACGATAAACAAGGAAGAACACTATGTGTTTCTTTGCTTGCTAGAAATGATATTGGGCGTGATATGGTTAACACGACAGAAGAAAGTTTACGGAGATGAGACCTCCACTGCTCCCCCAGCTTGTTCTCATTTTCAAACAACGTCTGAAAATGCGTATGAGGCTGGAGAAGGTGAAACTCTCTCCGGCAAATTTCCACGAATGGTGCGTGAAAGTTTTGTATTTGTGTCGTGTAAATGGAGCTAATTTTGAGTGGTTCTTAGACGTGGCTGAAATAAAGAATTTTGGGCAGCCGAACCGAATACTGACTTTTATTAACCCTGCTAGACTAAAGTAGTAGGTTTACTTTTCTTATCTCCCCCTATATAACTTAGCTAGAGTATGCATGTTATCTCATAAAGTCCCCTTTTATTTTGGTCCTTTCCAACCACGAACTTTTTACCCAAAATGTCTGTTTGATAATTTCCATTCTCGACACCAATCAGGTGACAGATTTGCTTTTTAATCAGGAATACGAGTCCACTTTCGTAATTTCGAAAGAGGTGTATAAAATAAAGCTTGCATCGACTTTTTCGACTTGCAAAACTACTTCACTTTCACATGTTAAAGTAGGTGTTCTTATACTAACACATGGGTTTTCATTGCATATATCCCTCATTCGTTTCTGTATATAAGATTTTGATTGGCCAACTCCAACATCATGTTTATATTTTGGGTTTTAATCAGGTTAATACCTGAGTGAGTTTGTTTTAATCAGGTTAATACTTGAGTGAGTTTGTTTTAATCAGGTTAATACTTGAGTGAGTTTGTTTTAATCAGGTTAATACTTGAGTGAGTTTGTTTTGGTGAATGCTATGATTGTGAGTAGTTAATTAATGTTAGTTAGAACCAGTTACTCCATTTTGGGCCTTGTGCCAGGTTTTATATTTATTTTGTACCTTTTCAAAATATTTATGAATAAATATTTATTGATTTTAAGAATATTTAGCTGGCAATTATTTTTACGGTAAGAAAATAGAATTACAATTTTAAATGAAAATAGAATTATTCGTTTTATTCATTTAAATAATATTTAGCTGGCAATGACAAGTATTTTTACAAAAGAGGAATAAATTTATTTTGCTGACAGACATTTATTATTTCAAAAGTAATATTATTTATTAAAAGTTAATTATAAACAGTTAATTATATAGATTGATGTAGAAAGCACCGTGGAATTTCCACGGGGTTCAGCTAGTAATGTATTATAATAAGGATTATGCGTTAATCAATGGTTGTTTCCCCCAAGGCTTTTTATATATACTTTAATGACGCAAAATACATGCAAACATATCGCATAGTTCTATGATTAAGTTATGTTTGAAGTAAATTCTGTTTTTATTGTTCTAATAAGCCATAATGTATAATCAACGGAATAAAGGAAGTTTTGTGTTCAGCACCAGTTCTGTCATTGTACAATCCAACAAAACGAACAGTAGTATCCACAGATGCTTCATCTTATGGCCTTGGAGCAGTACTCCTACAGCAGCAGGAAGATACAAGATTGCACCCGGTAGCATATGCATCAGGAGCCATGTCGGGAACAGAAACCTGATACGCTCAGATAGAAAAGGAAGCCCTAGCCATAACCTGGGGATGTGAACGATTCTCCGACTACCTCATAGGGTTGGAGTTCACGATCGAGACAGACCATAAACCGCTCGTACCCCCGCTAGGCAATAGGGATATCAGTGAATTACCAGCCAGAGTACAGAGATTCTGCATCCGCCTCATGAGATTCAGTTATAAAATCCATCATATACCCGGCAAGGAAATATACACTGCCGATGCTCTATCAAGAGTTACGCACAGCAACATGCCGACCAAACAGGATAAAGAACTGGAGGAAAGTTCAGCAATATTTGTCCAGGCCATCATGCAGTCCCTGCCTGCAACGGATAGACGGTTGGCAGAGATAAGGGAAGCCACTAGCAATGATGACATATGTACAGGCATCATAAACTTTGTTAAAAATGGATGGCCTTCAAAGGAGCAAGTTTCTATGCTACTCAAGCCATATTGGGCCCATTGGGGAGACATTACCTGGGATGAGGGCCTACTAATGTATGGAACACGTATTGTGGTCCCCCAGTCGATGAGTCGTGGTATTTGCCAGTATCCACTGTTTGCGTCTAACTTGGTCATGACATTGGCTCCATCCAATTGAGCTAGCACATAGTCGACTGTTGGTAACATATGCAGTTCTCTTTTGACATGTGTGTTTAGTTTCGTCAGGTCAACACATATTCTGACCTTTCCGTTGTCCTTTGGCACCACTACTGTGGGGGAGCACCATTCTGTGGGCTCTTATATCCTGCTTATTACCCCTATCTCTTCCATCCGTTTGAGTTCTCTTTGTGTCTGCTTCATTAATGGTAAGGGTATGCGACGTAGTGTTGAGATTGAGTAGGGTTTATCATCCTCACGTAAGGGCATGGTGTAGCTGTCCCCGAATGCGCCGAGGCCCTGAAACAGCTCTCTCAGCTCCTTCCTTGAGTCAAACGGTCGTACATCAGTATCTCTGATGCAGTGTACAGCAGAGGAGGATACAGTCACTATTTCAAGTGCTTCAATGGCCGGTCTTCCTAATAGTGGTTCCTCCAAGTCGGGAATGACATACATATATTGTGTTGTCCGACGTCTTTCATTCCCTTGGATGGTTGCCTTTAGTTTCCCCGTCATTTGTAGGGGGCTATGACGTAGACCATGTAGCCTCTCCCTTGCTGCGGCTAGTGCTGGTAAATGCATTCTTCTATAAATGCGTTCTGGGATTGCGGTGACATCAGCTCCAGAGTCGATGTTGAATTTCACTGGCGTGTTATTTATTGCCAAATCAATTCTCCATGGTTTGCTGTGTCTAATTTCAGCTACCGTCAATAGACCCAGGGTGATGTTGTCGTCGCTGCTATAAGAGTAGTCCTCGTCGTAGTGTACTTCGTAGACTTTCTTCGACCTGCAACACTGTGCGTAATGGCCGACTATTTTACAGTTGTGACATTCTGCTAGAATGGCAGGGCATGTACGTCTTGGGTGTTTTTCTCTGTTGCCGCAACGTTGACATCTTGTTTCTGGCTCACGCTGTTGTCTATACCCTTTTGACTTATAGTTTTGGCGATTCCTAAAAGAGTTATCTCCTCTTTTGTCGTGGTTTCTTTTCTTTTGGTAATGTTTGTCAACTGCGTGAACGACGGTGTCCTCTTCTAGTTGCTCGATTTTATTTTTTTCAGTCGGCCGTAATAATTTCTGTTGGGACTTCATGATTTCCTTCTGGCGCGCCGTTTTTACTACGCCTTCCAGACTGAGGTCAGGTATCATTATAAGAGTCTCGTATAAGTGTACATCTCTGCACCCCACAACGATTCTGTCTCTTATAAACTCGTCTTCTAGTCTCCTTAGGTCGCATGTCTTCGCTAACGCATGTAAGTCAGTAATAAAGACATCAATGGACTCACCTTCTTGTTGACAGCGCTTGTTGAACATGGCTCGTTCATATATAACGTTTGTGCTGGCCGTGAAGTGCTTATCAAACTTTTATTTGACTACGTCAAACTTTTCCGACTCCTCCTGTGATAACTTGAATGTAGCTAGGACGTCCTCGGCTTTGTCACCCATACTATATATGAGGGAATCCACTTGGACCCTTTCGGGTTTCGTTTCGAGGCCGGACACAGTTTTGTAGCGAGTAAATCTCCTTATCCACTTTGGCCATTGTCCTGGCTGGTCGAATGAAAACGGCTGTGGCGTCGACACGTTGCTGTTCATTTTGTTTTGTTTTAAATTCCGGTTTCTGGCTCGGATATTTTTGTTTGTCTGACGTCCGCCTGTACTCCTTACCTTATCCTATACCATTCTGCTTTCGGTTTTATTAGAATCCCACTTCTAACACCATGTTACGTTATTGAATAAACACCGAAGCAAAATCACGTGTGTTTCGTTCAGATCCAAGATGGCTGACCTTTTTATTCAACTCACGTTCAGGTTACAAAGCAGAACGTTAATCTCGTGGTAAGGGGGATAACTCTGTTTGGTTAAAACATATCATAATGAGGTGAAAGTACAGAATAGTTAACAAAGACCCCTTCCCCATGTTAAGAATGGCTTTCTAAATTATCTGCTGCAGTTAACGGACCGTGCTGAAATAATAACGTTATTATTTAGGAAGCCATTTTTTAAATCTTATGCTGGAAATCAGTTACAGACATCACACAGGTTCACATATTACATGTTGTTTTACGGTATTATCGATTCACCAACATTTTTTAAGAGTATAAAAAATGTTGTTTTTTTTTAACTTACCTGTTTAATTTTTAGAGGGCGTCACGGAGAGTGCTCAGTTCGCTATGTAAGTTTAAGGTAAATTGATCACCCACACGAGAATATCACCTAATACCACCTGATGGTAAATTTACATCAAACTTACATAGCGAACTGACCTCTCCTCCTCATCTAAATATTATAAGTTTTTCATTTTCTTTTTTAGAATCTTAATATTTGTGTGTCCGGTAAATTCGGTAATTTCGAATTCAGTAATTATAAACTGGAGGATCGCAATTGAATCACGCAAATGATTTACAGTTAAACTGTAAATTCAATTCTAATTTTCTGTTATGAATTAAGAAAGAAGTAAGATACGTGTAAAAAGTCACTAGCTGGAAAGCTGTACGAATTATTTCTTTTCAATTTTGGGTAAAGTTGTTAAAGTGTCCACCACAGAAAGAGACTCTGTAATTGAAGGGGGTGTTTGTCCCTTCCTTACATTTATCGCACGAAATGAGTTTAACGAACAACTGAGTAACAGGCAACAAAAAGAGGGTTTATTGAACGGAGGGGTATCTCTACCGTTTGGTATAGGTAGCAGAGAGTGAGACAGTGTCCGGTTGAGGAAGAGGAAAAATATAATAGTTCTCTGGGTTGTCCGTGGGGTTTCTTCAAGTGAAGATGGTAGTAGTCTTCGAGTGAGGAGAAAGAGCTGTTCCGAGTTCTTCGTCGATGTTCTCGGCGATGCGTCCGAGCTGGTGCCAAGGGGATGTCTCTGCGAGGCTGATTGAGTGGATAAGAGGGTGATTTTTCGTGTACACCGGTTTTTGTACTCAGAAGGGCAGATAACTCTGGTGTCGCTTTTCAGCGCCACCTGTCGGTGAATATGCGACACCTAACGGCCAACCGGTGCAGTTATGTGTGAAAGGAGGAGGTAACTTCTACATAACCCCCTGCTTAGGCTGAAAGCCGACAGGAAATAAAAGGAAGTGTAGCAGTGGGAAACAACAAAAAATACAAAATTTGTCAATTAACAAATGTTTAAAGGGAAAAGAATGTTCTTTTACTTTTCGGTGAAAAGTTGTTGGGTTTTTTTTGAAAAATTGTTCTTAACTTTTCGGTGAAAAGTTGTTTTCTTGAAAAATTGTTCTTTACTTTTCGGTGAAAAGTTGTTTTGTTTTGAAAAATTGATGTTTGAAGAAAAATGTTTTTACGAAAGCAGAATGAAAATTTTTTTAATGTTTTTAAGATTTTCCAATAAAAAAGTGTTTTCTTTCTATGTGTCTAAAAATATTATGATAGAGTACAAAGGATAAAAAAAGCTAATTCTATATATATAGAGTCTTACACAGCTTTTTTGGCCAATGTACTCGCCGACCACTGTGTGTGGTGGTGATGTGATTGTCTTTAGAATTTGTATTTCTGTTTACTGTTGGCAGCGTTGGTGTATGCAATGTGTAAGTAGGGGGAATATGTGGCTCTAGGGTTTTAGTGTCTAAAAAGGCTCTTTTAACCCTATCTATTGATACTGTTTCTTTTTTGCCACTAATATCAATAGTGAATAGCTTATCAGTATGTGATAGTACACGATAAGGACCAGTGTAAGGTGGAGTTAGAGGGGCTTTTACAGAGTCCTTTCTAAGAAAAACATGAGTCCACGAAGCAATGTCTTTAGGGACCGAAGATTTTATGGTCTGTTGCCTAGGGTTCATCGGTGGGAGCTCATTAAAATATGCTCGCAGTCTGTCTGTGTACAGAGCTGGGTCCGTTGCCGTTAAATCTATCGGGGTCAGCATCTGACCATGCAACGATATAGGTAGTCCATAGACAAGTTCGGCTGGAGAGTATCCGAGGTCCTCTTTGATCGCAGCGCGACAGCCAAGAAGGACAATTGGTGCATACTCGCTCCATCGCTGCTGGTCAGGATAAGCACGAAACGCGACTTTCAATTGGCGATGGAAGCGTTCTATCATCCCATTGGAAGCTGGTACGGATACATTTAATCCCTAAAATCCTGGAAAGTTCCTGGAATAGGTGGGATTCAAACTGTCAATCACGGTCGGTGGTGATAGTCGTAGAGACTCCATAACGCGATATCCAGCCCGAGATAAGGGCTCGCGCTACGGGTTCAGCCGAAATGTCACTTAGAGGGATGGCTTCAGGCCACCGTGTAAAACGATATATGCAGGTCAGGAGATAAGTAAATCCCTGACTGACAGGCCATGGTCCAACCAGATCAATATGAACATGGCTGAACCGAGCGTCTGGAGTGCTGAATGTTCCAAGGGGTGCACGGATATGTTGTGCACCTTTGACTTTCGGCAGGATACGCAGGAACATGTCCAGGCAGTGATATCACGCCTCATATTTGGCCAGAAAAATCTAGCTGAAATCAGCTTCACTGTGGCTTTGAGTCCGGGGTGTGCCAAGTTGTGAAGGGTATCAAAAACAACCCTACGATGAGTCAGTGGAACAAAGGGGCCAGGTGAATCTGTTGAAGTGTCACAGATGATCTGCGTGTCCGAAGTGGGCACAGGCAGGTATTTGAATTTGCAAGTTGCAAACTCAGGTGACGACAGATCCAGAGTGTCCAGGCATGGCTGGTCTAAAGCCATCTGTTGTAGATCGATATCCGAAGGTGAAGACAGAGAATTTATAGGAAGGCGGGACAAGGCGTCTGCCGCAGTATTCTGTTCACCAGAGATATGTCGGATATCATTAGTAAATTGCGAAACAAAATCCAAGTGGCGAGTTTCGCGAGGAGAATATTTGTCTGGCTTAGCACGCAGTGCGTATGTAAGCGGGCGGTGATCAGTGTAGATCACAAATTGACGGCCCTCGAGTGAATGCTGAAAGTGTTTCACTGCGAGGTACATTGCCAGTAGTTCACGGCCAAACGTGCTATAACGTTGTTCTGCCGGTTTCAGTTGTCTCGAAAAGTATTCGAGAGGTTGTAGTTGGCATTGGTGCTGCTGTTGCAACACTGCACCTACAGCTGTGCCCGATGCATCAACGACCAGTGAAAACTGGGCATCGGAAACAGGATGTGCAAGCAAGGATGTTGTCGCTAGTTTTTGATTCACTTCATTGAATGTATTCAGCTGAACATCATTCAGTGAAATCTGCTCGTTTTTCTTCTTCCTGTTACGTAACAGGTCGGAAAGAGGAGACAAGAGATCCGCGCAGTGTGGGATAAAACGTCTGTAATAATTTAACAGACCCAGAAAGTGCCTTAGTTGGCGAAGTGAAGTGGGTGGTTGAAGGTCTTGTAGAGCTTTAACCTTTTCAGGCAAGGGAGATATGCCTTCACGGCTGATAATGTGGCCTAGGAAAACTAGTGACGAAGCACCGAAAACACATTTACCAGGGTTAATCCTCGCCTGGTATTGCTGAAACCGTTCGAACAGTAGGCGGAGATGAGTGACATGTTCCTCAGGTGAGGCACTTGCCACAAGTATGTCGTCTATGTAATTATAGACGAAGTCAAGATCTCGCACTACTTCGTCCATGAAGCGTTGAAAGGTACTAGCCGCGTTTCGCAAACCGAAAGGCATAGTCAGGAATTCAAACGCTCCAAAAGGAGTTGTTACCGCTGTTTTGGGTATGTCGGCCGGATTCAGTGGAATCTGATGGTAAGCCTTTTTGGAGAAGGTCTTACAGCCGTGCAGAGATGAAGCAAAGTCCTGTATATGTGGGATTGGGTAACGATCAGGTACCGTCATGGCATTGAGTCGTCGATAGTCCACAGTCGGACGCCAATCACCGGAGCGCTTCGGGACCATATGCAAAGGAGAAGCCCAAGGACTGGACGAGGGGCGTATAATTCCCAGTTGCAGCATATGATTAAATTCCGCCTTCACCGCTTTTAGTTTCTCTGCAGGTAAGCGACGAGGGCGTGAGAACACAGGAGCTCCTGTGGTCTCAATATGATGTTTTGTTGAGTGAGTGGGTTTGCTCACAACAAAATTTAGGTTCGTCAACTCTGAGTAGGATTGGAGTAGGGTCTGGTATGGGTCATTGGTTGCGGCAATAAAGAATACCGGCCTGATAGATGGGGTGTTTGTTTTCAAACCACAGACGGAAAGTTCCGTATTAGCATCTATCAGCCGTCGTCTGCGCATGTCCACTAATAGATCAAAGTGGTGCAGAAAGCCCGAGCCCAGAATGGGGTAGGGTAAATCCGCGACTGTAAAGACCCACGTAAAGTCTCTGCGCAATTCCAAGTCCAAAGAACGAGAAAATTGACCGTACGTGGGAATAGGGGAGTGATTTACGGCTTGCAGTGAAATGGGCGACACTGGTGGCTTTTTAGCTAGTAGTTTCAGTGGCCAAATGCTGCAAGCGGCCCCAGTATCAACCAAGCAACGTGCTTGAGATATTGAGTCCCTAATGAAATATGCACGGTTATAATGAAAACCTAATGGAGACCGTGCCGTGCTCGGGTCCCCAGAATTTAGTTTCCCTGGTTAGGGAACGAACAGGGAATTTTGCACCGCCGTGCATGAGTGCCAAAATGCCTGTGGTAGTAACACAGAGCTCGCTTGTTAGAGTGGCGGCGACGACGACGAGGGAAGCGTGGGTATGAGGAGGTGGTCTGGAGTCGGCGCATGTGCAGCTACGGCTCCAGCCTGCTCATTTTTTTTACCTCGTTGGTCAGAGTGTCTATGGCGTTCACTATAGCCGTACCAATTAATGGATGTGTAACATCCATTATAGGAGACAGGTAGGCTTCAGCCTGTAACATAGTAGTTACCGTAATTGCATCCATTATATACATATGGACAACAGACCAAAATAAAATCTACAGTCAATAAAGTGGGGAAAAAACATTGTCATGGACACACATTCAAAAGAGAAAAAACGAAAGAGGAATTTTGTAAGTGTGTAGAAAGCCAAGAAGTTAAAAAAAAATAATAAGTATTATTTTTTTGTGACAGAGGGGATAGATATATTTGAGTGTATGTATTTGTGTGTAAAAGGGAAAAAACTAATGTACTTACTCTTTTAAGGAGCCTTTTTTAAAAAAATATTCGTAAAAACAAGAGTCTTTCTTTTTTGTTAAAGGCAAAAAGAATGCTTTCTTTCTTCGTTTGTTGAGTCACTTTCTTCGGTTAAAGTCAAAAGAATTGGTCAGCGCCATTTTGGATGTTGGATACTTCGCGGCGTCGAAGAGTCTGGCCGTCTAAAGTTGTTTGAAACTTGTTTTAAATTCGGGAAAAAGTTTTTTTTTTGTTAATAGTTTTATATTTTAAGGTATTTTGAAGTATTTCTCTCTCAAGAATTCGCTCAGTTAAAGACAGAAAAATATTTTATAAAATAAAAAGTTTCTTCTATGCGAAATACGCCTTTACTGTGATAGAGAGAAAGAGGGAGAGAAAAAAAGGGATTTCGGTAGTTTTTTTTTCTTTTTTGGTGTTAAAAATAACTGTCCTTTTTTTAAGCTTTTAAAGAGAATTTTAAAAATTTCCGAATCTCTCAAGATTGAAATGTTTTCTTTTTCTGTTTACAAAAACACGGAGTTTCGTGATTTGCTCAATTTGTGACTGTTTTTTTTTTTTTTTTTTTTTTTTTTAAACGACGGAGTTTGTTTTTTTCGCCGTGGAGTTGAATTTTAAAACCCTTTCGTCGCAGAAATAACTTTTCGCTATATTTTTTGTTTGTTTTTTATATTCCGTTTTTTCCTTACGTTTCGTATATGAGAAGGTCTGTTTTTTTTCTTTTAGCGTTGGAGTCACCATTTGTAATTGAAGGGGGTGTTTGTCCCTTCCTACATTTATCGCACGAAATGAGTTTAACGAACAACTGAGTAACAGGCAACAAAAAGGGGGTTTATTGAACGGAGGGTTACCTCTATCGTTTGGTATAGGTAGCAGAGAGTGAGACAGTGTCCGGTTGAGGAAGAGGGAAAATATAATAGTTCTCTGGGCTGTCCGTGGGGTTTCTTCAAGTGAAGATGGTAGTAGTCTTCGAGTGAGGCGACGGTAGCAGGAGAAAGAGCTTTTCCGGGTTCTTCGTCAGTGTTCTCGGCGATGCGTCCGAGCTGGTGCCAAGGGGACGTCTCTGCGAGGCTGATTGAGTGGATAAGAGGGTGATTTTTCGTGTACACCGGTTTTTATACTCAGAAGGGCAGATAACTCTGGTGTCGCTTTTCAGCGCCACCTGTCGGTGAATAAGCGACACCTAACGGCCAACCGGTGCAGTTATGTGTGAAAGGAGGAGGTAACTGCTACAACTCATCTTTAAAAATACGGTGTGTCTTTTTAATCAAATGCATCATAGATGCTCGAACCGTGTCATTCGTAAAGAAAGGCCTGACCACCGAGTCTCGTTTTCCTGTTGACGTCACAGTCGTTGGACGTTGAAAGAAACGGTCACATAACATATGGACATATGACGGTGGTTATTTCTGTCTGAAATTCTTTCAATTTTGTATCTAGTAATTGTTTGATATTTAAAACAGGATACTGATAATTTTGTTCATCTCGTTTTCATGATAAAAGTCTGGTAGTGATTTGAATGTAAAACTGTTATTATTAAAAAAAGAAACTCGTTTAGACTAACATTAAAGATGGATGCTTAAATCTGTCTTGATGGGAACATCTTGAATAACAAATGCATACTTGCTCGTTTTCCCGAAAATTTGATGTTTTTTACAAAATAACACGTTTGCATAACAGAAAACGTTTTGTTTGTCGTGATACAAAATTCGTATTTATTGTTAAACGTATTAAACATTCATACCTACCCGTCGGCACATGTTCTGGTACTACATTTCATATTTTCTGCCCTCGGTCAGTGAAAGAGAAATCTTTCTAGACTGAGCCAATTTTAATTTTTGTCTAAGTACAGAATGCTCCTTTTTGGAAAGTAGATTATCTCACATAAAAAAGAAGCCGACCTTGTGTCTAACATTGCCGCGGGGGTGAGGCAAGTAAATAAGGACAAGAAATCTCATTGTAATCTGTTTCTTTTTGTAGAAAAAGAATGTTGGAAGTTCATTTTGTGCAAAAAAGTTATTTGTGTGCAATAAAATTCTATTTCAAAGAATTCAGTTCAAATATGTTAAAGCTAAAAAGCTCAACAATTAAAACATTGAGTTTAAGTTACACTTAAAATCTTTATTTAAAAGTCATTTTATTTCAGGACAAGAAATAAAAACGATATCGGCTGAGAATCCTTTTGTTTCTATTTCGTTTCTGAGAATCCTTTTGTTTCTATTTCGTTTTTTAGCAAAAATCGTTTTTACAAAATCAATTATTTTATCAGTTTTAATTATTTATGGTTTTCATCTTTTTAAATTATTTATGGTTTTCATTTTTTTATTATTATTTATGGTTTTCATTTTTTTTATGATTTATCGTTCTCATTTTTTTAATTATTTATCGTTTTCATTTTTTTAATTATTTATTGTTTTGATTTTTTAATTATTTATGGTTTTCATTTTTTAATTATTTATGGTTTTCATTTTTTTAATTATTTAAGGTTTTCATTTTTTAATTATTTATGGTTTTCATTTTTTTTATTATTTATCATTTTCATTTCTTTAATTATTTATCGTTTTCATTTTTTTTATAATTTATCGTTTTCATTTTTAAAAATTATTTATTGTTTTCATTTTTTAAATTATTTATTGTGTTCATTTTTTTAAATTATTTATTGTTTTCATTTTTTATTATTTATCGTTTTCATTTTTTTTACTAATTTATCGTTTTCATTTTTTGAATAATTTATTGTTTTCATTTTTTAAATTATTTATTGTGTTCATTTTTTAAAATTATTTATTGTTTTCATTTTTTTCATTATCGTTTTCATTTTTAATTTATTTATCGTTTTCATTTTTAATTTATTTATCGTTTTCATTTTTAATTTATTTATCGTTTTCATTTTTAATTTATTTATTGTTTTCATTTTTAATTTATTTATCGTTTTCATTTTTAATTTATTTATCGTTTTCATTTTTTAATTGTTTACCGTTTTCATTTATTTTTCTTAATCGTTTTCATTTGTTTTAATTATTTATCGTTTTAATTTTTTTTCTTTGTCGTTTTCGTTTTTTATTTATTATTCATGGCTTTCATTTTTTAAAATTATTTATCGTTTTCATTTTATTTATTATTTATGGTTTTCTTTTTTTTAATTATTAATCTTTTTTAAAATTATTTACTGTTTTAATGTTTTTAATTGTTTATCGTTTCTATTATTTTAAATTAGTTATCGTTTTAATTTTTTTTATAATTTATCGTTTTTTTACTATTTATCATTTTCAATCTTTTATTATTTATCGTTTCATTTTTGTTAATTATTTATTGTTTACATTTTTTAATTATTTATTGTTTACATTTTTTTAATTATTTATCGCCTTTAATTTGTTTGTTGGTTTAATAACTTTTTCCCTTTAATCTATAATTGCAGTTCTTTAACTTTATTTATTCTGTATATATTGTATTGTATTATATATATATATATATATATATATATATATATATATATATATATATATATATATATATATATATATATATATATATATATATATATATGTGTGTGTGTGTGTGTGTGTGTATGTGTGTGTGTATAATAATTATTATTATTATTATTATTATTATTATTATTATAATTATCATCATCATCATTATTAATATTATTATAAAGATAAAAGAATTGATTATTGTACACCCGGGGTTCAAATCTCAGCTTGAAACCCTCGACATAAGTGATACAGCTCTCTGTGGATGATTCCGCTACTCGGGAATAAATGGGGACGTCCATCTGTTCTCTTGTTGCCAACCCAAATTACCATCTTTATTTTTATTTTTTTCTATAATTTGCAATTTCCAGTTAAGAATAAAGTTAAATATCCTTTTTGTTCATAATAATAGCATTTTTTTTATTCAAGCTAAGATCAAAGTAAGGGTTAGAAGTTCATACTCCATGTATTACCTCCATCTTTCAGAGCGTCGAATAGAACGCTCTTAATCCGCGGAGTGCCAACGGATATTATACAGGTTATTTTTGTTCCCAGTAAGGTTGCCTTATTTAAAAATGATAGTGTGTCTTACTTCGCCCTCGTGGGGAGAGTCAAGTAAAAAGCGACATAGATAGACACCACATATGTAGTATTGTATTAGTGTGCGTGTATATATATGTGTGTATGGGTATGTGTGTGGGTATGTGTATGTATGTATGTATGTATGTATGTGTGCGTGTGTGTCTTTAGTTAGATAGTTATAGAGATAACTAGTTTAAGCATTCAGTTACAGAGACGTGTGTGTGTGTGTGTGTGTGTGTGTGTGTGTGTGTGTGTGTGTGTGTGTGTGTGTGTGTGTGTGTGTGTGTGTGTGTGTGATATACTTACATTTAAGGGTATCAGTTTGTTTAAATGGGATTGAGTTTACTGGACCTTTGCAAGTCTCGGCGCCGTGGTTGGATCTTCATTCCTACAATTCATGGCGTCATTTATATTATTTGTTTTGGCATTTTTCTATAGAAAACAGACATTTGGGGAATCATCTCTCTCTCTCTCTCCCCCTCTCTCTCTCTCTCTCTCTCTCTCTCTCTCTCTCTCTCTCTCTCTCTCTCTCTCTGCACTTCACAGATTTTTGGGTTTATGATTTGTGTAACTGCGTTGTTTGACATCAACGAATTAACATGGATTCGTTATCAGTAAACATTTCTACTTGCAAACTAAATACGAATGGGTCGCTTAAATGGGCTGTCAACTTTTCGTTTGAACGATATTGTTTTTTTGTTTTGTTTTTTTGTTTTTTTGTTTTGTTTTTTTATTTTTTTTTATTGTTTTTTATTATTATTTTTTATTGTTTTTTTGTTTTTTTTGTTTGTCTCTTATATACAGAACAACTTGAGCGAAAATTGATTCAAACCGGAAACACGTATCCAAGATGGAACAGAGAATTGAATGTCTAAGACAACGGCGATTATTTCCAATAAGCCCTTAGACATTACTACATTTGTCTCTTAAAATGAATGTCTGCATCCATTGATAGACTTTTTTATTCGACATATAAATTACAAAAAGATACGATGCATTTAGAGTGGCGAGTGTCTGCGGTGTTTATTTACAAGAACACCTCCAAGCGGAAATGCCCCGGTGTCCAGGCCGCGATTTCCTTATTCTATAACAACATCTACCAGACACAGTTCCTACATATGCACATACAATCCTTGATTAATGACTTCAATTTGTATCGTTTAGATAAAATATAGCATGTGATTCAAGAAATGGAATTTATTAGAAGAATCGGAAACTAAAATCAAAGATCTTCTGTTTCTTTGCATGTCTTTGAAGCATCATACGTCATACGACAGTTTCACACTTGTACGCAGTCATTTGCATTAATGTTGTACTCTGCCAGATCTTTCAAGTTGCACCGGTCGGCCAGTCGAGAGCGGACAAGGCAGTGTTGCATAGCATCGTCCTCCACTCCACATTCACAACTGGTTGGGTCACGTTTGTAACTGATAGACACTTTTGATCGCCCTATAACTGTTCTCAGGCGGTTGAATGTTTTCTACTTGAGCCAGGGTGCCTCTGAACCGGGAAGAAGGGCTTCAGAGGGGGAGTCCCATGTCAGTAAGAGGGGAGGGCATTCTTTAGCCGTCTGGTCCACAAGTGTAGTCTGGTCTATTAAAGATGCAAACTATAAAATGTTATTTTCGGTCAATGAAAGTGCTCCCTCAAATGGAGTCGGCTTTATTTTAAAAATTAAAAAAACAAAAAGAATACTCGCCCCAGGACGGTAAAATGAATTCTCCCTTTCACACTTTTGCACCACTTATATGTCTTCTTGCGAAGATTAAAATCAAGACATAATGATTCCAGAATCCTTATTCTAGAATCCTTATTTCAATTTGGATCAAAATCCATAACATGATCTGATTCTAGAAAATGTCTAAAGTGGCTTAAGCTTAAAGTGGCTTAAGCTTAAAGTGGCTTAAGCTTAAGGGGTCTTTACAAGAAATTCAAGAAAAGCTTGCTTAATTGGTATCTAATGACTGCCGATCAAATTTAATGCAAATCTTATATATTTTAATTTTAACGGCTGAAATATGGCAGTTCAAAAGAAAATGTCAGGAAAACTATTTGATATACTTACTTATCAAGTAAAACTATTTGTGTACACCAAAAATTACGGAAAATTATCAAGTAAAATTTTAGTAATAAATAGCATATATTTATGACTCATATTTCCATTATGCGTCTTTAATCCATTGCGTTGTAGAAGAGTATCTTCCTTCTTCTAACATGAAGACGCCATGCGGTCTTGTCCTTCGGAGTTCGTTCACTACGAATAGTAAAATCATTTTATTTCACTTGTGTATTAATCGAAACAACAACGAATTTTTTAAATACTCCAAAGAAACTGAGATTTGGTGTATATTTTTAATTAATGTCTCAGACGTATTGTTAAAATTTCACCCCAAAATCGGAGGTATCTGATTTTTAACGAAGAGCTTACATCCGCTTTTTACCACTTTGAATTAAGCGAGTGAAACGGGGTTGAAGCCTTTCGTGAAAATTCAGATACCTTCTATTTTTCTAAACTAATTAACCGATCATTTTGAATTTGGGAACACAGCTACTATGCGTAAGAGTGCGTAACGTGGGTTAGTACAGTTTAGAAGTGAATCCTGTACATACAAAAATATAAACATAGAAACATACCTAATTTAATATAAATATATAAAATACATCCGTTTTTTCCTCTGTATCTCTGTTGTAAATAGCTTTTTAAATACAATTATAATACATATTATACAATAAATATTGTAAATATTAATCTGTGTGGTAAAAAATTGTATTTCGGATCAATTTTAATATTTTAATATATAACCTTTATCGATATTTTATTATTCATTAGCCATAAATAGAGGAAGGATAAGATTTTACGCTCACACTCAGACCTGATCCCACTGTCACCCATAACACGGGGACGAATTTAATAACAAGCTTTGAATATTCACCGGTATTATATCATAATTTAAGTGTTTTCTTTGGCTAATTTAACGTGGACTCCTTAAAGAAACATTTTTCAATAATGATCTAATTTTATCTATTTTTGGAATATGATAACTGACAAAATAATTAAGATAAAAATTAATGATTATTGTAATCATTATTAACGAAAGCAATTATGATTAAAACAATTATCATCGAAAACAATAATGATTACAATAATTATCGTCGAAAACAATATATACATAAACTTATTTCTAAAAATGAAATCGCTCTGTTATCGCCGACCAGTGTCGCCTGCAGCATTTATTCTGGTTTATATAGTTAATAGCGTCGTCGTACTCTAATTGTCCCGCTAGATTAATCGGTTAGTACGTCATACTTACATATGTAAGATGTTAGTACGTCGTACTTACATATGTAAGATGTTAGTACGTCGTACTTACATATGTAAGATGTTAGTACGTCGTACTTACATATGTAAGATGTTAGTACGTCGTACTTACATATGTAAGATGTTAGTACGTCGTACTTACATATGTAAGATGTTAGTACGTCGTACTTACATATGTAAGATGTTAGTACGTCGTACTTACATATGTAAGATGTTAGTACGTCGTACTTACATATGTAAGATGTTAGTACGTCGTACTTACATATGTAAGATGTTAGTACGTCGTACTTACATATGTAAGATGTTAGTACGTCGTACTTACATATGTAAGATGTTAGTACGTCGTACTTACATATGTAAGATGTTAGTACGTCGTACTTACATATGTAAGATGTTAGTACGTCGTACTTACATATGTAAGATGTTAGTACGTCGTACTTACATATGTAAGATGTTAGTACGTCGTACTTACATATGTAAGATGTTAGTACGTCGTACTTACATATGTAAGATGTTAGTACGTCGTACTTACATATGTAAGATGTTAGTACGTCGTACTTACATATGTAAGATGTTAGTACGTCGTACTTACATATGTAAGATGTTAGTACGTCGTACTTACATATGTAAGATGTTAGTACGTCGTACTTACATATGTAAGATGTTAGTACGTCGTACTTACATATGTAAGATGTTAGTACGTCGTACTTACATATGTAAGATGTTAGTACGTCGTACTTACATATGTAAGATGTTAGTACGTCGTACTTACATATGTAAGATGTTAGTACGTCGTACTTACATATGTAAGATGTTAGTACGTCGTACTTACATATGTAAGATGTTAGTACGTCGTACTTACATATGTAAGATGTTAGTACGTCGTACTTACATATGTAAGATGTTAGTACGTCGTACTTACATATGTAAGATGTTAGTACGTCGTACTTACATATGTAAGATGTTAGTACGTCGTACTTACATATGTAAGATGTTAGTACGTCGTACTTACATATGTAAGATGTTAGTACGTCGTACTTACATATGTAAGATGTTGTCAGTTCAAAGCTCACTTGGGCCATAAGTAGTTTTGCTCTGATTTTGTCCTAAATTTTCAAATTACAATTTTTTTAAAACTAATTTGTTCCATATTATTGTTTAGTTTGACTTTAATCTTTCTTTTTATCTTGGTAATTTACATCATTTACGGAAATTAGGATCCCGGCGACGGCGAGTAATTTACTAGCTTTACATAAAAACATATCGCTGCGGTGGAAGAAGATAAGCTAATATGCGATACCCCCGACTCTTCGAATGAGGGGGATAAATCGAAGTTAATATTTATACAATGCTTTTCTAAACATCCGCACAAGAAGTTATGACAATATACGAGTAAATACAATAGCCTTTAGATCCAATTCTCCAAAAGAATCATATCTAAATAATGGTTGATTTTGATAGCAAAGAGGGTCAATTGCACCACAGATACTTCTCTGCACAAGGATAATTGATCCTGGGTTACTCCAACAATGAAGGAAAACATCTCGATAATAACCAATGCAACATTTGTGAAAAAAATGCAGTATTAAGAAACCGCAGTATTTTTAATGTTTATGTGTATTTGGTGATCTTGTCTAGAAGGAATGGTGGAAGGGTGCAGAAAAAAGAGGTAAATCACCGAGAAGATGTTGGAGACAGTTACTACATAATTGATCGTATTCTGCAGATAGCAGGGAAAATGCGATGATTGTGATTATTGTTTCAACAGTTTAAGTTGTTTAAAAATATCATGCAGCACAAAACAGTTATGGTTCGGTACACGGAGCATCGAAAATGACACTGGCAAGGTCTAGGGAACAATTTTGTCGCCCAGGACACACACTCAAATGACTGAGTCTTTCTGGTATCTATACAAAATACAGAATAAACACCACTGTTGAATGCATCGCGGAATGGTGGACAGCTATCTGTGTATGTAGAAGACGAAATATAAAAGACACTATCTTTTCCATGAAATACTCAATTACATCAATGGATGCCATGAATGGGTATATAGCAGTAGAATTTAATTACCTATCGACCTATATACTTTTAACTTTTAACATACTGAAATTTTTAAGTTTGTTTTTCGTTTCTAAATCAATTAGATAAATGGATGCCAGAAATGGGTATGTATTATTTTATTGACTACTACTCGCGTTTGTCTGTTTATTTCAGGGCGAGAGTATTTTTGGTGAGGTTTATCTACAAACGATTCAAAAGTTTTACAAAGCTGAAGATAGTTACTGTACAATATATATATATATATATATATATATATATATATATATATATATATATATATATATATATGTGTGTGTGTGTGTGTGTGTGTGTGTCAGACCTGGTGGATTTGTTAATTTTATATGAACTCACAGAAACGAGTACGATTAACATTAACGATATAGGGTTGTATAGGGGCAACGGGTTAGCTATAGTTAGAAATACAAATGGCCCCAAGGCTGAAAGAATTTTTTAAATTATACACAAGATTATGAAAGATTCGCAGCGGGGATCGAGATCAATAATAATAATAAATAATAAATAATAAATAAATAATAATAATAATAATAATAATAATAATAATAATAATAATAATAATAATAATAATAATAATAGTAGTAGTAGTAGTAGTAGTAGTAGTAGTAGTAGTAGTAACAGCGGTGAGGGGTGGAAGTAATAGTAATCGTAGGCTGCGTAAAAATAGTAATAAATAATTAATAACAATAGTAATAAAGTCATTTATCTATAAAACCCACACTTATCCAGAATACTACGAAGACAATTTTAAATATTGTTTTGTTTTAATTATCTCAGCCTTTCGCAGCGTTTTTCATAGAAATATATATACTATCTCTCGCTTTATTTGTCTGTTGACTTGTAAATTTGGTGGCGCCCTCTACCTGTTCGATCTAACAGAGGTGCAAGTAATGGACACCCGAATAAAGATATGCGAAGAAGCTGTCGTAAGTGGAACGTCATTTGGCTAGCGTATAGCTGACCTAGACTTGACCAAAATAGAATTTAGTCGCCTTCTTCACCTTTTTTTAACACACTTATTACCCCTTTTTCTTGCTCTCTTAAAATCTGGCTCTAGCTGGTGTTTTCCAACGCGAGGTTCTAAATTTTCACTTTTGATTTCATTTTCATTCTGCATTTGACAAGATGCGATAGCATCGAAACGTTGGTTGATTGACGTAAGGTTATAATATTGTTTATGTAAGTTTATAAATGCTCTACTTGGTATTGATCACTCTTGAATAATTGGTTTTATGTTCACTTTATTAACATATTTGAACTTGATCAATCAATTAATATATATGTATATATATATGTATATATATATGTATATATATGTATATATACATATATATGCATATGTATATATATGTATATATACATATATATATATGCACGTATGTATGAAAAATTAATGTAGAAAAATATATAAATGTTTATATTTATTAATTTATTTCTTATTTGTTGACGTATAGGAATGCAAAATGTCTTTTAAAAATAGAATTTCGAGCCGCTTCCTGCGACCTTCTTCAGAGGTGTGCTAGTATCAGAGAAATAGTATAGATCCAATGGGATGAAGAGATGCTCACATGTGACTAGTGTGTACTCATCCACTAATCAGTGACCTCTATTTGAATTCTCACACTTAAGTGCAAAAAACGTCAGCAAAGCGGGGATATCATAGACATTTTCCAATACGTAAGTGTTGTGGGGTACAAATCACTCCTATTGAAGAACTAATGGAAGCAACCATCTATAATAAATACCATGGTTGCAAAGACTCAAACAGAGGACATTCCTATTCATGTTTTACCGCATGGTAGGAATCCGGTCATCCTCTACCACATTTAGTGGCGTTACTGTATTGCTATGAATAAATACATTGTATATTTTAACCTGACACAATTTGTGGTTGTTATCTTTGTGACCCCTAGCACGGGTCTACAACAGTAAGTAAAGAGAGAACCACAAAATGTTGTCCAGTTCGAGTGGGGAAGTTGAGATGAAAGATGGGAAAAAATAAATTTGATTTTTAATGTAACACATTTTGAGCCAGTATTGATCTTGGGAGGATCGGGGATTGTGTTTGCACTGATGAATAGTGTCAGTTAAAACATTTGGACAGGGAAAATCCTTTTACAACTTTTATTAAGGATTAAGCGAAATTAACTAGAATAAAATGCAGTATAATATAATGGATGATAAATGTGTGCGAATGGTAAAATATAATAAATATAACATATATTATATTTTACCATTCGCAGACATTCGGAAAAAAGTAAAAAATATGAAAGAATTGGAAAAAATTGGAAAAATATGAAAATGTTGGAAAAAAATGCTGATGAGAAAAAGATAAATTATTTTCCCATCACACACACATTATATCCCCTGTTGGTCAATTTGTATGTTTGTTGAAATGAATATTCATTGAGTAGTCCGAGTCCTGAGATGTAAGTATTGAGTCCCAGAATCAGTTTAGTTTCATGTGTGCGTCTTATGTAATGAGTTTAGAATAGTTTTGTTAGATCAGGTTTTCAAGGTAGATGCTCTTTAGTTGGAAAGCCCTTAGTTTTTATGCCTAAGAGCATCGATCCCATTGCATCAAAGTGGGTTGGGAGCTAAGTTTCAATCATTGGTGCATGGTCTAGTCGTGTGAGCTTTGATAATATGTCCTTGCCTTCAACGTGTAAAAGCGTGAAAGATCTTGTCTCAAACCAGGCATTACGCCATACCCGCCTTCCCGGGAAGTGTGAGGTGACTAAGTACATGCATCTCCCCTCTGTCAATTGTGAAAAGCTATCTCAGACGACATAATCATCTGTATTTCAATCTATGTAAAGCCGGGGAATGATCAGGAACCTTTTTGTGTAAGCTTCCTGTGTGTGTATATATATATATATATATATATATATATATATATATATATATATATATATATATATATATGTGTGTGTGTGTGTGTGTGTGTGTGTGTGTGTGTGTGTGTGTGTGTGTGTGTGTGTGTGTGTGTGTGCAAATATGCGCGTGTGTGTCTTTAAATGTCTGTACATATTGTTCTCCAAAGGCAAACAAACACGGCTTTTGTGTGTACGTAATCTTAGCCATTGACACTTGCCAGCTTGATAACACCTTTTAACTTCCTTTATTTCTATTAAGTGATGTCGGACTTTGTGAATGAACATCTTCCCGTCTTTTCTTGTCTATTATCAACGATCATGCAAAGGAAACCTAGAGATTGAGGAGGGGAGGGGGGGGGGGTCCAAAGAGAATCCGGTTGTCGTCTGTCTCTGTGATTATGGCAAGTGCAATAAAAAGGAGATACGTCGATTACACTGGCTGGAAATATGTGAAAGCATTTACCTCGCCATGTCTATTTGATCCCAGTTCGGACCTTTTTTGTGTTTAGGTGCCTATAAATTATAAAGAACAACATGAAAGAAGAAATGGGGTAAATGGGAACGAATAACGTGGAGACGGGGATTCATTCGTGTGAAAAAGAGAGAAAGAAGTGAGAATTTGGCATATTCGCCTATGCTCTCTCTCTCTCTCTCTCTCTCTCTTTATCTCTCGCTATCTCTCTCCTCTCTTTCTCGCTCTCTCTTGCTGTCTCTCTCTATCCTTTCTTTGTCCCCCCCCTCTCTCTCTCTCTTTCTTTCTTTCTAACCGCGCGCTCATTCTTTCTTTTACAATTTCTTTTTGTCCCTATCAATCGATGTGTCTATCTTTCTTTCCATAAGGGACTATCTCTCTCTCTCTCTCTCTCTCTCTCTCTCTCTCTCTCTCTCTCTCTCTCTCTCTCTCTCTCTCCCACTCTCTTTCTCTCTCTCTCTCTTTCTCTCATTCTCTTTCTCCCTCTCTCTCTACTTGACTGTACGAGTACGTGTGTCTTCGCGTATGTGTGTGTGTCTACGCTGCTGCCGACCCTATCTACAAGTGCACACCCTCTCGCTTGTCCCCACCTCTGGGGCCCTGTAATCAATACACACACACATAATATCACCACTTCTATTTTCTGCCAACTTCACAACCTCTTGTTATTTCATTACAATTCACCCAAGAAAAACGAAAGAAAAACTACCTGCAAAATAAGAACACAATGGATCCTTTTGTTGTTAAAAGCTTGACAGGAAACTTCTTTTTATTTCCTAAATTTGCTTATATATATATATATATATATATATATATATATATATATATATATATATATATATATATATATAGTAATCCAGGTAGTATAAACATCCACAGGGTAGAAATCCAAAGGGAATCAAACCGGCCTTATAAAAGAGTGCTCAATAAAAATATAGAGCTGTATTATGAATGGTTTTTTATTCAAACATGTACAAAGTCTGCTACACTGGCATGTCGATGTTATCGATCTACAGCTATCAAGAGCTGAGGTCTCATCAGGCAGAAGTGTTTTTTTGTGATCCAACCCGGTCGGTGAAATCCAGGAAGAATGGAGCTTAGCGAAAAGAAGAAGGAATAATAGTCATGTGACCAATTTTTTTTTAAATTTGCCGTTGGAAAAATTTAATTTTACAATAATCTATATTTTTTATTTTTTATTCAACGCTAAGCCGGGGCAGGAGTGGTGGGGCAAAAGAAAAAGAAGGGAAAGGAGAAGAGAAAGGAAGAGAGGTAGAGGGGATGTTAGGGACGGGTGTCTATAGCCATTTAAAAGTGGTTGATGGTGGGAGAGAGGTTATGGCCTAGCGCGACGTCATAGCACGAGACAGATATTTTGGAAATGGGATTTTGTCGCGTGTCAAAGGAATAAATATATTTCGACCTCTTTAATATGGACGGCTAGTTTCAACGATAAAACTTAAAGTAATATTTAGTTTAAATTATTATTGGTGATAAATAAATGTATTTTAGTTCTAGATAATATTTAATAATGAGTTAATAAAATATAGTGGTAATTATTTTTAGTAAAAGTCGTATATAGATTTAAAACAGTAATATTAATAAATTATTATTATATCTTGACCTATTAACATTTAGTTTCAATTATTTTGAGTGATAATTCTAAGTAATATTTAGTAATGAATTAATAAAACATAGTGGCAAATGATTTACTTTAAATTGTTAAAAATATTAAATTCAACAACAAAAAAAATAATTCCCAAAAAAACTAGACAGAATAGTCAATGAAATTAACAATTCTAAACATAGTTAAAGCAGACAAAACCCAAAACTTTTATAAACTCACCAAACCAGAATACTTTAAACTACTTGACAACAACATAACTAAAAATTACAGAAAATCAAACATTAATTTAGTCCAAAACATAAATATTGATAGCAAAGAAATTACTGACAAACTTCAGATCAGTGATAGGGTTAGTAAATTGAAGGTGAGGGAAGCATATATACTCCTTAAAGCCCACAAACCTGACTTTCAAACTAAGCATACGACTAGACTAATCAACCCCACAAAACAAGAAACCGGAAAAATCAGCAAAATTATTTTACAAAAAATCAACAAAAATATTAAATCAACCTACAAACTCAAGCAATGGATCAACACTACCGATACAATTAATTGGTTCTGCAAGATAAAAAACAAGACAAATTACTCCTTCATTCAATTTGATATAGTTAACTACTATCCCTCGATTTCTAATGAACTCTTCGAAAGCGTCATGGAATTTGCTACTCTTCTCTCGGGTATCTCTGGAGAACAAATTAACATTGTGAGAAAGTGTAGAAAAACAGTGTTTATTAGTAAACACGATCAATGGACAAAGAGCAATCAATCTGGCTCTTTTGATGTTTCAATGGGTTCTTTCGACTCTGCAGAAATCACCGACCTAGCTGGCCTGTAAATCCTCTACAACTTAACTAAAGATATAGATATTGAAGATATTGGCTTATATAGGGATGATGGACTATTAGTAGTCAGAAATTCCAATGGACAAAAGTGCGAAAATATTAAAAAGATTATCATTAGAGAGATGAAAAGAATATGCCTCAAGGTTGAAATAACTCCTAATATTAAAATAGTAAACTTCCTAGATGTAACTTTCAATCTAACTAAGGAAACATATGAACCATACAATAAAGAAAATTCCAACCCAATCTACGTACACTCCCTCTCCAACCACCCACAAACTATCAATAAACATATCCCTAAATCTATCCAACAAAGGATAAGCAATAACTTCTCAAACGAAACAATCTTCAACAAACATAAAGAATTTTATAATAAAGCACTAAAAAACAGTGGATACAAAAATACACAAATTAAATTTATCAAACGTACAACAACTAATAATAAAACAATAAAACAAGAAACAGGAATATAATATGGTGTACACCCCCTTCAACCACGCAGTTAAAACCAAACTTGGTAAACAATTCTTAGACCTTATCGACACACACTTCCCTTCAAACAACATTTTACATAAAATATTCAACAAAAATACACTTAAACTAAGTTACAGTTGCAGTGAAAATTCAGAAATGATAATTAAAAAACACAATGATAAAATCCTAAACAGAAACCTAAACCCTAAACAAATAACAAAAAAACAACTAGAGAAAAGTCCTGTAACTGCATAAATAAAAATGAATGTCCCTTGCAACAAAATTGTTTAATAACAAAAACTATCTACCAAGCAACAATTTCGACTAAGGAAACCCCAACTATAAAAAATACTACATAGGTATGGCGGGTAAGACTTTCAAAGAAAGATACACCGACCATAAATGTTCTTTCAACAACCCAAGCTACCAAAATAGAACTTGACTTTCAGGTTACCACTAGGAATTAACTAATAAAAATAAATCACCAACTGTAATTTGGAACACTATCAGAAAAACTAGCACCTGTAGCTTCCTAAACTCACCATGTTATTTATGCCTTGGCGAAAAACTTGAAATAATTAAATTTACCGATAGAGGAAAACTTTTAAACAAAAAACAAGACACATCGATCAATTGTAGGCATAACAGATCACATCTCCTTAGTAATTTGTACAATACCCCCTAATCAACACCATTAAAACCAAAAACCCTTAATATCCACCAACCCCCTAAAATTAACACTTATAAACATCTCCAAATCAGATAGCTTTAACCTTTAATTACAAGTATAATATAATTACCCCCCTTTTTGGAATACATATTATAACACCCTCAGGTAGAACATCTAGATATGTATGTGTAGGTATGTTTTGTGGATATATGTGTATGTATGTGTGTGTGAAAATATGAAATTTGTAAGTATATGTATGTATATGTATGTGCATGTGTGTATATATGTGTGTGTGTATGTATGTGTATGTATGTATATGTATCTGTGTGTTTATGTATATGTATATGCATATGTGTGCATGTGTGAATATCTATGTATGCATATGCATATATGTATATATGTATATGTATGTGCGCGTATGTGTATGTCTGTGTGTATAGATGTTCCACATATACTTAATCTTGGCCTGAAATAATCAAGTCAAATGATTAATTTACAAAATCCCAGAAAAGTAAACCACATATTACCAAAATCATCTTTAAAATTATATATTGCTTACATTGCTCAAAATTACTAGCTCCTACCATCTCTAGCTCCCCGCCCCCCGCCACCCCTGGACCATAATTTCTTTTTAACAGCTTTAACTAAAATACATTACCACTAATATTATCTCTAATCTTCTGACAAATAGTAACCTCATCATTCTTAATACAATTACAACTAATAATTAAATTTATTAATACCACTGCCATGAATTCATATATGACTTTTACTAAAAAAATAAAAATAATTACCACTATGTTTTATTAATTCATTACTAAATATTACTTAGAATAAAAATACATTTATTTATCACCCAAAATAATTTAAACTAAATGTTAATAGGTCAAGATATAATAATAATTTATTAATATTACTGTTTTAAATCTATGTACGACTTTTACTAAAAATAATTACCACTATATTTTATTAACTCATTATTAAATATTATCTAGAACTAAAATACATTTATTTATCACCAATAATAATTTAAACTAAATATTACTTTAAGTTTTATCGTTGAAACTAGCCGTCCATATTAAAGAGGTCGAAATATATTTATTCCTTTGACACGCGACAAAATCCCATTTTCAAAATATCTGTCTCGTGTTATGACGTCGGGCTAGGCCATAACCGCTCTCCCACCATCAACCACTTTTAAATGGCTATAGACACCCGTCCCTAACATCCCCTCTACCTCTCTTCCTTTCTCTTCTCCTTTCCCTTCTTTTTCTTTTGCCTCACCACCCCCTGCCCCGGCTTAGCGTTGAATAAAAATAAAAATATAGATTATTGTAAAATTAAATTTTTCCAACGGCAAATTTTTTTTACAAAATTGGTCACATGACTATTATTCCTCCTTCTTTTCGCTAAGCTCCATTCTTCCTGGATTTCACCGACCGGGTTGGATCACAAAAAAAACCCTTCTGCCTGATAAGACCTCAGCTCTTGATAGCTGTAGATCGATAACATCGACATGCCAGTGTAGCAGACTTTGTACATGTTTGAATAAAAAAACATTCATATATATATATATATATATATATATATATATATATATATATATATAACATTGCTCCACTGACGATGGACCTGGAAGGGTCCGAAAGCGCTTTGGGAAGCTATGGCAATTTTATCAGCCAGTTTCCGTCTGAAACTAAGAACCTAATCAGAAAATCGGAAAGGATCTTAGAAAAAATAACCAGAAACAAGATGTCTGTTATTTTTAATGATACTTGTATAAAAGAAAAGATGCTGCCAAGATACACACATATATATATATATATATATATATATATATATATATATATATATATATATATATATATATATATATACTAGCAGGAAGACTTGGTATTGGATTGAATGCGGAACACCCTACATTTTAGGATATAAAATTCTTTGGATGGGCCCCTTGCGTAACATTAATTGTACAATAGCTATTTAAACCCTACGAGGCACACCCGGCATTACCTATGATTGAATAAGTACCTCAATGTATTCCTGCTCCAATCCCTGAACCTAATATTACTATTTCAATTCTTATTTCTTAATTTCTATAATTAAAAGTAATAAAGAAAATAACGTTGTTAAGAATCAATACAGATCCAACGAAGCTATTTTACTCGTTTATATTTTATCGGTTATGTTTTATCGGTTATGTTTTACACGTTTATGTTTTACACGTTTATGTTTTACTCGTTCATGTCTAATTTGTTTATGTTTTACTTGTTTATGTTTTACTGGTTTAAGTTTTACTCGTTTATGTTTTACTCGTTTGTATTTTACTCGTTTATGTTTTATTTGTTTATGTTTTAGTCGTTTATGTTTTACTTTTTATGTTTTACTCGTTTATGTTTTATTTGTTTATGTTTTACTTGTTTATGTTTTACACGTTTATGTTTTACTCGTTTATGTTTTATTTGTTTATGTTTACACGTTTATGGTTTACTAGTTTATGTATTACTCGTTTATGTTTTATTCGTTTATGTTTTACTCGTTTATGTTTTAATCGTTTAGTTTTTACTCGTTTATGTTTTACTCGTTTATGTTTTACTTGTTTATGTTTTACTCGTTTATGTTTTACTTGTTTATGTTTTACTCGTTTATGTTTTACTCGTTTATGTTTGACTATTTTATGTTTTACTCGTTTATGTTTTATTTGTTTATGTTTTACTCGTTTATGTTTTACTTGTTTATATTTTACTTGTTTACGTCTTACTTGTTTATCCCGGCCAATTTTATTCTTAAATGAAAGAACAAATTTTTTACTTATATATGTCTCCTTTCATGAGGTTTAAATCAATAGTTTTTTTTTACTATTTTGTTTAGATTATGAAAAAAAAACTAATGGTTTTCAATATTTTACTTTGTTTTCCACTTATAAAAGTATGAAAATCGATTTTAAAGAGAAAATTAGTTGTGCCACAATGACTTTTTATATTATTGTGATGATTTTCACTCAGGGTAGACATTTTTATATAACTGACCCGATTTAAGCATTGGGGAAATAAGTATCTATAAACAGTTACCTATAAATAATTAAAGTACCTATAATAATTATTATAAATAATTAAAGCATTGGGGAATATTCAAAAGTCGCTTAAAATGGGAGCAAATTTCGTGCCTGTAAAAGAATTATGTACAGACACTTTCTCTTTTAGAGCATTTATTATATTAGATTAATTTATTAATGTATTAGATGCAAAACGTTTGTATAGCTGTTTTATTTAGTTACACCCATTTCACCTCAAATTTTAAAATCTGAGTTTTAAATTCAAAATACTAACTTTGCTTAAAATATAATTCAAATAAAATTAAAACAGTTCTACCTCATTTTAAAAAGTTCCATCATAAATTAGAAAAAATAATAGCTTCGAATTATAAAATTAAAATTATTAATAAATCAACTTGGGATCAAAAAATAAAAAAATTGTTAGCATCTATCCACGTTGAAATAACTAACTGAGAGTCCCCACCCCGCAATAATTGTTATGTGCTGTTTTGTTTGAAGAACTATATTTTAAAAATGGCCGCTTAGTTGGTTCGTCATTATTCTGTTTAGCTTTCGAATTTTGAATTGGCCGTTCGAAATTATAAAGCGTGCGTAAAGTATTTGGGGGCATACATTGTTTTTACTATAAAAAGTTTATTATTTGACTTTATATTTTCTATATTTCAGAATTATCAATGACAGGCCGTATAATTACACAACAAATAAAGAGGAACACAAATATTGTGATTATAAAAACTGAATATAGCAATTAAGAAATAGCACCATTTTAAAGATCACAAAGGCTTAGAATGGTATGGTATCACCATTATCAAAACGTAAGATACATTTAAGACACACTGATAAGATTCGAAGACATGAATTTATTCGGCATGTACAGCACACCGTTGGTGGTAATCCCAGAAAATCCATGTGGTCAATTGCGAAAGAGAACCGTTTATCAGAGGGGACAATCTGAAACAGAAAAAAATCAGATATAAATGTTATGAGAATAAGTAACTGTCATTTTAGGTCAAAACGTTACAAGAAAATCATTTAATCAGAGCTAATATACTCCTAAACAAATTTTAACATATTCATTGTCACATGACCTTACTAACATTAAACCTGCTATCTCCCCAGATCTCAATCTTTTGGACTACTATGTATAGAGTGTAGTTGACAAAAAGCTTAATGAGCACCCACTAATCCATAAAAGTCTCCATGTTTAAAGTAATGTCAAATTTGCACAAGGACAACCTGACCCTAGAATGTAGGCGGTTCATACCTCACATAAAAGCCGTTATTGAAGCTGAAGGAGCGTTTAATGTATGAAATTACAAAACAATATATTCATTGTTATCCTCTAAAACGTTTTTCAGTAAAAAGACATTATTGTCTTTTCTATGAATTATTTTCGTATATTTATGAATCTGCCCTCAGATAGGTTACGCACCCTGTGATTGATGAATACGAACAACAATGGCGCGTCGATTGAAGGATCGAAAGATTGAAAGATCGAAGAGAGGTGGCAATAATTACAAGAAGATCGAAATTCAGATTTGGGTCATTTGAATTCATCCTTTTCTAATTTGAAGCTCGTATTATTTGTATTTTTCGCACTACTATTCTCGTCTTGGATGCTATTCTCACAACGTTTCCGCCTTCTTTAGGTGCATATTGGATGCTATTCTCACAACGTTTCCGCCTTCTTTAGGTGCATATTGGATGCTATTCTCACAACGTTTCCGCCTTCTTTAGGTGCATATTGGATGCTATTCTCACAACGTTTCCGCCTTCTTTAGGTGCATATTGGATGCTATTCTCACAACGTTTCCGCCTTCTTTAGGTGCATATTGGATGCTATTCTCACAACGTTTCGGCCTTCTTTAGGTGCATATTTTCGAATTCACAAATCTTTATCTCGAACTTGAGAATCTATACGGAATTTTGAACTGAACTCTCTATTTAAACCACGTTTGTAGACTGTTCTTGTTCAGTCAGTCATTTGAAGGGTAGATATGTTAAGTGAGTAATTTTTATTTTATTCTTAGTTAGTATCGCCTGTAATGAGGATTGAACATTCAACCTCCAAGAGACTGTCACTTATAACTGCTTGTTACTAAACGCCTTTATCTGTTACGCCACGAGTCAAACATGTGAACACTAGTCCGAATAATCCCAACTCATACAATCCTCATCTAAAAAATTCTGAAACATAATTTGAAGTTGATTTTTGATATATTAAGTTGAGATTTAAATTTTTTTAACGTTTAGCCTAAAAAGGTCTGACGAGCCTTCAAAGACTTGAGCTTACAAAGATTTCATACTGAGGTCTAATACTGATTCGAGCCTATCTAATACTGACTTGAGCGTACAAAGATCTAATACTGACTTGAGCTTACAAAGATCTAATACTGACTTGAGCTTACAAAGATCTAATACTGACTTGAGCTTACAAAGATCTAATACTGATTTGAGCTTACAAAGATATAATACAGATTTGAGCTTACAAAGATATAATACTAATTTGAGCCTACAAAGGTCTATTACTGACTGCCCATTTTAGCGTAATTTGTTTTCTGCAGTGAAACATTATATCGATCTCGCGTATTTTTCAGTTACATTAGCCGAACTTTGTTATGGGAGTATAGACGTGCCTTCATCCTCTTTTGCGCTTGCCTTCATTCTTTTTTGCGCTTGGGGATCGGTGAATGCTGACCCCCGGGAAAGGTTACGAGATCGCCGCTCTCGCCAATTCAGTCTGTCGTCCTCGTTGCCATCAGCGAATATATCAATACGGTCCGGATCTTCTAGTGGGCGAGCGGGGTGCCGATATGATGAAGAGCACTGGTACTCGTAATGGTCGAACAATATTTTCAGGTCGTTTCGCCACGTGCGAGCCGGGGGTTTAGCGTTTTTTCTTATCTTGTTTGTGTCCGAATCGTTCAGCCGTGTGCCGTTGCTTTCTTTTGGTTTGCTCGTCTTGTCAATGACGTAGGTTCGACGTCGTGTGAGCATCTGGTGCGCGGCTTCCTTTTTCTCCAGATCGTCAGTCGACATGGCGACCGTTAGAACGTTTTAGGAAGAGCAAATGACGTAAGCAAAGAGCGAATGAGAAGAAAAGTAGTGGGAGGAGGCGAATAACGTGAATAATTTAGAAAATGGAGAGAAGGAGAGAGAGAGAGTGGGGAAAGAGAGGGAGGATGGGGAAAACAACGTATAAGAAAAAAATATATATTTACTTGAAAATGGATGACGTCACAAAATGAGCTTTATTTTATTCAAAAGTTGGCAAATGCTTCCATTCATCCTTTATGACGCCATCCATTTTCAAGTAATACGTAATCATCAACCGATGTCAAAGTTTAGAAATTATATAGTTCATAATATATATATATATATTCATGGTAAACAACTGATGATCCCTTAAAATAGTGTTAGAAACTAACTAATATAATAACTGTAAAAAATAAATTGACTTACATGAGTGATTTTCCACTGGAAGACTTGAAACTATAAGTTTTTTTTTTATATATATATTTTTTTATATATATATATATATATATTTATTATATAGTTTTAATGGTTGAGAAACTTCCGAGACTATATATATATATATATATATATATATATATATATATATATATATATATATATATATATATATATACTAACCTAACGAATCATAGTGGTCTAGTTAACTATTAAAAACATCGAGCATCACACGAAACTTCGAAATTAGTAATTCTTTTTTGTTCCTAGTGTGTATAAATTTAGGACACTCGTTCGTACCAAAATTCACATTGATAAATCTAATACAATAACTGTAGTTAGCATGCACACACACGCACACATACATCACTGTAACTCACCGTTTTCGTTCACATTGATAAATCTAATAAAATACACGTAGTTAGCACACACACACACCCCACACATACACTCACACACACACTCACACACTCACACACACACACTCACACACACACACACACTAACACAAAATCACACACAGACACACACGCACACACACACATTACTGTACCCCACCGTTTTCGTTCACATTGATAAATCTAATAAAATACACGTAGTTAGCACACACACACACATACACACACATTCACACACTCACACACACTCACATACACACACAACCCACACATACATACACTCACACACACACTCACACACACTCACACACACACTCACACACACTCACACAGTCACACACACACACTAACACAAACTCACACACAGACACACACACACACACAATAAACACTGTAACTCACCGTTTTCCTTATTTAATCTTCCAAGTAGTTTTTGTGTGTGTTTTTATTTTTTAGAAGCATGGTTATCATATTGTTTAATACCGAGATTTTTTTTCGGTTTTTCTTTTCCCATTGATTAATGAGAATTTTTGGCGATTCCTATCATCCTTGTCAACGAAATGCGAAAATGCATTGCAGATGTTACTGTTATTTAGAAGAGTGTGGATGAGTTAAGTTTTTTAAATGCTCTCAACTGTTTTTTCTGTTTTCTTTCGTGCATTACTTTTGTCCATGTCAATTTAAAAATCAAGTCCGAAATTCAAGTTCATTATCAGTAAAGGGACTCACACAAAAATTAAAATTCAAGTTCATTATCAATAAAGTGACTCACACAAAAAAAAACAAGTGTATAAATCCCGGGAAGATTGCCGTACACTGTAGCTGAATATTTGCAAAACAATTTGCAAAATGTATCACAAGGCCAAAAGGGGGGGGGGTAGGAATGTTTGGTCATTTGTTTTTGTTTTAACGAACATGTTTAGTCTAAATAGGGTAAATAGAGTAAGTTATTTGTTGTATATTCTCCTTTTTCGCAATACGTTATGGTGTGCATCCTGTGGTTGCGATAAGCTTCAACCGCTTCTTCCTTGATTTTATTTTGTAAGATGTAATTATTTATTCATCAAATTTAGTAATAATTTATTTAATCTGTATTTTGTAAAGTTATTATTTATTTATCAAATTTAGTAATAATTTATTTAATCTGTATTTTGTAAGATGTTATTATTTTTTCATCAAATTTAGTAATAATTTATTTAATCTGCATTTTGTAAGTTGTTATTATTTTTTCATCAAATTTAGTAATAATTTATTTAATCTGTATTTTGTAACATGTTATTATTTTTTCATCAAATTTAGTAATAATTTATTAACTCTGTATTTCATGAGATGTTATTATTGTTTATCAAATTTAGTAATAATTTCTTAAGATGTTATTATTTTTTCATAAAATTTAGTAATAATATATTTAATCTGTATTTTGTAAGATGTTATGATTGATTCATCAAATTTAGTAATAATTTATTAAATCTGTATTTTTTTTATGTTATTATTTATATATCCAAATTAGTAATAATTTATTTAATCTGCATTTTATAAGTTGTAATTATTTGTTCATCAAATTTAGTAATAATTTATTTAATCTGTATTTTGTTAAATGTTATTATTATTTATCAAATTTAGTAATAATTTATTTAATCTGCGTTTTGTAAGATGTTATTATTTTTTATCAAATTTAGTAATAATTTATTTTATCTGTATTTTGTAAGAAGTTTTTATTTTTTTATTTATTTTTTTTATCACATTTAGTAATAATTTATTTAATCTGTATTTTGTAAGATATTATTTTTTCATTAAATTTAGTAATAATTTATTTAATCTGTATATTGTAAGATGTTATTAGTTTTTTATAAAATTTAGTAATAATTTATTTAATCTGTATTTTGTAAAATGTTATTATTTTTTATCAAATTTAGTAATAATTTATTTAATCTGTATTTTGTTAGATGTTATTATTTTTTCATCAAATTTAGTAATAATTGATTTAATCTGTATTTTGTAACATGTTATTATTTTTTAATAAAATTTAGTAATATTGTTTTTAATCTGTATTTTCGTCATAGGTACGGCATCATTACAATATTTTGTAAGATGTTATTATTTTTTCATTAAATTTAGTAATAATTTATTTAATCTGTATATTGTAAGATGTTATTAGTTTTTTATCAAATTTAGTAATAATTTATTTAATCTGTATTTTGTAAAATGTTATTATTTTTTATCAAATTTAGTAATAATTTATTTAATCTGTATTTTGTTAGATGTTATTATTTTTTCATCAAATTTAATAATAATTGATTTAATCTGTATTTTGTAACATGTTATTATTTTTCATCAAATTTAGTAATAATTTATTAACTCTGTATTTCATGAGATGTTATTATTTTTTATCAAATTTAGTAATAATTTCTTTAATCTGTATTTTGTAAGATGTTATTATTTTTTCATCAAATTTAGTAATAATTTATTTAATCTGTATTTTGTAAGATGTAATTATTTATTCATCAAATTAAGTAACAATATATTTAATCTCTATTTTGTAAGATGTTATTATTTTATTAACAAATTTAGTAATAATTTACTAAATCAGTATTTTGTAAGATGTTATTTATCAAATTTACTAATAATTTATTTAATCTGTATTTTGTAAGATGTTATTATTTTTTATCAAATTTAGTAATAATTCATTTAATCTGTATGTTGTAAGATGTTATTATTTTTTAATCAAATTTAGTAATAGTTTATTTAATCTGTATTTTGTAAAGTTATTATTATTGATTAATAAAATTTGGTAATAATTTATTTAATCGGTATTTTGTTAGATTTTATTATTTATTTATCCAATTTAGTAAAAATTTAGTTTATCTGCATTTTATAAGTTGTAATTATTTTTTATCAAATTTAGTAATAATTTATTTAATCTGTATTTTGTAACATGTTATTATTTTTTCATCAAATTTAGTAATAATTTATTAACTCTGTATTTCATGAGATGTTATTATTGTTTATCAAATTTAGTAATAATTTCTTAAGATGTTATTATTTTTTCATCAAATTTAGTAATAATATATTTAATCTGTATTTTGTAAGATGTTATGATTGATTTATCAAATTTAGTAATAATTTATTAAATCTGTATTTTTTTTATGTTATTATTTATATATCCAATTTAGTAATAATTTATTTAATCTGCATTTTATAAATTGTAATTATTTGTTCATCAAATTTAGTAATAATTTATTAAATCTATATTTTGTTAAATGTTATTATTATTTATCAAATTTAGTAATAATTTATTTAATCTGCGTTTTGTAAGATGTTATTATTTTTTATCAAATTTAGTAATAATTCATTTTATCTGTATTTTGTAAGAAGTTTTTTTTTTTTTTATCACATTTAGTAATAATTTATTTAATCTGTATTTTGTAAGATGTTATTATTTTTTCATTAAATTTAGTAATAATTTATTTAATCTGTATATTGTAAGATGTTATTAGTTTTTTATAAAATTTAGTAATAATTTATTTAATCTGTATTTTGTAAAATGTTATTATTTTTTATCAAATTTAGTAATAATTTATTTAATCTGTATTTTGTAAGATGTTATTATTTTTTCATCAAATTTAGTAATAATTTATTTAATCTGCATTTTGTTAGATGTTATTATTTTTTCATCAAATTTAGTAATAATTTATTTAATCTGTATTTTGTAACATGTTATTATTTTTTCATCAAATTTAGTAATAATTTATTAACTCTGTATTTCATGAGATGTTATTATTGTTTATCAAATTTAGTAATAATTTGTTAAGATGTTATTATTTTTTCATCAAATTTAGTAATAATATATTTAATCTGTATTTTGTAAGATGTTATGATTGATTCATCAAATTTAGTAATAATTTATTAAATCTGTATTTTTTATGTAATTACTTATATATCCAATTTAGTAATAATTTATTTAATCTGCATTTTATAAGTTGTAATTATTTGTTCATCAAATTTAGTAATAATTAATTTAATCTGTATTTTGTTAAATGTTATTATTATTTATCAAATTTAGTAATAATTAATTTAATCTGCGTTTTGTAAGATGTTATTATTTTTTATCAAATTTAGTAATAATTCATTTTATCTGTATTTTGTAAGAAGTTTTTATTTTTTATTTATTTTTTTTATCACATTTAGTAATAATTTATTTAATCTGTATTTTGTAAGATGTTATAATTTTTTCATTAAATTTAGTAATAATTTATTTAATCTGTATATTGTAAGATGTTATTAGTTTTTTATAAAATTTAGTAATAATTTATTTAATCTGTATTTTGTAAAATGTTATTATTTTTTATCAAATTTAGTAATAATTTATTTAATTTGTATTTTGTTAGATGTTATTATTTTTTCATCAAATTTAGTAATAATTGATTTAATCTGTATTTTGTAACATGTTATTATTTTTTAATAAAATTTAGTAATATTGTTTTTAATCTGTATTTTCGTCATAAGTACGGCATCATTACAATATTTTGTAAGATGTTATTATTTTTTCATTAAATTTAGTAATAATATATTTAATCTGTATATTGTAAGATGTTATTAGTTTTTTATCAAATTTAGTAATAATTTATTTAATCTGTATTTTGTAAAATGTTATTATTTTTTATCAAATTTAGTAATAATTTATTTAATTTGTATTTTGTTAGATGTTATTATTTTTTCATCAAATTTAATAATAATTGATTTAATCTGTATTTTGTAACATGTTATTATTTTTCATCAAATTTAGTAATAATTTATTAACTCTGTATTTCATGAAATGTTATTATTTTTTATCAAATTTAGTAATAATTTCTTTAATCTGTATTTTGTAAGATGTAATTATTTATTCATCAAATTTAGTAATAATTTATTTAATCTGTATTTTGTAAAGTTATTATTTATTTATCAAATTTAGTAATAATTTATTTAATCTGTATTTTGTAAGATGTTATTATTTTTTCATCAAATTTAGTAATAATTTATTTAATCTGCATTTTGTAAGTTGTTATTATTTTTTCATCAAATTTAGTAATAATTTATTTAATCTGTATTTTGTAACATGTTATTATTTTTTCATCAAATTTAGTAATAATTTATTAACTCTGTATTTCATGAGATGTTATTATTGTTTATCAAATTTAGTAATAATTTCTTAAGATGTTATTATTTTTTCATAAAATTTAGTAATAATATATTTAATCTGTATTTTGTAAGATGTTATGATTGATTCATCAAATTTAGTAATAATTTATTAAATCTGTATTTTTTTATGTTATTATTTATATATCCAAATTAGTAATAATTTATTTAATCTGCATTTTATAAGTTGTAATTATTTGTTCATCAAATTTAGTAATAATTTATTTAATCTGTATTTTGTTAAATGTTATTATTATTTATCAAATTTAGTAATAATTTATTTAATCTGCGTTTTGTAAGATGTTATTATTTTTTATCAAATTTAGTAATAATTTATTTTATCTGTATTTTGTAAGAAGTTTTTATTTTTTTATTTATTTTTTTTATCACATTTAGTAATAATTTATTTAATCTGTATTTTGTAAGATGTTATTATTTTTTCATTAAATTTAGTAATAATTTATTTAATCTGTATATTGTAAGATGTTATTAGTTTTTTATAAAATTTAGTAATAATTTATTTAATCTGTATTTTGTAAAATGTTATTATTTTTTATCAAATTTAGTAATAATTTATTTAATCTGTATTTTGTTAGATGTTATTATTTTTTCATCAAATTTAGTAATAATTGATTTAATCTGTATTTTGTAACATGTTATTATTTTTTAATAAAATTTAGTAATATTGTTTTTAATCTGTATTTTCGTCATAGGTACGGCATCATTACAATATTTTGTAAGATGTTATTATTTTTTCATTAAATTTAGTAATAATTTATTTAATCTGTATATTGTAAGATGTTATTAGTTTTTTATCAAATTTAGTAATAATTTATTTAATCTGTATTTTGTAAAATGTTATTATTTTTTATCAAATTTAGTAATAATTTATTTAATCTGTATTTTGTTAGATGTTATTATTTTTTCATCAAATTTAATAATAATTGATTTAATCTGTATTTTGTAACATGTTATTATTTTTCATCAAATTTAGTAATAATTTATTAACTCTGTATTTCATGAAATGTTATTATTTTTTATCAAATTTAGTAATAATTTCTTTAATCTGTATTTTGTAAGATGTAATTATTTATTCATCAAATTTAGTAATAATTTATTTAATCTGTATTTTGTAAAGTTATTATTTATTTATCAAATTTAGTAATAATTTATTTAATCTGTATTTTGTAAGATGTTATTATTTTTTCATCAAATTTAGTAATAATTTATTTAATCTGCATTTTGTAAGTTGTTATTATTTTTTCATCAAATTTAGTAATAATTTATTTAATCTGTATTTTGTAACATGTTATTATTTTTTCATCAAATTTAGTAATAATTTATTAACTCTGTATTTCATGAGATGTTATTATTGTTTATCAAATTTAGTAATAATTTCTTAAGATGTTATTATTTTTTCATAAAATTTAGTAATAATATATTTAATCTGTATTTTGTAAGATGTTATGATTGATTCATCAAATTTAGTAATAATTTATTAAATCTGTATTTTTTTATGTTATTATTTATATATCCAAATTAGTAATAATTTATTTAATCTGCATTTTATAAGTTGTAATTATTTGTTCATCAAATTTAGTAATAATTTATTTAATCTGTATTTTGTTAAATGTTATTATTATTTATCAAATTTAGTAATAATTTATTTAATCTGCGTTTTGTAAGATGTTATTATTTTTTATCAAATTTAGTAATAATTTATTTTATCTGTATTTTGTAAGAAGTTTTTATTTTTTTATTTATTTTTTTTATCACATTTAGTAATAATTTATTTAATCTGTATTTTGTAAGATGTTATTATTTTTTCATTAAATTTAGTAATAATTTATTTAATCTGTATATTGTAAGATGTTATTAGTTTTTTATAAAATTTAGTAATAATTTATTTAATCTGTATTTTGTAAAATGTTATTATTTTTTATCAAATTTAGTAATAATTTATTTAATCTGTATTTTGTTAGATGTTATTATTTTTTCATCAAATTTAGTAATAATTGATTTAATCTGTATTTTGTAACATGTTATTATTTTTTAATAAAATTTAGTAATATTGTTTTTAATCTGTATTTTCGTCATAGGTACGGCATCATTACAATATTTTGTAAGATGTTATTATTTTTTCATTAAATTTAGTAATAATTTATTTAATCTGTATATTGTAAGATGTTATTAGTTTTTTATCAAATTTAGTAATAATTTATTTAATCTGTATTTTGTAAAATGTTATTATTTTTTATCAAATTTAGTAATAATTTATTTAATCTGTATTTTGTTAGATGTTATTATTTTTTCATCAAATTTAATAATAATTGATTTAATCTGTATTTTGTAACATGTTATTATTTTTCATCAAATTTAGTAATAATTTATTAACTCTGTATTTCATGAGATGTTATTATTTTTTATCAAATTTAGTAATAATTTCTTTAATCTGTATTTTGTAAGATGTTATTATTTTTTCATCAAATTTAGTAATAATTTATTTAATCTGTATTTTGTAAGATGTAATTATTTATTCATCAAATTAAGTAACAATATATTTAATCTCTATTTTGTAAGATGTTATTATTTTATTAACAAATTTAGTAATAATTTACTAAATCAGTATTTTGTAAGATGTTATTTATCAAATTTACTAATAATTTATTTAATCTGTATTTTGTAAGATGTTATTATTTTTTATCAAATTTAGTAATAATTCATTTAATCTGTATGTTGTAAGATGTTATTATTTTTTAATCAAATTTAGTAATAGTTTATTTAATCTGTATTTTGTAAAGTTATTATTATTGATTAATAAAATTTGGTAATAATTTATTTAATCGGTATTTTGTTAGATTTTATTATTTATTTATCCAATTTAGTAAAAATTTAGTTTATCTGCATTTTATAAGTTGTAATTATTTTTTATCAAATTTAGTAATAATTTATTTAATCTGTATTTTGTAACATGTTATTATTTTTTCATCAAATTTAGTAATAATTTATTAACTCTGTATTTCATGAGATGTTATTATTGTTTATCAAATTTAGTAATAATTTCTTAAGATGTTATTATTTTTTCATCAAATTTAGTAATAATATATTTAATCTGTATTTTGTAAGATGTTATGATTGATTTATCAAATTTAGTAATAATTTATTAAATCTGTATTTTTTTTATGTTATTATTTATATATCCAATTTAGTAATAATTTATTTAATCTGCATTTTATAAATTGTAATTATTTGTTCATCAAATTTAGTAATAATTTATTAAATCTATATTTTGTTAAATGTTATTATTATTTATCAAATTTAGTAATAATTTATTTAATCTGCGTTTTGTAAGATGTTATTATTTTTTATCAAATTTAGTAATAATTCATTTTATCTGTATTTTGTAAGAAGTTTTTTTTTTTTTTTTATCACATTTAGTAATAATTTATTTAATCTGTATTTTGTAAGATGTTATTATTTTTTCATTAAATTTAGTAATAATTTATTTAATCTGTATATTGTAAGATGTTATTAGTTTTTTATAAAATTTAGTAATAATTTATTTAATCTGTATTTTGTAAAATGTTATTATTTTTTATCAAATTTAGTAATAATTTATTTAATCTGTATTTTGTAAGATGTTATTATTCTTTCATCAAATTTAGTAATAATTTATTTAATCTGCATTTTGTTAGATGTTATTATTTTTTCATCAAATTTAGTAATAATTTATTTAATCTGTATTTTGTAACATGTTATTATTTTTTCATCAAATTTAGTAATAATTTATTAACTCTGTATTTCATGAGATGTTATTATTGTTTATCAAATTTAGTAATAATTTGTTAAGATGTTATTATTTTTTCATCAAATTTAGTAATAATATATTTAATCTGTATTTTGTAAGATGTTATGATTGATTCATCAAATTTAGTAATAATTTATTAAATCTGTATTTTTTATGTAATTACTTATATATCCAATTTAGTAATAATTTATTTAATCTGCATTTTATAAGTTGTAATTATTTGTTCATCAAATTTAGTAATAATTTATTTAATCTGTATTTTGTTAAATGTTATTATTATTTATCAAATTTAGTAATAATTAATTTAATCTGCGTTTTGTAAGATGTTATTATTTTTTATCAAATTTAGTAATAATTCATTTTATCTGTATTTTGTAAGAAGTTTTTATTTTTTATTTATTTTTTTTATCACATTTAGTAATAATTTATTTAATCTGTATTTTGTAAGATGTTATAATTTTTTCATTAAATTTAGTAATAATTTATTTAATCTGTATATTGTAAGATGTTATTAGTTTTTTATAAAATTTAGTAATAATTTATTTAATCTGTATTTTGTAAAATGTTATTATTTTTTATCAAATTTAGTAATAATTTATTTGATTTGTATTTTGTTAGATGTTATTATTTTTTCATCAAATTTAGTAATAATTGATTTAATCTGTATTTTGTAACATGTTATTATTTTTTAATAAAATTTAGTAATATTGTTTTTAATCTGTATTTTCGTCATAAGTACGGCATCATTACAATATTTTGTAAGATGTTATTATTTTTTCATTAAATTTAGTAATAATATATTTAATCTGTATATTGTAAGATGTTATTAGTTTTTTATCAAATTTAGTAATAATTTATTTAATCTGTATTTTGTAAAATGTTATTATTTTTTATCAAATTTAGTAATAATTTATTTAATTTGTATTTTGTTAGATGTTATTATTTTTTCATCAAATTTAATAATAATTGATTTAATCTGTATTTTGTAACATGTTATTATTTTTCATCAAATTTAGTAATAATTTATTAACTCTGTATTTCATGAAATGTTATTATTTTTTATCAAATTTAGTAATAATTTCTTTAATCTGTATTTTGTAAGATGTTATTATTTTTTCATCAAATTTAGTAATAATTTATTTAATCTGTATTTTGTAAGATGTTATTATTTATTCATCAAATTAAGTAACAATATATTTAATCTCTATTTTGTAAGATGTTATTATTTTATTAACAAATTTAGTAATAATTTACTAAATCAGTATTTTGTAAGATGTTATTTATCAAATTTACTAATAATTTATTTAATCTGTATTTTGTAAGATGTTATTATTTTTTATCAAATTTAGTAATAATTCATTTAATCTGTATGTTGTAAGATGTTATTATTTTTTAATCAAATTTAGTAATAGTTTATTTAATCTGTATTTTGTAAAGTTATTATTATTGATTAATAAAATTTGGTAATAATTTATTTAATCGGTATTTTGTTAGATTTTATTATTTATTTATCCAATTTAGTAAGAATTTAGTTTATCTGCATTTTATAAGTTGTAATTATTTTTTATCAAATTTAGTAATAATTTATTTAATCTGTATTTTGTAACATGTATTATTTTTTCATCAAATTTAGTAATAATTTATTAACTCTGTATTTCATGAGATGTTATTATTGTTTATCAAATTTAGTAATAATTTATTTAATCTGTATTTTGTAAGATGTTATTATTTTTTATCAAATTTAATAATAATTTATTTAATCTGTATTTTGTAAGATGTTATTATTTATTACTCAAATTTAGTAATAATTTTTTTAATCTGTATTTTGTAAGATGTCATTATTTTTTATCAAATTTAGTAATAATTTATTTAATCTGTATTTTGTAAGACGTTATTATTTATTCATCAAATTTAGTAATATTGCTTTTAATCTGTATTTTATAAGATGTTATTATATATTCATAAAATTTAGTAATAATTGTTTTAATCTGCATTTTGTAAGGTGTTATTATTTTTTCATCAAATTTAGTAATAATATATTTAATCTGTATTTTGTAAGATGTTATTATTTTTTCATCAACATTAGTAATAATTTATTTAATTTGTATATTGTAAGATGTTATTATTTTTCATCAAATGTAGTAATAACTTGTTTAATCTGTATTTTGTAAGATGTTATGATTGATTCATCAAATTTAGTAATAATTTATTAAATTTGTATTTTTTTTAATGTTATTATTTATATATCCAATTTAGAAATAATTGATTTAATCTGCATTTTATAAGTTGTAAATATTTGTTCATCAAATTTGGTAATAATTTATTTAATCTGTATTTTGTTAAATGTTATTATTATTTATCAAATTTAGTAATAATTTATTTAATCTGCGTTTTGTAAGATGTTATTATTTTTTATCAAATTTAGTAATAATTTATTTAATCTGTATTTTGTAAGATGTTATTATTTATTCATCAAATTAAGTAACAATATATTTAATCTCTATTTTGTAAGATGTTATTATTTTATTAACAAATTTAGTAATAATTCATTTAATCTGTATGTTGTAAGATGTTATTATTCTTTAATCAAATTTAGTAATAGTTTATTTAATCTGTATTTTGTAAAGTTATTATTATTGATTAATAAAATTTGGTAATAATTTATTTAATCGGTAGTTTGTTAGATTTTATTATTTATTTATCCAATTTAGTAAGAATTTAGTTTATCTGCATTTTATAAGTTGTAATTATTTTTTATCAAATTTAGTAATAATTTATTTAATCTGTATTTTGTAAGATGTTATTATTTTTTATAAAATTTAGTAATAATTTATTTAATCTGTATCTTGTAAGATGTTATTATTTTTTATCAAATTTAGTAATAATTTATTTAATCTGTATTTTGTAAGATGTTATTATTTTTTATCAAATTTAATAATAATTTATTTAATCTGTATTTTTAAGATGTTATTATTTATTACTCAAATTTAGTAATAATTTATTTAATCTGTATTTTGTAAGATGTTATTATTTTTTATCAAATTTAGTAATAATTTATTTAATTTGTATTTTGTAAGATGTTATTATTTATTCATCAAATTTAGTAATATTGTTTTTAATCTGTATTTTGTAAGATGTTATTATATATTTATAAAATTTAGTAATAATTTATTTAATCTGCATTTTGTGAGATGTTATTATTTTTTCATCAAATTTAGTAATAATATATTAAATCTGTATTTTGTAAGATGTTATTATTTTTTATCAACATTAGTAATAATTTATTTAATTTGTATATTGTAAGATGTTATTATTTTTCATCAAATGTAGTAATAACTTGTTTAATCTGTATTTTGTAAGATGTTATGATTGATTCATCAAATTTAGTAATAATTTATTAAATTTTTATTTTTTTTATGTTATTATTTATATATCCAATTTAGTAATAATTGATTTAATCTGCATTTTATAAAATGTTATTATTTTTTCATCAAATTTAGTAATAATTTATTTAATCTGTATTTTGTCAAATGTTATTATTATTGGTCAAATTTAGTAATAATTTATTTAATCTGTGTTTTGTAAGATGTTATTATTTTTTATCAAATTTAGTAATAATTCATTTTATCTGTATTTTGTAAGAGGTTTTTATTTTTTTATCAAATTTAGTAATAATTTCTTTAATCTGTATTTTGTAAGATGTTATTATTTTTTCATCAAATTTAGTAATAATTTATTTAATCTGTATTTTGTAAGATGTTATTATTTATTCATCAAATTAAGTAACAATATATTTAATCTCTATTTTGTAAGATGTTATTATTTTATTAACAAATTTAGTAATAATTTACTAAATCAGTATTTTGTAAGATGTTATTTATCAAATTTACTAATAATTTATTTAATCTGTATTTTGTAAGATGTTATTATTTTTTATCAAATTTAGTAATAATTCATTTAATCTGTATGTTGTAAGATGTTATTATTTTTTAATCAAATTTAGTAATAGTTTATTTAATCTGTATTTTGTAAAATGTTATTATTTTTTATCAAATTTAGTAATAATTTATTTAATCTGTATTTTGTAAGATGTTATTATTTTTTATCAAATTTAATAATAATTTATTTAATCTGTATTTTGTAAGATGTTATTATTTATTACTCAAATTTAGTAATAATTTATTTAATCTGTATTTTGTAAGATGTTATTATTTTTTATCAAATTTAGTAATAATTTATTTAATCTGTATTTTGTAAGATGTTATTATTTATTCATCAAATTTAGTAATATTGTTTTTAATCTGTATTTTATAAGATGTTATTATATATTCATAAAATTTAGTAATAATTTATTTAATCTTCATTTTGTAAGATGTTATTATTTTTTCATCAAATTTAGTAATAATATATTTAATCTGTATTTTGTAAGATGTTATTATTTTTCATCAAATGTAATAATAACTTGTTTAATCTGTATTTTGTAAGATGTTATGATTGATTCATCAAATTTAGTAATAATTTATTAAATCTGTATTTTTTTATGTTATTATTTATATATCCAATTTAGTAATAATTGATTTAATCTGCATTTTATAAGTTGTAAATATTTGTTCATCAAATTTAGTAATAATTTATTTAATCTGTATTTTGTTAAATGCTATTATTATTTATCAAATTTAGTAATAATTTATTTAATCTGCGTTTTGTAAGATGTTATTATTTTTTATCAAATTTAGTAATAATTCATTTTATCTGTATTTTGTAAGAGGTTTTTATTTTTTTTATCAAATTTAGTAATAATTTATTTAATCTGTATTTTGTAAAATGTTATTATTTTTTCATCAAATTTAGTAATAATTTATTTAATCTGTATTTTGTTAAATGTTATTATTATTGATCAAATTTAGTAATAATTTATTTAATCTGTGTTTTGTAAGATGTTATTATTTTTTATCAAATTTAGTAATAATTCATTTTATCTGTATTTTGTAAGAGGTTTTTATTTTTTTATCACATTTAGTAATAATTTATTTAATCTGTATTTTGTAAGATGTTATTATTTTTTCATCAAATTTAGTAATAATTCATTTTATCTGTATTTTGTAAGAGGTTTTTATTTTTTTATCAAATTAAGTAACAATATATTTAATCTCTATTTTGTAAGATGTTATTATTTTATTAACAAATTTAGTAATAATTTACTAAATCAGTATTTTGTAAGATGTTATTTATCAAATTTACTAATAATTTATTTAATCTGTATTTTGTAAGATGTTATTATTTTTTATCAAATTTAGTAATAATTCATTTAATCTGTATGTTGTAAGATGTTATTATTTTTTAATCAAATTTAGTAATAGTTTATTTAATCTGTATTTTGTAAAATGTTATTATTTTTTATCAAATTTAGTAATAATTTATTTAATCTGTATTTTGAAAGATGTTATTATTTTTTATCAAATTTAATAATAATTTATTTAATCTGTATTTTGTAAGATGTTATTATTTATTACTCAAATTTAGTAATAATTTATTTAATCTGTATTTTGTAAGATGTTATTATTTTTTATCAAATTTAGTAATAATTTATTTAATCTGTATTTTGTAAGATGTTATTATTTATTCATCAAATTTAGTAATATTGTTTTTAATCTGTATTTTATAAGATGTTATTATATATTCATAAAATTTAGTAATAATTTATTTAATCTGCATTTTGTAAGATGTTATTATTTTTTCATCAAATTTAGTAATAATATATTTAATCTGTATTTTGTAAGATGTTATTATTTTTCATCAAATGTAATAATAACTTGTTTAATCTGTATTTTGTAAGATGTTATGATTGATTCATCAAATTTAGTAATAATTTATTAAATCTGTATTTTTTTATGTTATTATTTATATATCCAATTTAGTAATAATTGATTTAATCTGCATTTTATAAGTTGTAAATATTTGTTCATCAAATTTAGTAATAATTTATTTAATCTGTATTTTGTTAAATGCTATTATTATTTATCAAATTTAGTAATAATTTATTTAATCTGCGTTTTGTAAGATGTTATTATTTTTTATCAAATTTAGTAATAATTCATTTTATCTGTATTTTGTAAGAGGTTTTTATTTTTTTTATCAAATTTAGTAATAATTTATTTAATCTGTATTTTGTAAAATGTTATTATTTTTTCATCAAATTTAGTAATAATTTATTTAATCTGTATTTTGTTAAATGTTATTATTATTGATCAAATTTAGTAATAATTTATTTAATCTGTGTTTTGTAAGATGTTATTATTTTTTATCAAATTTAGTAATAATTCATTTTATCTGTATTTTGTAAGAGGTTTTTATTTTTTTATCACATTTAGTAATAATTTATTTAATCTGTATTTTGTAAGATGTTATTATTTTTTCATCAAATTTAGTAATAATTCATTTTATCTGTATTTTGTAAGAGGTTTTTATTTTTTTATCAAATTATGTAACAATATATTTAATCTCTATTTTGTAAGATGTTATTATTTTATTAACAAATTTAGTAATAATTTACTAAATCAGTATTTTGTAAGATGTTATTTATCAAATTTACTAATAATTTATTTAATCTGTATTTTGTAAGATGTTATTATTTTTTATCAAATTTAGTAATAATTCATTTAATCTGTATGTTGTAAGATGTTATTATTTTTTAATCAAATTTAGTAATAGTTTATTTAATCTGTATTTTGTAAAATGTTATTATTTTTTATCAAATTTAGTAATAATTTATTTAATCTGTATTTTGTAAGATGTTATTATTTTTTATCAAATTTAATAATAATTTATTTAATCTGTATTTTGTAAGATGTTATTATTTATTACTCAAATTTAGTAATAATTTATTTAATCTGTATTTTGTAAGATGTTATTATTTTTTATCAAATTTAGTAATAATTTATTTAATCTGTATTTTGTAAGATGTTATTATTTATTCATCAAATTTAGTAATATTGTTTTTAATCTGTATTTTATAAGATGTTATTATATATTCATAAAATTTAGTAATAATTTATTTAATCTGCATTTTGTAAGATGTTATTATTTTTTCATCAAATTTAGTAATAATATATTTAATCTGTATTTTGTAAGATGTTATTATTTTTCATCAAATGTAATAATAACTTGTTTAATCTGTATTTTGTAAGATGTTATGATTGATTCATCAAATTTAGTAATAATTTATTAAATCTGTATTTTTTTATGTTATTATTTATATATCCAATTTAGTAATAATTGATTTAATCTGCATTTTATAAGTTGTAAATATTTGTTCATCAAATTTAGTAATAATTTATTTAATCTGTATTTTGTTAAATGCTATTATTATTTATCAAATTTAGTAATAATTTATTTAATCTGCGTTTTGTAAGATGTTATTATTTTTTATCAAATTTAGTAATAATTCATTTTATCTGTATTTTGTAAGAGGTTTTTATTTTTTTTATCAAATTTAGTAATAATTTATTTAATCTGTATTTTGTAAAATGTTATTATTTTTTCATCAAATTTAGTAATAATTTATTTAATCTGTATTTTGTTAAATGTTATTATTATTGATCAAATTTAGTAATAATTTATTTAATCTGTGTTTTGTAAGATGTTATTATTTTTTATCAAATTTAGTAATAATTCATTTTATCTGTATTTTGTAAGAGGTTTTTATTTTTTTATCACATTTAGTAATAATTTATTTAATCTGTATTTTGTAAGATGTTATTATTTTTTCATCAAATTTAGTAATAATTTATTTAATCTGTATTTTGTAAGATGTTATTGTTTTTTATCAAATTAAGTAATAATGTATTTAATCTGTATTTTGTGAGATGTTATTTCTTATTTGTCAAATTAAGTAACAATATATTAAATCTGTATTTTGTAAGATGTTATTATTTTTTATCAAATCAAGTAATAATGTATTTAATCTGTATTTTGTGAGATGTTATTTCTTATTTATCAAATTTAGTAACAATATACTAAATCTGTATTTTGTGAGATGTTATTATTTTTTCATTCAATTTAGTAATAATTTATTAAATCTGTATTTTGTAAGATCTTATAATTTTTTCATAAAATTTAGTAATAATTAATTTAATCTGTATTTTGTAAAATGTTATTATTTTTATCAAATTCAGTAATAATTTATTTAATCGGTATTTTGTAAGATATTATTTATTCATCAAATTTAGTTCTAATTGATTTAATCTGTATTTTGTAAGATGTTATTATTTGTGTATCAAATTTAATAATTATTTATTTAATCTGTATTTTGTGAGATGTTATTATTTTTTCAAGTTCAGTGATAATTTATTTAATCTGTATTTTGTAAGATGTTATTAGTTTAAAATCAAATTCAGTTTTTATTTATTTAATCTGTATTTTGTAAGATTTTATTATTTTTTATCAAATTTAGTAATAATTTATTTAATCTGTATTTTGTAAGATGTTATTATTTATTCATCAAATTTAGTAATAATTTATTTAATCTGTATTTTGTAAGATGTTATTATTTTTTATCAAATTTAGTAAGAATTTATTTAATCTGTATTTTGTAAGATGTTATTATTTATTCATCAAATTTTATAATTATTTATTTTATCTGTATTTTGCAAGATGTTATTATTTTTAATCAAATTTAGTAACATAATATTTAATCTGTATTTTGTAATATGTTATTATTTTTTATCAAATTTACTAATAATTTATTTAAATTGTGGTTTGTAAGATGTTATTATTTTTCATAAAATTTAGTAATAATTTATTTAATCTGTATTTTGTAAGATGTTATTATTTTTTATCAAATTTAGTAATAATTGATTTGATCTGTATTTTGTAAGATGTTATTATTTTTCATAAAATTTAGTAATAATTTATTTAATCTGTATTTTGTAAGATGTTATTATTTTTTATCAAATTTACTACTAATTTATTTAATCTGTATTTTGTAAGATGTTATTATTTTTCATAAAATTTAGTAATAACTTATTTAATCTGTATTTTGTAAGATGTTATTTTTTTTTATCAAATTAAGTAATAATTTATTTAATCTATATTTTGTATAATGGTATTATTATTTCATCAAATTTAGTAATAATTAATTTAATCTGTATTTTGTAAGATGTTATTATTTATTCATCAAATTTTATAATTATTTATTTAATCTGTATTTTGTAAGATGTTATTATTTATTCATCAAATTTAGTAATTATTCATTTAATCTGTATTTTGTAAGATGTTATTATTTATTCATCGAATTTAATAATTATTTATTTAATCTGTATTTTGTAAGATGTTATTAGTATGTTTTTTTTAAATTTAGTAACAATATATTTAATCTGTATTTTGTAAGATTTTTTATTTTTTCTCAAATTTAGTAATAATTTGTTTTATCTGTATTTTGTAAGATGTTATTATTTTTAATCAAATTTAGTAATAATTTATTTAATCTGTATTTTTTAAGATGTTATTATTTTTTATCTATTTTAGTAATAATTTATTTAATCTGTATTTTGTAAGATTTTATTATTTTTTATCAAATATACTAATAATTTATTTAATCTGTATTTTGTAAGATTTTATTATTTTTTATCAAATTTAGTAATAATTTATTTAATCTGTATTGTGTAAGATTTTATTATTTTTTATCAAATTGTGTAATAATTTATTTATTTTGTAAGATGTTATTATTTATTTATCAAATTTAGTAATAATTTATTTATTTTGTAAGATGTAATTATATTTTCATCAAATTTAGTAATAATTTATTTATTTTGTAAAATGTTATTTTTTATTCATCAAATTTTGTAATAATTTATTTATTTTGTAAGAAGTTATTATATTTTTATCAAATTTAGTAATAATTTATTTATTTTGTAAGATGTTATTATTTATTTATTAAATTATGTAATAATTTATTTAGTTTGTAAGAAGTTAATATTTATTCATCAAATTTAGTAATAATTTTTTTTTGAAGATGTTATTATATATTTATCCAATTTAGTAATAATTTATTTATTTTGTAAGATGTTATTATATATTTATCAAATTTAGTAATAATTGATTTAATCTGTATTTTTGTTCTTTTGTTATTTATTATGAGTAAAAGATTTAAATCGTGATATATTTGGCTTTGCACCGATATAAATAGGTACAAAGCACGAAAACCAGTTTCGTCGTTGTTTTTCCTTCACACTTTCGCTATCCGTTTCCGTTTGGGAGAAATGAGTTTCTCTATAAATAAACTTATTTGGCTTTCACTTATTTCAAAATGTCCTTTTATAGAAATGGCCGGGGACGAGTAATTTGCCAACGTGCGCCGGTGACTGCGTTCAATTGGCCGACTAAACACAATTATCGAACGAACGAATGTAAAAAGGCAAAAAGAAAAAAACATAATTTAAGCAGACAATTTGGATTCATCTTGTTTAACAGCGTTTTGCATTTTGTGCTCATCTGGTTGGCCGGAAAATGATAGCGTTGTTGAAAAATAATAGATTTCATCGTGGAGGTGATAATTTCATGCGAGAAAAGGAAGAAACACTCGTAAATACTCTAACTCTCGCAAAATCACACACATACACATGTAACGTATGTATATATACATAAATACACAAATACATATATACACGCATATATGCACACACACATACACACACATATATATATGTATATATATATAAGTATATATATGTATGTATGCATGTATATATATATATATATATATATATATATATATATATATATATATATATATATATATGTATATATATATATTAGGTACGTGCAAAAATGGGTGTCGCTTGTACTGACTATAGTTCTTAAAAGTGTCTTTCCTTAATTTTTAAAAGTAGTTTTCGTTTAACTTTTGATTGTGTTCGAAAGAGTAAAGCATTAAGTTAATATCTAAAAGGAAACAAATGTATATTTACGTGTGAAAAAAATAGAATGAAAACTGTCACCAAAACGGGTAAAAAAAAAAGCGAAAAATCAGTTAAAACTGTGGATTCAATAAAAATGTTTAATTTCGCTTGAAAGCTAAATATTAGTTTTCTGGAACTGTTTCAAAGATAATTATAAAATTAAAGTCTTAAGAGAGTGAATTACAAAAGAATGTGCCTCTTTGTTTTACTAAAAATTGTTTAATTATTCCAAAAGTTAGGTTCTGGACATCTTTTCGCTGTGTTGTAATTGTAAACGGAAAATATCGCTACAAAATCTCAAAGTATGGAAAACTCGAACTGCAGTAATAATTATTGTTTTAATTTTTACGTTGCGAAGTTAATGAGAGATTGAACGGGCTGGTGTAGAATAAACACTGACTAGCGTAATGATTCCAGTATTTATTGAGAATGGAAGAGTCCTAATGTTCGTCATAGGTACGGCATCATTACAATAAGTCAAATAGTATTGCTTTCAGTGTAAATTCTATTATAGAATTTTAATTTTCAGAATAAAGTTCAATAAGATAAAAATATGTTTAATATTTGAATTTGAAATATCATATAAATTCAGAAAAACTTTGATTTTTAGAATACGTTTCAGAATTATAATAATAATTCCAATTCCTGGGTTTCAAGTAAGTTAAAAAATTGTAAATTATTATAGAAAAAATTCAAAATAAGTTTCCAAAAAATAAGTTAATTATTTCAAAATCAATTATTAATTTAAAAATAAAATATTTATTTTTAGAGTTTCTATTAAGTTTTAAAAAATTATTTAAAAATAAGAATTAATTCTATATTTCACAAATCATTCTTACAATTTCAGAATAAATTTTAGTATTTTTATTTCAGTAAAATTCTATAATTATTGACTTTATTATAAATATTATTTTCAGAGTAAATTTTAAAATGTATTTTTAATTTCAAGTTTATATTTTTCATGAATAATACAACCACATTAGGTAATTTGGGAGGAAATTTAATGTTTTTTCATGATAATGTTGTCACTAATTTTATTCTAATTTTCACTGTCATATTTAACTAGATAAGTAAAATGACCTACCACAGATGATGCTCCCCCATAAAGAATGGCAGCTTTTAATGTAAAATTAGTTCCATATGTTTGCTGCTTTTTAAGACTGAAGTTCTTAATATCACAATTAATGTTTTTGTTCTAAAATCTATTAATTGAAATGACTAGATATTTCAAATCATTCGTGCATTCAATTCTTGGACTTAACTTATTTTCTGAACAAGTATCACAGTATACAGTAAAGGTAGTTGTTGTTGAAACCAAATATTCAAATTGGTGTGTGCAACTAATATGATTTAATATTAAATCGTCTTTTATTTCAAAAGTGTGCAAAAGAATCGAAAGTTCAGAAACGCGCCTATGTTGTACAAAATAATCTAAAAATTAATCGAAAGTTTCCGGACGCGCCACTGGTGTACAAAAGAATCGAAGGTTTATAGAGGTGCTTCTAGTGTATACAAGAATCAAAAGTTTCTGGACACGCCTCTGGTGTAAAAAAATCGAAGGTTTACGGACGCTCTGGTGTACAAAAGAATCGAAAGTTTATGGACGCGCCTCTGATGTACAAAAAGAATCGAAAGTTTCTGGACGCGCTTCGGATGTACAGAATAATCGAAAGGTTACGGGAGCACCTCTGGTGTACAAAAGCATCGAAAGTTTTCGGACGCGCCTCTGGTGTACAAAAGAATCGAAAGTTAACATCTTTAACATACCCAATAGTTAATATCTTTAATATAGCCAATTTTTCTTCATTAATAAAGAGAATTTTCAATTTGGCATTTTTATGTCTTTCTTTCTTCTTAAAGTGTGGCTTCAGTTGTCAATTTGAACTTTTTTTGCCTTTTTTCCTGAAAAATTTGGCTTCACAAGTAAATTATCACTTTCTTTTCTTTTTTCTACTAAAAGTCACACAGCTCGGTTTCTATAGCCCTAATCTTTTTAATTCAAACATATTTCGAATAAGCTCATCGAGTTCAATTTTTCTATTTTTCTATCATTAAATTATATTTATAATTTAAATGTTATGTCGAGTTAAAGGGCATGAGGAGCGTTACTCAATTGGCATTTTTGTCAGTTTAAGCTGCTCAACTCTTCTATATCTAAAACTTCTTTCAAGATATCTATATTTTTAGATTCCTTGTGCTGTTTACTACATTTTTGGTATGAACAATATTTGTTTTTTTTTAAAGTGATGGTTATTCAAAGTCAATGGGGGGGGGCGTTACCCTACACACTGATGACCACACATATTTTGAATTACTTTTTCTACTCGACCAAATTTTAATTTCTTTATGTTCAAAAAAGGCTTCGGACGAGTCAATTCTAATGCAAAAAACGCATCAAGTTTGGATGAAAACTGAATTAATCACAAGCCCAAGAATTAGTCACGATTGGGTAAATGTTGACCGTAAGCATATTATTCACACATTGTCGTGTGTGAATTATATATATGTACATATATATATATATATATATATATATATATATATATATATATATATATGTGTGTGTGTGTGAATGATATATATATATATATATATATATATATATATATATATATATATATATATATATATATATATATATATATATATAATACTCGAAGCTATCTATTAATACATAAAAACACAACAAACTAAAATTAACATCACATATGAAATCAATGATAACATTTTAAAATGTTTGACGTAATGCGATTTTGTTCTGTGATGCCATCCAGCGTTGCTTAATTTAAAATCGCCAACGACTTCCTGGAACAATGTGGAAAACGTTTCACCACGTATTTTTTTTTAATTCTCTTCTTTCTCCAGCTTTTTTGTTCTTTGCTTTTGACACCTGACGATGATACGACCAAGAATCGAAAACGTTCGTGAAACCTATGGAACATTTATTATTTTTTTTATTTTAAATACAAAAAGACCATCAGAAAATTTTTTTTTAATAAAAGGTATAATTAAACAGACGAATTCTGTCATTTTTAACAATGTTTGCATAAATGAGAAAATGCTGCCTAAATACACACAATATATATATATATATATATATATATATATATATATACAATAATATTTTTTAAATAAATATTAAATATTTAAATACCTAGAGACATCGATGTTTCATGCTAACGCAATCTTCAGTCTAGGAACTAATTTTCAACGGTCGGTGGGCGCGAACCCCGAACACAAATCGCCACTGATTCGTAGTCGGTGATCTTAACCAAAGGGCCATCGTCAATTAATTAGTAAATGCAGAATAACTTTAACTGTAAATAGCGACACGTGGCCGTTATTTACCAGGCAGCTCAGAGTGACCTTCGAACCGGTATATATATATATATATATATATATATATATATATATATATATATATATATATATATATATATATATATATAGAGAGAGAGAGAGAGAGAGAGAGAGAGAGAGAGAGAGAGATTAAAAAGTTCATACTTTTTTTAAGCATTCGAATTAAATTTAGTAATATGAGGTGAGGTAAATAAATACCATCGAAGCATGTTAAGGATGCGATATTGATTTTATTTTAAAAGAAAAGAAAATCGAAACCGATTTTTTTTCATAGACTTGAACCTTCAAATGCCGTCACTTAGAACTGAATTCTACTTAGTACTATATCCACTGCGCCACGAAGTATTCATATTGTAATTTGTGTCTTGTTTTGTTTTTTTCCTTGATTATGTTGAAAATTTGTGTACAAATGACCTTTTATCTGATTTCTGTATATAGTTATCTAAAGGATTATATATTTACTTGTTGTTCTCAGTGAGTCAACCCATTTTTTATATAAATATAAATATAGGTATATGTTATATTTATCTAATTATATAAACTCATTCTTTTTTTTATTAATCTTTTTTCTTTAATCTTTTTCTATATTTTTTATGTATTAAAATTATATTTTATTTAGTTTATTTAATATTTAATTTTAATATTTTATTTTAATCTTATTTTTTATTATATTATTATTTTTATTATTATTATATTATTATTATTATTATTATTATTATTATTATTATTATTATTAGATGTGAGCATTGTTATTGTTGTTGTTGATGCTGTTGCAGTAATTGTTGTTATTGTTATTATTGTTATTGTTTTTGTGAGTAAAATTAATATTTCTTACTCACTGGCAAAAAACCGTTGATGTTTCCTGGGGTCAGAGTGACAACAAGTCTCTCCAGATTTCCAGTATTTTACTGCTTCTTTTGATCACCATTTTTAAAAATCATTTTACGTTCTGGCAACAGCCGTTTATCATTGATTACTCGCTCACAACGGTCGCTGGCTTTCGCACAAGCATTTACTGTGGTACCAACCGATGCTAGTGTTACCCCTACCCCCCCACACACACCTTGGCAGTTTCAATTCTCTTGTATTTGTGTAATGTTCTTCCTGTACTCTTGTTCTATGGTATTTAAACTTACGTTGGTCGCTGTTAACTGGCTATGCGGGTTGGTTTCGCACTCAAGTTTTTTGTATTTGTTTATATCAGTCCTGTGCGTTATATGGTGTCAATTGTCTCTGCCATTCCAATTACTCCTAATCCTTCTTTCAGTGTTTTCGGAACTCTTCCCAGTCTTCCCACAATTATTGGTATTACAGTAATTTTCTTTATATTCAATAATTACCAGTCATTTTCCTTTTTACACAGAGTCGGCCAGTATGATATTTCGGAGGTATGGTCATTAGTTTCCTGGTTATTTGATCCAGGTACCTGAGGTTTTCTTTTGTCTAGTTTATGAAGGTTTATGAAGGTTTCTGCTATATATTTGTTTCCAGGAACTTTCTTCTTATTCCCTGGTGTTTTCTTTAACTATCTCTTCATCTCTGTTGACTTGATGATGTCCGCTTACAGGATCCCTAGGTATTTATAGGTCTAGTGTTCACCAAATGCTCTCATCAATCTCGATTGGTTAATTCTATGCCTTTCATTGCTTTTAGTTTTTCCTTCTTCATCTCCAGCGACACACATTTTTTCATTCCGTACTGCATTTATGTATCTTGGATAAATATCCTAGTTGTGTAATTTAGCACCCCTTTGTTCTTTGCGAACAGCGTAAGTTCGTCCATATACAGTAAGATTTTCTTACCATTTTCTCTGTAATTTTATATCTTGCACAGCATCGTCTAGGTATGTTGATCAGTAGCACCATGCTTATGACGAACAGTAGTGACGATAGAGAGTCTCCCTAGAAGATGTATCGCTGTATTTTTACCTCTGTCAGGTGGTTTGTTTTTTTTACATATTTCACGCCAAACAAGGCAGGCCGTCACTGTAGATGTAAGGGGCTACTGAGAATTAGGGTGTCGGTTTTGGGTGTCACCCCAAGTTGGGAGCAGTGTAGCGAGATGTCTGTTTACATTAGTTTTAAACCTCTGCATGTCGGTACTGTCGGGGAAACAGGGAGCAGGGAGGGGGTTCCAGAGGCCAGAAGCACGATGAAATAAACTATTGGAGTAGAAGGCTCTCCGGCATCTGGTGACCTCCACAGTGAATGGATGGGATTTAGCTGATTGTCGAGTTGATCTAGTGAATTTACGTCGAGGGGGCACCAGAGTAGCTAGCTCATCGGAGCACAATCCATTGAAGTATTTGTAAAACAAGCACAAGTATGCTACATTGCGGTGATGGGACAGGGGCTGGAGCTTGGTTAATAGTGAGGGACCTATTAAGTTGGCGACTCTTTTTGCACCTTGTCAAGGAGGGAGAGACTAGTGGATGATGCACCAGCCCAGATGTGGCAACAATACTCCATGCATGGGCCGAGGGTGGCTTTGTAGAGATACAGGATAATGTCAGGTGTATGGAGTTTACTAGCACGGTAGAGGGATCCACCTTCTTTGCTGCAGCCTTGGCAATGTCTTCACTGTATTTGTTCCAATTCATGTTACCTGTGAAGGTTAGGCCGAGGAGTTTGAATGTTGAATTCTCAGATAGGGTGTTATTTGACATGACAATCGGTGGTTGGAGAGGTTTCTTGTAGTTGTTGAAGGAAAGGAGCTTTGTCTTTGCGTCATTAAAAGTTACCAACCATTTATGACCCCAATCCACTACAGCCTGGAGGTCATTTTCTAAGGATTCCACCGTTTTGCCCACATGACGAGAGCAAAGCGTGGTGTCGTCAGCAAATATACCAATCTCAGACTCAATGTCATCAGGGAGATCGTTTATGAAGATCAGGAACAATAAAGGTCTAAGGATAGATCCCTGAGGTACACCAGCATGTATGTCATGTTGCTTAGATGAACGGTCATCGAGGACAATCTGGATCTGTCTTTTGGTTAGGAAGGATCTAATTATATTAACTATTTGCCCAGTAATACCGTATGAGCGTATTTTCAGGAGAAGCCCTTTATGCCATACCTTGTCAAAGGCCTTGGATATATCAAGCGCTACTGCCCTAGCTTCGCCTGCCTTGTCGAGTGTATGATACATGCGTTCAGAGATGACCGTTAGGATGTCTGCAGTAGATGGTGCTTGTCTAAATCCATACTGGCGGTCAGAAAGAAGTTTAGCATTAACTAAGTACAAGACTATCGCTAAGGATTCAAAGATTTTAGCAAAGATCGGGAGTAGACTGACTGTGCAGTAGTTCTGAGGATCAGTTCTATCCCCAGAATTCTTGAAGATTGGTACCACAGAGGCAATTTTCCAGCTATCGAGGAAGCTATGCATTTGTTGTAGATTTTGGAGAGGACAGAGGCCAGTTCAGCAGAGCATTTCTTTATTACTATTACAGGTATAAGATCAGGCCCACAAGCTTTGGAGGTGTCAAGGTTTTTTATGATGTTTCTGACCTGGGATGGGGTGATGACCAAGTTATCAAGTGTGGCTTCGGTTCGCAATGGGAATTTGGGGAGGGGGTGGTTATCTGAGTCCAAAGTGGAGTTAGAGGCGAAATGCTGGGCAAGTAGTTCAGCCTTATCAGTTGCCATGCAAACGACATCATTGTTGTTTGATAGGGGGGGAAATCGTTGTTTGACCATTGTTCACTACACTACACTATTGTAGATTTTCCAGAAATCGCGAGTACCTAGTTTCTGTGACTAGATGCATTTTTTTGTTAACTCAGTATACCTTCTCTTTGCTTCGCCTACCACGGTTTTACAATTATTTCTTGACTCTATAAATTTCTGTCTATTAGTAGCTGACTTATGGCGGCCGAATTTACGGAATGCTTGCTGCTTCTCAGCAATGGCAGCTGCACATCCCGAGGTGAACCATTGGGTTGTGTGGGGTTTGCTAAAGAATGTTCGCATGGGGCCATAGGCGTCAATGCCATTCAGTTAACTCATTTGCACATTGATCAGCAGACACTGGGAAAGTTTCCCTCCATGGGGCGTCGCTGATGTGATCTCTGATGGACTCAAAATCAGCTTGCTCATAGTATCTCGTTATTTTGAGCAACGGCTCGTCAGCTTTTGGACGAGGTTTTAGGGTGATATGAATCATTAGCACAATGTGATCAGCATTCCCGAGTGGGCTACGAGCTTTCGTCACAATAGCCTCGGGCATTGAGGTCAAGAACAGGTCTAGAAGTAAGGCTTGCTGGTCTACTCGATCGGGGATGCGGGTCGGGAAATCGACAGTCTGAGAGAGGGAGTGAGCTAAAGAGAAATTATACGTAGAGTCGCCGGCTGCATCAGTAAGGCTGGAGAATCCCAACCAGTCACGGTGGTGTGCATTAAAATCCCCAAATACAGCGGGGAGGTAGTCAGTCATGTCAAAGTGGTGAGAGGAGATTGAGGATTGAAGTTTTGTTGCACTTAGTGCTAGGATATCCGGGGAGTTTGTCAGGAGAAAGGTTTGTACGTCGTTGATGTTGGTTCTAAATCCCCGGATATTTTTGAATGCGAGCCTCAAGGGTGGAGACGAAGGTGTTTTTTGTTGGGTGTCTGGTTTAGTTTGATTTGATTTTTTGTAATGACATGTTTGTTTTGATATAAAGTGGGGTGGGCAAGGTGGGTGCTTGTTAGGTGCCAATAAGCTCACACAACCAGTCCATTAGTCGTGACCTGGTCCATGGGGGTTGTGGCCTCGAGAAAGCCCACCGGAGATAACTGTAGGGTCCCTTTCCATGCGCGACCTGGCACGTACAGCTACCCACGGTATTGTGCAACTGATTATGGAGCAGCCGTTCTTAGCGCTACCTAAGAGTTTGAGCTCCTGCCATGTCAGTCGGAAACAGCAGCCAGACAATCTATCTAACCTGTACCCTCAACTTGTCGGAACAAAAGCGACCCAGACTTGTCATGTAAGACTTAGTGACGAAAAAACTTTCCCCAAGTTGCCCAAATAAAGAGAAAGAGAAACGACGTTCATTGTCCTAGTAAGGAAACAAGGCCAGGCACTGGGTGTTTTTGAGGCGTTCAAGCGCTGGTACATCTGCGTCTGGCTAATAGACAAAGAAGGAGTGCAACGGCCGGCGATAGGCAGAACCTATCTACTCCTTAAGTAATTATAGGTTTGCAAACCGGATATTTTGTTCGAGATTCCAACTCTAGGAAGGTTATCGATCAGGACTAAGGAGCCCTCCCTCCCCAACTGTTTCCTGTCACGGTGTAAGTAGTTGGTAGCAAGGTTTTATTATCAGAGGTTTTCTTCTCTTAGATGGATTGCCTGACAAGGTCTTACGGGTCCAACACACCGAGAATAGAAAATAGCCTGCGCCCGTGTACTAGTCGAGTATTTCCGAGCCCCCGCAGGTTAAAAACATTTTTTTAACTTCCATATATATATGTGTGTGTGTGTGTGTGTGTGTGTGTATGTAAATAGAATAAGTTTACCGTATACTCCAAAATGAACAGAAAGTTAAAGATAAGTTTCCCTCTCATAAGTAAGTACATATAAGAAAAAGACAGTCATAATTTCATGCAGCAAATGTGAGTTCAGGAATTACTTGTGTGAAATCAATAGAAAGACAATAAGACAGCATATATAGATATATATCTAGAGTTAAACACATTTAAGTCAAACACAGAATTAAGTACATTCAAATAATACACATTAGAGTTTAGAGAAGTTATATATGAGTGGCCAAAAAAGTAAGAGAAGAGAAAAAGAAAAAAATGCTTATCTTCGCGTCGATGGTATAGAGAAATATCGGGTCTTGCTTATTGCGCCAAGCCTACGTATGACCGTAGCAGGAGGAGAGTCACTTATTTGAGGAAGGAGTTTGACGGGGAGGGGGGTATCTTTTTCCACGCGGTTCGATGACATTTTTCCCCCCTTTCCTATAAGTTAGAACGACTTTTTTATTATTTGCATATCGTTGGCCGAGTATCAAGGGTGGTCGGGATATATTGTTTTGAAAATAGCAATAGAATCAATTGCCTGCCTCGCCTATTGGTATTGATACGTTAGAAACAACTAAATTAATTAAATAATTAGCCAGCCAGTGTAAAATCAATAGACAGGCAATAAAACAGTATATATAGATATATATCAAGAATTAAACACATTTATGTCAAACACAGAGTTGAGTACCCGCTCAGTTTCAGGGGGCATCCTCCCAGGCATTACCACCTCATTTCAGATGGAGGGAGTATTCCCTGTCGCCTGCGGCACCCTCATTCGTGAAGGACTACAATTTTTGTTCCTATCCGGAATTTAGGGGGAACTGGATTTTCTCTCATATTAAAAACTGACTTTGTGTCTTGCTTTGCCTTTGTAGGGAGGCAAGTCGATAGGGACATCAAGAGGTGGTGTTATCAGGTCGGTTGTTTATTTTCCTCTCAAATGTGCGTAGTTAGACACAAGGGCAGTTTATTAGAGGAAGTTCAGCATTCCCCTCTATAAAAGAAAACAGTGGAGGAGGCATTCTGAGTGGAAATTATCGTTTTTTCAAGATGACGGCGCTTCAGGCGATCGGCTACAAACCAACTGTTCCACAAGCAGGAGGTAATGCCTGGGACGATGGTCCCCTGAAACTGACCAGAATCAATAGTACACTTTGAATTATGTAATTGGCCAAATGATATGATTAGACAACACTAAAAAAACACCACAATTCTACACTATCAGTATTCCAAACAAAACCTGGCTCAAGTTGAAAATGGCTGGCTACGAACAGGTGCCATTATCTCCAGAGATCTCAACACTTGTGACACACAACATGTCGGTGGTTCAGTCCAAGGTGGCCCTCCCCCTAGGAATTATCTCCTTCTTCAGGAGGGGGTGGGGTACTTCCGGTAATCTGAAGCGTCCATTCCAGGGAATGTCGACGAATTCAAAGTAGCCCCTCGGTGGAGCTAGATCCTCCCCCTCTCCGTCCACATTAAACTGACTTCATGTCGCTTTAAATAGAAAGTGAGTATAAAAAAAACACACACACACAACATTTACCGAGATTATTGCCTTTTCGGACATCCATAGTTACAAAAGCTAAACGTACAATTGCTATGTTTTGATGACTGAACTCAACTTCTGAATTACCAAAAGGCTTTGTTTTTCGACAGCTGAACCGGTGAAGCTCGTTATCAAAAATACATTTAAAGAAAACAACTAACACCCCCACCCCACCCCGCCCAAAAAATAAAGATTTGTCATTGACTTCCTAGAACATCTGAAATGTGTGAAATAACCTTAATCAATTTTCCTGAAAAAATCATTCTTTTTTTTTTCTACATTTCATATGTTGAAAACTATTTTTTAAGCATTGTTTGGCAATATTGAATTTTCAGGCTCACGCGCCGCTATTCCGGATTCACATCAGCAAGCCGCCATCAATAGACTGCCTCTTCTGCACCAAACGGTCATGATATATATTTTTTAAAGTCACATAAAATCTTTTTGAGGTAAAATTGTATAATTATATTTTTTTTAATTTGTTGGAATAATTTTTTTAATGAAAATTAAATTTCAAGTAAACAGATAATTGAAATTTAAAAAATCTTTTTTAATTTATTTAATTATTTATAGTGTGCAATCATGTCTAAATTACACTAAAACCATTCGGTTGATGCAAGATCAACAGTCCACTGACGGCAGCCCATGGCCACGAATTCGGAATAGCGGCGCGTGAGCAAGAAAATCCAATATCGCCAAATAATTAAACATTTTTTTTTAAATACCGAAAAATCTAAACGAACAATAGGTCCCTCACTGTCAACCAAGCTCCAGCCCCTGTCCCATCACCGCAATGTAGCATCCTTGTGCTTGTTTTACAAATACTTCAATGGATTATGTTCCGATAAAGTGGCTGCTCTGGTGCCCCCTCGACGTAAATTCACTAGATCAACTCGACAATCAGCTAAATCCCATCCATTCACTGTGGAGGTCCCCAGATGCCAGAGAGCTTTCTATTCCAATAGCTTTTTTCCTCGTGCTGCTGGCCTCCGAAACTTCCTCCCTGCCCCCTGTTTCCCCGACGGTACTGACATGCAGAAATTTAAAACTAATGTAAACAGACATCTCGCTGCGCAGCTCCCAATTTAGGTTGACACCCCCCCCAAAAAAAAAACCTTCTCCCTTTTTCTCAGTAGCCCCTTACGTTTACAGTGGCGGCTTGCCTTGTTTGGGGGTAAACTATTTAAAAAAAACAAAAAAACATATACCACACTGTCCCCTCCCAAACGGAGGGTTAATACCTGGGAAGATGGTTGTTCTCCGATTGTCAGTTCCAGTCGCCGTGTTTCCATTGATTTCTTAATAAAGTTTTTAATTTTGTCAGATATTTTGTACATCCATAACCATTCAGTTATTCACGTGGTGTATAGGCAGATTATCGGTCTGTAGTCGTTTGGAAGAAAGTGATTTTTCTTTAGTCATCCACTCCAGTATGTCCGCTTCGCGTATAAATTTTCTTAGGTTTTGTGTTTATTATTATTTACTCACTATAAGTTCTGTTTTCCTGGGTTTCATCTATTTTAGCTTTAATGTAGTTGGTTCTAATCGCATTGTTTTGTGCAGCCGTCAGTAGGAATTTCGTTTCTCTGTTCTCAGCCATGCCCAACTATTATCCTACTCTTATCATTCTTATGAAACGTCCATGTAGTTGTTTTGTATTTTCACTTTTCTTGTCTCTTTGTTTCCGGTGTCGGTGTTTCCTGAGTTGTTCGTTGGGACGATGTCTCTTGCTGCAATGATCAGCTGTTCTGGTTTATGTATTTCTCCAGCTCTTTTTTAGTGTCGTTCACACAGTTTTCTATACTTACCAGTCCTCTTCCCCCTTCGTTTCTCTTCGGGTAGAGTCTGTCTGTATCGTCTTTTGTATGTAGTGCGTTGTGCATGATCATAATTTTCTAGTCCTCTGGTCAAGGTGTCTGAGTTCTTCTTTAGTCCGGCTTATGACTGGTCTAGAATAACTTTTTAGTGATACTGCCCAGTGATTCCTTTTACTAGGTTTCTGCTATATACTTTTGTTTCTAAGAGCTTTCTTGTTCTTCTCAGATATTCTTTTCCAGTCTTTTTAATTTCTGTTGATTTGATTGTGTCTGCTTCCAGACCTCCCAAATATTATTATTATTATTATTATTATTATTATTATTATTATTATTATTATTATTATTATTATTATTATTATTATTATTATTATTATTATTATTATTATTTCATAGTAGTCTCAACTTTTGGATGTTTTTAGTTAGAGTTTTCTTTTTTGAACATCGAGTCAATTCCGTTGACCTTAGACATTCAAGTTGTACCTTAACACTTTCGCTGTTCTTAACAGGCAAGCCTTTTGCAGAATTAGAAAAAAATTGTCTCGTCAATCTGTTTAAGCCATTCATTGTGGCTTTTCGTTATGGTTTCAAGCGTTCCAATTACAACGGTAATCACATTTACTTCTTTATATTTCCATAGTCTAACTAATCAATGATTAAGCAAGTTAAGTCGGGTTTTGAATATTCAAGAACCTTATTAATCTGCATGTCCCAAAGAAGTTTTCCATTTTCGTTCTCCTGTACCACTTCTGGCTTATGCTCATACTACTTCTCATTGTTGTTCAATTCATAAAGTTTGCATATATTACATTGTAGTACCTGAGCGACTTTGTCGTGTCTCCATCTTTTATACTGGTGTTGTGCTAGAATTGGGCATTCAGATACAATATTCACTAAGTTTTTTTCCTTTTCATTACACAATCGGCATATCGATGATTCTGCCAAATTCCATTCGTATGTCGTCACTAAATAATTTAACCATGTTTATTAGGGTATCAAGTTGAGTTTCATTCTTTCCGAAAACCTTAAGGTCATCCATGAATAGTAAGTGGTTGACTGTAGGAAGTCCTTTCTCAAGTCCATATCCTGCTTTCACATTACGTAAGAGAAGTGTCATTGGGATCAAACTAATGACAAAAAGCAAAAGGGAAAGACTCTCGCCCTTGAAAATTCCTCACCTGATATTCACTTTACCTAATGCAACACCTCCTGAAGTTAAATTGGTTTCCCAATTCTTCATGCTATTCATTTAAGCTGTTTGAATGTTGGGGGATATTCCGAAAATATCCAGGCATTCATGGGAATGAGGAACCATATCAAATGCTTTCTTATAATCCACTCACTCCATGGCAAGGTTAGTAGTTCTTCGTTTGTAGTTTCTCAGGATCATTTTATTGATCAGAAGCTGATTTTTGGTGCCATGTGATCTTTTTCGGCAGCCTTTCTGTTCCTCAGGCAGCAAATTGTTTTGGTCCAAATGACCATAAATACTTTCAGACAATATGCTAGTGAAAAGTTTTCTCATAACCGAGAGGCAATTATTATTATTATTATTATTATTATTATTATTATTATTATTATTATTATTATTATGAGTTCTCACACAGGTCATCAGTGATTGCTCATCGACAACCGGTGATATTGCCTGTAGTCTGAGTGACAACAAGTCTCCCCAGATTTCCAGTATTCTCAACCTCTTTTCGATAGCCACCGCAAATAAAATTGCAGTATCACAACAACCGTTTACCATTGATTTCTCATTGGTAAGGACCATTGGTGTTCTCTAGGGTTTGGGTGGCAATAAGCCTCCCCAAGATCCCAGCAGTCTCTGCACTTCCAGTGGAGGTCTGGTTTGTGTTGTCCCTCCTCGGTCTTCTCATCCTCCTTGACCCTATGCAAATATTTTGTGTGGTGTCAACCTAGGCTGGTACCATTTTTGGGGGGGGGGGGCTGATGGTGTTTCTTGCTATTTCTGTTCATTGGTTCAGTTTTGTGTCGTGTCAGTTGAGGCCGGTGTAATTTATTGGGGGTGAGCTTATAAAGTGATGTTTCTTGCATTTTCTGTTCCTTTGTTTGTGATGTGTTCTTTCTGTGGTTTTGTTTTCTTCCTGTAGTAGATTCCATGTGACCCTTCGTAGCTTATGCGGGTTGGTTTCCGCATTCAATAATTTTCTTAAGATTGTAGCTGTTTTGATCATTGCCGTCCTTTGTATAGTTTCAATGATCCCTTTGATTCCAATTTCTCGTGTCTTTTTTCCAGGTTTTTTGGGATTGTTTCTAGTGCTCCTACGATTATTGGTATTCTACTGACTTTCTTCATGCTCCATATTCCTTTCAGTTCTCTGGCTAGTTCCGTGTATTTGCTTCGTTTTTCCGTTTTTTTTATCTTCACTCTGTGGTCTGCTGGAACGGCGAAGTTTACGAATTTGCAAGATTTTTTCTTCTTGTTGATTATTATAACATCCGGTCTCCTTGCTTGTATGAGTTTGTATGTTTGTATATCCATATCCCAGATGATTTTGTGTTTTTCGTTTTCCAGTACTGTTTCTGGTTTATGTTTATACCATTTGTCTGCGTATTCGAAATTCAATTGTTTGCACAGTTCCCGGTGTACTGCTTTCTCCACACAGTCATGTATTATTATTATTATTATTATTATTATTATTATTATTATTATTATTATTATTGTTGTTGTTGTTGTTATAACTCACCATGAGTTCTCACACAGGTCATCATCAGGGATTGCTCACTTACAATAACTGGTTGTGTTCCCTGGAGTCTGAGTGACAAGTCTCCCGAGATTCCCAATACTCTCTACCTCTTTCGATAGCTATTACAAATGACTTTGCGTTATCGTAAAAGCCGCTTACCATTGATTTCAATCTGGCAACGACATCTGGGATTTGGGTAGCAATAAGCCTCCCTAAGGTCCCAGTCCTCTCCACACTCTTCCAGAAGAGGCCTGGTTGGTGCTCTCCCTTCCCAGTCTTTCCATCCTTCCTTGACCTTTAACGACTATTGTGTGTGATATCAGCCGAGACTGATGATATTATTATTATTATTATTATTATTATTATTATTATTATTATTATTATTGTTGTTGTTGTTGTTGTTGTTGTTATTATTATTATTATTATTATTATTATTATTATTATTATTATTATTATTATTATTATTATTGATAGTGTTGTTACTGTTTATCTTGTCAGCTCGATCTAATGTGAAGAATCAGATAGATTTGTCCTTCTCGATCTTTCATTTAACTAATGTGATTTTCCCAAGTAATTGATTCAAAATTCATTAAAATTCTAGAGATGCGAGTGACAATGATCATCTTTCTTTTCTACATGAGACGATGTGAAAGCCAAAAAACAAACGAAAGGTGTTGAACAATGGTCGCCAGTTCGTTGCACAAACGAATTGTATTTGCTGCTCAGAATCAAGTGAACGCATGCATTGCCTATACATAGGTGTCATTCTGCGTACCATTCTCTCTCTCTCTCTCTCTCTCTCTCTCTCTCTCTCTCTCTCTCTCTCTGTCTCTCTCTCTCTCTCTCTCTCTACGCTCGTGCGTGTGTACAGGTAAGAAGAGAGAGAGCGGTGTCGGCTAATTCATTTACATCCCTTCGCAGAACGAATCAAGAACAACAAAGATTTACAATCTTCCCCGCTGCACAGAATGAATCAAGTGTCAATCGTCTCATCTCTCTCTCTCTCTCTCTCTCTCTCTCTCTCTCTCTCTCTCTCTCTCTCTCTCTCTCTCTCTTCTCTCCTTTTCTCTCTTTCTCCATCTCTCTCTCTCTCTCTCTCTCTCTCTCTCTCTCTCTCTCTCTCTCTCTCTCTCTGGAAGGACAACAAAGTTTTCCACCAACCTCTCGAATTATCTGCGATCGATCCGTAAATAAAAAGACGGAAAAGATTCGCGGTATTTCGAATCGGATTCCAATCGTTATAATAAATTATTGCGAAATTAACTTGATTCTATTCTGTTATCATGTTCATTAATGCACGTGCGTACACACACACACATTTATACACACACATTTATACACACACATATGGTCCGGAGGTAAAACACCAGAATATAGACATTGATATCGAAGGTTCGATCCTTGTCCAAGTTAGCCATGCTGATAACGGCTGATAGCCAGAAAACTATTTGGCATGACATATTCCAACTTAGGAGAGTTTGAATTACCTACTAGACATCATATTCTAGTGCCTTCGGTCTCTCTGTACAGGGGTTTGTCAGGACAGGCGGTCATGAAGATACTCCTCCCTACAAATTAACACTGACCAAATATTAAAAACAACATAGTCGTTGAAGCCCAAATAATGAATGACTATACAATTCTCCACTTTCCCAGCTCCCTGTACCAAACGACACCCTAAATAACACCCCTTGCACTAACCAACAACCCCCGCTAACTAACAATAACCGTGACCTCACCCCTTAAATTCTCCCATCTTCTCCACCTATCAATTCCAACTTAACTTTGGACCAGAACTTGAACATACAAACCCAAAACATCCTCGATACTATAAATAACACAAATACTATAACAACCCCATACAAAATACACACTTACATTGAGGAAGTGCCTTCCCCATGAAGACCCGAATCTCAAACCATATCTACTCTTTCAAACATAATAATAACAGTGCCATTGGCACCTCTCTATCCAATCTAATAAAAAGTTTTAACAGTAAAAACACTCCCTACTCCCTACATTGGGCAATATTAAAAAGGTCTAAATCCTACACTCCAGAACCGCTTTCTGCCAACTATGTAAATTAGAAACATTTATGATAGCTACAGCAGCTAAAAGCAAAAATATTATTAACTCTAAAAATGAACTCATCTCAAATTGCAAGCGAGAATTTAAATACATAAATTTCATTACTCCATCTGACACACCACCTCCCAGCCAACAACCCCCTCTCTAACATTAGACTAATTCTTAAATTCTATAATTTGTTAATTTTTTAACTCTTAACTTTTCCAACCTTACAAATAACCAGCCCAATAACGTACCCTGTAAACCTAATAACTCTATTAACTCATAACACTTAATGTAAATTAAGATCTAATATTATTCTCCTCCATTCCACTAATCCTTAACCGTTTCTACTTCAACACTCTAATCCCTAACCCCTTTTCTTTCAAGTATTGTCCAACCCTCGCACACACTCATCCATTGCTTTTTTATCTCCCTTGTATTCGATCCATCGACTGTGTATACGCTTCGTTCTACCGACAATATTTTTCTCATTAATTCCATTACTCGCACCTTTAAACTACGCTCCCTGGTTACTCCTATAATGGTCCATTTGCCCCCTTAAAATCTATTTATACTTTCAACACACTAGTGCATCACTTAGGTTACAAAATTCAACCCAATCCTACTCCATAATCCTTATACTAGAACTCAATTGTTGTAAACAGACTAACGCCGTTCCCAATCCTAACTTCAGTTATACATTAAAGTTTCTTATTTAGTCATGCATTTAATATTTAACTAACTAGGAATTCTTTAAAGTCCTTATACATTAAACTCTGAAATACTAGTTTTTGTCCGAATTATCACATATTAAACACGTAAATTCCAGATTTCCATTCATCTGAACCCTAATTTCCCAATTGGAACCCTTTTAAATTTTCTGAATTATATATAAGTTTGTATAAAAATCCCTTTTTAATTACGCCCGCCCCCTTTCAGAATTATTTACTTGCTGATCTGAATTCCCCTCTGTTTTAGCTTATGATAACCCCACCTCGCACCTGGTTTATTGCTTACATGAACAGTAACCAAACAAATCCTCCCCTTCTCCTGTCCCAGCATCAGTCATAGTTGATTTAACTGACCCTATCACCCACCTTCCTTATCTTTTAACTTCATCCCTCCCCCCCCACTCATTCACTTAGCTTTGGTTCCAACGAGAGCTGCCACTCTTTTCTTAGACTCGATTGAAGTCACTACTTAAATTCCCGACTGCCTGCGTTTAATATACACAGCTCATTCTCAATCTCTGAAAAACTACTTTTATTCTTGGTCCACGGTAGTATTTTAAAATGGCCCTAATTCTCAAAATTACATCCGAATAAGTGCGTTCCATTTACGATTGAACTAAATATATTTCTATTGGATTTACTTCATTTTTGAACATTTTCAACGCCGGCTTCACGAACCCCTTTTTTCCATCTTTAAATCTCCTTTAACCGGACCCCTTATCTACGGACATTCACCAACTGGACAGATTCCATATTTTTACACGTACACTCTTACTCTCCATTATTTTATATTTTTTCAAATTTTGAATTTTGGCTTTTCCACTGCCAACTTATCTATCCATGTAATTCCTCTGATCATAAGATTTTAATCTTTGAAAAGCCTCGGCTTAAGGAAAGAAATATAAACATGTTTTACCGAGTACATCTTGCATTGAACAATCGAAGTTGAAATAGATTTGCCATTCGTACATATTTATCTCTCTTCTTTCATTTATCTTTATAATTTCTCTATCTCGCTATAGGTTATATCTTCTAAAAGTATACTTTTAGTTTCATATTTTATTCATATATATATATAAACAAATATTAAATTATATTTACCTACAGACGGTGATGAGGCGCGAACTCGGTTCACAGAGGCACCTTCGGATCTGCCTCACGACCATTTCAAGTGAAGTGAATATCTATTTTCAAATATCTCCTAACAGTGCTCAACTTTAATTTTATTTAAAGAGGCTTAATAGCAATATTTATAAACATGTATATATATATATATATATATATATATATATATATATATATATATATATGTATAAATTCCCCGAACAGAACATTTTTGCACTATTTTACGTCACTTTACAGCGATTAAAATCTACACATAATGATACTAAACCTTAAATCTAGAATCCTTATTCCAATTTTTATCAAAATTCATTGCATGATTTTCATTCGAGAAAATGTCTCTAATTTATAGCTTAAGGAGTCTTAAGGAGAATTTATAGCTTAAGGGGTCTTTAAAGAGAAATTGAAATTCTGGGAATCTTGCTTTTTTGGTGTCTAACGACTATGGATCAAATTCAATACAAATCTGAAATATTTGAATTTTCAAATGGAAGGTTGTGCCTATTTTATGCCCCCTAAAATCTCTTTAAAAATGCCCCAAAGAAACTGATATAATGTCTAATACCTATTGTTAAAATTTTACAAAAATTGATCATCGATCAAAAATCGAAAATATCTGAATTTTCATGAAGGGCATACACACACCTTTTTACGTCCCTTGCATAACATTTGCGTCATATGTATAACGCAAATTTGGACCCCTTACGCTTAGCAGCTGTGTTTCAAGATTGATAATGATTGGTTGAATAGTTTAGGAGTTGATGTTGTAATACAAATATATAAATGTATAAACATACCTAACTTTATAAAGAACTAGCTGGCTTTGCCAACTCAGTACCGCTTCGCAGAGTTCGCTACTTGAAACCAAAATTGAAAATAATAAACTTTACATTCCTAAGTTTTTTGTAAAAACGAGACAAAACTCTCGTATTTATTCATATAAAACAATAAATATTCACATGTTGGTAATTTTTATACAAATTTATATATATATATATATATATATATATATATATATATATATATATATATATATATACTAGTGTACACTTTCTGTCAAAAATGACAGAAAAATTATGCTTCGCCAGTGTTTGCATTCGCTATTTCTATACTAAAATATGCATGTAAAATCATAGAATGATGTCAGTGATTTAATTTTCATCTATAAATAAATAAGTGCAAGAGCGGGGTTTTGCTGGAAGACGTAGAGGGCGTCTGGCAGCTATCTCGTCGATCCAGGGCTTGACCACGCTCCTCAGAACCTCCTGGTAGATCTCGGTGATGACTCTCAGGCCCTTTTGAAGGAAGAACGGGGGCATGATGCCCCCCCCCCCTCTCTGGAGAAGACGACAAGAAGCATGACGGATGGTGGAAACTGTGTATGCTTCGCAATGGGAACCTCTTCGATGTCTTCGCAGACCCACCTGTCGTTCATCATCAGAGAAGAACCGTCAGTATTCCGGAGGTCGTTCAGTAAAGCCACCGCCTTGATCTTCTTCGACTCCTTGAGGGAATTCATGATGAGCATGCGGTGAGACTTCTGGTAGGATGAGAAACCAATGTCATTCTTGATCGTTCGACAGATCGTCGACTTGTGACAGCCAATGACAGCAGGGATCTCGGTGTAGCACTGACTTCGGATTTTGCTGCAACACGTATTGATCCAAGGGATCAGGGATGTTCTAGAATATATATAAACTTACAAACTATGTGTAAACGTTTATATATATATGTGTGTGGTTGTGTATGGTAAACTCCACAAGTAATTAACGGATCATTAGAAATTTCCGAACAGTGCTGTTAGGCATAATGGTTATTAATGTGGGTTATATTTAATTTTGTTTTATGTAATGGGGATAAAGTTGTTTTTTTTAATCTCATCGTGAAAATTTAGATGGGTGTTAGACATCAATTAATAAATATTCCCCCAAAATTCAGTTTCTTTGTTTTATTTTAAAGGGCTGTTAGAGAGTATAATATTGACACAAACTTCCGTTTGAAATTTCAAATATTTCTGATTTGCATGAAATTTTGTCCCTAGCCATTAGACAGCAATTAAGCCAGGTTTCTTAAATTTTAATTACTTCTTAAGACCCCTTAAGTGTAAGAAATTTTATAAAATTAAAATCATTTAAAACAATAAGAATTGTTTACAAAATGCTTAGTAACATATGACTTGATTTTAATCTTCATAAATGGACATGAATATCGTGCAAAACTGTCTGTTCAGGGGAACTTATTTTATTACTTACTAAAAGAATACCCGTCCTGAGACGGCTATTCAGTTTGTGTGTGCCTATCAAAAGACAGGTTAGAGAATCTATATAAAATCTAAAAGTGTATTCTTGTGTAAAATTTACTGGGGAACACAATGAAAGTGTTCCCGAAAAGTGCTATGAGACTTCAGATTTATCTTGTTTTTATGAAATTTAAATCATATGTATAAAATGTTTTTATGAAATTTAAATCATATGTATAAAATTTGTTATGAAATTTAAATCATATGTATAAAATGTTTTTATGTATAAAATGTTTTTATGTATAAAATTTTCTGAAAAAAGACAATAGAAGTAGTCCCGAACATCTAAGTTATCTCATATCCTAAAGTAGCTATGGGGGCGAAACCTCTTTAAAAACTTCAAATATATCCTATGTTAATGAAATTTATATCCTATTTTGATTAAATTGATATCCTATTTTAATTAAATTTATATCATTTTTGGATGAAATTTATATCCTTTTTGGATAAAATTTATATACTATTTTGATGAAATTTATATTCTATTTTGATGACATTTATATCCTATTTTGATTAAATTTATATCTTATTTTGATTAAATTTATATCATACTTTGATGAAATTTATATCCTTTTTGGATGAAATTTATATCCTGTTTGGATAAAATTTATATCCTATTTTGATTAAATTTATATCTTATTTTGATTAAATTTATATCATACTTTGCTGAAATTTATATCCTTTTTGGATAAAATTTATATCCTGTTTGGACAAAATTTATATCCTATTTTGATGAAATTTATATCTTATTTTGATTAAATTTATATCATACTTTGATGAAATTTATATCCTTTTTGGATGAAATTTATATACTGTTTGGATAAAATTTATATCCTATTTTGATGAAATTTATATCTTATTTTGATTAAATTTATATCATACTTTGATGAAATTTATATCCTATTTAGATTTAATTGATATCCTATTTTAATGAAATTTATATTCTTTTTTGGATGAAATTTATATCCTATTTTGATAACATTTATTTCTAATTTTCATGAAATTTAAATCCTATTTAAATTAATAACCTATTTTGATAGAATTTATTTTCTATTTTGATGAAATTTAAATCGTATTAGTATGAAATTTATATCTTTTTATCTATAAAATTTATATCCTATTTAGATGAAATTTATATCCTATTTTGATGAAATTTATATCCTATTTTGATGAAATTTATATCTTATTTAGATAAAATTTATATCCTATTTTGATGAAATTTATATCTTTTTATCTATAACATTTATATCCTATTTAGATGAAATTTATATCCTATTTTGATAAAATTTATATCCTATTTTGATTAAATTTATATCCTATGTAGATGAAATTTATATCCTATTTAGATAAAATTTATATCCTATTTAGATGAAATTTATATCTTTTTATCTATAAAATTTATATCCTATTTTGATGAAATGTATATCCTATTTGGATGAAATTTATATCTTTTTATCTATAAAATTGATATCCTATTTTGATGAAATGTATATCCTATTTGTATGAAATTTATATCACATGTATAAAAAATCTCCCGAGAAGACAGCGGAAATGGTTCCAGATCTCTACGTTACTTTCTATGTACTTAATATCTACATGTTTCCACCTCTAAGTGACCAATGGAGACCGAACTCCTTTAAAACTTTAATAAAAGTATATCCCATGTTAAAGAAAATTTGAACCATAGACACTAATTCAGAGAGTTATTTATCAATTTAGCTTCTTCCGACTATATTAGGGGTTAAATGGGAGAAAGGGGGGGGGGGTAAACACAAAAAAAGTAAAATGGTGTCATGAACAGAGTGAAAAAGTACATAGTAGTGATCCTCATTAAATCCCGAGCAACGTCGAGTCTTCCTGTTAGTATCTATATATATGAATATGGTCGAACCCATCGACCGAAATATCATTTCTACTAAAATGTTGGCTTCCATAAACCAATTTTCTTATATATAATTTCATGCAAATCAGAAATATTAATTGATGTCTAATACCCATCTGAATTTTCAACTCTCTATCACCACTACTATTTATCATATCCATGATGCCACTCAACAACATACTCAAAATGTGCAATGTCGTATACAAATTTACGGACACTGAAGAAAAATAAGCCACCTCATGTATATGGACTACTCAAAACTTTTCATCAAACAAAAAAGAACAAAAATACAAGCAGAATTACATACAGCAAGACATTCAAATGGAATTCGCAATGGAAAAATGTGAACTACTGGAGATTAAAAGGGGAAACCTCGAAACGGCAGACGGTATAGGACTGCCCAACGGAGAGACGATGAGAGTAATTTGTGAACATGAACCTATACATACCTGGGAGTTCTGGACGAAGACGCCATCAAATTAATAGATTAGAAGAGAATACCCGAGTAAGAACAAGAAACGAAATGATATAGTAGAAACATAATAAAGACAATAAATACATGGACAGTATCTCTAGTAAAATATTCTGGATCCTTCATACGCTGGACAAAAAAGGTTGAATCCTTACTAACTAAGAATATTTAAGATTTCTACGGCGTAACGTAAACAATCTACCTCCGTGGATTTAATAAAGGGTTTTGTTCGAAATTCCGTATAGGTTCCCTAGTTCGATATAAAAATTTGTAAATTCGAAAAGATGTACCCGAAGAAGGTCAGAGTTAGATTGGCCATAATATATGAGAATAGTAGTCCTAATATTCCAAATTGAAATGTTTTGGTCTTTCATCGACAAGAAAGGCAAGTTTGAATTAGAATGAACAAAATTAAATGATGAGCAGAAAATGACTAGAAATAATAATTGAAATTCTCTGCAATTTACCGTGGAATTTCTTGAAACATTTTCGAGTTGATGTATTTTCACCAACTCTATTTTTCTAAAACAGAAACAAAAACAAAGACACAACTTTTCACGAAAGGATTTGATAAATGAAATTACTGGTAATCTCTTCCTTTCAAAACTTTGATTTTACGCAATGATTTATTTCGATTTCCTTTTAATGTGTTCTTTTATTTGACATTGTTTCTTTTCGACATTTTTTTTTTTTTCAAATAAGAAAATTCTACTTTTCCATCCTTCCATATTTGTTTGTCGCTTTCCCTTGTGTCGCCTGCTGCAAGATGGCCGAGGTGTGAAAACGAGGCTGGTTGTTGACACGCCGGAAATCAGGATCATCAGTGTTCGTTATTGTTTACCAAATTAAAGTTGGATTTATTGCGAGATAATTCCGGAAACATTTGGAGATAGAATCGGAAATTTGGAAAGGCTGCTTTACTCTAATGTTTTTTCAGATGTTAATCTTGTTTTTAGATACGTGGAGACCACTGGGGGGGAGACATTTTAGATGCACGGGAACCACTGGGTGGGGAGACAGTTTTCGGTTTAGATTTTTCTTTTCAAATCGTTGAATGGGGGGGGGGGCAGAATAGAATTTTTAAAAATGTTAAAATTAAAAGACTTTTTTTTAAATCGCCGTAAGTAAAAAGGAAAAAAATCCCAAAAGTGCGGAACTTTTAGAAAGGATTCCAAATAATGGCAATAAAATCAACGATGAAAAGACAGCAATGGCTTTAGTGTATGGTTTGCTGTTTCAGAAAAGCAAAAAATAAAAGATAATTTTTAACTTATCATTTTTATGATATTTTTGTTTATAAATAATTTCAAATATTCACGTTTAAAAAAAATTTTAATAAACATTTTTCAAATAAATATATTTTTTATTATTTTATTTTATTTTAACTTAAAAACAAACACAAATCGTATCTGTAAACAAAAATAAAAGATAATTTTATAAAATAGAATATTAATGCTTTATAAAAGTTAAACTATTCAAGTATTTAAAAACGAATAAAAAGGTGAAAACAACTAAATTCGTTAAATGTGATTTTGCTTTTTAAAATATCACTTTATATATATTAATGTGTGTACAATTATGCGGAATCGAGAATCGGAAAAATCGGAACTTGTTGGGGTATCGGAATCGGTATTTCTTGACAATAAAAAATGAAACAAACCCAATGTATTGATTAGAAGATTGATTATTTACAACTAAGAGTCACAGATCTGCATGTTAGAATTCCCATTCTCAGATTTAGCATTGACTATCCAAGTCTAATTTATTGTTTTATTGGTAAACAAAGTAAATATTTTAGAGTTCACTTATCATATATAGATGAAAACCTCACAATGAGTTTATTTCAAAATCTTGGATGCAATACACAACGAGAACATTTAGAAGTTTGTAAAATTAAAAAAAATATCTACATTTAAAAAATTATATTTTTGAATTTACAGTGGCGCATATAAATTGAACGTAAATTTTTTGTAATTTAAAAAAAAAATTTTTTTTTTCGTTGGTGGTCTTTTGTCCGTTTTTTTAAATTATTTTGGTGAGCTTCTGTGCGTTTATTTTTGGAGTGATCTACTTTTTAAGCGATTACACATTGTTTGACGACCTTGCCAGTCAGACTTTAGGTTTGTGGTAAAAAAATTACTGAACATCCATAAAAATTTAGAATGGAACAAATACATTGAAGACATCGCCCATGCATGGAGTATTGTTGCCACATCTTGGCTGGTGCATCATCCACTAGTCTCTCCCTCCTTGACAAGGTCCAAAAAAGAGTCGCCAACTTAATAGGTCCCTCACTATCAACCAAGCTCCAGCCCCTGCCCCATCGCTGCTTGTTTTACAAATACTTCAATGGATTATGCTCCGATGAACTGGCTACTCTGGTGCCCCCTCGACGTAAATTCACTAGACCAACTCGACGATCAGCTAAATCCCATCCATTCACTGTGGAGGTCTCCAGATGCCGAAGAGCCTTCTACTCCAATTTCCTCTTTCCTCGTGATGCTGGTCTCTGGAACTCCCTTCCTGCCCCTGTTTCCCCCGACAGTACCGACATGCAGAGGTTTAAAACTAATGTAAACAGATATCTCGCTGCACAGCTCCCAACTTAGAATGACACCCTAAACCTACTCCCTAATTCTCAGTAGCCTCTTACGTCTACAGTGGCGTCCTGCCTTGTTTGGGGTGAAATATCATTAAACAAAAAGTATGACAATTATTATTATCTGTATTTTTTTGTTTTGTTTTTACAGTAAAACAAATCAATCTAATAACCGACCAGATATAATTAGGATAAAACACGGAATAGTTAACAAAGCGTTTTCCCCATGTTAAGAATGGTTTTCTAAATAGAAACATTATTATTTGGAAACTCATTCTTAACATAGGGAAAAGGCTTTGTTAACTATTCTGTTCCCACATTGTCTTCGTATTTTGCATACCAATCGTCGACTATTTTCAATTGTTTATCAAAAGATTCAAATAGCATTTTGTCAACTAACGACGAACTTTTGAAAATCAGCTTGTTTTTTTTTAAAGAAAAATAAATCTTTACTTTCTCACAATTTTAAATCAATTTAAAAAATTGAGAAAAATATTTAGAAATATCTATTCGTGTAATATACCCCTCCCCCGCTGTACTTTTTATGTTTTCAAAAATATATGCGAACATTACACGAGGATGTTACAGTAATTTGAAAATTTTTAAAACTGAAACAAATCTTTAATTAAATATTTAGAAATGTTAGATTACACAGGGAATAAGGACCCCAGAAAAATAAAAGACGAGAGGAACGCCTTTGGGTCTCTACCGGTGTCTTTCGGTTGAGCTTGGCAGACGCACGTTTCAACGCTTTTTAATAAACAACGAAACATCGAAGCGCCCTCGTGGGGAGAACATTTTAGAACGAGAATTCTGCTACGTTTCGTTTGATTATTGAAATGTTTTGTGAATAAATTAAAATTGCCTCAGTCTGGAAGGATTTATGCGATTGCTCGTTTTCAATACATTTAGTTATTATTAAAAAGTTTTGTAAATAAAAGAAAGAACGCATCTTTCATTAAAAAATAAATATATCCCCCCAATATAAAAATATTTTAAAAATGTATATATTATTAGAATTATGATAATTTAAATATAAATTGAACAATCGTGATGCATGAAGTCATTTTAAAACGAGAATTTCGAACACTTCGATGTGCGATAGCCTAGGTCAACCGGAAGACCCAAAGGCGTTTCTTTCGTCTTGTCATTTTTATGTGGTCTTTATTCCCTGTATAGTCCGAAATTTTAAAAGAACCGGAATCGGAATCGTTAATTGTATCGGAATCGGGAATTGAGAACAGAATCGGTAATTGCATAGGAATCGGGATAGATTTTGGAATCGTCGCATCACTAATATATATATATATATTAACGGCCCCCTTTTTATTTTTTTATTTATTTATTTATTTATTTTTTTTTTTTTTTACTTATATTTTTTCATTTGTTAATTTTCCAACGAATGTTAAGTCTGCAATATCTTGGATTTAGTTAGTTTGTCTGGGAATTTAAACTGCATTTTACATTTTTTTTTTTTTTTTTTTTTAATGACTCAAAGCTTCTTTAGACTATATATATATATATATATATATATATATATATATATATATATATATATATATATATATATATATATATATATATATATATATATAAGAGGTTTATGTAGTTTGCTTGAAGCATTGTTTATTAGTATATAGAAATGTGATATTTAGAAGGCAATACAATGCAGAGGTGTGACGGATAGACACAAGTTGAAGCAACTAAGACATATAATGGTGGAACAAATTAAATATATTTTTTTAATATTTCGGGAACTCTTTTCTTCTTCAGACCCGTGCTCAACTCAAGTTCAAGCGATGCACGCTTGAACTTGAGTTGAGCACGGTTCTGAAGAAGTAAAGAGTTCCCGAAATATTATATCATACAGAGTTTCTACCAGACCATCTTGATACAGGTATTACATATCATTGTAACATTGTGTAGATAGACAGATATATGTGTG
>OY744545.1:20014995-20067495 GCA_963556195.1 Sepiola atlantica | reverse complement strand
ATAAAAAAATATAAACATTGTTACTATTTTAGCACTGTTAATATAAGCATTGGCAATAAACATTTTAACTGCTATTTTACTTACCTTTATAGTATCCTTATCAATCACGCCCGAGTGGAACCATTATTCATACGACACAAGCAGCATTGTTATGTATTAAGGAAAATGAAGGTATTCTTGTTGTATATAAGTCAATTTTAAGTTTCACACTTTAATTTATTAGAATTAACAACTTTCACCATTTATTTTTATATATAAACGATTTTTACTGTATTTTTTCAACAATACAATACATTTTTTTACAATTCAGATTGAAGATCCGCAAACAAGAATTTTAAATCTTATAAATTAAAAAATGTGAATTGTAAACCTTGGTATTTTTCATTTCTCTGAAATTTTCGTTTTCTCTGAACTAAAAACAGTACTCTACGGCTCTAATATCACAAATATAGGCAACAGAATGGCACTTTATTTCGGTTCTTACTTTGTAACCTTGCCTAAGGGTTCAACACGTAGCCTACAGCCAAAGTCTAACTTGTTACTCGATCGACCTAGGCCCAGTCGATATTAGGTAACTTCCCAGATCGATCAGAACGTTTGTCAATAAAAGAAGACGATGAGTTCCAACCGAATTCCCTTCGGAAAAGCCTAAGAGATTTTGTATAAACGATTAATTCTTGTTCGATGTTTTGCGCTGAAGAAAAATTCCTACCAGTAAAATACATAGCCCTGTTGTGCTCGCATACCCTTAATGACAATAAAAGTGTAAAAATTTGGGAATTTCTTTGCTTTTGTAAATTTAGTGTTTAGTGTATATGAATGTTCATCTTAACCCTATTAAGGGCATATGATTTCAGTATACTGGCATTTTCATGGAATGTCACTACTTTTGTAAAGGCTATGCCTCAATACAATGCCTTCTCATAACTGATATAGTTGGTAGTTTGACTAATCAGTGTTTCTTCCAATATTCACAGGTAAATATTTTTTTTTAATTATGATGAGTGTATATTTATTCATGATACAATTCAAACTAGAACACATTTTTTCACAGTTAATATATATACTTATATTAACTGTGAGTTAATCAACGCTGTTTTCTTTAAGGCCTTCGTATTCCTATGCTAAAATGTAACATAGTTATGGGATTGAGTTATGTTCAAAAAAATGTTAGGTGTAGTTTAGAATTATGGTTTATTCTTGTAAAATCAGTACTTTTCTGAGCAAGAAACAAAAAAAAGAAATTGACAAGAAGTTGATGAATTACCTGTATAAAACTGTTCTATGTGGCGCCTTGTATGAATGGTATATCAAAATAGGATCCATCCCTCCCTGGAAACCGCCTTATCTATATATTAATACGTTAATGTGTACGTACGTGTGTCATGCTCCTAAAGAAATTTAAAATAAACAACAAAGAAGTTGGACTGAGAGACTTGGAATCGAAATCGTAACATCTAGCTGAAAAGCCGTGACTTTACCACTGAGCTAACTAAATGAAGTCGTTAAGTAGATCAAAATTAACTTAATTAAACCATTAACTGACCCCGCTCACTACTGTCGCTTCAGCGTGGAAGGGGGAGGAGACGACGTTTATGCACCTTTTCTTCGGTTAAACATTTGAACGATGAGATAGAGAGAGAGAGAAATATGAACTATTTTCATTTTATAATACAACATTATCAAAAATAAAGGTAACTTCTATAAATTTATGTGCTTCAAATACTTCAACATATATAAAAAAATCCAATATCTGTTCTTGAAATATATTTAGAATATTTACGAATAAAACTAATGAAACTAATAAAACGGCGCTCTTGTATAAGCAGTGACCGATCTGAGGGGGACAACTCTACTTGACTCAGCCGCCGCCATTCCGAACTCGACAAGGGAGACAACTTTGACAAACCCTACAACAATTAATAAAAAACACGCTACGATTCTGAAATGCGCCAAAAACAACCCCTAAATGCGCTCAAAACAACCTTCAAACAATTAATTTAAAACCTGTAACATTTTTTTTATTAATTGTTATAAAGTGTATACAATTTGTGGCATGTAAATAAAAGTGTTTAAAAGTTATTTTGAACGCATTTAAAACCGTAACATTATTTTAAATTAATTGTTTAAAAGTTATTTTTAACGCATTTAAAAGTTGTTTTTAACGCATTTCAAAACCGTAACATTTTTTTTTAATTGTTATAAAGTATATACAATTTGTGGCATGTAAATAAAAGTGTTTAAAAGTTATTTTGAACGCATTTAAACTCCGTAAAAAATTTTTTATTAATTGTTATAAAGTGTATACAATTTGCGGCATGTAAATAAAAGTGCATTTAAAACCCGTAACATGTTTTTTTTATTAATTGTTTAAAAGTTACTCTGAACGCATTCAAAAGCCATTTCTACCGCATTAATTGTTATAAAGGGTTTGTAAAATGTGTGTAAAAGTTGTCTCCCTTGCCGAGGTGTGGGCGAGTTCGGAATGGCGGCGGCTGGGTAAGGTAGAGTTGTCCCCCTCAGATCGGTCACTGCTTATACAAGAGCGCCTATTGTTTTTTCAGTGAAACACAGAGAGCGCGTACGAAAGAAAGAGAGTGTGTATGTTCGTAAGAGAGTGACAGAGAGAAAATATAGAGAGAGACTAAACGTAATTGAAAAGTGAAAATTCAAGAAAAACAAACAAAATAAATCGCAAAAAGTTTTTTAAAATATGTAACAAAAACGAAAGGGACGAAAGTAACAAGTACAGTTTCGTTTTCTTTTGGTAAGCCTGTCAGTTTTTACGGTATATCAACCCATTTTAGTAGAGTGTCCATCGTACACACGTTATTTGAATGCAAATTATTATTTTTTTTAAAGTATTTCACTTTTATCCGGGGGGTTGCTCATGATAAAGCAAGCGTAACTTACTAACAAATAGAGGGTGCTTTGTTACATTGGGACCCGCGCAAACTTTGACCCCGTCGTTACGGTTAGGTTCAGTGGAGTATGCGTTAGACAGTGAAAGAGTGTATGCATTGTGTCTGTGTGTGAGTTGGCTCAATATAATGGTCATTTTTAAGGTTTTTTTAAATTTTCTGGAAAACTAAGGTATAAGGTAAACTGAAATTTAAATGCCATCAACTAGACCCTAGAGCCTCTATATCTGCCAAAAATCAGCTGAATCCATCAAATAGTTGATGAGATACAGGGTGGCAGATACGTACGTACGAACACACGGATAATACAAAATCATGCCTGACCTTTCTGGATCTCTGGGTTGCCTTGACTAATGATGCTGAAATTCTACACACTTATAGAACCTATAAAAAAAATTGTGCAAAGTTTTAACTAATTTGGTTTATTGGTTTTTGAGTTATGATTGATCAAAGAAATGAGATTTCCAGCATAGGCCATTTTTGGAGTCTATTAACGGATAGAGCGCTCTCGCGCCTCCCTTAATTCGCATATTCAGCTTCATTTTAAATGATACTTCGGCCTACATTATAAATAATAATAATGCTTAATTTACTACTTTATTTCCGTTAATTATTACAACTAATATTTCATATAACATAGTACAATTAATATAATCTAATGAACACTTTTCATAGGAAGTGCCTGGATTTGCGTGTGTGCGCTATTAGTTGAACAAAAAGAAAATAATAGATAGAGAGATACATAGATAGAGAAGGGGAGAGAGAGTGAGGGGGAGTCGTTTCGCACATGGTTGGTTGCGTTTTGTTACAGAGCATAATTAAACCTTTGCTTTTAAGTCTTTAAACTGCCGACTTTTATACTTTTCTTCACAGAACTGAAAGAAAATCTTCAACTATTTCATGTCGGATAGGACTGCAGTTAGATATTAATGACCCAAATAATATCATCTACTATATAACTAGCGGGACTACCCGGTGTTACTCAGGGTCATAAAAACATATAATTGAAGAAAAATCGCGTGTGTAACATCTTTATATTCATACTTCTATTTCTCTCCCTCTATCTATAGCCGTCTCTTTATATTTCTACCTTTCAGTTCCCTAGTCACCCCATTTTACCGCTACTTTCTCATTTTGCCTTTTGCAAAAGGTGTTTCTTCCCCACCATTCCTCCTACGTTGCCTAGGGCAATAGTATGATCTATTTCTATAAAAAGTACCACCTCTGTCTGCGACTTCTATATAGGTACTTATCTCCGCCCCGGTGTTCATACTATATACGTATCTATCGCCACCCCGGTGCGAATGCTAAATACGTACCTATTGCCGCCCCGGTGTGCCTACTACATAAGTACCAATCGCTGCCCCAGTGCGAATACTAAATATGTACATATCGCCGCCCCGGTGTGAATGCTAAATACGTACCTATCGCCGCTCCGATGTGAATGCTACATACGTACCTTTCGCCACCCCTGTGTGCGTGCTATATACGTACCGATCGCCGCCCCGGAACGCATGCTAAATACATACCTATCACTGCCCCGGTGCGCATGCTATATGCGTACTTATTGCCGCCCGTGTGCACATGCTGTATACGTACCTATCGCCACCCCTGAATGCTAAATACGTACATATCGCCGCCCCGGTGCGAATGCTAAATACATACCTATTTCTGCACCGGTGTGCATACTATATAAGTACCTATGGCTGCCCCAGTGCGAATGCTAAATATGTACATATTGCTGCCCCGGTGCGAATGCTAAATACGTACCTATTGCCGCCCCGGTGCAAATGCTAAATACGTACCTATCGCCGCCCCGGTGCGAATGCTAAATACGTACCTATCGCCGCCCCGGTGCGCGTGCTATATACGTACCTGTCGCAACCCCGGTGCGAATGCTAAATACGTACCTATCGCCCCCCCCGGTGCGCGGGCTATATACGTACCGATCGCAACCCCAGAACGCGTGCTTATTGCCACCCCTGTGCACATGCTATATATGTACCTATCGTCACCCCTATGCACTACTATATACGTACCTATTCCCACCCCCCTTGCACATACTATATATATATATACCTATCGCCGCCCCAGTTCGCATACTATATTCATACCTATCATGGCTCTGGTGCGTATACTACATACTTACCTATCTCTGCAAGGGTGCACATACTATATATGTACCTATCTCTAGCCCAGTTCGCATACCTAAGAACTCATATTAATGTGCACCTGTCGTGTCAGAAAAACAAAATAGTGTTCATTCATGTAGTGTCACTATCATAAATGGAAATATTGTTAGGTTAAAAAAATTATAAAAAAATTTTTTTGGCCCCCCTAATTTGTTTTTGTCTACACACTTATAGAACCTATCAAAAAAAAATTGGTGCAAAGTTTTAACTAATTTGGTTCATTGGTTTTTGAGTTATGATTGATCAAAGAAATGAGATTTCTAGCATAAGCCGTTTTTGAAATCCATTAAGGGATAGAGCGCTATCGCGCCTCCCTTGATTAGGATTAGAATTGCAAAAGGGGTTTGATATTTAAGATGATGTCATAATGGAGCTTTTGTTTTAAATATATGGATGAACGGCGTTAAAAGTGTCAAATGAAATGCATTTTAGATCAATAAAAATTTCATGGCGGTTAATTAAAAATGACATAAAGGGGATTTTAAATTCGAATACAAGTGAAATAGTGATATTGAACGAAGGATTTTATCAAAGGTACATTAATCTGCTACTCATACCAAAAAGTTATCTCAAAATATGAAAAAAATGGGGGGGGGGCAAGCAGATGTAAAAGAATGGTTTTAAATATTATTAAGAGTTCATCTAAGAATTAATCTTAAAGAGTAATTATGGTGATTTATAAGTCAAAGATAAATCGATTCGACTTAGCTATTAGATGAAGGTGGCGTATCTGTTGGAGTTAGTAGTTGGCTAAATTTTAAAAAATGTTCATGTCTGCATGCCGAAAGAAGTTCGTTTTTGTGTTTATTATAGTTTTACTCTTAGCGTATGTTATTATCATTAAAGTTTACAAAATTTAGATCCAGAAGTGTAACATCTTGACTTTTGAGGGTCGACTAATTTTATGAATATAGGATATTTTTATATTTTAAATTCTGAATTAAGTTAGGGAAGTCACTTCATTTTTATCGCTGTTCTTTTTTAAAGAAGATATATAATTTGAGACGCGGTGTTTCAGTTGCTCCGAGATGAGTGTGTATTTTTGATGGGGTAATTATTTCGTTAGGCGTACCATTTATAGTATTAGCTCCATTCGGAGAAAGGGTGTTAATGTGTTGGTTAGAGAGTGGGTTTAAATTATTTGAAGTGGTTATCATATGGCGCTGGTTTCTTTGGGTGGGGATGCAACTGAAGCGCTATAATGGTTGATGCTTGGGTCACTTCACGCGCACTAAGTTGAGGTACAGATGGAGAATGTGTACGTGTACTAGATAAAGAAGGTGTAGGAGCACTAATATTATTTAGTAAGTTAGCTCGGGGAGGGAGTCAATTAACTGCAAGCATATATTATATTGAGTGGGCATTGCCGTGATCTTTTGCAGTTGCAATTATTAAAAGGGGAATTTAGTGTCTGGGCAAATATAATTTTCTTATTCCTAGAATTTATTATTGTAGTGCCTATGTTGGGCACTGTGGAGTAATGTTAGATTATGACGGGCCCTGTATTTTAAAGTGTGTAGATCGACTAGTATGAATTGTGAAAGAAATAGGATTAAGTACAATTTAAGGGCATATGTGATTTTGGGACAAACAACTATGTATCATAGTGACTCATTTTGTAAAGTCATAACAAATTTGAGGTATGTTTGGCCAATAGGAAATTCCAGGGTCAAAGAAGGTCAGAAAAGATATGAGTGACGGAAATATTTTGCGCGTTGGGTCCACGTGAACAGATGACGTCACAGATCCTTTGGGTGAAGATTTAGTTTTTGCAGTCAGTTCCCGATTTTGGCGGAGAGAAGTCGCCACGCTTAGTTTTGATTCAAGTCGGGACTCTGGAAGCGAGAGTCGGGGCGCTTAGCATGTGGCTCTGTAATGTGCAGTCGGGTGGAAATTCGCCAGACATGAGTAAAACGTGCTAGAAAATAGCTAACTGCATCCAATGTCCAACAGTATGAATGAAGGAAAAAGAGTGGAATGAAGAACCGACAATGGAACCCTCTCCAACCGAAGTGTAAAAATGAATGATGAAATCTCTCTCAGAAAAAATCGTCTCCGAATGTCCTTGTCTTCGTGCTTGGAACAGAATCTGCTCCCTCCACGACGATCACGAGCCAGCAACAAAGATGAGGGCCAGCAAACCCACGATGAGACGGCGGACGAGCGTGTAAGGTAACTTCTTTTGTTAATGAACTGTCTTTAAAATGTTTAACGAATTTAAAAGAGACTATGCTTAGAATTCGCCCGAAGAAAATGTGTAATGGGTGGACGGTTTAAAGGCCTAGAAGTCGTCTGTGTTAAAAATGCCTATGTTAAAATGACTCTTAAAAACATGCGTTTAAAATTGACTACAGAAAGTGTTTTACAAGAAACGTATTAGTATTAAAAAAGATTGTAACCACTATTAATCCTCTCGTGAGCTTTAGTGTGTTTCGGTCACGAGAGGATGTAATTCAAATTGTTCGAGTGGTTTCAGAGAACTGCCTCAGTCGGGCAGGATCAGTTTTAGTAATAATAACCCCCCCCCCTCTTTTTATGTGATTATGCAACAGTAAGAGGTTTTTATAGATTTTTTATTTACGATAGAACTATATATGTGTGGATGTTTAAAAGATTTTTCTATAATTTTACAAAATTATCTTGAGAAATTTGTTTTTACATTATTATATGGAGGCTTAAACCATATGTTATTCTTTGTCCTTCGCTGTTTATGTGATTCAGATTGCTGGGAATTAACTTTCAACAAATAATTCAATTTTCGACCAAAATTCTGCCTTTTTCAATAATTCAGGATATTCTGAAAAAAATAATACATAAACAAAACTCCATACCTAATGTCAAAGCTCCTTGGGTATAATCACACACACACACACACATACACACACTAAAAGACACAATACTAAGAATAGAACAGCTGCTAATAGTAATAACTCTTATAATAACAGACCCCGGAACCCCTCTAATAATGAAAAGCGGGTAATTTCTCAGCAATCTAAATTACATAAACGACTAAAGAAAAAAATAACCCATGGTTCATTATCCATATAATAACCCATGGTTCATTATCCATATAATAACCCATGGTTCATTATCCATATAATAACCCATGGTTCATTATCCATATAATAACAATGTGAAAACAAATATCCCAAGAAGATTCTTTAAAATCATAGAAAAATATTTTAAAGATCTACACAGATATAAAAACTCTAGAAAACTCTCTCACTCCACAATGCCCAATTTATATAAACAATATGATCATCCACAGAATGCTCTGTATTTTATGAAGAGGTTTGCATTATCGCTAATGACAGCTCAGTGAAAATGAAGACAGCACATACAGATAAATCGCTACTGCAACACACAACGAACATGGTTTCTCGATATACAGCGTGTTTGGAAAGTGGATGGCATAACATCAACATTATGTTCTATATATATATAAATAACGAAAACACACAAAAATATAAACATCGATTCGGAAACACTTGGTTTCCGAGTTATAGGCTATTGAAACAAATACTGATTAACATTCGTTATTGTAAACATCTAACACGTCTCACAATGTGCGATAGTGCAACGTTATTTCTAGATGTGTTTGTGTTGGCATCCGTCTGTCGCAATGACTATAGATTATGTATTGGGATGTTGTGTGAGTGCATCTTTTTGTGTGACTGTAGAGACCAATTCTTGATTTGCATGGTCTACTACAGCGTTGACATACGAAGGTTGTTCTGTAATGTGGCACTTCGGCTGGTTGGTGTGTCTTCTCCTAGCTCTCTTCGCAGATATGGAGTAGATAAACATTATTCCGGTGACAGGATCACAGGTAAAAAAAACTCCTGGGCCTGGTGTTGCCACACGAACCAACAAAACCATGAAAACATGACACCAAACGAATATAAATGCCATTGAGGTCAGGAACAAAATCTGAGCGTCACGATAGGCCCGTGCTTATCATGACGCTCGTTTGATAGCCAACACGAGGGACCCGGATGACATCCTTCTTATTTCAGCTAATAAAATACAACAGATTAAATAGAAGTAAATAAATATGATCAGCACAAACTGAAGACCATGCAGGGGGAGAAATGGATCACAAAGTAAATTAGATTAGTAATGGAGTGATATCACAAAAGCAACCCTAACCACAAAAAGAAGGTTCATTTACACACATCGAAAACAATCCCGAAGTTATGCCATCGATTTTCCAAATACCTTTCATTGTGCAAGAAGCTGCGAAGAATTAAGTGAATATCAAAAAAAAATCGCGAATGTGAATGAAATTGAAAATAAAATGTCCGCCGATTCGAAAAGTTAAAATTAAAGATTTAAAAAAGAGAATTTAAAATAGAAGAAAGATAAAAATAATAAAGTAAACACGCTTGTTTTTGTCGTTGTTGTTTTTTTCTGATCGTCAACTAAAAACATATCGCCCCCCCCCTCTTTATTTTGGGACCAATTCTTCTTCTCAAGGGAAGTGTTCGGATGGGGAAATCGCAAAAAAACACCGCCGAAAAAGTGTGAAAAAAAATGAACGAAATTTTGACGAAGTCTTAAATGCAAAACGCGATCTATTATCAACGAAACGGTCTTTAATTTCGTTTTGCCATTTGATCGGCAATTCTTTGACAAAGAAGCAAATCTGATTGTATTCAATTCTTTATAACCGATTCGCTGCAAGTTTTAGCAAATCCCTTCTTAACTATATTATTTGTTGCACAAATCGCTCTATTCATGTCCTTTCCGCTTCGCGCTCGGAACTGGGTGTAATGGGCGTAGACTGATGGCTCGGCGTGCAGTGTTCGAATCAATTACAGAGCACCACCATTTACTATGGATGTTGACAAGCTTCACGTGAATATCGTATCTATTATATAAAGCAAGGCCATATTTCTGTCTTAGAAACTACCAAATATACAGTTACTATCCTGACGTCATCGGATCCCGTGTGACCTCCAGTGTGTTATGGTCACAATAGAGTACCGTAATATTCATGTACTTGAGGTCACTAAGAACCAAATTATTGCACGGTGGGTCAGAAAAACGTTTACTTTCTTTCATTATTACTGGTAGTTGTTCCATAAACCATTTCTCCTTGTTGCAACAAGGAGAAAAAACATGAAAATGTAACACTAATGCTATATTTATTGCTTGTACCCGCCCTGGGACTGGTGTTCTGCTAATTATAAAGAAAGCCTTGTTTCTTCGTTAGCGACAGCCTAGGTATATATGAGCTTGTCAATCACATTTCCACGATAAGAATTTGATGCCTCCAACATCACAATGTTAATTTAATTCGTGCCAATATATGATTTCCACATTCATGTAAGCCTTTTTTTTTTCGTATACATTTACAAATAACATTTTTTTTATTTAGCACAAATAAAATATAATTTTAACGTTAAACGGAAAAGCACGTTTATCAATTGGAAAGAGATTACGCGATTTATTATCCGGTCATCCCATAAGTTCTGTCCGAATTTTAATTAGCTGAAATTTAATAATAAGTGAGATATCTAATCAAACTAAATACTATTTATGTATCATGTATGTAGCAGTTACACGTCTGGGATCTACTTTATTTTGTGTTTACACGCAATCTCTGGCGTAGTAATCAGTTATAATTCGGTTGGCGAAAATAGGCATGTCACAACTCGCGTAGAAATACACCGGGCTATTTGAACACTTCTGCGCGTGCTTGGCTTTCCGTTTCTGCCCAACTTGTGCGCGCGACAATATAATTCAGTTACTGAATACACAGACGCCGTGGAGACGAGACGATAAAATCATCTCCTCATCGCTTGCTAGGAAACGGCAGGACAAGATTGAAATCCAGAACTCAATCTTCTGTCTTTAGCTGAATCCTGCCCGCCGAACCAACTTGCTTTGTTGTCTTATAATAGTGTGGTCTTGTTCCCGTGTTAACGAAACTGTTAAATAAAATTGGTTTAATTGTAGAGAAGATGGTGTATTTTTATTTGGAATCTGGTGACATTTTTTTCTTCTTTATTTTAATCCAGCTCAGCCAAATAAGTACAGAATCGGCCTCACTCAACAAAATGGTTACCTCTCGTTTTCGGCAGGTGACTCCCCTTATCACCACTTTATTTGGATACATTAGACGTTACTAAATTTTACTTTACAGGAAAGCTTAATTAAAATGTCACTATTGAAAGCTATTAAAACATGATAGCATCCAAAGAGCATTTAGGCACATAATGCTTTATAAGTTAAAAAAAAAAGAAGAAAAAAGGTAATTCCGTGGAAATGTCAGAAGATGGTTTATAAAATGCAGAAAATAAAATTTCACCTTTGAAGATGAAGACCGATCAAGACGACCAGTCAAATTTGATGAAGGCATCACTTAAGGCATCACTTAAAGAAAGCCTTGCGACAACAGCTGAATAATTAGCAATGAAGCTTTCCCCAAACCATACAACTGTTCAGTTTCAACAATTTAGAAAAACTTCTAAAACTTCAGAAATGGATGCTTCATAAATTATGTGATGGCAACCGTATTATTTGGATTATTCGGACTACTGTTCACATCTTGGATGTTATTCTCAACGTTTCAGCCGATGTAACCTCCAACCTAGTTTGGGTGTCCTGTCGAATTTGAGAATATTTATGTCGAACTCTGAGATATGGGCGCTTTTATTTAATGTATTAAATAAAAGCGCCCATATCTCAGGAGATAGATTGTTCAAGTTGCGTCATAAGTTTTAAGTCTTTATTACATATTAGTATTTTCTGATACGTACTTGGGATTGAACATTAAACCTCCAAAAGACGGTCACTTAGAATTGAGCACGTTATACCTTGCGACATGAGTCCATGTGAACCAAGATGGGAACAGTAGTCCGAATAATCCACATGATACAAATTATCAATCTCTATCTAAAAAAATTCCGAATCAAGGCAAATGCAGATCTGCAGACACTTCATCTCCATTTTTGATTTTTTAAACAATCTTCTGTATTTTTCTTTCTTAAATGAATTTTTTAATTTCTTATTTAAAAGAAATTGTAACCATGACTAGATTTAAGTTTTTTTTTTTCTTCTTGGTCTCCACGCCGGCTAGATAAAGCGAGTGTGTGTGTGTGTATTTAGGCAGCATTCTTTCATTTAAGCAAACATTGTGAAAAAAATAACAGAATTCCACTGCTTGATTGTACCCTTTTTTTTTCTAATGACCATTTTTGTGTTAACATCAAAAAACAAAAACATGTATGTTCCATATGTATCACGAACGTTTTCGATTATTCGTCGAAGCATCTTCAGGTGACAAAAGCAAATGAACAAAATGGCTGACAAAAAGAAGAGAATTTCATAAAGCAGCCGAAAACACGCGCGTGAAGTTAGTTAGACGCCGAATAAACACACACACAATAAATATATATATATATATATATATATATATATATATATATATATATATATATATATATATATATACTAGCAGTGCCTGTTGCCCGTGGGAAATATAAAAGAATCGTCTGCATTTATCAATCGCAACAATTTAAAAATAAAGAGAATCGAGTACATTAAGTTTAAAAAATACAATTACGTGCTTATTTTTATGCCTCCTATTTTTCTTTTCGGTGTATTTCTATTATTATTTCTTTACTTTTCAAAATAAAATTAACATTGATGGATTGTCCTCACGCTACTAAATCTCATCTCGATTTAAATATTGCTTACTTTTCGGTTTTTAATTTGTTATACTTTTCAAAATAAATTTAACGTTAAAGTGTAGTATCTTCTACACTATTCTTAATCTTTTCTCGGTACTTCTGAACTTTACGGACCGTGCTGAAATAATAACGTTGTTATTAACATACACATTTTAACAGGGGGGGGGCATTGTTAAGTATTGTGTACTTTTACCTAACAAATTAATAAACAAAAGATACTTTAAAAATTGAACTTAACATAAAAATCATATCTGAAAAATAGCACGGTCCCGGTCCGTAAACTGCAGAAGTACCCCTTTTCTCTCCTGGGTCAGTGAAGGAGAAATCCTTCTAGATTGTGTTAATTTTAATTTTTGTCCCAATCCGAAGTGCTCCCTTTTGTGGGGAGATGTATTTCCCCCAATTAATCGAGGAGAGAAAAGGATACTTATGCAGTTTACGGCTTTTTTTTAGATAGGATTTCTAAGTTAAAATCCATTTTTGACGGTATCTGCTATTTATGAAATTGTATGGTGAAAGTAGATGGTAATTAACGGATTGGGATTAAAAGAAAAATTGACGCAGTCTAGAAGGATTTCTCCTTCACTGATCGAGGAGAGAAAAGGATATTTCTGCAGTTTACGGACAATTTTTTTAGATAGTATTTCTAAGTTAAAATCCATTTTTTACGATATCTTTTGTTTAATAAATTGTATGGTGAAAGTACAGAATAGTTAACATATTTAATTCAGGAAAATCCATCTCCTCTCTTCGGATTGGGACCAAAAGAAAAATTGGCGCAGTCTAGAAGGATTTCTTTTAATCGAGGAGAGAAAATGATGCTTCTGCAGTTTACGGACTGTTGTGGCCAGAATGAAAACACGAACTCGGGGTTGAGATAAAACAAATATATTGAAGAAAATATAATATAACAGAGAAACATAAGTGGTGGTCTAGAGTGGGGTTGGTTCGGGTATTTAATTCCTTCTAACCGCAGGAATATGTGACACAAGGTTGGAACGTGGGAAAGAGTCAAGCCAGCGTCCCTAAAAGAGAGACACTCTAGCAAAAATAGCATGGGCAGCTCCGTCGGTATTCACCAGTAAGGGCGCCTCAAGCAGTAAGCAATAAATTTACTCCACCCCGAAGAGGGGAGGCAATGCCTGGAAAGGTGCACCTCCTAAGTCAACCCAGGACCGAATACCTCAGCCCGACAGATAAAAGGTCACCGAAATAGTCCAGTTCCTGCCAGACTAATTGTCAAGAACGAATCCTCGACTGGTATTTCTCAATCCCGAAGTTACTGAAAAACTGAACGGGTTGGGGTTGGCTCAGGAATTTAATTATTTCCCACCGCAGAAATATGTGACACAATGTCGGAAAGTGGGGGAAGAGTCAAGCCAGCGCCCCTAAAGAAGGAGCACTCTGGCCTATCAAAAATAGCCTGGACAACCCCGTCGGCATTCCCCGGTCAGGGCCCCTCAGGCAGCAAGCAATAAACTTACTCCTCCCCAAAAAGGTATCTGCTATTTCTGTCTAAAGTAATGTCGGTAATTATTTCACACTCGTATTTAATTTTTTTTTCACCAGTCACCGTTCTGGCTATTTGATTGGTTCTTAGCATGGTCGGTTTCCCCAACCTTCTCCATGTATGCATGTTGATAATCGACACATCTGAACAAGAATCCACTTGTAATTTTACGTTTTTATTTAGGATTTTTACCTAAACATATTTTCTTATAATTCTGCCGCCATGTTCGTTCATTTGTGTATTTAACCCGGGTTTTATGTCCTTTATTCGTTCTGCATCTAAACTCTTGTGTACGACTTTATTACAAGTTAGACAGTTTTTAAAACGATATGGACAATCTGTTACGCAATAAAGGCTCTCACGGCGAAGACAGGGGCTTGGCGATAATTTATCCTGTTTTTATAGGACTTGCTTATTTATGTAGAGGCGTGAAAATCCCTTTTTTGTTTTGAATTGTTTTCGAGGGAGAGCTAAATTTCGATTTTTGACGTACTTTTCTAATGTGCGCAATGCCCGAGTCTTCTATGTCCTTCGAATCTTGCTTAACACTTATAAATCTCTGGTAGTCTTCAACTAATTTCTCGAGGGTTACGTTCGGATCATTTTCTAATTCATGTAGAACCCTCCGTCTGATCTCAGCGTCTTTTCCTGATACCAATCCTTGTACGACAATTAAGCATTTAAAATTATCAGCACTACATTCAGCTACTTTAAAATTGTCACAGTGTGTAGTGACGATTGATGCGAACGTTAAATAATCTTCGTTGTCTTTTTTACCAGGTTTAAACACCTCCAGCGTTTGTGAAACAAAGAAGTCTTGGGGCTAAATAATTCAATTTAAAGATTCACAGCTTCAGCAAAAGTCAAATCGATCGTTTTTCGGGGCAAAATGAGATCCACAAACTTAGTATGTTCGGTGGTGACTAATTTTCGGAGCAGTAGGCGAACCTTTTAGAGACTGACCAATTTTCACACGCTATTTTGTATTAATCCTCATATCTTCAAAAATACGAAACAAGGGTCTTAACCAGTTCTGTTATAAAAGCTTTGACATTTTCCATGTTTAATCTGTGTCCTTTTAGAATACGGCTTTTTACAAATTCTTTCTTCTATATTACGCTTGCTTAACGTAATCTTAGTTGTATAAAAGAGTATAAAACACTTTTTCCCTCGACAAAAATAATATTTGTTTAATTTTTTGTACGCTTTTAACGTACTCGTAGAATTTGCGGTCTCAGAGAAATAATAAAAATACGATTTTATTTTTTTTTTTTCGGCAGTAGAACATTTCTCTTTTGGAGAGAAAAGCAAAACTCATGTGTTGCTAATTGTTAAAAATTAACAACAGCAATAAAAAATATTTTTTTAAATCACTGAACTTTCTTTAAGGAGAGAAAAACAAGTTGGTATTTTACGTGTTCCGCACCACCACCGCCGCTAAAAGCCAGTTTTTAGAACTAGGATGTTGTCTGGTGAATTTGCCGTGGATTTGTTCACGTTTGTCCATTTCAAAAAAAACTTTGTCGCCAATTGTGGCGTCCATTTTAAGGTTCTCTAGAATCCTTTACTGTAACCACGTCGTCAGTCGTTGTGATGGTGTAAGTTCGAAATCACACGTCGCCAGTTATTGTGGGGTCCTTTTTTAAATTTATCAAGAAAAATCTTTAAGGTTGTTGTTGTGTCCCGTGTAAGTTCGAATACCTCGTCGCCAGTTGTTGTGATGTCCCTTTTACAGGTTTTCGCGAGTTTTTGTGGGGTCCTGTGTAAGTTCGAATAACTCACGTCAGTTGTTATGCCCCTGTAAAGGGACCGGAATGAAAACACGAACTCGGGGTTTAGATAAAACAAATATATTGAAGAAAATATAATACAACAGAGGAGCAAGAGTGGTGATACATTAGTCTTGACTGTCAGTATAGACTGGGGTTGATTAAACACTGAGGAGAAGGTGGTCCCAGTATTTATGGTGAATGGAAGAGTCCAAAGTCCGTTATATTTAAGCTATCATAACACGAATCCGGGCCTTTTTTAGATAGGATTTCCAAGTTAAAACCCATTTTTTACGGTATCTTATGTTTATTAAATTGTATGGTGAAAGTATAGAATAGTTAACACATTTAATTGGGAAAAATTCATCTCCTTGCAAAAAGGATCCCTTCGGATTGGGACCAAAAAATGGCAGTCTAGAAGGATTTCTCCTTCACTGATCAATGAGAGAAAATAATACTTCTGCAGTTTACGGACCCGTATCGTGTATCCACCTTCCCCGTGTTAAAAATTAGTATGTAAGGAATAATGGTATTATTTCAGCACGGTGTGTAAAGTGCAGATATACCGAGAAAAGATTGATGCAGCGTAGAATAAGTAACATTTATATATAATTAGACATAAAAAATGTTGCTATTCTACGTGAAATACTAACCAAATTTATAACATATTGTATGAATATCTGTTGGTATGAAAGGAAGAAGCTGTAAAAATGTGATTTACGTTGTAATATTTAGTAATGACAAAAAAAACTAATTACTATTTGTTTTGTAATATTGACTTTGTTCGAAATGTACTTAGCTTAACTGCTTAACTGTGTTATGTAAACGTGACCATACGAGCTGCTGTACAAGTGTTGTAAACAATGGAATTGAAGGCTGCGCTGGTCGTGACGATGTTATGTGTTCACAGAAGATGCGGAAGATTTTAAAATGCCATCTACTGAAGGTTGTATGTACGAAATTAAATTATGATAATAATTTATAATTAAAAAAATGAAATAAATTGCATTGCACTTGAGCGTAGTGGATAGAAGACGCCATTTTGAATCGAGTTTAGTTAAAAGTTGAGGCGTTCGTTTAATATATCTGAAATTCCAGAATGTGAATTGATTTAGGTGCAAAAGTAAGAAATCGTTAGGCGTAAACTCGGTAATGTGTTATTCGCATAAACGAAGGAAGCGTTTCTTATTCGTTTTATGAAACCAATGTTATAAGTAGTATGTTTTGATGATTTATAATTGTAATAATAATCAGTGTTTCGAATATTAGTTACTTATTTAATATTATCTACGGTGTGTAAGAGTTGTGTGGTAGGAGTATAGTGTAAGGTGGAAATGTGTATGCTACCCTCTGTTTCTATTACGTTTTTGGGAGAGTCAGATATAGGGGTCTAATAATAGTATTAAATTTTTGAGGATTATATTAATTGAATGTTTCTTGAAACACGCTCGAGTGAAGTAGGTGAATTGCGTGGTGAGTTTCATAGCCTATGATGCATGTGGTTATTTTCTTACTATGATACAAAGAAAAACAGTCTACTTTACATATATAGATATATAATCATCCTTTTGAATTTTTGAACGCGGTTCGCATGTGAATATGTTTTTTATGCGGCTCTCATCACCATATACATTCATTTTGAAAGCCGTAATTTACTGGCTATTGGAGGAACTCAGCAGTAACGACATAATTGTAAACACATCAATAATACCCCGCCTGATGATTGTTTAATGAATCAAATCGAAAATACTCGCGAAATAAATAAAGAAAAAGAAACAGGGAAAAAGAAACGCACGGAACTTACATACACCAATTTGACCTAAATACTAAATGGACTATTCCACAAATTTCAAAAAAATATTCAATGTTATTTAACAACATATATATATATATATATATATATATATATATATATATATATATATAGTCTAAAAAAACTTTGAGTCATTTTAATAAAAGAAAGAAAATGCAGTTTCAATTCCCAGGGATACAAACTAAATCCAACATAAACATATATATATATATATATATATATATATATATATATATATATATATATATATATACGAAGGGAGGTGATATTTCCAGTGTAATTAGCCTCATCAACTAAACACTGGCATAATTCTGAGAGGCTAATTAATGTCGACCTTGATTGGCAGTGTCAGCTGTTGAATGTAAATAAGAAGAAAGGTAGGGGGCATAGAAAACTGCTGACAGACACATTTTCTAATGGGGGGCAGGGGGTGTCTTTTGAGTATGATTGTTTCGGCAGTTAATGCTTCCTCATTTCAACTGTACTTAATGACCTACACCATTACACACTTACACGCACACACTTATATGTGCTGATGCTGTATTTATTAGGTATATATTTATTATCAAATATAAATTCGTCAATGCGCTTAACAATTCCTGAAGTTTATGAAAACTATGCACCAATTAATAAATACGTCTGGTCGTTTGAGTTTCGAATCTTGGCGTGGATACACCTGCGACGTTTAGCCATACTGATGAGTCGTAATACAGACGTTTGTGGATGACTATATATATATATATATATATATATATATATATATATATATATATATATATATATATATATATATATATATCCCAGAACGGGGTAAATCAATTCCCCAACAAGACAATTTTGCATAATGTTTATGTCCTCTTAAACATCAAAATATAATGATACTAAACCTTTTGTCTAGATTCCTTTTTCTAATTTTTAACAAAATCCATTACATTTTGGAAATTTCTCAAATGTATGGCTTAGGCTTCTTCTTCTTCTTCTTCTTCTTCTTCTTCTTTCGTGTGAATCAGATGATTCTGGTGTTGGCATAAGTTTCCCCGATCTTTTTCTAGTTAGAAATCTTTCTAGAAAGACATCGGGTACTTATGAGAAGGACCACGAGAAGGTTGCCAACATCCCTAAGTGAAAGTGGTATTGTGGAACTGACTGGATTCGAACTTGGAACACCCAGGTTTGCAGTCCGTGTCGTTATCCACTTAACCACTGTCACCTCCCAAGGCTTAGGCTCAAAGGGTCTTAAGAAGAATTTTGAATTCAGTGAATCTTGCTTAATTTTTATCTAATAGCTATGAATTAAATTTAATACAAATCTGAAATATTTGAATTTTCAAATGGGAGGTTGTGCTCATTTTATGACCCCTAAAATCCTTTAAAACACCCGAAAGAAACTGAAATTTGAGGAAAATTGGTAATTGATTTGTTACCTATAACGGACATTGGACTCTTCCATTCACAATAAATACTGGAACCATGGACTATTTCGGTTGCATTTTATCTGTCGGGCTGAGGTATCCGCCCCTTGGTTGTCATAGGAGGTGCCTTCCCTCTTTGGGGTGGAGTAAGTGTATTGCTTACTGCCTGAGACGCCCCTACCGGGGAATGCCGACGGGGCTGCTCAGGCTATTTTATTAGGTTAGAGTGTTCCACCTTTAGGGGCGCTAGCTTGATTCCCCCACCCCCACCTTCCGACCTTGTGTCACATATTGCTGCAGTGGGGAGCAATTAAATACCCGAGGAAACCCCAATCAATACTGGCAGTAAAAACTGACGGACCATAACTCTTGTTTCCTTTTCTTCATACTTGTTTTCGCTAAACCCCTGTGTTCGTGTTTTCATTCCGGACCCCAAAGAAGTCCACAACAATTGGCAACGAGGTATTCGAACTTACACGGGACACAACTGCAACATTAAAGGTTTTTCTTGAGAACCTTTTTTAAAAATGGACCCCACAACAACCGATGACGTGGGATTTCGAACTTACACCACCAGAACGACTGAGTACGGTGTTACAGTAAAAGGATTCTGTAGAACCTTCAAATGGACGCCACAACTGGCAAAAAAGTATATTATGGGTTTTTGGAGAACCTTAAAAAAGGACGAACGTGGAGAAATCAACGACAAAATTCATCAGAAAATGTCAGTTCTAAAAACTGGCTTTTACCGGTGAAAATAAAACACGTAAAAATAACTTTTTTTCTCATTTGAAGAAAAGTCAGTGTATTTGTTTATTTGTATTCAGACACTGTTGCTAATCTTTAACAAGAAGAGAATAGATGATGTTATACCTCTCTTAACGAGAAAAGTTTACGACTACCGAAAGAAAATAACTAAAACCGTATTTTTTCTCTGTATACTAAAGTGTCGACCGCAAATTCTACGGCTATGCGAAAAGCGTACTAAAAAGTGATTTTTTTCGAGGAAAAAGACAAAGGTTTTATATTCTTTTTGCAACTAAGATTACGTTGATTGAGTGGCCACCCTATAGCCCGGACCTAAGCCCCCCAGATGTTTTCCTTTTGGGCTATCTTAAGGACAGAGTGTACGCAGGGAAACCCAGAACCATCACGGAACTCAAGAAAGCCATCAGGGAGGAGATGAGAGCCATTCCCAATTCAGTCTGTAAGAACGTCATGGACAACTTCGTTCTGCGCCTCAAGAAATGCACGGAGCTAAATGGAGGCCATCTAGAACACATGCTGTAGAACGGAGAGAAAAAAGGCCAAAGACCCTAGTGTTTTGATGTGATGTTTTGAATATAATAAACTAGTTATAACCAAAAATTCATTTAATTCGGACGAAACACTAAGAAACGGGGCCTAATTAGAGTTGGGCCCCGTTTTTGGGGGTCACCCTGTATTTATTTTGGATTTAGATTTACGTACTAGAAGACTACCACATATAAGTATGCATTTATTCACATATACATACATATATATATATATAGCAAGACAAATGTACACATATATATATATATACATATATATACATACATATATATACACACAAACGAAACAACTGTAAGGCAAATCAATACGGACATGTACAGTTATAGTTAGATAAAGGTTAAGTAAATCTCAGTAGCGGGAAACATTCGAATAATGAAGGAGGGACAAATTTTAATTTCAAAGGTATAAGTCTGACATCAACAATTTCTAATAGTAGAATCTTATTTAGCATGGTAAAGTTATTAGATCTACACTCCCGGGGGAATCATTTAAAGTCCTCAGGAGAATGATATCACATCGTCATCTCCATACAGTTCCTAAATGAAGTGAATATGCACGCAGGTAAATCCTTTTAAGGTAAGAATGCCAAAAGATCAAGCATCGTTTTTTTAGACGGCGTCAAAGAGGGATGCACCCTATTTCGTAAAGTAAGGATTACGGTTCGCAAAAAACGATAATTCTCAAAACCGGTTTGGACGGACTTAGAGCTAACATTTTATTTCAATTTTTTTCTTTTTTTTTTACTGAATTAATATCGCTTAGACGCCAAACTTTCACATCATCGCGAAAAAAATTATTTTCCAAATTACTGGCGGTGGGGGAGGATCATTGCATCATTCGAGCTTATAGTGAAACGATCCCCTAGTGGAAGCGGTCTTAAAAGTTAAGGGTTTAAAATGAAATAACAGTTAGTACATGAGATATCGTATTCTGAAGTAAAAGCAGAGAAAATGAATTATCTTTATACACTAATAAAAAATATGCACCCTCCAGTCGCATAATTTTTGCGTGGCTGTGTAGATGATATCATGGTGAATAAACTGAGGCGGAGGTAATTACTGCGAGGATGATATCATGACGAACAAACATTACACTCCTCCAAAAAGGAGGAGTTGATGCCTGGAAGACCCGAATAGATCGTACACTACCCCCCACCCCCACCCACTAAAAAAAGATGAAGATAGTTTCCTCCCCCAAAGAAGGATGCAATGTCGAGTAGGATTAGACCCATTCCTTTAAAAAGGAGGAGGTAATCCCTGGGAGGACGGTCGTATAACAGAACTTATACTACACTAACCACCCACCACTATTTAAAGATAATACAATAATAGATTAAAGTAGTTTTTCCCCTTATTTAAAAATGCTTCGTCATATTAACATTTTTTTTTTAGTTCCTTCGTCTTTTCGCTAAGATCATAGTCTTCATTTTTTTTAAATTGTTGCAAATAAAAAATGTCAAAAGCTTGTCTCAGTTATCCCCGACCTCCCTCTTCCCCCCTTCCATAGCGGGCGTCATGCCTAAAATAAATACATTCCAAAGGATGTAATTTTAATTTAATATAGAAATAAATGTTACCTAGGAATGTATTTGCCTAAATACATAAGATCATAGTGTAATATCTGTTCTCGGAATAAGATGTTTTACTATCCACGAAACTATTGCGTATATATAAAACAAATGACAGTGCAAATTACAAATATATATTACATAATATTAACCTATTAAAAACTGTTTAAAAAATAAATATGCAAATGAGGACTATCTAAAGCTGTTTATGGGTATTTCTAGCTTAATATATATGCGGTATGACAACTGTTCTCGGCCTTTTGGCTAAGATCAAGGTGTAGTATCTGTTCCGATGGATACTGCACTTCATAGATCGGTATTGTCTTGGCCTTCGGGGCTTGATTTCCGCCGTTCTATGGGTCTGATCTGTCCTGTGCAGTTCTAGGAGGTCCACCCTCCCAGGCTTTACCTCCCCTCTTTGGGGAGGAGTAAGTTAATTGCTTACTGTCTGAGGCGCCCCTACCGGGGAATGCCGACGGGGCTGCCCAGGCAATTTTTAATGGCCATAGCGCTCACCTTCTCGAGCGCTGGCTTTTCAAATCCCACTTTCCGACCTTGTGTCACATACTCCCATTGTGGGTGGGTGTTAAATAACGCCTTTTGGCTAAGATCAAGGTGTAGTATCTGTTCCGATGGATACTGCACTTCATAGATCGGTATTGTCTTGGCCTTCGGGGCTTGATTTCCGCCGTTCTATGGGTCTGATCTGTCCTGTGCAGTTCTAGGAGGTCCACCCTCCCAGGCTTCGCCTCCCCTCTTTGGGGAGGAGTAAGTTTATTGCTTACTGTCTGAGGCGCCCCTACCGGGGAATGCCGACGGGGCTGCCCAGGCAATTTTTAATGGCCATAGCGCTCACCTTCTCGAGCGCTGGCTTTTCAAATCCCACTTTCCGACCTTGTGTCACATACTCCCATTGTGGGTGGGTGTTAAATAACGCCTTTTGGCTAAGATCAAAGTGTAGTATCTGTTCCGATGGATGCTGCACTTCATAGATCGGTATTGTCTTGCCCTTCGGGGCTTGATTTACGCCGGTCTATGGGTCTGTCCTGTGCAGTTCTAGGAGGTCCACCCTCCCAGGCTTCGCCTCCCCTCTTTGGGGAGGAGTAAGTTTATTGCTTACTGTCTGAGGCGCCCCTACCGGGGAATGCCGACGGGGCTGCCCGGGCAATTTTTAATGGCCAGAGCGCTCACCTTCTCGGGCGCTGGCTTTTCAAATCCCACTTTCCGACCTTGTGTCACATACTCCCATTGTGGGTGGGTGTTAAATAACGCCTTTTGGCTAAGATCAAAGTGTAGTATCTGTTCCGATGGATACTGCACTTCATAGATCGGTATTGTTTTGGCCTTCGGGTCTTGATTTACGCCGGTCTATGGGTCTGTCCTGTGCAGTTCTAGGAGGTCCACCCTCCCAGGCTTTACCTCCCCTCTTTGGGGAGGAGTAAGTTAATTGCTTACTGTCTGAGGCGCCCCTACCGGGGAATGCCGACGGGGCTGCCCAGGCAATTTTTAATGGCCAGAGCGCTCACCTTCTCGGGCACTTCTCGGCCTTTTGGCTAAGATCAAAGTGTAGTATCTGTTCTCAGTTGCGACATTTTCATTTTACCCAAAGTCCAGTGATCAGCTACCGGGCCTATTGGCAAGGTTAAAGCTTTTACCATTGACTAAGCCCCCCTTTGGGGCTTTTGTTGACTCCCCCTTTTGGGGAGTTTTTTCACTTTTTCTCCCCCTTTTGGGGATTTTTTTCTCTTTTTTTTTATTATTTTCTCTTTTTTCTCTCTTTTATGTTATTTCTATCTAACTCCTCCCCCGTTGGGGAGGCAGCTCCTCGTTGGTAGAGCTAGGTCTTCTACATTGTAGTTCCTCCCCCTCTTGGGGAGGCAGCTCCCCGTTGGTAGAGCTAGGCTTTCTTGTATTTAATTTTTTAAATTCTTTTTTTCAGAGTCTGACTGCTTGTCCCAACTTAAGCAGCCGGCAGGTTCGGGGAAGACTCACGTGCCTTTTGGCGACGGTCTCCCTGATTCCGAATCGGCGGGTTGTGGACAGCAGACAGATCCAGTTGCGATGGAGGCCACCTGGGTCTCAAAAGCCAGAGCTGTCTTGGCTAAAGACAGCGAGAGGGGTGTGGCCGCGAAGGGCACCCCTGTGAAAGTGGGTGGCACACCCGAGTGCCCCCTAGGAGGTGTAGCCCCGCAGGGCACCTCCGGATCCTTGTTGGGGAGTGTCGTGCCGTGCGACACTCCAGTCCCGTCGGGGGGTGGCACACCCGAGTGCCCCCCAGGAGGTGTAGCCCCGCAGGGCACCTCCGGATCCTTGTTGGGGAGTGTCGTGCCGTGCGACACTCCAGTCCCGTCGGGGGGTGGCACACCCGAGTGCCCCCCAGGAGGTGTAGCCCCGCAGGGCACCTCCGGATCCTTGTTGGGGAGTGTCGTGCCGTGCGACACTCCAGTCCCGTCGGGGGGTGGCACACCCGAGTGCCCCCCAGGAGGTGTAGCCCCGCAGGGCACCTCCGGATCCTTGTTGGGGAGTGTCGTGCCGTGCGACGCTCCAGTGTCTGATGACGGCCCAGATTTGGTGTTTGGGGATTTCGAGAAAATCCCAGGGGTGATCCTTTCTCAGGAGGAGTTTTTTGCCGGATTCTACGGTACGCCTTTTGAATCCGTTGCAGGAAATACAAAAGCCCCTTTACTTAGAAAGTCCCAATCACTGGATTTGGGGGTGGCACAGGGCCGGTACGACCCTAAATTGTTTTTCGGGTGCTCCTCGGGGGGTTCTTCATCGGCGGAGTCGGAGGGGGAGAGCCTTGGCAGGAAGAAGGAGAGGAAGGGAGTGCCAAAAGTCCGGAGCAGGCCGTCCGCCACAAAGCTCCCAGCAAAAACCAAGCCGGAGGCCGCTGCATGGGGTCCCCAGTCCAAAAAGACCCCGGAAGACTATAGGGAACTCTTCAGGGGAAAATACAAGGAGTATACCGAGGGCAGTACCATTCGACTTGTCCCGGGTACTCTGGAGAACCTGAAGAGGAGAATAGTCTCCCTGGTGACAACAGACGCCAAACTCAAGGGACTCACTGGAGTCACCAGGGACAAAATGTTCCGGATGCTGGTGGACCTCAAGATACCGGCGACCTATATCACAAAAAGGTCCTACGCGATGTGGGACATCCTGCTCCCAACCCAGCAGGAGGCGGAAAAGGTGGCAAAAGGAGACTTTGGCTGGAAAGACCTCCAATTCAAGCCGGAGTACCTCGAAAAGAGAAGGACGAACGTCACCATTCTCGGCGTCCCATGCTGTGTCAGCGCTGACCATTTAGGCGCTATAATGTCACAGTATGGAGATGTCGAAGAGGTTATTCCGGTCCGTGGCCCCCGCAACATCCAAACGGGGGAATTTAAATTCCGGATGAGGTTGGAGCGTGCAGGTTTCCAACAAATCCCTGCCCAACTCAAGTGCGAGAGCTGGACGATGTCCATCATCGTGGAGGGACGGAGGCCACATTGTTGGCATTGCCAGACGCCGGGGCATATGTCCAAGGACTGCCCCAGGAGAAAGGCCCCGGCACCCGTCCCAGCCAAAGCTCCAGCTCCAGTGGCAACGGGAAAACCAAAAGCACCTGTTCCAGCCAAAGCTCCAGCTCCAGTGGCGGCGGAGAAACCCGAGGCACCCGCCCCAGCCAAAGCTCCAGTGGCGGCTGAGAAGCCTGAGGAGGAGGGATTCAGCCCGGTAACCTCCAGGAGGGGAAAGAAAGCCCTCCCTAACAAACGGAAGCTCCAGCAGTCGTCGGAGTCAGAGGAGGAGCCAGCGGCCAACGAAGAGAGGAAGGCAGTGGAGGGGCCGGTAGAGCCCAAAGAAAAGGACCCGAGGGCCAAAAAGATCAAGGAGGCCGAAGACTGTGGGGCTGCTCCGACTGTCCAGGCACCAACACCCCCGGGGGTACAGGACTCCACTCCTCTCTCCAAAACACCCATAACGGCCGTTGCGGAAGCAGCAGGGACCAAAGAGTCCGCCCCAGCAAAGACGCCCCCTCCTCCACCAGCTGGAAGGCAGGTAAGGACAAAGAGGTCCCCTTTCCTGCCGGGGGAGAGGATTTGTGCAGCCAACGCCTCCCAGGTTCACCCAGATCTGAGTGCGAGGCAGAGGCAATACCTCAAACAAATGCAGGCTTTCACCCATGTGAAGGGAAAGCGGGTGGAGAGTCCCCAGAAGTTCCGGGAGGTCCCCATGATGACCACCTTCCTGAGAGAGAACAAGGGGAGCAGGACAAATGCTCTCTGGAGGATGGTGGAGGAGGGGAAAACAGCATTCCCGGGCTTCAAACTAATTGACGAGGAGCACCCTTCCCTTAAAAAATTATCATTCCAATGTCCGGGGAGGGTCCCTGTTTATGTTCACCCCTCTTTTTTTCGAGCCCTTAAACTAACCTTCCCCTTGGACGTGGGAGGTTTGGCACGAGACGGACGGATTTCGTCCGAACTGCTGACCGGCAGTCTCGGTCAGGCCTTCGGCGTCCTCACTCCCGAGGACTTTAGCCCCGTTTGCGACACTAACTGATGGGGATCACAAATTTGAACTTGGCTTGTTGGAATGTGAGGGGCATGAGATCCCGAGGCAAAGCTGCTCGCGTGCTAAGAGATCTCGTGGCCCGTAAGGTAGATGTAGCTGCAATTGAAGAGACCCACTTCTGTTCGTACGGGGATTGTGATGTGCTGACTGACGACTTTGACGTCTACTCAGCATATGGCGATGTTCGTAGGAGTGGCATCTCGGTGATGGTTAGACGCAGCCTGTCGGCAAACGTCAGCGTTGTTCATACGGATGCGGCGGGACGGCTGGTCGTGGTCGATGTTGCCGTCGAAAACAGTGAGTTTCGGATCGTTGCGGTTTATGCGCCCAACATTGCTGGCGAGAGGGTTTCCTTTTTTCGACGATTGGAGGCGTTCCTCGGGGGTCCGGAGCGAGTAGTTTTAATGGGGGACTGGAATGCCATCCTAGACCCCAAGATAGATAAGGTCGGTGGGAATAGAGGGTCGGCGTGGTGTGAGAGCAGTCTGTCTGACCTGATGGCCTCGTGCGATCTTGTCGACAGATTTCGTGTCGATCACCCAGGGCGGGAGATGTGGACGTGGTATACTAGCGCGGCCTTCTGTCCGAGTACCTACTTGGACAGAATGTTAGTTAGAAGAGGCGACATAGATTTCTTATCTTGTCCCACGTTCACTATGTTAGGACATTCGGACCATAAATTAGTTATGGCCCGTCTGAACTTAAGCGATAGGCCTAGGTTGGCTGGGTACTGGAAGTTTAATACCTCCTTGCTGGAGATACGAGACTTCCGGGAACAGCTGACGTTACTACTTCAGCAGGGATTAGTGGGGGTGGTTATCGGGAGTAGATACTGGGTCAAAACTAAGGCTCGTGTTAGAAGCTTTTGTGTCCGCTACAGCCAGCGCCTCGCTCAAGATAGGGCTAGGACACAAAAGCAGGCAGAGGATAAGATGACCCGGGCGGTGGCGGGGGGGGATCCCCTAGAGATAGCCTTAATTACGGGGGACCTCAATCGCTTGGCCAGCGAGCGATATGAGGGACAAGTAGTTAGAGCTAGGTTAAAGAAAGTCTCTAACGAAGCCGTGAATGTTGACGCTGTTGAGCGTAAGGCTGCTTTACGTCGTGGCTCGGACGGGTACATTCGGAAGGTGAAAAACCTGGAAGGACATACCCTGGTATCGACTCGTGAGATCTGTGAGGGGTTCCGTGAGCATTTGGAGGAACGCTTCACCCAACTGCCCAGACTCCGCGGCCAGGAGTTTGACAGCTATTTGGCTGACTCGCCCCGCCTCGAGGCGGCTCGAGCAGCTGGCTGTGATGGCAGGATTACGGAGGGCGAGATCGTTACTGCGTTGAAGCAGGTCGGCTTGAACAAATCTCCAGGACTCGATGGTCTGCCGTACGAAATGTATTTGAGGCTGTCGCCCATGTTTGTCCCAATTCTGAAGGATGTGTTTAACCACTGGTTTGCTCAGGAGTCAATCCCTGGACAGGTAACCAAAGGAGTGGTCACATTACTGAAGAAGGGGGACCAACCTGGTGGGGGTAATTTAGACGATTACAGGCCCATAACTCTGCTAAACACAGAGTTAAAGATTTTGGCCCGCGTTCTTGCGAACCGCCTGCAGGTTGTTATCGGTGATTTGATCAAGCCTGAGCAGAACTTTGCTGTGAAGGGGAGGTCGATTCAGAACAATTTGCATTTGATTCGCATGATCATAGAGGGGACAGAAGACGACGCTGAAGCCGCGCTGATCAATTTAGATCAGTCCAAGGCTTTCGATAGGGTCGACCATGGTTTCCTGAAAGCTGTTTTAGCGGCTGCCGGTTTTGGTCCGGACTTCCGCAGGTGGATCTCCATTCTGTATGACTCGCCGACGGCAGTGGTGCAAGTCAATGGAAAGAGGTCGGAATCGTTCGTTGTTTCTCGGTCGGTACGTCAGGGTTGTCCGCTGTCGCCCCTGCTCTACATCCTGGCGTTGGAACCCTTCCTTCGCAAATTAAGGGATCAGGCGACAACACCAGTCCTGCGCGGAATCGCTATCCCTCCTCGCAAAGCGCGAGTCAGGGTTTCCGCGTTTGCCGATGATGTCACCGTTTTCGTGTCGAGCCGTACTGACATTCGAACGGTGATTAAGGCGCTCGCTCGGTACGAAGAAGTGACAGGGGCCATAGTCAACCGCAGCAAGTCGAACGGCCTGCGGTTGGGTGCCTGGAGCGGAGAGACCGCTCTTCCAGGTGACTTCAGCTGGTCGGATGGCCCGGTTCGAATCCTCGGCGTATGGTTCGGGCCGGGCCTCCAGCTGGAAAAGAACTGGTCGGAAGTACAGACAAAGGTCGAATCGTCGGTCCAGGCTTGGATTCGAAGGAAGCTTTCCTTAAAGGGCAGAGCGGAGGCGTGCGCCACTTACGTCTTCCCTCTCATCCTTTACCGGCTGTCTGTACTACCACTGCCTGCGGCCCGCCTTCACGCTTTCACGCGCTTGCTCTTCTCGCTTCTTTGGAAGGGCCGGAAAGCGTACGTCCGCAGACAGGTCTGTACTCAAGTTCCGAGTGTGGGAGGCTTGGGGATGCCTGACTTGGCAAGTCATCGACATGCCGAGAGACTGGCTTTCCTGAGTCGGACTTTGATGGAAGACACTCCGTGGGTCCCTGCGGTCGGGAGCGCCTTTCCCAACCTCATACCCGACCTCTCGGTCGAAGGTCGACGTAGGCCGAGAGGGGAGGCCTTGTTCTTCGCCGAATGCCGGGCCGCGCTTAGAGCGTTGCCGGGGTCCAGTAACCTTGCCCGGTCTAGGAAGAGACTATATCGGGATCTAGTGGAGGGTACCGCTTCGGACCCACTTGAGGAGCGGCTTGGATGGTCGAGGGAGGAGTCCCGCTCCCAGTGGAGTTGGGCGCCGGGCCAGAGTTATCTCAACAATTCTGAGTATTCTCTGACCTGGCGACTGGTTCGGAACGCACTGCCCCTCTATGGCAGACTACGCAGAGATGGCTTAAGGGACGTCCCCTTATGCCCGCGCTGTGAAGACGACGAAGAAGAAACGGCCGAGCACGCCTTTTTCACCTGCAGCAAAGTTCGACGTCTCTGGGAGTATGTCGGAGAGGTGACGGCTCGCATCGACGCCGAGCAGCCGATGGTCCTGGATGTCGCATCTGTCATCAACAACGCAGCTCCGCAATGGACGGGGGAAAAACGAATGGTGTTTCTGACCATCCTAGCCGTAGCGAGACTAGTGACGTGGGTTACACGTCTTGATGAGGTTCATGGGGTTGGATCGGTTTCAGATCGCGATCTGGTAGTTTACTTTAAACATCAACTTAAAGTGAAAATCAGATGCGATTGGAAGCGATTACATCGCATGGATTTCAATAGGAGATGGGTGCATGACACTAGTTTGTGCATCCGACGAGGCGCCAAGTTTGAGTTCGTGTTCCCTCCATAGTTATGGCACACGCGGTACTAGGTTCTACGGAACCCACCCCTGTAGACTTTTTTAATTAAAAGAGCAACTCTTAACTAGTAGGAATGAGAGATATCCTGTCCCTATATTATTTTTTCCGGCACTAGAGAGCTTCCAAAGATTCCCACTTCCATTTTTTACTTTGTCCCCGGTCGCTTGAAACCTTTGGCATTACCATCTTGGAAGCCGCCATCCACCCCAGATCCCATTCCCGATGAAGTTATTTTTGAATACCCCTCTTTTAAATTCCCACTCCCATTTAGGGACTGACCCGCTTGTTTTCGGTCTTGGGGCCGGAAAACAGCGGGTGGTCCAACACTTAGCAACGAGGGAAAGACGGGCCATACTAACCCCCCTGTTTTATCATTTTATTTGGTTCTTTATTTTTCTTTCTTTTTTGGGTGTTTTTAATAATTTTTTCCCACTCCCACGATAATTATTATTTACAACGGAAAATTTTTGGGATATGTTAAGTAGGGATCCATCCACAGAGTGAATGCGGTATTTTGGTGCAAGAAACTGGTTAAGAGTAAGAAAAAGTTTTTATTTTCTGTTTTTGTTGTATTTTTTGTTGAAAATAAAAAATGTTAAATGCTTGTGTCACTTATCCCCGACCCCCCCTCCCCCTACATCCCGGGCGCTATGCCTAAGGTCTGGTGAGTTCCCTAAGGTTTGTAAAATCTCCATCTGTAGATAAAGATGGAGGTTGTCCGAGGGAATTCACCGGCCTAAATAACTTCTCGGCCTTTTGGCTAAGATCAAAGTGTAGTATCTGTTCTCAGTTGCGACATTTTCATTTTACCCAGAGTCCAGTGATCAGCTACCGGGCCTATTGGCAAGGTTAAAGCTTTTTACTATTGACTAAGCCCCCTTTTGGGGCTTTTGTCGACTCCCCCTTTTGGGGAGTTTTTTCACTTTTTTCTCCCCCTTTTGGGGATTTTTTCTCTTTTTTTATTTTTCTCTTTTTTCTCTCTTTTATGTTATTTCTATCTAACTCCTCCCCCGTTGGGGAGGCAGCTCCCCGTTGGTAGAGCTAGGTCTTCTACATTGTAGTTCCTCCCCCTCTTGGGGAGGCAGCTCCCCGTTGGTAGAGCTAGGCTTTCTTGTACATTAATTTTTTAAATTCCTTTTTTTTTCAGAGTCTGACTGCTTGTCCCAACTTAAGCAGCCGGCAGGTTCGGGGAAGACTCACGTGCCTTTTGGCGACGGTCCCCCTGATTCCGAATCGGCGGGTTGTGGACAGCAGACAGATCCAGTTGCGATGGAGGCCACCTGGGTCTCAAAAGCCAGAGCTGTCTTGGCTAAAGACAGCGAGAGGGGTGTGGCCGCGAAGGGCACCCCTGTGAAAGTGGGTGGCACACCCGAGTGCCCCCTAGGAGGTGTAGCCCCGCAGGGCACCTCCGGATCCTTGTTGGGGAGTGTCGTGCCGTGCGACACTCCAGTCCGGTCGGGGGGTGGCACACCCGAGTGCCCCCCAGGAGGTGTAGCCCCGCAGGGCACCTCCGGATCCTTGTTGGGGAGTGTCGTGTCGTGCGACACTCCAGTCCGGTCGGGGGGTGGCACACCCGAGTGCCCCCCAGGAGGTGTAGCCCCGCAGGGCACCTCCGGATCCTTGTTGGGGAGTGTCGTGTCGTGCGACACTCCAGTCCGGTCGGGGGGTGGCACACCCGAGTGCCCCCCAGGAGGTGTAGCCCCGCAGGGCACCTCCGGATCCTTGTTGGGGAGTGTCGTGCCGTGCGACGCTCCAGTATCTGATGACGGCCCAGATTTGGTGTTTGGGGATTTCGAGAAAATCCCAGGGCTTATCCTATCTCATGAGGAGTTTTTTGCCGGGTTCGACAATACTCCTTTTGAATCCGTTGTAGGAAATAAAAAAGCCCCTTTACTCAGAAAGTCCCAATCACTGGATTTGGGGGTGGCACAGGGCCGGTACGACCCTAAATTGTTTTTCGGGTGCTCCTCGGGGGGTTCTTCATCGGCGGAGTCGGAGGGGGAGAGCCTTGGCAGGAAGAAGGAGAGGAAGGGAGTGCCAAAAGTCCGGAGCAGGCCGCCCGCCACAAAGCTCCCAGCAAAAACCAAGCCGGAGGCCGCTGCATGGGGTCCCCAGTCCAAAAAGACCCCGGAAGACTATAGGGAACTCTTCAGGGGAAAGTACAAGGAGTACACGGAGGGCAGTACCATTCGACTTGTCCCGGGTACTCTGGAGAACCTGAAGAGGAGAATAGTCTCCCTGGTGACAACAGACGCGAAGCTTAAGGGACTCACTGGAGTCACCAGGGACAAAATGTTCCGGATGCTGGTGGACCTCAAGATACCGGCGACCTACATCACAAAGAGGTCCTATGCGATGTGGGACATCCTGCTCCCAACCCAGCAGGAGGCGGAAAAGGTGGCAAAAGGAGACTTTGGCTGGAAAGACCTCCAATTCAAGCCGGAGTACCTTGAAAAGAGAAGGACAAACGTCACCATTCTCGGCGTCCCATGCTGTGTCAGCGCTGACCATTTAGGCGCAATAATGTCACAGTATGGAGATGTCGAAGAGGTTATTCCGGTCCGTGGCCCCCGCAACATCCAAACGGGGGAATTTAAATTCCGGATGAGGTTGGAGCGTGCGGGTTTCCAACAAATTCCTGCCCAACTCAAGTGCGAGAGCTGGACGATGTCCATCATCGTGGAGGGACGGAGGCCACATTGTTGGCATTGCCAGACGCCGGGGCATATGTCCAAGGACTGCCCCAGGAGAAAGACCCCGGCACCCGTCCCAGCCAAAGCTCCAGCTCCAGTGGCAGCGGGAAAACCCAGAGCACCCGTTCCAGCCAAAGCTCCAGCTCCAGCTCCAGTGGCGGCAGAGGAACCAAACGCACCCGCCCCAGCCAAAGCTCCAGCTCCAGTGGCGGCAGAGAAACCCGTGGCACCCGCCACAGCCAAAGCTCCAGCTCCAGTGGCGGCGGAGGAGAAGCCTGAGGAGGAGGGATTCAGCCCGGTAACCTCCAGGAGGGGAAAGAAAGCCCTCCCTAACAAACGGAAGCTCCAGCAGTCGTCGGAGTCAGAGGAGGAGCCAGCGGCCAACGAAGAGAGGATGGCAGTGGAGGGGCCGGTAGAGCCCAAAGAAAAGGACCCGAGGGCCAAAAAGATCAAGGAGGCCGAAGACTGTGGGGCTACTCCGACTGTCCAGGCACCAACACCCCCGGGGGTACAGGACTCCACTCCTCTCTCCAAAACACCCATAACGGCCGTTGCGGAAGCAGCAGGGACCAAAGAGTCCGCCCCAGCAAAGACGCCCCCTCCTCCACCAGCTGGAAGGCAGGTAAGGACAAAGAGGTCCCCTTTCCTGCCGGGGGAGAGGATTTGTGCAGCCAACGCCTCCCAGGTTCACCCAGATCTGAGTGCGAGGCAGAGGCAATACCTCAAACAGATGCAGGCTTTCACCCATGTGAAGGGAAAGCGGGTGGAGAGCCCCCAGAAGTTCCGGGAGGCCCCCATGATGACCACCTTCCTGAGAGAGAACAAGGGGAGCAGGACAAATGCTCTCTGGAGGATGGTGGAGGAGGGGAAAACAGCATTCCCGGGGTTCAAACTAATTGACGAGGAGCACCCTTCCCTTAAAAAATTATCGTACCAATGTCCGGGGAGGGTCCCTGTTTGTGTTCACCCCTCTTTCTTTCGGGCCCTTAAACTAACCTTCCCCTTGGACGTGGGAGGTTTGGCACGAGACGGACGGATTTCGTCCGAACTGCTGACCGGCAGTCTCGGTCAGGCCTTCGGCGTCCTCACTCCCGAGGACTTTAGCCCCGTTTGCGACACTAACTGATGGGGATCACAAATTTGAACTTGGCTTGTTGGAATGTGAGGGGCATGAGATCCCGAGGCAAAGCTGCTCGCGTGCTAAGGGATCTCGTGGCCCGTAAGGTAGATGTAGCTGCGATCGAAGAGACCCACTTCTGTTCGTACGGGGATTGTGATGTGCTGACTGACGACTTTGACGTCTACTCAGCATATGGCGATGTTCGTAGAAGTGGCATCTCGGTGATGGTTAGACGCAGCCTGTCGGCGAACGTTAGCGTTGTTCATACGGATGCGGCGGGACGGCTGGTCGTGGTCGATGTTGCCGTCGAAAACAGCAAGTTTCGGATCGTTGCGGTTTATGCGCCTAACATTGCTGGCGAGAGGGTTTCCTTTTTTCGACGATTGGAGGCGTTCCTCGGGGGTCCGGAGCGAGTAGTTTTAATGGGGGACTGGAATGCCATCCTAGACCCCAAGATAGATAAGGTCGGTGGGAATAGAGGGTCGGCATGGTGTGAGAGCAGTCTGTCTGACCTGATGGCCTCGTGCGATCTTGTCGACAGATTTCGTGTCGATCACCCAGGGCGGGAGATGTGGACGTGGTATACTAGCGCGGCCTTCTGTCCGAGTACCTACTTGGACAGAATGTTAGTTAGAAGAGGCGACATAGATTTCTTATCTTTTCCCACGTTCACTATGTTAGGACATTCGGACCATAAATTAGTTATGGCCCGTCTGAACTTAAGCGATAGGCCTAGGTTGGCTGGGTACTGGAAGTTTAATACCTCCTTGCTGGAGATACGAGACTTCCGGGAACAGCTGACGTTACTACTTCAGCAGGGATTAGTGGGGGTGGTTATCGGGAGTAGATACTGGGTCAAAACTAAGGCTCGTGTTAGAAGCTTTTGTGTCCGCTACAGCCAGCGCCTCGCTCAAGATAGGGCTAGGACACAAAAGCAGGCAGAGGATAAGATGACCCGGGCGGTGGCGGGGGGGGATCCCCTAGAGATAGCCTTAATTACGGGGGACCTCAATCGCTTGGCCAGCGAGCGATATGAGGGACAAGTAGTTAGAGCTAGGTTAAAGAAAGTCTCTAACGAAGCCGTGAATGTTGACGCTGTTGAGCGTAAGGCTGCTTTACGTCGTGGCTCGGACGGGTACATTCGGAAGGTGAAAAACCTGGAAGGACATACCCTGGTATCGACTCGTGAGATTTGTGAGGGGTTCCGTGAGCATTTGGAGGAACGCTTCACCCAACTGCCCAGACTCCGCGGCCAGGAGTTTGACAGCTATTTGGCTGACTCGCCCCGCCTCGAGGCGGCTCGAGCAGCTGGCTGTGATGGCAGGATTACGGAGGGCGAGATCGTTACTGCGTTGAAGCAGGTCGGCTTGAACAAATCTCCAGGACTCGATGGTCTGCCGTACGAAATGTATTTGAGGCTGTCGCCCATGTTTGTCCCAATTCTGAAGGATGTGTTTAACCACTGGTTTGCTCAGGAGTCAATCCCTGGACAGGTAACCAAAGGAGTGGTCACATTACTGAAGAAGGGGGACCAACCTGGTGGGGGTAATTTAGACGATTACAGGCCCATAACTCTGCTAAACACAGAGTTAAAGATTTTGGCCCGCGTTCTTGCGAACCGCCTGCAGGTTGTTATCGGTGATTTGATCAAGCCTGAGCAGAACTTTGCTGTGAAGGGGAGGTCGATTCAGAACAACTTGCATTTGATTCGCATGATCATAGAGGGGACAGAAGACGACGCTGAAGCCGCGCTGATCAATTTAGATCAGTCCAAGGCTTTCGATAGGGTCGACCATGGTTTCCTGAAAGCTGTTTTAGCGGCTGCCGGTTTTGGTCCGGACTTCCGCAGGTGGATCTCCATTCTGTATGACTCGCCGACGGCAGTGGTGCAAGTCAACGGAAAGAGGTCGGAATCGTTCGTTGTTTCTCGGTCGGTACGTCAGGGTTGTCCGCTGTCGCCCCTGCTCTACATCCTGGCGTTGGAACCCTTCCTTCGCAAATTAAGGGATCGGGCGACAACACCAGTCCTGCGCGGAATCGCTATCCCTCCTCGCAAAGCGCGAGTCAGGGTTTCCGCGTTTGCCGATGATGTCACCGTTTTCGTGTCGAGCCGTACTGACATTCGAACGGTGATTAAGGCGCTCGCTCGGTACGAAGAAGTGACAGGGGCCATAATCAACCGCAGCAAGTCGAACGGCCTGCGGTTGGGTGCCTGGAGCGGAGAGACCGCTCTTCCAGGTGACTTCAGCTGGTCGGATGGCCCGGTTCGAATCCTCGGCGTATGGTTCGGGCCGGGCCTCCAGCTGGAAAAGAACTGGTCGGAAGTACAGACAAAGGTCGAATCGTCGGTCCAGGCTTGGATTCGAAGGAAGCTTTCCTTGAAGGGCAGAGCGGAGGCGTGCGCCACTTACGTCTTCCCTCTCATCCTTTACCGGCTGTCTGTACTACCACTGCCTGCGGCCCGCCTTCACGCTTTCACGCGCTTGCTCTTCTCGCTTCTTTGGAAGGGCCGGAAAGCGTACGTCCGCAGACAGGTCTGTACTCAAGTTCCGAGTGTGGGAGGCTTGGGGATGCCTGACTTGGCAAGTCATCGACATGCCGAGAGACTGGCTTTCCTGAGTCGGACTTTGATGGAAGACACTCCGTGGGTCCCTGCGGTCGGGAGCGCCTTTCCCAACCTCATACCCGACCTCTCGGTCGAAGGTCGACGTAGGCCGAGAGGGGAGCCCTTGTTCTTCACCGAATGCCGGGCCGCGCTTAGAGCGTTGCCGGGGTCCAGTAACCTTGCCCGGTCTAGGAAGAGACTATATCGGGATCTAGTGGAGGGTACCGCTTCGGACCCACTTGAGGAGCGGCTTGGATTGTCGAGGGAGGAGGCCCGCTCCCAGTGGAGTTGGGCGCCGGGCCAGAGTTATCTCAACAATTCTGAGTATTCTCTGACCTGGCGACTGGTTCGGAACGCACTGCCCCTCTATGGCAGACTACGCAGAGATGGCTTAAGGGACGTCCCCTTATGCCCGCGCTGTGAAGACGACGAAGAAGAAACGGCCGAGCACGCCTTTTTCACCTGCAGCAAAGTTCGACGTCTCTGGGAGTATGTCGGAGAGGTGACGGCTCGCATCGACGCCGAACAGCCGATGGTCCTGGATGTCGCATCTGTCATCAACAACGCAGCTCCGCAATGGACGGGGGAAAAACGAATGGTGTTTCTGACCATCCTAGCCGTAGCGAGACTAGTGACGTGGGTTACACGTCTTGATGAGGTTCATGGGGTTGGATCGGTTTCGGATCGCGATCTGGTAGTTTACTTTAAACATCAACTTAAAGTGAAAATCAGATGCGATTGGAAGCGATTACATCGCATGGATTTCAATAGGAGATGGGTGCATGACACTAGTTTGTGCATCCGACGAGGCGCCAAGTTTGAGTTCGTGTTCCCTCCATAGTTATGGCACACGCGGTACTAGGTTCTACGGAACCCACCCCTGTAGACTTTTTTAATTAAAAGAGACACTCTTAACTAGTAGGAATGAGAGATATCCTGTCCCTATATTATTTTTTCCGGCACTAGAGAGCTTCCAAAGATTCCCACTTCCATTTTTTACTTTGTCCCCGGTCGCTTGAAACCTTTGGCATTACCATCTTGGAAGCCGCCATCCACCCCAGATCCCATTCCCGATGAAGTTATTTTTGAATACCCCTCTTTTAAATTCCCACTCCCATTTAGGGACTGACCCGCTTGTTTTCGGTCTTGGGGCCGGAAAACAGCGGGTGGTCCAACACTTAGCAACGAGGGAAAGACGGGCCATACTAACCCCCCTTTTTTTTTTTTTTTTTTTATCATTTTATTTGGTTCTTTATTTTTCTTTCTTTTTTGGGTGTTTTTAATAATTTTTTCCCACTCCCACGATAATTATTATTTACAACGGAAAATTTTTGGGATATGTTAAGTAGGGATCCATCCACAGAGTGAATGCGGTATTTTGGTGCAAGAAACTGGTTAAGAGTAAGAAAAAGTTTTTATTTTCTGTTTTTTGTTGTATTTTTTGTTGAAAATAAAAAATGTTAAATGCTTGTGTCACTTATCCCCGACCCCCCCTCCCCCTACATCCCGGGCGCTATGCCTAAGGTCTGGTGAGTTCCCTAAGGTTTGTAAAATCTCCATCTGTAGATAAAGATGGAGGTTGTCCGAGGGAATTCACCGGCCTAAATAACTTCTCGGGCACTGGCTTTTCAAATCCCACTTTCCGACCTTGTGTCACATACTCCCATTGTGGGTGGGTGTTAAATAACGCCTTTTGGCTAAGATCAAAGTGTAGTATCTGTTCCGATGGATGCTGCACTTCATAGATCGGTATTGTCTTGGCCTTCGGGGCTTGATTTCCGCCGGTCTATGGGTCTGATCTGTCCTGTGCAGTTCTAGGAGGTCCACCCTCCCAGGCTTTACCTCCCCTCTTTGGGGAGGAGTAAGTTAATTGCTTACTGCCTGAGGCGCCCCTACCGGGGAATGCCGACGGGGCTGCCCAGGCAATTTTTAATAGCCAGAGTGCTCACCTCTCGGGCGCTGGCTTTTCAAATCCCACTTTCCGACCTTGTGTCACATTCTACAGTGTGGGACGTAGATAAATAGCGGCCTTTTGGCTAAGATCAAAGTGTAGTATCTGTTCCGATGGATGCTGCACTTCATAGATCGGTATTGTCTTGGCCTTCGGGGCTTGATTTCCGCCGGTCCTATGGGTCTGATCTGTCCTGTGCAGTTCTAGGAGGTCCACCCTCCCAGGCTTTACCTCCCCTCTTTGGGGAGGAGTAAGTTAATTGCTTACTGCCTGAGGCGCCCCTACCGGGGAATGCCGACGGGGCTGCCCAGGCAATTTTTAATGGCCAGAGTGCTCACCTTCTCGGGCGCTGGCTTTTCAAACCCCACTTTCCGACCCGAGCTTGGGTCACATCTTACTTGTGGGAGTAAGATAAACCTGGCCTTGTGCCTAACCTCCTGGGGAGGTAAATAAATCGGTTTTTTGGCTAAGATCAAAGTGTAGTATCTGTTCCGATGGATACTGCACTTCATAGATCGGTATGGTCTTGGCCTTCGGGTCTTGATTTACGCCGGTCTATGGGTCTGATCTGTGCAGTTCTAGGAGGTCCACCCTCCCAGGCTTTACCTCCCCTCTTTGGGGAGGAGTAAGTTAATTGCTTACTGTCTGAGGCGCCCCTACCGGGGAATGCCGACGGCGCTGCTCAGGCAATTTTTAATGGCCAGAGTGCTCACCTTCTCGGGCGCTGGCTTTTCAAACCCCACTTTCCGACCCGAGCTTGGGTCACATCTTACTTGTGGGAGTAAGATAAACCTGGCCTTGTGCCTAACCTCCTGGGGAGGTAAATAAATCGGCCTTTTGGCTAAGATCAAAGTGTAGTATCTGTTCCGATGGATACTGCACTTCATAGATCGGTATGGTCTTGGCCTTCGGGTCTTGATTTACGCCGGTCTATGGGTCTGTCCTGTGCAGTTCTAGGAGGTCCACCCTCCCAGGCTTTACCTCCCCTCTTTGGGGAGGAGTAAGTTAATTGCTTACTGTCTGAGGCGCCCCTACCGGGGAATGCCGACGGGGCTGCCCAGGCAATTTTTAATGGCCACAGTGCTCACCTTCTCGAGCACTGGCTTTTCAACTCCCACTTTCCGACCTTGTGTCACATATTCCTATTGTGGGTAGGGGTTAAATAACGCCTTTTGGCTAAGATCAAAGTGTAGTATCTGTTCCGATGGATACTGCACTTCATAGATCGGTATTGTCTTGGCCTTCGAGGCTTGATTTCCGCCGGTCCTATGGGTCTGATCTGTCCTGTGCAGTTCTAGGAGGTCCACCCTCCCAGGCTTTACCTCCCCTCTTTGGGGAGGAGTAAGTTAATTGCTTACTGCCTGAGGCGCCCCTACCGGGGAATGCCGACGGGGCTGCCCAGGCAATTTTTAATGGCCAGAGCGCTCACCTTCTCGAGCGCTGGCTTTTCAAATCCCACTTTCCGACCTTGTGTCACATACTCCTATTGTGGGTAGGTGTTAAATAACGGCCTTTTGGCTAAGATCAAAGTGTAGTATCTGTTCCGATGGATACTGCACTTCATAGATCGGTATGGTCTTGGCCTTCGGGTCTTGATTTACGCCGGTCTATGGGTCTGTCCTGTGCAGTTCTAGGAGGTCCACCCTCCCAGGCTTTACCTCCCCTCTTTGGGGAGGAGTAAGTTAATTGCTTACTGTCTGAGGCGCCCCTACCGGGGAATGCCGACGGGGCTGCCCAGGCAATTTTTAATGGCCACAGTGCTCACCTTCTCGAGCACTGGCTTTTCAACTCCCACTTTCCGACCTTGTGTCACATATTCCTATTGTGGGTAGGGGTTAAATAACGCCTTTTGGCTAAGATCAAAGTGTAGTATCTGTTCCGATGGATACTGCACTTCATAGATCGGTATTGTCTTGGCCTTCGAGGCTTGATTTCCGCCGGTCCTATGGGTCTGATCTGTCCTGTGCAGTTCTAGGAGGTCCACCCTCCCAGGCTTTACCTCCCCTCTTTGGGGAGGAGTAAGTTAATTGCTTACTGCCTGAGGCGCCCCTACCGGGGAATGCCGACGGGGCTGCCCAGGCAATTTTTAATGGCCAGAGCGCTCACCTTCTCGAGCGCTGGCTTTTCAAATCCCACTTTCCGACCTTGTGTCACATACTCCTATTGTGGGTAGGTGTTAAATAACGGCCTTTTGGCTAAGATCAAAGTGTAGTATCTGTTCCGATGGATACTGCACTTCATAGATCGGTATTGTCTTGGCCTTCGGGGCTTGATTTCCGCCGGTCTATGGGTCTGATCTGTCCTGTGCAGTTCTAGGAGGTCCACCCTCCCAGGCTTCGCCTCCCCTCTTTGGGGAGGAGTAAGTTAATTGCTTACTGCCTGAGGCGCCCCTACCGGGGAATGCCGACGGGGCTGCCCAGGCAATTTTTAATGGCCAGAGCGCTCACCTTCTCGAGCGCTGGCTTTTCAAATCCCACTTTCCGACCTTGTGTCACATACTCCTATTGTGGGTAGGTGTTAAATAACGGCCTTTTGGCTAAGATCAAAGTGTAGTATCTGTTCCGATGGATACTGCACTTCATAGATCGGTATTGTCTTGGCCTTCGGGGCTTGATTTCCGCCGGTCTATGGGTCTGATCTGTCCTGTGCAGTTCTAGGAGGTCCACCCTCCCAGGCTTCGCCTCCCCTCTTTGGGGAGGAGTAAGTTAATTGCTTACTGCCTGAGGCGCCCCTACCGGGGAATGCCGACGGGGCTGCCCAGGCAATTTTTAATGGCCAGAGCGCTCACCTTCTCGGGCGCTGGCTTTTCAAATCCCACTTTCCGACCTTGTGTCACATACTCCTATTGTGGGTAGGCGTTAAATATTGGCCTTTTGGCTAAGATCAAAGTGTAGTATCTGTTCCGATGGATACTGCACTTCATAGATCGGTATTGTCTTGGCCTTCGGGGCTTGATTTCCGCCGGTCTATGGGTCTGATCTGTCCTGTGCAGTTCTAGGAGGTCCACCCTCCCAGGCTTTACCTCCCCTCTTTGGGGAGGAGTAAGTTAATTGCTTACTGTCTGAGGCGCCCCTACCGGGGAATGCCGACGGGGCTGCTCAGGCAATTTTTAATGGCCAGAGTGCTCACCTTCTCGAGCACTGGCTTTTCAAACCCCACTTTCCGACCCGAGCTTGGGTCACATCTTACTTGTGGGAGTAAGATAAACCTGGCCTTGTGCCTAACCTCCTGGGGAGGTAAATAAATCGGCCTTTTGGCTAAGATCAAAGTGTAGTATCTGTTCCGATGGATACTGCACTTCATAGATCGGTATTGTCTTGGCCTTCGGGGCTTGATTTCCGCCGGTCTATGGGTCTGATCTGTCCTGTGCAGTTCTAGGAGGTCCACCCTCCCAGGCTTCGCCTCCCCTCTTTGGGGAGGAGTAAGTTAATTGCTTACTGCCTGAGGCGCCCCTACCGGGGAATGCCGACGGGGCTGCCCAGGCAATTTTTAATGGCCAGAGCGCTCACCTTCTCGGGCGCTGGCTTTTCAAATCCCACTTTCCGACCTTGTGTCACATACTCCTATTGTGGGTAGGCGTTAAATATTGGCCTTTTGGCTAAGATCAAAGTGTAGTATCTGTTCCGATGGATACTGCACTTCATAGATCGGTATTGTCTTGGCCTTCGAGGCTTGATTTCCGCCGGTCTATGGGTCTGATCTGTCCTGTGCAGTTCTAGGAGGTCCACCCTCCCAGGCTTCGCCTCCCCTCTTTGGGGAGGAGTAAGTTAATTGCTTACTGCCTGAGGCGCCCCTACCGGGGAATGCCGACGGGGCTGCCCAGGCAATTTTTAATGGCCAGAGCGCTCACCTTCTCGGGCGCTGGCTTTTCAAATCCCACTTTCCGACCTTGTGTCACATACTCCTATTGTGGGTAGGTGTTAAATAACGGCCTTTTGGCTAAGATCAAAGTGTAGTATCTGTTCCGATGGATACTGCACTTCATAGATCGGTATTGTCTTGGCCTTCGGGGCTTGATTTCCGCCGGTCTATGGGTCTGATCTGTCCTGTGCAGTTCTAGGAGGTCCACCCTCCCAGGCTTCGCCTCCCCTCTTCGGGGAGGAGTAAGTTAATTGCTTACTGCCTGAGGCGCCCCTACCGGGGAATGCCGACGGGGCTGCCCAGGCAATTTTTAATGGCCAGAGCGCTCACCTTCTCGAGCGCTGGCTTTTCAAATCCCACTTTCCGACCTTGTGTCACATACTCCTATTGTGGGTAGGTGTTAAATAACGGCCTTTTGGCTAAGATCAAAGTGTAGTATCTGTTCCGATGGATACTGCACTTCATAGATCGGTATTGTCTTGGCCTTCGGGGCTTGATTTCCGCCGGTCTATGGGTCTGATCTGTCCTGTGCAGTTCTAGGAGGTCCACCCTCCCAGGCTTCGCCTCCCCTCTTTGGGGAGGAGTAAGTTAATTGCTTACTGCCTGAGGCGCCCCTACCGGGGAATGCCGACGGGGCTGCCCAGGCAATTTTTAATGGCCAGAGCGCTCACCTTCTCGGGCGCTGGCTTTTCAAATCCCACTTTCCGACCTTGTGTCACATACTCCTATTGTGGGTAGGCGTTAAATATTGGCCTTTTGGCTAAGATCAAAGTGTAGTATCTGTTCCGATGGATACTGCACTTCATAGATCGGTATTGTCTTGGCCTTCGGGGCTTGATTTCCGCCGGTCTATGGGTCTGATCTGTCCTGTGCAGTTCTAGGAGGTCCACCCTCCCAGGCTTTACCTCCCCTCTTTGGGGAGGAGTAAGTTAATTGCTTACTGTCTGAGGCGCCCCTACCGGGGAATGCCGACGGGGCTGCTCAGGCAATTTTTAATGGCCAGAGTGCTCACCTTCTCGAGCACTGGCTTTTCAAACCCCACTTTCCGACCCGAGCTTGGGTCACATCTTACTTGTGGGAGTAAGATAAACCTGGCCTTGTGCCTAACCTCCTGGGGAGGTAAATAAATCGGCCTTTTGGCTAAGATCAAAGTGTAGTATCTGTTCCGATGGATACTGCACTTCATAGATCGGTATTGTCTTGGCCTTCGGGGCTTGATTTCCGCCGGTCTATGGGTCTGATCTGTCCTGTGCAGTTCTAGGAGGTCCACCCTCCCAGGCTTCGCCTCCCCTCTTTGGGGAGGAGTAAGTTAATTGCTTACTGCCTGAGGCGCCCCTACCGGGGAATGCCGACGGGGCTGCCCAGGCAATTTTTAATGGCCAGAGCGCTCACCTTCTCGGGCGCTGGCTTTTCAAATCCCACTTTCCGACCTTGTGTCACATACTCCTATTGTGGGTAGGCGTTAAATATTGGCCTTTTGGCTAAGATCAAAGTGTAGTATCTGTTCCGATGGATACTGCACTTCATAGATCGGTATTGTCTTGGCCTTCGGGGCTTGATTTCCGCCGGTCTATGGGTCTGATCTGTCCTGTGCAGTTCTAGGAGGTCCACCCTCCCAGGCTTCGCCTCCCCTCTTTGGGGAGGAGTAAGTTAATTGCTTACTGCCTGAGGCGCCCCTACCGGGGAATGCCGACGGGGCTGCCCAGGCAATTTTTAATGGCCAGAGCGCTCACCTTCTCGGGCGCTGGCTTTTCAAATCCCACTTTCCGACCTTGTGTCACATACTCCTATTGTGGGTAGGTGTTAAATAACGGCCTTTTGGCTAAGATCAAAGTGTAGTATCTGTTCCGATGGATACTGCACTTCATAGATCGGTATTGTCTTGGCCTTCGGGGCTTGATTTCCGCCGGTCTATGGGTCTGATCTGTCCTGTGCAGTTCTAGGAGGTCCACCCTCCCAGGCTTTGCCTCCCCTCTTCGGGGAGGAGTAAGTTAATTGCTTACTGCCTGAGGCGCCCCTACCGGGGAATGCCGACGGGGCTGCCCAGGCAATTTTTAATGGCCAGAGCGCTCACCTTCTCGAGCGCTGGCTTTTCAAATCCCACTTTCCGACCTTGTGTCACATACTCCTATTGTGGGTAGGTGTTAAATAACGGCCTTTTGGCTAAGATCAAAGTGTAGTATCTGTTCCGATGGATACTGCACTTCATAGATCGGTATTGTCTTGGCCTTCGGGGCTTGATTTCCGCCGGTCTATGGGTCTGATCTGTCCTGTGCAGTTCTAGGAGGTCCACCCTCCCAGGCTTCGCCTCCCCTCTTTGGGGAGGAGTAAGTTAATTGCTTACTGCCTACCGGGGAATGCCGACGGGGCTGCCCAGGCAATTTTTAATGGCCAGAGCGCTCACCTTCTCGGGCGCTGGCTTTTCAAATCCCACTTTCCGACCTTGTGTCACATACTCCTATTGTGGGTAGGCGTTAAATATTGGCCTTTTGGCTAAGATCAAAGTGTAGTATCTGTTCCGATGGATACTGCACTTCATAGATCGGTATTGTCTTGGCCTTCGGGGCTTGATTTCCGCCGGTCTATGGGTCTGATCTGTCCTGTGCAGTTCTAGGAGGTCCACCCTCCCAGGCTTTACCTCCCCTCTTTGGGGAGGAGTAAGTTAATTGCTTACTGTCTGAGGCGCCCCTACCGGGGAATGCCGACGGGGCTGCTCAGGCAATTTTTAATGGCCAGAGTGCTCACCTTCTCGAGCACTGGCTTTTCAAACCCCACTTTCCGACCCGAGCTTGGGTCACATCTTACTTGTGGGAGTAAGATAAACCTGGCCTTGTGCCTAACCTCCTGGGGAGGTAAATAAATCGGCCTTTTGGCTAAGATCAAAGTGTAGTATCTGTTCCGATGGATACTGCACTTCATAGATCGGTATTGTCTTGGCCTTCGGGGCTTGATTTCCGCCGGTCTATGGGTCTGATCTGTCCTGTGCAGTTCTAGGAGGTCCACCCTCCCAGGCTTCGCCTCCCCTCTTTGGGGAGGAGTAAGTTAATTGCTTACTGCCTGAGGCGCCCCTACCGGGGAATGCCGACGGGGCTGCCCAGGCAATTTTTAATGGCCAGAGCGCTCACCTTCTCGGGCGCTGGCTTTTCAAATCCCACTTTCCGACCTTGTGTCACATACTCCTATTGTGGGTAGGCGTTAAATATTGGCCTTTTGGCTAAGATCAAAATGTAGTATCTGTTCCGATGGATACTGCACGCCTGTCCTGTGCAGTTCTAGGAGGTCCACCCTCCCAGGCTTTGCCTTCCCTCTTTGGGGAGGAGTACGTTTATTGCTTACTGTCTGAGGCGCCCCTACCAGGGAATGCCGACGGGGCTGCCCAGGCAATTTTTAATGGCCATAGCGCTCACCTTCTCGAGCGCTGGCTTTTCAAATCCCACTTTCCGACCTTGTGTCACATATTCCTATTGTGGGTAGGGGTTAAATAACGCCTTTTGGCTAAGATCAAAGTGTAGTATCTGTTCCGATGGATACTGCACTTCATAGATCGGTATTGTCTTGCCCTTCGGGGCTTTATTTACGCCGGTCTATGGATCTGTCCTGTGCAGTTCTAGGAGGTCCAACCTCCCAGGCTTCGCCTCCCCTCTTTGGGGAGGAGTAAGTTTATTGCTTACTGCCTGAGGCGCTCCTACCGGGGAATGCCGACGGGGCTGCCCAGGCAATTTTTAATGGCCAGAGCGCTCACCTTCTCGGGCGCTGGCTTTTCAAATCCCACTTTCCGACCTTGTGTCACATACTCCTATTGTGGGTAGGTGTTAAATAACGGCCTTTTGGCTAAGATCAAAGTGTAGTATCTGTTCCGATGGATACTGCACGCCTGTCCTGTGCAGTTCTAGGAGGTCCACCCTCCCAGGCTTTGCCTTCCCTCTTTGGGGAGGAGTAAGTTTATTGCTTACTGTCTGAGGCGCCCCTACCGGGGAATGCCGACGGGGCTGCCCAGGCAATTTTTAATGGCCATAGCGCTCACCTTCTCGAGCGCTGGCTTTTCAAATCCCACTTTCCGACCTTGTGTCACATATTCCTATTGTGGGTAGGGGTTAAATAACGGCCTTTTGGCTAAGATCAAAGTGTAGTATCTGTTCCGATGGATACTGCACTTCATAGATCGGTATTGTCTTGGCCTTCGGGGCTTGATTTCCGCCGGTCTATCGGTCTGATCTGTCCTGTGCAGTTCTAGGAGGTCCACCCTCCAGGCTTTACCTCCGCTCTTTGGGGAGGAGTAAGTTAATTGCTTACTGCCTGAGGCGCCCCTACCGGGGAATGCCGACGGGGCTGCCCAGGCAATTTTTAATGGCCAGAGCGCTCACCTTCTCGGGCGCTGGCTTTTCAAATCCCACTTTCCGACCTTGTGTCACATACTCCTATTGTGGGTAGGCGTTAAATACCGGCCTTTTGGCTAAGATCAAAGTGTAGTATTTGTTCCGATGGATACTGCACTTCATAGATCGGTATTGTCTTGGCCTTCGGGGCTTGATTTCCGCCGATCTATGGGTCTGATCTGTCCTGTGCAGTTCTAGGAGGTCCACCCTCCCAGGTTTTGCCTCCCCTCTTTGGGGAGGAGTAAGTTTATTGCTTACTGCCTGAGGCGCCCCTACCGGGGAATGCCGACGGGGCTGCTCAGGCAATTTTTAATGGCCAGAGCGCTCACCTTCTCGGGCGCTGGCTTTTCAAATCCCACTTTCTGACCTTGTGTCACATACTCCTATTGTGGGTAGGTGTTAAATAACGGCCTTTTGGCTAAGATCAAAGTGTAGTATCTGTTCCGATGGATACTACACTTCATAGATCGGTATTGTCTTGGCCTTCGGGGCTTGATTTCCGCCGGTCTATGGGTCTGATCTGTCCTGTGCAGTTCTAGGAGGTCCACCCTCCCAGGCTTTACCTCCCTTCTTTGGGGAGGAGTAAGTTAATTGCTTACTGCCTGAGGCGCCCCTACCGGGGAATGCCGACGGGGCTGCCCAGGCAAATTTAATGGCCAGAGTGCTCACCTTCTCGAGCGTTGGCTTTTCAAATCCCACTTTCCGACCTTGTGTCACATTCTACAGTGTGGGACGTAGATAAATAGCGGCCTTTTGGCTAAGATCAAAGTGTAGTATCTGTTCCGATGGATACTGCACTTCATAGATCGGTATTGTCTTGGTCTTCGGGGCTTGATTTCCGCCGGTCTATGGGTCTGTCCTGTGCAGTTCTAGGAGGTCCACCCTCCCAGGCTTCGCCTTCCCTCTTTGGGGAGGAGTAAGTTAATTGCTTACTGCCTGAGGCGCCCCTACCGGGGAATGCCGACGGGGCTGCCCAGGCAATTTTTAATGGCCAGAGCGCTCACCTTCTCGGGCGTTGGCTTTTCAAATCCCACTTTCCGACCTTGTGTCACATACTCCTATTGTGGGTAGGCGTTAAATACCGGCCTTTTGGCTAAGATCAAAGTGTAGTATCTGTTCCGATGGATACTGCACTTCATAGATCGGTATTGTCTTGCCCTTCGGGGCTTTATTTACGCCGGTCTATGAATCTGTCCTGTGCAGTTCTAGGAGGTCCACCCTCCCAGGCTTCGCCTCCCCTCTTTGGGGAGGAGTAAGTTTATTTCTTACTGCCTGAGGCGCCCCTACCGGGGAATGCCGACGGGGCTGCCCAGGCAATTTTTAATGGCCAGAGCGCTCACCTTCTCGGGCGCTGGCTTTTCAAATCCCACTTTCCGACCTTGTGTCACATACTCCTATTGTGGGTAGGTGTTAAATAACGGCCTTTTGGCTAAGATCAAAGTGTAGTATCTGTTCCGATGGATACTGCACGCCTGTCCTGTGCAGTTCTAGGAGGTCCACCCTCCCAGGCTTTGCCTTCCCTCTTTGGGGAGGAGTAAGTTTATTGCTTACTGTCTGAGGCGCCCCTACCGGGGAATGCCGACGGGGCTGCCCAGGCAATTTTTAATGGCCATAGCGCTCACCTTCTCGAGCGCTGGCTTTTCAAATCCCACTTTCCGACCTTGTGTCACATATTCCTATTGTGGGTAGGGGTTAAATAACGCCTTTTGGCTAAGATCAAAGTGTAGTATCTGTTCCGATGGATACTGCACTTCATAGATCGGTATTGTCTTGGCCTTCGGGGCTTGATTTCCGCCGGTCTATGGGTCTGATCTGTCCTGTGCAGTTCTAGGAGGTCCACCCTCCCAGGCTTTACCTCCCCTCTTTGGGAAGGAGTAAGTTAATTGCTTACTGCCTGAGGCGCCCCTACCGGGGAATGCCGACGGGGCTGCTCAGGCAATTTTTAATGGCCAGAACGCTTACCTTCTCGGGCGCTGGCTTTTCAAATCCCACTTTCCGACCTTGTGTCACATATTCCTATTGTGGGTAGGGGTTAAATAACGGCCTTTTGGCTAAGATCAAAGTGTAGTATCTGTTCCGATGGATACTGCACGCCTGTCCTGTGCAGTTCTAGGAGGTCCACCCTCCCAGGCTTCGCCTCCCCTCTTTGGGGAGGAGTAAGTTTATTGCTTACTGTCTGAGGCGCCCCTACCAGGGAATGCCGACGGGGCTGCCCAGGCAATTTTTAAATGGCCAGAGTGCTCACCTCTCGAGCGCTGGCTTTTCAAATCCCACTTTCCGACCTTGTGTTACATATTCCTATTGTGGGTAGGGGTTAAATAACGGCCTTTTGGCTAAGATCAAAGTGTAGTATCTGTTCCGATGGATACTGCACTCCATAGACTGGTATCATCTTGGCCTTCGGGGCTTGATTTACGCCAGTCTACGGGTCTGTCCTGTGCAGTTCTAGGAGGTCCACCCTCCCATACTCTGTCTCCCCTCTTTGGGGAGGAGTAAGTTTATTGCTTACTGCCTGAGGCGCCCCTACCGGGGAATGCCGACGGATCTGTGCAGGCAATTTTAATGGCCAGAGCGCTCACCTTCTCGAGCGCTTGCTTTTCAAATCCCACTTTCCGACCATGTGTCACATATTCCTATTGTGGGTAGGTGTTAAGTAACGGCATTTTGGCCGAGATCAAAGTGTAGTATCTGTTCCGATGGATACTACACCCTATAGACTCCCAGGCAAACCTCCCCTCTTTGAGGAGGAGTAAGGTTATTGCTTACTGCCTGAGGCGCCCCTACCGGGGAATGCCGACAAGGCTGCCCAGACAATTTTTAATGGCCAGAGTGTTCACCTTCTCGGGCGTTGGCTTTTCAAGCCCCACTTTCCCGACCCGACCTTGGGTCACATTTTACCTTGTGGGAGTAAGAAAAAACTTTCGCATTTATTCATATATATATTTTAAACAATACTGACTGTTTTTATCTATTATCTCTCTATCGAAACATAAATATAACTCGATATCCATTACATTACCTCGGTATATAATAAAACACCTTCATTCCTCTTTCATATAAATGTCTTCCTTCCCCGTAATTTTTCTTTATACATTATTACTATTCTTATTTTTGATCCATTGTTTCTTTAGATTGTTTACATATTTAGAATTAGAATTACTATTATGATCTTTAGTTTTATTTCATATTTGAATTCTAAATTTCAGCTTTTTTAATTAATTATCGTTAAATATTAAACCCTAACTTCTATTATGTATTTTAGTTTGCAATTAATAATTATTTATTATATATATATATATATATATATATATATATATATATATATATATATATATATATATATATATTATTTATTTATTTTACCTACGTCAAAGTTCCTAGAAATCAAGTGACCCTTTCCTGTGGCTAACACTTGATCCTTATATAAGATACATAGATATTCGAATATTCCATTAAAGTTCTCCTTTATCTGTCAAACATAGAGTTTGTAAAGACGTTAAGAACATTAATTTTCCTCGCCCCAATTGACCAATTAACTATGTTATAGTATATCTTTCTTGTAGTCTCTTGGTCTTACCGGATTTCAAGACAAGAAGTCATCTAGTCTCGTGGAGTTATCCAGCTAAGTGCTGTTACTTGAGGTAACATTGCTTGGAGAAGGTGCACCTTTTCTCGTATGAGCCAGTGTATAGCCGTTTCGAGGGGATTTTATTTGGGCTTCAAATAATGTTATTTTGAATATTTGCTCAGGGTTTACCAATAGGGTCAAGTATCATCATGTCAGGTTGTCCTGACAAACTCTTGTGCAGAGAGACCGAAGACATTCGAGGATGGTGTCTAGTAATTAATTAAAACTGTTTTCTCTCTCATATATGTATATGTGTGTGTGTATTATTTCGTGTGTACACATATATTATAAGGTGATATTGCACGTAGATTTTCAGTATTTACTTCAACAGTGCTCAATATGTGAGTAAAGCTTAGTAGTACATTATGAAAATACATTTATGGTAATTAAGCTAAACAGAGGCGTATTCGTTTCATCCCCTCAGAGAATCGTCAGGCTTCAGCTACACAGAAACCCGCATTTCATTTTAACTTGACGATTCCCTGTGGTGATGAAATGCGGACGCCACTGTGTAGCTTAATTGGCATAAATATATTTTCTTTACTTTACTTTACTTTATATATATATATATATATATATATATATATATATATATATGTATATATATATATATATATATATATATATATATAGTAGTGAATGGGTAACTCAAAGATGGTGTTGGGCCGTCTAAAAATAAAAGATAAGAATAAATAGTAAATATACGATGGTTTTATTATCTTGGTTGAGTGTCCATGGTAGAGTAATAAAATAAGGTAGGCAACCTTGTAAAAATCCTGTGTCACACTTCATTTGTTCGTTCACTTCTAAACCCAGGGAGTGAAAAAAACAACATCTAAACGTTTATACTCAATGGTTAAAATATCATTTATATTCCCCATTTTTTTCGTGTATGTCTGTCTCCCTTTTATCCGTTCATGTTTTGTCACGGACCATTTACGCCTGAAATTGGCGTAAAAGAGAATTCGGTATCGTTACAGATCATGAAAAAGCTGCAAATCTCGAAGATGCTAAGATTTTTAAAGTTGACTGAAATTTTAGCGCGGCCATTAATAGTTTTATGAGATCTGTTTTCACTTTCAGCCATTGCATAACGATAAACTTGTTTCGATAAACTTGATTGCGTCCCTCGTTAAAGATTTCATTACATAACACGATCAACTGTAAAACATCCTTTACTGACATGCAAAACGTCATCGCCGGACGCCATCGCCGGTTGGTGTAACAGGCATCATAAACTGGCAAGGAAGGTAATAAAAAAATTACTTTATCACATCTTGAAGTGATCTTACATTTATAAGAAGTAATTCTCACTTCGAAAAGCAATGTTCAAACGATTGTATAAGAATTCTGTAACTTGAAAAGGAACCAATCTACTAAAAAACGGTAAATGTTTTTACAGCTGAGAAATATGATCTTTTGGCGTAAGCGGAACCAATTTGTTCCTTTTAAAATGGCGGTCCAAGATATACACCTGACAGAAAATGCTTCCAAACTTGTATAAAATTTCATATTCACAGTAGACTTTTTTGTTTTATCACCAGGACAAGAAATTGGAGAAAAATCTGAGATAATAATTATTTATACTAGCAAATACCCTTTTTTGTGTGTGTACTGATGGGTCACCGCTTATCACGGCCCGGGGCCATTCGGTGATAAGAGTTAGCAGGATTGTTGGTTGGACGATAGTTGCTGTCAGGAGAGGATTGGAAACAGTCGGTGGAATTTGCAGAAGAGGATTTGATTATTGAAGAGGACGGCTTAACAAGTAGAGCCAATCTTGAATTTGACACTCATGACTTTTCATGTGGAGAAAAGTGAATAAGTATTTAAAAAGAAAATACATTCCTAAAAGGTAATCTGTCTCTGGATTCTCCTAAACTTTAATTGTTCTACTTTTATTATTTCCAAGTTCGTTGGCTTTTTATTTTTCTTCACACCTTAAAATATGAGTAGAACGAATCTTCAATTTGTTAATACCTTTTTATTTGGTGGGGGGGGACAAGAAAACGAAGTACATACTTAGAGGGTTTTTTACCACAAAATCATTTACGCTTCATCCGACCACATATTTTT
>OY744545.1:19924995-20007495 GCA_963556195.1 Sepiola atlantica | reverse complement strand
TGTCTGCTAAAGTAAGTATATCATCAACGTAGCGGGCATAAATGGAGGGTTTAGTAATTCTATTATATATTTCATTTTCGAGGTTGGCAATGTAAAAATTACTGAAGGTCGGTCCAAGAACCGATAGCATGGAAACGCTATCGATTTGGGGTGGGGGCAGTTGCGTACATTAATAATAACTTCTGAAGTACTTTAGGGTTATTTTAAGGTTGAGGGGAAGATGATTTATTGTGTATGTTATCAATAATAATATCAAATGTTTTGTGTACTGAAACATTTATAAATAATTTTCGTCGTCAAGTGAAGCGGTGATTTTATTATTGTGTTTTTTTAGAAGGAAAAGATAAAGAAAGGGAAAGGAGAGAGGGGAGAGGGGTAGAGAGGGATTAAGGGTGGGTGTCTATAGCCATTTAGGATTAGTCCCGGGCTGAGAATGGTTAATGTAAGATTCGAGTTAAATTCATATTTTTATTTTTCTCCAACGCTGGGCTGGAGAAGAGGGGGCGGGGAAGATGAAACAAGAGAGAAAGAGAAGATAAAGAAAGAGAGATAAAGAAGGTGTCAAGAGTGTATGTTTGTAGCCATTTAAGAAAGTTATCGTGGGTTGATGTGTCTGCTTCCTGTACATGGCATTGTTTTAATCTATTTCAATGCAGACATATAACAGTTACACGACAAAAAGCCTACAGGGATATTTAGTTTAAATTATTATTAGTGATGAATTTATGACCTTAGTATTAATAAATTATGCTGTTATATTTTGATCAATTGGCATTTAATTTTAATTATTTTGATGGATAGGTAAATGTATTTTTAATAATATTTAGCAGTTAATTCATAAAACATAGTGGTAATTACCTTTATTTTTAGTAAGAGTCATATATGGATTAGTGGCAGTAGTATTAGTAGATTTAATTCTTTATAATAATGAGTTAAAATATAGTGGGGATTATTCTTAGTAAGGGTCGTATATAAGTTTATGACATTGATATTGATGGATTATACTATTATATTTAGTTTTAATTATTTTGGAGTATAAATAAATGTATTTCGATTATAAGTAATAGTTAGTAATGAATTGATAAAACATATTGGTAATTGCTTTTATTTTTAATGGAAGTCATATATGGATTAATGTCAGTGTATAAATAAATTTTATTATTCGTTGTAATTGTATTACTAATGGTGGGGTTAACACCTGTTATAAGATTAAAGATAATATTAGCGGTAAGGTGTTCTAGTTAAAGTTGTTAACGCAAGTTATGGTCTATGAGTGGGGGGATTAGAAATGGCGGGGCCAGTAATTTTGAGTAAAGTGAGCAGTATATAATTATTTAAAAAGTGATTCTGGTAATAGGTGGTTTACTTTTGTGGGATTTTGTGAGCTGGATGTTGAACGCATACACGTACCTGTGCATACATATAAATACATATATGCACATGTATACATATACATTTATACATGCACCCATACCCATACACATATACACGAACACACAGATACACATGTATGTGCACACATGCATACGTATACACACAAATACACAAGCGTACACATACACATATAAATAGTTATAAATTTTATATTTTCATACATATGCATATACATATATGCGCAAAATTCACCTCTACATATATATCTAAAAGTTCTACTTGTACGTGTTATAATATTTATTCAAAAGGGGGGTAATTTTATTGTATTTGTAGTTGAGGGTTAAAGTTATTTGATTTGGAGGTGTTTATGAGTGTTAATTTTAGGGGTGGTTGTTGGGTATTGTTTTTTTTGTTTTAATGGTATTATTTGGGAGGTGTTGTACAAATTACTAAGGAGATGTGATCTGTTATGCCTACAGTTGATCGATGTTTCCTGTTTTTTGTTAAAAAGCTTCTATCCATGAATGACTTTGGCATTGTATGTCTTTCGTTTGGTAACTTGAATTTGTTCAAATATGATCTGAATTCTCCAAGAAACGTGTGTAAGTTTTCTTTGCTCTGCAAGGAACATTAAATCAAAGTATGATCTGTCATTTTATTTATTTATAGCTCTATTGCAAAATCTGAAACATTTTTAAAGGTGTCAATATTTAATATCGAACTTAATTTTGCTTTAGAAATTGATTCTCATTAGAATCGATCTGAACTATATAAAATGATTGTTTTCATCACATATTTTACATCATCACATATTTTATATCATCATATATTTTATATTATCATATATTTCATATTATAATATATTTATATTATAACATATTGAATATTATCACATATTTTATATTACCGCATATTTTATATTATCACATATTTTATATTATCATATATTTTATATTATCACATATTGTATACTATCACATATTTAATGTGATCATTTATTTTATATTATCACATGTTTTATATTATCACATATTTAATACTATCATTTTTATACCATTATATATTTTATATTATCACATATTTTATATTATTATACATTTTATATTATTACATGTTTTATATTATCACATATTAAATATTATCACATATTTTATATTATCACATATTTTATATTATCATATATTTTATATTATCACATATTTTATATTTTCACATATTTTATATTATCATATATTTTATATCATTAAATATTTGTATTATCACATATTTACTATCATCATATATTTTATCATATTACATATTTTATATTATCACATATTTTATATCATCATATATTTTATATTATCATATATTTGATATAATCACATATTTTATATTATCACATATTTAATAATATCATTTATTTTATATTATCACATATTTAATATTATCACATATTTAATATTATCACATTTTTATATCATTATATATTTTATATTATCACATATTTTATATTATTATACATTTCATATTATTACATATTTTATATTATCACATATTAAATATTATCACATATTTTATATTATAATATATTTAATATCATCATTTATTTTATATCATCATATATTTTATATTATCACATATTTTATATTATCACATATTTTATATTATCACATATTTTATATTATCATATATTTTATATTATCACATATTTTATATCATCACATATTTTATATTACCATTTTTTATATTATCACATATTTTATATTTTCACATATTTTATATCATAATATATTTTATATTATTAAATATTTATATTTTCATATATTGAATATCATTATATATTTTATATTATTACATATTTTATATTATAACATATTATATATTATCATATATTTCATATTATCATATATTTCATATTATAACATATTTAATATTATGACATATTTTATATCATCATATATTTTATATAATCAAAAATGTATATAATCATATATTGTATATTATCACATATTTTGTATTATCATATACGAGTTGGAGAGAGAAAAAGTGTGTGTCATTATTATGCTTCGTTTTTTATCGATTCTGATGTTTTCGCGGGTAATGGTCGCCATAAATAGTCCCTATAGGTGGTCTCTATTCTGAAGAACCCGTTCTCATGATGTAAATGTCTTATTTTTTTCGTTTTTTAGGGTATTCGATCCCCAGCCCCGCGGACTAAATGATTCGTTTGTTCAGTGATATTAGCATCAACAATAAAAGCAACTTTCTGTGATAATTTTTACAAGGTGGGGAAGCAAAATTTACAATATTTTGAGGCAGGGATTGAAAGACAGTTTATGACCAATTCATTTATTGAAAGTCATGCGAATTTTTTTGCCACAAGAAAATTTACATAACTCTTATGACTTTGTTTAGGGGCCGGGGTGAGAATACGGACACGGGGTTTAGGTAAAACAAAAATATTGGAGAAAAGTATATACAACAAAGGAACCAGAGAAGTAGTACGTCAGTACTGACTTCCAGTGGAGACTGGGGTTGAAGTCAAACGCTGAGAAGCCTATGCTTCCCGCAACTATTTAGAATGGACGAGTCCAAAATGTTCGTTATAGGTACGGCACCATAACAATAATAGAAAAAGATGTTATTCTATGTGTCCCTCTTTCTTAATAACTGCTTTCACACGCTTCCTGAAACTTGCAAAAGTGTTCCTAAAATATTCCCATTATTTTTTAATAGTATCTTGAAGAGAATCGACATTACTGTGTGATGTTCTATTGGTAGCATGTTCTAAAACTCCTCAAATAGTATAGTCCAGAGAATTTAGATTTAGGTTCTCAAAGATTGCAGAAATCTTGTATTTTTCTAACTGTGTGAGCTAACGCACTATCCTGTGTCTATACATAATTACCATCTGGCTAGTTTGCTTGAAGCTATGGCCATACTTAGTATCTCATTGTCTTGTAGTAAATATTAACATTGATCTTTTCGTCAGTTTTGTAGAATTTTATGGGCATTTTCTATCCATTGGAAGTCACAACACCAAAAGTCGTAACTTGAGCAGGATGTGTTGTTCTTAATGTCCCCTTGAGCTCAGCTGTCGATTTTGCGATGAATCATTTCATCGGTTCAGAACGGCATCGACACTGAAAAATCTTTTCATCTGAAAAAACTGTTACAATAGAGAACTTTTTCTTTGACAATTTAATCATTTTATTGCGCCTTTCTAATCTTTTTTCCTTAATAGCTGTTGTCAACAAATAGTTTGGTGTTCTTGTGTAATATTTTAAGTTACATTCACTATCATTTACTACATTCCTAATCGTTGTCTACATCAAGTTCAATTGCCATTTTTCTCATTGATCTGGTTGGATCCTTTTTTTAGAGCTTTATAAAGGCTTTGGTACGTTTCTTATTAATTCCGCCACTTCCAGACTTCTTCGTAATAGTTTTGCTTAGAGTCATCTTTTTCTTTACATTATAAATTGTCTTTATGAACACTCCAACTATTCTTTAAATCTCGTTTGGTGTGACGAGTGCATTCAGCAAATCACACACTTTCAAGTATGTTGAAAGTGGTGTATGAAGTAGCTAGATCGGATCTAAATGGCTTCTACAATTTACCTATTTTAATCAGCAAACTTATTTTATCCAAACAAAACTTGAATTTAGATCTAGGCTAGCTTCGTTATACTACACTCTCAGCATACTTCACACATAATATCTACAATAAAATGAAAAAAAATAACATATATATAATATAAATATTTGTTATTGTTTATTTATCTATGGACGTATACGTTTCGTCTCTTTTCAATCAAGACTCATCAGCATAGAAGTACGACTATTCACTACCGATCACACGATTCGAAACCCTGGATTACAAGTATTTTTCAACCCCAATCCAACGTTGCTAACCGATAGGCCAATTCTGAACAGCTTATAAACAATGATAATTTTAACACATTTAAGGCGGCGAGACATACAGGCATTCAACTTCTATAAGTGAAGGAATGATGCATATAAAGCAAGTGACGTCACGCTGTGTTAGTACTACCATTTACAGTACTCTACTTTTTAACGAGGAGATTCAAATATAAAGTAAAATGTTTATGAAAAACTTGGAGTAATGTCTTTCCTGATTATGCTTCTCAATTTGTATGACCTGGATGGACTGTATGGATTCAACAAAAAGTATGTTTTTGTGTTGATATGTTTGATGTTATGTATTTTTATGTATTTGTGTATATAATTTTATATATTTTCAAAGCGTAATTTTATTACCTGTAGCAGTATAACTGCGGTAATGGTCGTCTGAAGAGAAGAATTATCTTTGAAAACTCATGAGCTAAGGACTTAAGGATACTTTGCTTGAATTTTGAATTCTAATAAAATTTGATTGACACCTTATTTTATTACTTCATTTTATATAATAATATTAATGCTCTATCCAGTATATTGAGCTTCAGTTTTTAGCCGGATGTTTCACTAATTATAAGATATTAGTTAACGCTTATATCTTTTGTTGGATTGCTTCATATATATATATATATATATATATATATATATATATATATATATATATATATAAAATATCCGTTTAATTTCATAAACATTTTACGTATTTCAATTTCCAACACCTATAGTTTATTTTGAAAAAAGAACAAAACCACACTTTTTAATATTCTGACGACTATTTGTTTCAAGTCAATCACCCCGAGGAAGTCATGACATAAATAATATCATTGTTCCCCTTTTCTATTTTCCATATATATGCTGTGGGTGGGTGTGCATATATATATATATATATATATATATATATATATATATATATTAAATATTAATACATTACCTTCCCCTCGCTACATCTTGTCCTCGTTCTTTCCCCACCCCGTCTACACCATCACATTATACGACCTTTATGTTTACCTCTCCCACTTCGATACAAACTTTATAAACTTCAATAAGCATTACGCATGTTTCCTCCTCCTCCTCCTCCTCCTCTCTTCTAGTTTAAATAACCGCGACCGCTACCAATGTTTGCTCCCCACACCTTCCACAGATAATTTAATTTCTCACACTGCTACCATCTTTTTAGCCCATAACTTATCTGTTCATAATCTACATTTTCGGTTTACCTCATGCATGCACGCTCGCCCCCCTCCTTAATGGTTTAATAACTCCGACCACTACCATTCCCCCACACACACACTTTCCACAGTTAACTCAACTTCTCTCACTGCTACCATCTATTTGTAGCTCATAATTTATCTTTTCATAAGCGGTCTTGTTAAGCTTTTCTCTCTCTACTACCATTGTTTTAAATATGTTGTACTTTGTGTGTTATTTTCTTCAGACCAATCATCTTGAGAAAGTCTTGAAATAAAGACGAAACGTTGATTAATACATAAATAATATTTTTGGTTTTCCTTTTTTCATTTTCCATATATATATATATATATATATATATATATATATATATATATATATATGCTATTAAGTATACGTCGCCAAGTATCCTAATTTCCGTAAATTATAGAAAATAATAAAAGTAACATTAAACAATCTGTATAATATTGTGATGTGAAATGTTTATCTTCATTATACGCGGGTTAGGTTCGGCCTTATAACTTTTTCCTTTAAGTACAGCATGCAGACCTGTTGAGCTACGGAACCTCATAGTCGAATCTTGTTTGAAACCATAACTGTGTTCACTTCCTTCTGTCAGCCAAAGGCACCGAACGAAAAGAGAGAAGAAATCCGAAAAGGGCAAATGAAGGCTTCTTTTCCTTCTTTTCCACTTGTGAATATCCAAATATTTGCCCGTTAAAGAATTAGTTCCTTGGTGATTTGGGTAGTAGTATCAGGACTTTTGACTGTTAGGGTTAAAGCTCCCCTGCTTTCCTCTATTTATGACTAATAAAACAATAAAAAATATTGATCAGGACTAAATATTAAAATCGATGGAAGTAAAATATTTCTTTTTAACAACACATACCAATATTTTTTAGCTATCGTTTGTTAATAAAGGTATTGATCACAAACATAGGGGGTCGTCTTTACTTGTATAAAAGAATAACACACACACACATATATAAAACAAATAATAAATGTGCATCATATTATCACTTTACTGCAGTTTCAGGGACCATCCACATTTCAGCTAATATGAATTAATAGAATTCCGAACAACTTGACCATCTGAACATAAATTGAAACTGTGTTCGTATGTGTAAAGGCGTTTGTGATGTTATACACTGCTGATGGTTGGATATCCACGAAACTGCAGTAAAGTCTTGAGATATGTCTCATTTATTAATTACTAGCTCTACCTACCCGACGTTGCCCAGGAGTATTTCTACTTTCATTTTTGTTTAAACTATGCTGTTTTTTTTTACAAAATTATATTTTAAATAGGATTTTGAAACTTAAATTTATTCATTACATTTTTTAATTAACTATTATAAATAAATAAATTATCAATTAAATAATCGATACCTGAACTGGATAGACTCACATCGAATATGGTGTTGCTAACTTCTGATGCAATCCTATACGCGTCTAAGAGTGAGATACGTCCTAAGATGCAGTACTGCTGTCACATCTGGGGAGGTGCCTCTCAGATGACTTTTCTGTGTCTTGGCAAAGTACAAAATCGACTTCGCAATCTAGTGGGGATGATTACTTTTCTTCCTTCTCTTTCGCACAGAAGAGATATTGCTAGTCTTTCTCTACTCTATCCTCATTTTCATGGTAGGTGCTCGACTGAGTTCCAATATCAACCTAAATCTAAACGGAACTTCCATGAACAGACTTTAACAAGAACCCCACATTAGTGGAACACAAACTACGAGACTGCTTTCCTGCTGACTACAACATGGTCGTCTTCAAGTCTAATGTCAACAAATACTTATAAAGTTGTCCTCTTAAGCAATCTAATTCTGCCAATTTTACCCATCGTTTCCAATCCTCTCATAGTATTGTTCATCATTCAACTGACAATCTCATTAACCCTTATCCTCGAGTGGCTCTTGGTCTTGGTGAGTAGTGACTCCGTCGTATAAAAACATTCTGATCAGATCATTTTATAAATATCGTTATAATGCTTGAAGGGATATTGAACCCTTTGTGTCCGCAACTTATGCTGTCTTCATTCGGCTCGTTCCGATTTTGAAAATTGAAAATACATTCAATTTGAGATGTAAAGCTTTCTTGCCATATTGTCGCTCTCCACAAAGTTTTTATAATTCGACCATCTGTATGGAGAGATTCGCTTAACCAAAGGTCAATTCTTTCTTCGTTTGGCCCGTCGTCCACTATAGACCCGGTTTGGACAAATCATTTCAAAGATGCCACTCTTTAGAAAGCATAAGTTAAGTTCCGCGATATCCGGGTTAATATCTCACCTTTATTCCCCCGGCGCGCTTTCATTGTGTGTCCCTCTTCGCCGCCGAATAAACCGTCGAGATGGAATTCAAATTAAATGTAGAAAAAGAAATAAGAACAAATAAAAACAAGCAACAACACGACGAATTGATATTGTTGTTGTAGTTGTTGTTGTTGTAGTAGTTGTCGGTGGTGGTGGTGGTGGTGGTGGTGGTGGTGGTGCTGTTGTTGAGTTGATTTAGAAAACAAAACTGCCTTTGTTTTTTTTTAGACACCCCCCCTCTCGTTCTCTTCGCTCTCTCTCTCTCTCTCTCTCTCTCTCTCTCTCTCTCTCTCTCTCTCTCTCTCTCTCTCTCTCTCTCTCTCTCTCCGTGGGCATCTATTGCCGCCACCCTATTTCTCTGTTCACTTCTTTTAGTCAATGCGGTCTCCTTTTCCCTCCGATGTGTCAAATGATCGCATCTGTCAGACACTTATTAATCATCAGACCGTTGTATTTTGTTTCAGCGGATCAGGTTTAACCCCCATAATCAAGAAAGCATCACAAACCAACTTATCGTTCGGATAAAAAATACAAAATAGTAAGGGTCAGCTTGCCAGTGTTTGCGTGAACACAGGCATACGTGTCAGTGCAGACGGCTACATCAAACAACAATAGCGCAAATATGCATTTGTGCATCCATAAGATTTACACGTTTTGCTCTCTCTCTCTCTCTCTCTCTCTCTCTATCTCGCCTTCTTAGTTTCACTGTCTCTCTCTCTTCCTCGGTCTCTCTCTCTTCCTCGGTCTCTCTCTCTCTTCCTCGGTCTCTCTCCCTCTCTCACTCCCCTCTTTCTTTCTCCTCTTTCTCTTCTCTCTGCCCTCTCATTTTCATTGCCTCTCTCCTTCTCTCTCTCTCTTTTGCCTCACTCCCTTCTCTCTCTGTATTTACTCTGTATCCCCTCTCTCTCTCTCTCTCCCGCCTTATCATTTGTCCTGACTCTCTCCATCTCTCTCTCTCACTCATTCACTCACTCACTCATACACACACACTCTCTCGCTCTGTCTCTCTGTCTCTGCGTAATTTAGTGGATTCCGTCGCGGCTAACACAATCGGCTATGTCATGTTCCAACCCAATTGAATCTATTGTGGACATCGACGCACAAATACTTTGTTAATGGTATAAACCCGCTAATGATAAAACAGCAACTTATGTTCAATGAACTGTACACAACAAATCGTTTACATCTGGCATTTTGATTCGCCATTACATAAAAAATGGATCTGTCGATAAACCAGTACAAATCTAACCCTCTCTTTCTCTCTCTCTCTCTCTCTCTCTCTCTCTCTCTCTCTCTCTCTCTTCTGTCTGTCTGTCTCTCTCGCGCGCGTGCGCTCGCTTGCTCTTTCTCTCTATCTATCTATCTCTCTCTTACTCTCTCCTTCTCTCTCACGCACTCGCATGTGAATTCGGTATTAATTCAGATGAAAACTATTCTTTATGTCACACATTCTCAATCTGTGGGCCATTGTCCTAATATGGTATTATTTATTTTCTACTAGATGTTCCTACCCGGCATAGCCCGAGATTCATTAATGTTATTTTAGTTTAATTTTTCAAAAGGGTGTGTAAACAACGGAGAGATAGAAGAACAAAGCTCAAAATGTAAGGAAAATAATAGATAGTTGTATCTTTAAATTAAAATAGGAATTATCCCCCTTAAATTTTTAGCCTTTTAGGTCATTATTTTAAATTATCTCCATAATAATAATCTTCATTGTCAGAATGATTAATTTTAGAAAGAAACTAAAGTGAATTATACTTTTTTAATGTAAAGAACATACTACAAGGATAAAACGATAGAAATCGCTAGTCAGAATCAAATATCGGTTTTTCAGATGCTATTTTGGTCCAACATAGAAAATCCGACACAATAACTTTATTTATTAGATTTCCTGTAATTCCATTATTATATCAACTTAAAAAATTATGTTTGTTAAGTTGAAATTATATGTAATGTATGTTTCATGTCCAACACTAACTTTCACATCACGTTCGTTTTTATTTTATTTATTTCATTTTTTTACTTACGACGCCCGTGGAAATTCCACGGTTAATTAAAGAAAATATGTAATGATTTTTTCGTCGACTTGTTATACATTTGAATTAATTGAATTTTGTTCTGTATTTATGCGTACTATTAAGCAGTTGAGCGTGACATATACGAAGACGGATGACGATCGTATTAATATAGAGGTGTTAGCGGTTACACATATTAATATAGAAATTCTCTTTGATTTTTATCCGTATTCGTATGTTTTATTAGTCTATTTTTAGTTGCTTCTCTTTAACAAAGTGAATATTCCGGAGTGTTATGCTCTGTGGGTTTCCAATGATCACCCCGTTTCAACTTTGCGACGATACTCGAATACGAGACAAAATTTTTAATTCAATAAAACAAGTTAAAAGAAAAAGAGTATATTTTACAGAAGAGCCCCCTACCCCCTCCCTCAATAAATAATACCCTCCTCCAAAAAAAAGATAACAGACAAACTGCGCGCTGTTGTACAAAAAAGTTGTATTTCTTACTTAAGAAGATGGAATCTATTTGTGCCATTGAGCATGTGTATAAAAGATCGTTTACCTTATATCTTTGCCTTCACATAAACTCACACAGATAGCTGTTCACCCTCCCGCGATGGGTTCCATAGTGGCATTTATTGTGCATTTTGTACGCGATAGATGAGGGTTTAATCGATCTCAACGTGGAAACCTGGACCTTAACTATAACCCGACGCATGTCTAGACAAGACTCACAAAAGTAGGCGTGTACGCACACAGCGCATGACTGGAGGGTTTTTAGGGCGGGGGGTTCTTGGCAAAATGATTTTTTCCATTAGTGGCGGGGATCTTCTACAAAAGGTCCTGAAAAAATGAAAATTTTATGAGTAAGCAATAAATTAAAATAAATAGAAAACATTAATTTTAAAACTATGCAAAACCTTTCAACTCCGTGTCTTAATGAACACATACAAGCCGGGAACTGCTGTACATAGCTTGCACAGAGACGTATCCTTCCATTCTATTTTTAGTCAAATGAAACAAGTGGTGGGAAAGGGAAATAACTCAGTTGTGTACTTTCATTTGAAGCCATTTCTTTCCCCATTTCTGCTTTAGATGTAAATCTTGTCAGGTAAGAATGGATGATTAAATGGTTATTTTTAGGGCTTCACGAATCCAAGATTGCTTGCTGGCCACACTTCAGTTGGCAAGTTTTGTGCTAAAATAAGATACACTTCATCCGATAGTTGAATACAATATTTATTTCCCTCCCATAAATATCCATTTATAACATCGATACTTTTTAAAAGATTGTTTTTAATGTCGATTTTCCATGGACGAATCTATCTTAAGTTTAGACCATTTTTATAAGATTGATTGTGAGTTTTGTCTCAACACAACTTGTTTAAACATCTATCACAGCTCTCCATTCGAGGCAAATAGTGACTGGGTTCGATCCCACACAACCACAAGACAGTAGATCGCGTAGCCATTGTATTTTTGTTGTTGTTGTTTTTTTTTAGGGGGTGGCGCCAATCACAGTGCGTGACAAACTATTAAAGTTTGCGAATGGCAGTGTGTGTATGTGCTGTAGCGGTGTTTAGTAGTTCGTTAATATTACGAGTTGCGTCTGCCGAGAGCCTTCAGCCCAAACGGCTGAATTTGGAACTTGATCACATGCGTCGAGTCTTAAAAGAAAAGCAAGAAATATGAACAAAACTGTGTGTTTGGGGTTTTATATTACGCGCTAAATTTAACGTGGAAATGAATATTCTTGCGCCTGTGATTGGCTGAAAGTAGCTGCTGAGTGGAAATATTATCCAATCGTGAGTCGATACTTAAAAACAACATTCGCTGCTGCTTCAACTTCCATAGGGTTGTCGTGTATATGGATTAGAAGTAGTTTATTGTGCAAGCTGAAATGAATGTTTTACAACCCTTCAGACCTATAACCCTGTCTCTGTGATGGCGTTTGCGGCAGCGACAAGTAAATGAGTGTATCATGAATCAGCTGAAATAAAAAATAGGCACAAAAGATAGCTCGACACTCTGAGGGAGTTCATGCTACCCTGGACGGAGAAGAAGTTTAACATGCCATGCCATTGATCAAAAGCAATATTGAACTTTATTGAAGAGAAAGTGTCCTTTTAGTGAGGGCCAAGATCTGGCTACATAATAGTTCCCATTTCAACCTTCTAAATTACTTTTTATAGACTTTTTATTGAACTTTACTTAAAAGTCAGGTTCAATAGTTCACCACACGCGAGGTTAAACGATTTAAAATCCTGTAAGATCAAGAAAGAGGTTGTCATGAAAAAGGTTCTTTCTCATATAATCATCCAATTTATTGAGTAATCAATGCTTTGAGCCTAGTAAATATGACCTAATAAATAATAAAGCTATAGCTGTCGACCATCATTATTTTAGTATTTATAATATTATTTTAGTATCATGGAAACATAGTCTCAATTTTTCTGCAACAGGTAATTTATTACTGAAATATAATCCTTACAAGAAATGGATATGATAAGTGAAAGAGATCTCCGAAACACACCTGTTTACTTCTGCAGACAAAACCCAAGAGGATTGACTCCACTTCTCTTTTCGCCACATACTTCCTTCTTTAAGTTACTATTGGAAAGCAACCTGAATTGGAAAGTAACTCTATTACTAAGTGTTCATAGTCTATTACTGAAATATAATTCTTACAAGAAATGGATATGATAAGAAAGTGTATGACATGAGGTTTTATTTAGAGATCAATATCGGAGGCAGCCTCGTAACTATCGCTTCCCTTTCTCTATTCTGTCCTTTATTCCTCACATACCATGCTCGGTGTTTCTGACAGGGGGGGGGGGGGGAATTAATGCTTTCTAGGTCGGCTGTTGTTTTAGGTTGGTGGTATGTGGAGATTTTCAATCCTCTTATGATATTTATCATCATTTAACTGTCAATCTATCCATCTCATTAATTCTTAACATTGGGTGTTTTAGCCTTGATAAGCGGTGACACATTAGTAAAAAGAATTTTTATTTTATTTGAATTCGTTATGAAATCTGTTGATACGGTTCCCAGGCGGCTTGATAAGCCGATGGCGAATACTGGCGTCCATATTGAAGCATTAATGAAAACGCATGCCATACACTTTCTTATATATCCATTTCTTGTAAAAATTATATTTGAGTAATAAACAACCAGCTGTTAATAATATAGAGTGACGTTCCGATTATTCTGTAGTTATAATGCTGCGTCAGAAATTTAACGTTTGGCAAAAAAGGAAAGAACTGATCGGAATTTGACTGTCATGGGAGTTTGGATATGTTTTATAATGTTACCATATATTCGCATCAAGTTATCCATGGATATGTTTTATAATGTTACCATATACTCGACTCAAGTTATCCATGGATATGTTTTATAATGTTACCATATATTCGCATCAAGTTATCCATGGATATGTTTTATAATGTTACCATATATTCGCATCAAGTTATCCATGGATATGTGTTATAATGTTGCCATATATTCGCATCAAGTTATTCATTGATATGTTTTATAATGTTACCATATATTCGCATCATGGGAGTATGGATATGTTTTATAATGTTGCCATATATTCGCATCAAGTTATCTATAGATGTGTTTTATAATGTAACCATATATTCGCATCAAGTTATTCATGGATATGTTTGATAATGTTACCATATATTCGCATCAAGTTATCTATGGATATGTTTTATAATGTTACCATATATTCGCATCAAGTTATCTATGGATATGTTTTATAATGTTGCCATATATTCGCATCAAGTTATTCATGGATATGTTTTATAATGTTACCATATATTCCCATCAAGTTATTCATGGATATGTTTTATAATGTTACCATATATTCGCATCAAGTTATCTATGGATATGTTTTATAATGTTGCCATATATTCGCATCAAGTTATTCATGGATATGTTTTATAATGTTACCATATATTCCCATCAAGTTATTCATGGATATGTTTTATAATGTTACCATATATTCGCATCAAGTTATCTATGGATATGTTTTATAATGTTACCATATATTTGCATCAAGTTATCCATGGATATGTTTTATAATGTTACCATATATTCGCATCAAGTTATCCATGGATATGTTTTATAATGTTACCATATATTCGCATCAAGTTATCCATGGATATGTGTTATAATGTTGCCATATATTCGCATCAAGTTATTCATTGATATGTTTTATAATGTTACCATATATTCGCATCATGGGAGTATGGATATGTTTTATAATGTTGCCATATATTCGCATCAAGTTATCTATAGATGTGTTTTATAATGTAACCATATATTCGCATCAAGTTATTCATGGATATGTTTGATAATGTTACCATATATTCGCATCAAGTTATCTATGGATATGTTTTATAATGTTACCATATATTCGCATCAAGTTATCTATGGATATGTTTTATAATGTTGCCATATATTCGCATCAAGTTATTCATGGATATGTTTTATAATGTTACCATATATTCCCATCAAGTTATTCATGGATATGTTTTATAATGTTACCATATATTCGCATCAAGTTATCTATGGATATGTTTTATAATGTTACCATATATTCGCATCAAGTTATTCATGGATATGTTTTATAATGTTACCATATACTCGCATCAAGTTATTCATGGATATGTTTTATAATGTTACCATATATTCGCATAAAGTTATTCATTGATATGTTTTATAATGTTACCATATATTCGCATCAAGTTATTCATTGATATGTTTTATAATGTTACCATATATTCGCATCAAGTTATTCATGGATATGTTTTATAATGTTACCATATATTCGCATCAAGTTATCTATGGATATGTTTTATAATGTTACCATATATTTGCATCAAGTTATTCATGGATATGTTTTATAATGTTACCATATATTCGCATCAAGTTATTCATGGATATGTTTTATAATGTTACCATATATTCGCATCAAGTTATCTATGGATATGTTTTATAATGTTACCATATATTCGCATCAAGTCAGTGCAGAATGTCTTGCATAGAGAAAGGTTTATGTTTCCGAAATTTTAACATGATGATTTATAATTTGTATAATTTGGATTATTCGGACTACTATTCTCATCGTGATTGTTATATTTACAACGTTTCAGCCGATACCACCCTCGACCTGCTTTAGGTGCATCTTGTTGAGCTTGAAAAGCTTTCTGTCAAACCCAGAAATCTATACATAATTTTGGACTTAAGCCATTTATATAATCCACGTGGAGAGATTGTTCTCGTTCCGCCTGCCATGACTGGTAGAAGTGTGAATGTATGTTATTCTTAGTTATTATCGCATCTAGATTGGTGGATTCTAATATGGATTTTGGGAGCCTCAAACCTGATCTTGCCAAGATGTTTAGTATTAATACTATTTATTATTACTTACTAGCTGAACCCGTCGTCCGGTGTTGCCCGGGATAAATATAAAAGTATGGATTAAAATTTGTCAACATTCGAGAGAACGCAAATAGGTCACATCGGGCAATTGTAATGTTCAGTTTGGAATTGTAGAAGGGGGATATGAAGAAGAAAGGATTGATGGGGGGAATGAAGGAAAGAAGGAGACGCGGTTGTAGGAGTCTTCCTGTCCATCTCATGGTACCGGTATTTCCCCAGTTTTTATCTTTCTGATTAAACACCTGCTCTATCTATTATAATGAGCACTTTTAAAATTAAAGAGGCCTACAGGGCCCTATTAAAATCAACTCCCTCTCCGTTATCTTTGTATAAACATGTTTTTTTTCTGTGAGGAAATAAAAAAGAAAAATAAGCACTACTGAAACACACAAATATAATTAAGGTGGCTTGCTGGGCACTAATAAACCATGTGTGTTCGAATAGAAATGATGATACTCACAATAGTTAAAGTACTGCGTATTACATTGATTTAATAATTAAAGTACATTACATTGATTTATTTTTAAATAACTACATAATAACGTTGAATTTTACAAAAGTTGGCAAAAGTTTAACAATGTAAAAAAGTTGTTGTTTTTTTAGTTGTGTGAGTCGACTGGGATCGAACGCTAAACATCTCTGTCTTAGATCTATGTTCGTAACCACTTGGTCACGAAGGCGAGCAAAAAAGCTACTGAAAAATAGGTCACTTGAACGAAGCCTGTAAGCTGGCAAGCGTTTTATGTTACGATTTGCCAGAAGACGATCAAATGTAGGGATCACCCGTCACACGTTTTGGGTCATTTCTATACAAAAACATTGATTTTTTTTTCAATATTTAGATATTATGCGTGTGAAAGATGTAGGATTCAGAAAATGTACACTATATGAGTTCTGTCGGGTATGTTGGCGTATAGTGACTTAATTCGGAAGTCGAGTCGCTGTAGAAATTGTAGCCGCCATGTTGAATAATGAAATACTACTAGGAACTATGTTCGTTAATTGCATTCTCTAAAAACCGGAATGAGTATACGTAATAGGTAGAAATAACGTAATCAGATATTCTCGAAAATCAGCGGAATTAGCAGAAGCGTCTATTAAATGTGTGCGTAATGTTTTGCATTTATGTAGTAAATTAATAGCAGACAAATAGTAAATTTTAACGGACATTTTTTTGAAAAGTAGACGTTGTTTATTAGTTCCTGGTGTCGATGGGGGAGTGTCAGTACTAAAGCGTTAGGGGAAAGTTTTTGCTACCACCTATATGGGGTATGTTTTGAGTCGAAGATGGTGGGCAAAAAGTAATATTTAGTGTTAGCTGGAGAACAATGATAACAAATTTACTAAAACACGCTTGAGTAAATAAGCGTAATATAGTGGTGAGTTTAGTATCCTGTGATGCATATGGTTATTTTCCTATTCTTTAAAAAGGTACAGGAGAAAAATCGTCTTAATATTATAGATTAGATAACTACTAGTTATTACTAGTTATTACTAATTATTACTAATTATTACTAAGTATTATTACTTATTACTACTTATTACTACTTTTTGCCGTGCAATATGAGCAACGGCAAAAACAATATTTTTGTACTTGCCGCCTAGAAAAAAATCTCCCTCATTTATCCGCTTAGTGTCTCTGGCAACTTCCTCTCTGACGCAATATCCTCACTATTAATAAGTAATATATATATATATATATATATATATATATATATATATATATATATATATATATATATATATATATATATATATATATATATACTAGCAGGACCCTTTGCCCGGCGCTTCCCAGACAAAATATAAAAAAATGAATTAAACGGCCGACAGAACGTGCTTACACAAAAGGTCGTTTTTGGTGGAAAATGTATTTAACCACGAAAAGTAGTAGTTCGGAATGGAAAAAATGACGAAATTGACACAGTGTAGACGGAGTTCTTCTTCACTAACCGATAGTAGAAAAGGGTACTTCTGTCGGGCCGTGATATTTGTTAAATATATTATGATTGTCTTTTTATTTATGTTGTTAACTGCAAAATATAATGAATGTTTGAGAAATTCTGTAAACATTGATGTGTCATTATTTTTTATTGTTTTGTTCGCTATTTTTTAAGCATGGAATTCTTTTATTATTAGCACAAAAGTAACGTGTTGAATATTTTTAAGCATGGAATTCTTTTATTATTAGCACAAAAGTAACGTGTTGAATATTTTTTAGCATGGAATTCTTTTATTATTAGCACAAAAGTAACGTGTTGAATATTTTTTTTTAGCATGGAATTCTTTTATTATTTGCACAAAAGTAACGTGTTGAATATTTTTTTAGCATGGAATTCTTTTATTATTAGCACAAAAGTAACGTGTTGAATATTTTTTTAGCATAGAATTCTTTTATTATTTGCACAAAAGTAACGTGTTGAATATTTTTTAAGCATGGAATTCTTTTATTATTAGCACAAAAGTAACGTGTTGAATATTTTTTTAGCATGGAATTCTGTTATTATTAGCACAAAAGTAACGTGTTGAATAATTTTTTTTAGCATGGAATTCTTTTATTATTAGCAAAAAAGTAACGTGTTGAATATTTTTTAAGCATGGAATTCTTTTATTATTAGCACAAAAGTAACGTGTTGAATATTTTTTTAGCATGGAATTCTTTTATTATTAGCACAAAAGTAACGTGTTGAATATTTTTTTTAAGCATGGAATATTTTTATTATTAGCACAAAAGTAACGTGTTGAATATTTTTTTTAGCATGGAATTCTTTTATTATTAGCACAAAAGTAACGTGTTGAATATTTTTTAAGCATGGAATTCTTTTATTATTAGCACAAAAGTAACGTGTTGAATATTTTTTTAGCATGGAATTCTTTTATTATTAGCACAAAAGTAACGTGTTGAATATTTTTTTTTAGAATGGAATTCTTTTATTATTAGCAAAAAAGTAACGTGTTGAATATTTTTTTTTAGCATGGAATTCTTTTATTATTAGCAAAAAAGTAACGTGTTGAATATTTTTTAAACATGGAATTCTTTTATTATTAGCACAAAAGTAACGTGTTGAATATTTTTTAGCATGGAATTCTTTTATTATTAGCACAAAAGTAACGTGTTGAATATTTTTTAAGCATGGAAGTTTTTTATTATTAGCACAAAAGTAACGTGTTCATAATTTTTTTAGCATGGAATTCTTTTATTATTAGCACAAAAGTAACGTGTTGAATATTTTTTTTAGCGTGGAATTCTTTTATTATTAGCACAAAAGTAACGTGTTGAATATTTTTTTAGCATGGAATTCTTTTATTATTAGCACAAAAGTAACGTGTTGAATATTTTTTAAGCATGGAATTCTTTTATTATTAGCACAAAAGTAACGTGTTGAATATTTTTTAAGCATGGAAGTCTTTTATTATTAGCACAAAAGTAACGTGTTGAATATTTTTTAGCATGGAATTCTTTTATTATTAGCACAAAAGTAACGTGTTGAATATTTTTTAAGCATGGAATTCTTTTATTATTAGCACAAAAGAAACGTGTTGAATATTTTTTAAGCATGGAAGTCTTTTATTATTAGCACAAAAGTAACCTGTTGAATATTTTTTTTAGCATGGAATTCTTTTATAATTAGCACAAAAGTAACGTGTTGAATATTTTTTAAGCATGGAATTCTTTTATTATTAGCACAAAAGTAACGTGTTGAATATTTTTTTAGCATGGAATTCTTTTATTATTAGCACAAAAGTAACGTGTTGAATATTTTTTTTAAGCATGGAATTTTATTATTATTTGCACAAAAGTAACGTGTTGAATATTTTTTAAGCATGGAATTCTTTTATTATTAGCACAAAAGTAACGTGTTGAATAATTTTTTAGCATGGAATTCTTTTATTATTAGCACAAAAGTAAGGTGTTGAATATTTTTTTAGCATGGAATTCTTTTATTATTAGCACAAAAGTAACGTGTTGAATTTTTTTTTTTAGCATGGAATTCTTTTATTATTAGCACAAAAGTAACGTGTTGAATATTTTTTTTAGCATGGAAGTCTTTTATTATTAGCACAAAAGTAACGTGTTGAATATTTTTTTAGCATGGAATTCTTTTATTATTAGCACAAAAGTAACGTGTTGAATTTTTTTTTTAGCATGGAATTTTTTTATTATTAGCACAAAAGTAACGTGTTGAATATTTTTTTAGCATGGAATTCTTTTATTATTAGCACAAAAGTAACGTGTTGAATATTTTTTAAGCATGGAATTCTTTTATTATTAGCACAAAAGTAATGTGTTGAATATTTTTTAAGCATGGAATTCTTTTATTATTAGCACAAAAGTAACGTGTTGAATATTTTTAAGCATGGAAGTCTTTTATTATTAGCACAAAAGTAACGTGTTGAATATTTTTTAAGCATGGAATTCTTTTATTATTAGCATAAAAGTAACGTGTTGAATATTTTTTAAGCATGGAATTCTTTTATTATTAGCACAAAAGTAACGTGTTGAATATTTTTTAGCATGGAATTCTTTTATTATTAGCACAAAAGTAACGTGTTGAATATTTTTTTAGCATGGAATTCCTTTGTTATTAGCACAAAAGTAACGTGTTGAATATTTTTTTTAGCATGGAATTCTTTTATTATTAGCACAAAAGTAACGTGTTGAATATTTTTTAAGCATGGAATTCTTTTATTATTAGCACAAAAGTAATGTGTTGAATATTTTTTAAGCATGGAATTCTTTTATTATTAGCACAAAAGTAACGTGTTGAATATTTTTAAGCATGGAAGTCTTTTATTATTAGCACAAAAGTAACGTGTTGAATATTTTTTAAGCATGGAATTCTTTTATTATTAGCACAAAAGTAACGTGTTGAATATTTTTTAAGCATGGAATTCTTTTATTATTAGCACAAAAGTAACGTGTTGAATATTATTTAGCATGGAATTCTTTTATTATTAGCACAAAAGTAACGTGTTGAATATTTTTTTAGCATGGAATTCTTTTATTATTAGCACAAAAGTAACGTGTTGAATATTTTTTTTAGCATGGAAGTCTTTTATTATTAGCACAAAAGTAACGTGTTGAATATTTTTTTAGCATGGAATTCTTTTATTATTAGCACAAAAGTAACGTGTTGAATTTTTTTTTTAGCATGGAATTTTTTTATTATTAGCACAAAAGTAACGTGTTGAATATTTTTTTAGCATGGAATTCTTTTATTATTAGCACAAAAGTAACGTGTTGAATATTTTGTTTAGCATGGAATTCTTTTATTATTAGCACAAAAGTAACGTGTTGAATATTTTTTAAGCATGGAATATTTTTATTATTAGCACAAAAGTAACGTGTTGAATATTTTTTAAGCATGGAATTCTTTTATTATTAGCACAAAAGTAACGTGTTGAATATTTTTTAAGCATGGAATTCTTTTATTATTAGCACAAAAGTAACGTGTTGAATATTTTTTTAGCATGGAATTCTTTTATTATTAGCACGAAAGTAACGTGTTGAGAATTTTTTTAGCATGGAATTCTTTTATTATTAGCACAAAAGTAACGTGTTGAATATTTTTTAAGCATGGAAGTCTTTTATTATTAGCACAAAAGTAACGTGTTGAATATTTTTTTAGCATGGAATTCTTTTATTATTAGCACAAAAGTAACGTGTTGAATTTTTTTTTTAGCATGGAATTTTTTTATTATTAGCACAAAAGTAACGTGTTGAATATTTTTTTTTAGCATGGAATTCTTTTATTATTAGCACAAAAGTAACGTGTTGAATATTTTTTTTAGCATGGAATTCTTTTACTATTAGCACAAAAGTAACGTGTTGAATATTTTTTAAGCATGGAAGTCTTTTATTATTAGCACAAAAGTAACGTGTTGAATATTTTTTTAGCATGGAATTCTTTTATTATTAGCACAAAAGTAACGTGTTGAATTTTTTTTTTTAGCATGGAATTCTTTTATTATTAGCACAAAAGTAACGTGTTGAATATTTTTTTAGCATGGAATTCTTTTATTATTAGCACAAAAGTAACGTGTTGAATATTTTTTAAGCATGGAATTCTTTTATTATTAGCACAAAAGTAACGTGTTGAATAATTTTTGAAAATGAAAATTGTACAATGAAAAGTTCTAATCTCGCTTTGTGCATAGTTGAGTGATACGTACTTTGCAAAATATCAATTCCTGTATTCTGTAAATGTTGTAAAGCGAGTGCTGATTGGTTTGTTTTCGTAAGCTGAAACCGGTCTTTACTAGCGTAGTTCCTTGTGAAATAATTTACCCGGTGAAATTAGATGCGTGGCAAGGGTAAATAAGTTTGCTACCCTGTCAGTCGAATACATTTTGGTGAGAGTAAGACTTGAGGGTCTCAAAGTAGTTTTTAATGTATTGTCGGGATTCTAAAGGGAATACCGGTTACATGTTCATAATACAAGCATGGTCACATCCATATCAAAATAATAATTCACAGGCAATAGGTTGTTTAAATAAGGCGTTTATTGAAAATGTGTAATGAAAATGAAGCAGTACATTTATACGTATAGCGTGTGTATGTGGAATGATGAATGCTGTGTGTATATATGTATGTATGTGTGGAGTTGAAATAGTTCATATGATTGAAACGCACACGAGAAAATATGTTCTATAAAGAAATTGTGTACGCGAAAATAAAATGTTCTGGGGAAAAAATTGTCTCTGTAGGAATATGAATGCCCGTGTGAGGAAAAGTCTCTTACCGAGAAAACGTGTTTATGAATTTGAACACGTGTGATTTTGTGGGTCAGACAAGGAGACGAGCCACGTCTCCAATGACTACCGTCTGCCGTGGCCAGAACTGAAAATATGCTGTCTGACGTTGTGCACCGGTTTATATAATCAAGAAAGGGCAGATAACTCTGTGGTCGTCTTCCAGCGCCACCTGACTGTGAAAAGCGACACCTACTGGCAAAACGGTGAAATTATGTTTGAGAGGGGGGATAACTGCAGCAGTATGATGATTGAATGTATTGCTCGAGTGAAGTTTATGAAGTTTATGAAGGAAGTGGTGAGTTTCTTAACGTAGGGTGTATTATTTTTTCTGGCTACCCTAGAAGAAAATAGACGAGTAAAAGAAAATCAACTTTATATAGAATATATATATATATATATATATATATATATATATATATATATATATATATATATATATATATATATATATAATGTGTGTGTGTGTGTGTGTAAAGATAAATGCAAGAAGAGAGATAAATATGTACGAATGACAAATCTATTTCAACTTCGATTGTTCAATGCAAGGTGTACTCGGTAAAAACATGTTTATTTTTCTTTCCTTAAGCCAAGGCTTTTCAAAGATTAAAATCTTATCATCAGAGGAATTACATAGATGGATAAGTTGGCAGTGGAAAAGCCAACATTCAAAATTTGGAAAAATATAAAGTAATGGAGAGTAAAAGTGTGCGTGTAAAAATATGGAGTCTGTCCAGTTAATGAATGTCCGTAGATCAGGTGTCCGGTGAAAGGAGATTTAAAGATGAAAAAAGGATTTCGTAAAGGCAGCGTTGAAAATGTTGAAAGATGAAGTAAATACAATAGAAAGATGTTTAGTTCAATCGTAGATGGAACGCACTTATTCGGATGTAATTTTTAGAATTAGGGCCATTTTAAAATACTTCCGTGGACCGAGAATGAAAGTAGTTTTTCAGAAGTTGAGATTGAGCTGTGTATATTAAACGCAGGCAGTCGGGAATTTAAGTAGTGACTTCGATCGAGTCTAAGAAAAGCGGCAGCTCTTGTTGAAGACAAGGCCAAGTGAAGAAGTGGGGGAAGGGATAAAGATAAAAGATAAAGAAGGTGGGTGATAGGGTTATTTAAATCAACTATAACTGATGCTGAGAGAAAAGAAGGTGAAGGGTTTTTTGTTACTGCCCATTGCTAGTAAGCAATAAACCAGGTGCGAGTTGTTGTGGGGTTATCATAAACTAAAAACAGAAGTTAATTCGGGTCAGTAAGTAAATAATTCATAAAGGGGGCCCCGTAATTAAAACGGATTTTTATACAAACTCATATATAATTCAGAAAATTTTAAAGGGTGCCAATTGGGAAATTAGGGTTAAATATTAATAATTCGGACAAAAACTAGTATTTCAGAGTTTAATCTATAAAGACTTCCTTTGTGTGTGCGAGGGTTGGCCAATAATTGAAACAAGGGGGATAGGGATTAGAGTGTTGAAGTAGAAATGGTTATGGATTAGTGGAATGGAGGAGAATAATATTAGTTCTCAATTTACATTAAGTGTTATGGGTTAATAGAGTTATTAGATATGTTATTGGGGTGGTTATTTGTAAGGTTGTAAAAGTTTAGAATTACAAAATTAACAAATTATAGAATTTAAGAATTAGTCTAATGTGAGAGAGGGGTTGTTGGCTGGGTGGAGGAGTATCAGATGGAGAAATGAAATTTATGTATTTAAATTTTCGCTTGTGCCTTCAATTTGAGATGAGTTCATTTTTAAAGTTAATAATATTTTTGCTTTTAGCTGCTGTAGCTATCATAGATGTTTATAATGTACATAGTTGGCAGAAAGCGGATCCTGGAGTGTAGGAATTAAACTTTTTTTAATATTGCCCAATGTAGCGAGTAGGAAGTGTTTTTACTGTTAACACTTTTTATTAGATTGGATAGAGAGGTGCCAGTGGCATTGTTATTATTATGTTTGAAAAAGTAGATATGGTTTGAGATTCGGGTCTTGATGTAAGTGTGTATTTTGTATGGGGTTGTTATTATAGTATTTGTTATTTATAGTATCGGGGATTTTTGGGTTTGTCTTGGAATCGATAAGTGGAGAAGATGAAAGAATTTGAGGGGTGAGATCAAGGTTATTGTTAGTTAGCGGGGTTTGTTGGTTAGTGTTAGACTAAAGATATGCAAACAATATATGAACTAAATAACACCTATTTAGTTCATATATTGTTTGCATATCTTTAGTTTTCTCCCTCGCCGTGTAGAGGGTTGTGTCGTCTAGTGGATGAATTCTTTCTTCCTTCCTTCCTGTCGTGAACCACGCCATCCGTTGTCGGACACAAAACTCCACGATCGACTCACCAAACACAATTTTTTTACTTTCAATTCTGTTTATTACAAGCGTTAGTAATTTAATCAGCTGGGAGTCATTCACTACATCGAGAGGGAGGGAGAGAGAGAGAGAGAGAGCAAATCACTACTTTATCGTAGTACTTAACAATTATTTTCTTAACCATTCATAGAGGGGAAAGGATATCTCTCGCTTGTATTTTCTTAGGGAAATATTTCCCTTAAATCAAATTGCTGACTACATCAAAATCATGTCTGATAGGTTCGCCTCCAAAACCCAGACTGACGAAACTCGCTTCTCACGAAGAATGAGTGACGTCATGGATCCCTCTGTTTCCCACGCAAAGGCCTGTGACATCACAGAGCCTCTCGCAGGTGCACACTTACCCTTGATATGGGGTCTCGTCACGCGGTGGCCTTGTCACGTCTGTGATTTCCGCCTATGAGAACAGACCCTATTCTGCACTCAACTGCCAGTCCACCCCGCGTTAATTCGCGCAAGCCAAACCAACGATTTCTAACAAATACGTAACTAATTAAGATTAAATAGAGGTCAGCCAATTAAACCGAGTTAGAATGGGAGAATTGACCTTTTGGCGGTGCGGTAAGAATGTTGAGGGGGTCCGATGTGGAGGACGTAGGGCCGTGTCTCTTCCAACTGACGGGTTGGGATTGAGTTATGTTCGCTACGCGTGACCCGTTGATGTAGCTGGTGAGCTTGCGATTATACGGACAAAGCGTTGTCTCGGTGCCACACGCGTGAAGGGGAAGCGATTTTGTAGCCATGAAAAGATTGGCATGATATTTGGGGGGGGGGGAACTCGGAGTTATCGCATCGCTATGGGTCATTGTAGTTTAGTGGGTCGGTGGGGCCCACGAGAGCACCGCGACAGTGTGGCGGGTCTTGATGATTGTGAAATTAGGTTCGTATGAGTGAATTTGGTTCGGCCCGAAACGGATTAATATGGCGCCAGAGCGATGACATGTCGGAATTAGTTAGGAAGAGTGGGTGGGGTCAATGTGGAATGTTGCCAGCCTGAAGTTATTGTTAGCCCCCTTGGAAGGGATAGACAAAGTGCAGCAAGCCGGCTCGGAGGAATTGACGGATCACATTGGGTTGGGAGTTAAGGGGTCGCTCTGGTCCGTATTAAAAAGCATACGTAGTCGAATTTACAGAGAAATTAGATGGCTGACCAGAAAAGGGATTATAAGAATTTTAAAATGGGGGTTTTCTGTTTTGCCCTGTATTCTGTTAGAATTTAATGGATGTATGTGTGGTGAATTGTGTGACTAGGTACCGCGTGCAGATGCCCGTGGGGTCAAGTGGTCAAGCAACCTTGCGACAGGGGAACACCCAGCGTGTCCTATTATCGATTATGACAGGGATGGCCATTGAGCTGATATCGATCGTAAGGGGAATTTCCTTACATCCCAGGAAAGGTCATAAGGCCGATTTAAAAGGGTGGAACTGAGATGCCCAGCCGTGCTAACCCCTGGTTCTGACCAGACCCTGCGGAGGGGTGTGTAAAAATAAAAAATCTTAGGATTGTTTTTTTTGTATATGGAGGGGGGAATGTTGGATAATGGCCCTATGGGAATGGACGTATCTGTTGGAAATCGTTGGTTTGACTTGCGCGAATTAACGCGGGGTGGACCCGGCAGTCGAGTGCAGAATATGGCATGTTCTCACAGTCGGAAATCACAGACGTGACCAGGTCACCGCGTGACCAGATCCCTGATCAAGGGTCAATGTGGACCTGCGAGAGGCTCTGTGACGTCACAGGCCTTTGCGTGGGAAACAGAGGGATCCGTGACGTCACTCATTCTTCGTGAGAAGCGAGTTTTAGTCAGTCTGGGTTTTGGAGGCGGACCTATGAGACGTGATTTTACCATGTAGTCAAGCAACTTACATAGGGGAATTATTCCCTAAGAAAATACAGGCGAAGGATCAGTTCCCCCTCTCCACGAATGGTTAAGACTTATTTGATAAGTAACTACAATAAAGTAGTAATTTGCTTTCTCTCTCTCTCTCTCTCTCTCTCTCTCTCTCTCTCTCTCTCTCTCTCGACGTAGTGAATATCTCCCAGCTGATTGAAATAAAAACTGAAGTTAAATTAAAAAGATTGTTTGTCTTCCGACCCGATCATGGAGTTTTGTTGCAGCGGCGTGGTTCACGGCAGGAAAGAAAGAAGAAAGAATTCAACCACTAGACGACGTTGAGATGGCGACCCTCTACACGGCGAGGGGGAAATCTAAAGGTATGCAAACAATATATGAACTATGTGATTTATGATGTTTTAAAAATAACGAGTATTAAATGTGAACTGCCACGGCCCTTTCAGGGATGAGTATACGAAACGAGTGCCGCCGCGGCCCAAGGGTTGTGCTATGCAACATATATATATATAAGTGCAGATTAGTCGTCCGAGGCTATAGCAATGCGATGTGGTTGCCGTAAGATGGAAAAGTGAAAAGAAATAAACGCAGGGAGAAAGTGAAACTCAAAACGATTTATTAATAATTTCACGAAAACTGATTAAATACCAAAATAGTAAATACTGTCCGGTAAGTAACAGTTCGGCAAAGGGTAATCTTAAATTTTCGAAAGAAAAACTTTCATTATCAGAAGACAACAATAAAAGACCGAGTGGGTCGAAAAAACGGGAAAAACCGGTGTCAGAACATCGAAATACGGCAAGAGACAATTGGAAGTAGGAACGCAGAAAATGTCAAAATTCTATTAAGCAATTATATATTATAAACATTTGTTTAATAATATACTAATTATTATAATTTTATTATGTTTTATTTTATATGATTCATTAATTAATTTTTTTTATCTCCTCTTTTTTCTCTTTATTCAATTCAAATTTAAATTTACGTGTGGGCTGTTATTGTCAACGGGGGATAACTAATTTTTAAAATATATTTAGAAATGAGATTTGAAATTTGAGAAGGAATTTGAATTGTGTAATGGATCAAAGCCAAAGAGGGAACCGTTGTAACAGGGGAAGGGGGGGGGGGGATAAGAAGAGATTTTGGGGAAGGGGGGGGGGGGAACTATGGAAAAAATAAGAAAAAATAAACAAATAAATAAACAAACAAATAAAAATAATATATATATATATATATATATATATATATATATATATATATATATATGAATTTTTAGCTGAGGATTTTCTTTGGTCCACCCAAATGTCTTGTTTATTTGAAACTTCCTTTTATTGGTTATATCAGTAAAGGTTTTTCGGATAAAATTTCATCGGTTGTATCTCGTTGTTTTTATGCAGTACAGCCCCGTGTGGTGTTTGGCACCAGCACTGCCTTCCCAGCCTTTCAGAAAGATGTACTTCCAACACTACAGAAAAGTTTGATTATATATAAATTCAAATGTCAGTGTGAAGCTGACTATGTTGGTCATACTCTTCAGCGCTTGGAAGTCAGAGTGGCCCAGCATATCCCTGCATGTTTTCGCAGATCACGTGTCGTAAAGAGGAGTATATCGACAGACACATCCGGGTCTTTACAAAGAACATTCGGACGTTTGCAGAGCACATCCGGGCGCTCACAAGTCCACGAGTCATCCATTGGACAGCACTAGTATGATAATAAAAAGTGCGGTGAGGCGTACTCCGATGGATGCTTTCGCATTGTGCACAAGGCCCGTTCCAAACACCATCTAAAGGTGTTGGAGGCAGTGAGTGTTACAATGTTATTATGTCCATTTATTCCTTTTCGGTTTAATGGCGTTATTCAATCTCCCTTTTTTCTTTTCTTTTTCTTTTTTTTTCTCCCCACGTTACTCTTTTCCCCGTTTTTAAGCGATATTCGCCGACGTTTCCCTTGACAATGTGTCGGTCGAAAGGTACCTTGGGATTTAGTTTTATTCTGTTAATTTTAGTCGATGTTTTTATTCTTTTGAAAAGTTTTTAATCGACGATTAAATATATTGTTTAATATTTCCTCTCTTTTTTTCTTGTGATAGTGCCTCGACACGCTATGACTCTGTTCATCATATTTAAAACCATATATATATATATATATATATATATATATATATATATATATATATATATATATATAGCGATATGTAGTAATAAAATAGTAGTGATATGTAGTAATAAGTAGTAAGACTTGCGAAGGTTAAAATGAAGATATAATGATACTAGACCTTATTTCAAGAATCCTTATGATAATTTTGATCAAAATCTATTCCATGATTTTGAAATTTAACAAAAATTGAGGTGTTTGAATATTCACGAAAGGCTTCCATCCCCGTTCATTAAAATACATTAAATTAAATAAGCCCACATTTGAACTCATTACGCCTAGCAGCTATGTTCCAAAATTCATAATGAGCGGTTATGTCTTTTTAATAGTTAATCCTGTACATATACGTATATATTAAAATATAAGTATATATTAACATATAATTACATATTAACATATAAGTATATATTAACATATAAACATACCTAACTTTATAAAGATCCGAGAAGATTACCTTTCCCAGAACAAGTAAAATTAATTCCCCAAACAGAAAAGGGTTGCACCACTTTTATGTGCTCTTACAAAGATTAAAATCGAGATATAATTATACTAAACCTTGTCTAGAATCCTTATTCAAATTTTGATCAATATCCATTACTTGATTTTGATTCTAGTAAATGTCTCAATTTTAAGCTTAACGAGTTTTAAGAAATTAAAATTGAGAAAACCTTGCTAATGACTATGGATCAAATTCAATGAAAATCTGATATATTTGATTTTTTATGAAGATTATGCCTATACTATAAGCCCGAAAAAACTGTTAAAATACAACAAAGAAAGACACATTGACGAATATTTACGAATTAATGTCTAATACGTATTGTAAAAAATTCACAAAAATCGAAGGTATCTGAATTTTTAATTGAGCCCATTTGCATAAAACTAAATTAAACTAAATATAATCCATGTTACGTCCTCTTACGCCTACCATCTGTGTTCATAATTAATAATCATCGGTTAATTAGTGTAGGAATGAATCCTGCAGATAAAAATATATAAAGATATACACAGACCTAACTATATATATATATATATATATATATATATATATATATATATATATATATATATATATATATATATATAAATCAAGCCTCTTTCATCCAATTTGACATAATAGACTTTTATCCCGCCATTTCTGAAGACTTATTAACCAATAGTATAAACTATGCGAGAAACTTTTCGGATATTTCAAAGGAACAAGAAGACATAATCTTGGCTTGTCGGAGATCAATTCTAGTCCACAATGGAGTAAATTGGATTTTAAAAACCGGTAATGAATTTGACGTTCCGATGGGGTCGTTTGACTCTGTACAAATTGCAGACATAGTGGGAATTTTTATTATATATACAATAGTAGACCCTAATTTGATAGGCCTGTATAGGGATGATGGACTAATTATAGTTCCTAAAAGCAATGGCCCCTTAGTATCAAGTATACAAAAAAAGTTGTGTAGAGCATTTAAATATCTAGGTTTAAAGATCGATATTACATCAAATTGTAAGGAAGTAAACTTCCTTGATATTACATTAAATTTAAAAGAAGAAACTTTCAAACCATATACCAAGGACAATCAAACTCCTATATACATAAACGTAAAAATCCAATCACCCTAAATGCATTATTAAACATATTCCCAAAACAATAAATACCAGAATTAACAAACTATCATCCAATATAAATATTTTTAACGCAAGTAAACACACATTTGATAATGCATTAGAAAACAGTGGTTTTAAGGAAAAATTAAGATATGTTGAAGATACAAATAAAAGCAAACCTAGGAACAGAGGACGGAGAATTATCTGGTTCAACTATCCATTCTGTCAACTATCCAATATTAATGTTGGTAGAACATTCTTAAATTTATTGCACAAGCATTTCACCAAAAGTAACCCGTTATATAAAATATTCAACCGTAAAACGGTAAAAATTAGTTACTCGTGTAAAAAAAACATCTCTCACAATAAAAAGATTTTGGAAACAACCACTAACAAGAGTAAGGACAAGGAGAAAATTGTCGTATTGAAAGCAACTACCCGCTGAAAGGAAACTGCAATGTAGATAATGTAGTATACACAGCCACAATTTACCCACAAGAGAACACAAATGATAGAAAAATATATATAGGAATATCGGCTGGCAAATGGAAGCAACGCTTTTACACACATAAACATTCGTTCTCTAATCCAAATATCACTAATAAAACTGAATTAGCAAAGAATGTGTGGTTTCTAAAAAATAGGGGATTAAAACCAATAATTGATTGGGCTATATTATGTAAGTCAAGCACTCCGATGGGGTTTCAGACATAGATGCAATCTATGTCTGGAAGAAAAAATTAGAATCCTAAAATATGCAAACAACAATATCTTAAATAAAAGGGACGAATTATTGGCAAAATGTAGACACCGTCACAAATTTAAAATAACTAACCTGTAATTTTTTTTTTTTTTAATTTTTTTTTTTATTTATATATTTTTTTATTTTGTAAATAAAACCTATATTAACTTCACCATACTTTTAATTCATCGTCATATAATAAAACATTTTTTAATCGTGTGCAGTTGTAGTACCTATTTTAATCGTAATTTCCGTATTTTAATTTTTAAACGTATGACATTCGCAATCTGAAATTTAATCAAAACTTTCGCATTGTAACATAATTTTAAATAATTCTTATTCCTTTAAACGAACGCAATTAGATTTTAATCATTTTAATCGAGGATTGACTTCTTGTAAAAATAGGAAACCTAATTTATTTTTGTACTTTGATTTTACATATTTAATGCCACCACCCTAATTTATTAATTAACATAATCACCCCTTCCCATCCCTTCTATATTATAGAGACCAATCAATAAATAGAATATCGTTGAAATTCTTTTTATTTTTCTATGTTTTATTTTTTATTTTATTCTTTATTTTTACTTTGTTTTAAAATATATAAAGGTGTTAAAATTCTTCCATTTGGGTTTGAATTGTGGTTGGAAACACATCCGAGGAGACCTAGTTAAGGTCGAAATAACTTATAATGTGTACAATCCGAATGTATATTTAGTCTTTTTAAACCTCATAACTTATTCATGCTCTGTTTGAACGGACATAGATCTCTCTGATTCGAAATCCTATCGAAAATAATCGAACCTGAAAACTATATATATATATATATATATATATATATATATATATATATATATATATATATAATGTGTACCTGTATGCAAATTTTAGATATAGGTTGGCCTAAATTCAATTATATTTATCATTCTCTCTGCCTATGTCTTTCTCTACCTTTATATATGATATAATACGCACACACACATATATAATACATACGCGCGCGTGTGTGTTAAATGTAGAGTGAGCTTTAGGCCGGCCATAATCTTCGACCTAGAAATGTACACAAAACCAATAAAGGTTTTTTCTTGTCTTTTTAAATGTCCGGCTGTGAAACGTTTTGTATTTAATCCTGCTTCCGCCATTGTTTATTGTCCTTCCAAACGAAGATGTAAAGTAATTTGAACCGCTTGTCGGTGCTTCTTCGGAAAAGAATCTGTTTGATCAAGCGACCGTAAAGCCGTTGAAAGGGAAACGACAATGACGCAGGTTAAGGCCAACACGACGATTGGGCGACTGAGAGATAATCATCCTGGCGGCTGGAAAGAGCCCACTTCACTCCAAGCATTATTACGACGAACACACTTGTTCCCCTTCCCCCCCCCCCCCCCCATAGTGTTTTGCTCGTTTTGCCCCGAAAACCCAGCCAACCGAATTCAAATGATCACTTTTATTGGTCGCTTACCTAATATATGGTCGCTTATTATTTGCAGCGAAATGGCTTTCCGCATGGCTCCCAGGCATTTTCTTTTCATTTAAAACTAACATTTGGTCAAAAATAGAATTAACATTAAACATTAAAAATGGTAACTTATAACAATGTATGCGAAATGCAAACAAAATAAGTCGATCGGGAAAAGGATGGCCGGTATAAATAAATCCAGAAGGAAAGTTTTACCATTTATTTTTTGAAAAGTAAAAAAGGTAACGTTTACTAGTAATGGACAGGGTTGGCAAGTTTCAATAATCCGTAAGTAATCGAAAGTCCGAAAACATTGTTACCATCAAAAATGCGAGTTATCTCCCTTTTTATTGTTTTGCAGCATTTCGCGTGTACGATTAACTTTACTGTTCTTGTTTTTGTTTTTCAGATATTTAAATGTTATTCATTCTTCGACTGAACTGAACAAATAAATCGTTCCATAGCAATTTGTTTTCTAGTTACTTACTTTTCACCACAGCACGGTGTGGCACAAGGCCGGAAACTCGTGTATTAAAATAGTCGAGAACGGACCTATCGTCATTCTCCGGTACGGGCTCCTCAGGCAATGAACCAACTCCTAGTTCAAAGAATGAGGTAATGCCTGGGCGGATGCACCTCCTAGGGCCGAGCCGAACAATACCTCATTCCGATAAAGAATGGTCTGGCGGTGTCAATGCAGATACCTAGGTTATCAGAATGATGCCAAGGCGAACCCTAGCTGGCATAACAATTGGGGCGAAACCTCGCTGATAGGTCAAAGGTGAGGAGAGGAGAAATGCTGATATATATGCTATATAATAACGTCATAGATGTCAGTCGCATCTGTGCATATAAGACCCGTTCACAAATATAGCAGAACATAAATATATACATACTTTAATGTTTAGACTAATTTCTACTTTTATTTAAATTAGAATAAAACTTACAGAAAACGAATGAATAAACAAAAAGGGGTCGCAAGTAATCTAATGTATAAAAACACGAACTATGGAAATTGAATGAAAGCCAAATTCAGCATCCAATCATATATAGGGTGGCTTAGTGTGAACGTGACCCATCTACACGTTCATACCTTATGAACCAGACAAGAAAGACAAGAAAAATTGGATTTCATATGAACTGAAATGATAACAATTAAGCAAACCACTCTCTCCCAAATTTCCCATTGCGGACTGAAGCCACACTTGATGACCTGACCTCATCTCATGTTCGGGACATCATAAAAAAACTTGACACCAACAAAGCATGCGGGCCTGATCTTATACCAGTAATAGTAATAAAGAAATACATTACTGAACTGGCCCCTATCCTATCCAAACTCTACAATAAATGCCTTGCCGAATCTTGCTACCCTGATAGCTGGAAAATTGCCTTTGTGGTACCAGTCTTCAAGAATTCTTGAGATAGAACTGACCCTCAGAATTATCGCCCCATCAGTCTACTCCCGCTTTTCGCTAAAATCTTTGAATCCTTAATCAATCCGTCACCTCGTTAATGCTAAACTTTTTTCTGACCATCAGTATGGGTTTAGGCAAACACGATCTACTGCGGATATCCTAACAGTCATCTATGAACGCATATACCATATACTGGGCCAGGCAAGTGAAACTAGAGCGGTAGCGCTTGATATATCTAAAGCCTTTGACAAAGTCTGGCACAAAATGCTTCTCATAAAATTAATTTATATGGTATTACTGGACGAATATTTAATATAATTAGATTTTTCCTATTGAAAAGAAAGATTCAGGTAGTTGTCAATGGCCGTTCATCCAAACAGCATGACATAAATGCAGGGATCGATCTTTGAACCTTTATTGTTCCTGATTTTCATAAACGACCTTCTTGATGGCATTGTGTCTGAGATGGTTATATTTGCTGACGATACCACGCTCTGCTCTCTCTATGTGGGTAAATGCGGACGCGCACATATCCGAGGCAATCGTAGAATCCTTAGTAAGTGACATTCAGTCTGTAGTGGAATAGAGTCATAAATGGATGGTAACATTTAATGCTTTTAAGACAAAGCTCCTTTCCTTCAACAACTACAAGAAACCCTTTCAACCACCGATTGCCCAACGTTCAAAATTCTCGGCCTAACCTTCACAGATAACATGAATTGGAACAAATACATAGAAGACATTGCCAAGGCTGCTGCAGAGACATTGAGCTCCCTCTACCATACTAGAAAACTTCTCACACCTGACAGTATCCTATATCTCTACAAAGCCACCGACCACCCATCCATTGAGTATTGTTGTCACATCTAGGCTGGTGCGCTAGTCTCTCCCTCTTAGACAAGGTGCAAAAAAGAGCTTCTAATCTACCAAGCTCCAGTCATGTCCCATCGCCGCAATGTTGCACCCCTGTGCTTGTTTTACATTTACTTCAATGGAATGTTCTCAGATGAACTGGCTGCACTGGTGCCCTCTCGGTGTAAATACCCCCGACCAACCCGACAATCAGCAAAATCCCACCCCTTCACTGTAGCGGTCCCCAGATGCCGAAAGGCTTTCTACTCTAATCGTAGACTTCTAGCCTTTGGAATTTCCTCCATGCAAAAATTCAAATGTAATGTGAACAAACATTAGGAAGTACCTTAAACATGGTCCCTAATTCACAATAGCTCTTTATGTCTGAGTGGCAATGTGATTTAAAATAAAATAAAACAAGTATGCAGTTACATTAAATACGGCGATTGGACTGGAGCTAAGTAGACAGGGTGTTGTTTATTAGCTTAGTAGACAGTGTGTTGTTTATTAGCTTAGTAGACAGGGTGTTGTTTATTAGCTTAGTAGACAGTGTGTTGTTTATTAGCTTAGTAGACAGGGTGTTGTTTATTAGCTTAGTAGACAGTGTGTTGTTTATTAGCTTAGTAGACAGGGTGTTGTTTATTAGCTTAGTAGACAGTGTGTTGTTTATTAGCTTAGTAGACAGGGTGTTGTTTATTAGCTTAGTAGACAGTGTGTTATCTATTAGCTTAGTAGACAGGGTGTTGTCTATTAGCTTAGTAGACAGGGTGTGGTCTATTAGCTTAGTAGACAGGGTGTTGTCTATTAGCTTAGTAGACAGGGTTTTGTCTATTAGCTTAGTAGACAGTGTGTTGTCTATTAGCTTAGTAGACAGGGTGTTGTCTATTAGCTTAGTAGACAGGGTGTTGTCTATTAGCTTAGTAGACAGTGTGTTATCTATTAGCTTAGTAGACAGGGTGTTGTCTATTAGCTTAGTAGACAGGGTGTGGTCTATTAGCTTAGTAGACAGTGTGTTGTCTATCAGCTTAGTAGACAGGGTGTTGTCTATTAGCTTAGTAGACAGTGTGTTGTCTATTAGCTTAGTAGACAGTGGGTTGCCTATTAGCTTAGTAGACAGTGTGTTGTCTATTAGCTTAGTAGACAGTGTGTTATCTATTAGCTTAGTAGACAGTGTGTTGTCTATTAGCTTAGTAGACAGGGTGTTGTCTATTAGCTTAGTAGACAGTGTGTTGTCTATTAGCTTAGTAGACAGGGTGTTGTCTATTAGCTTAGTAGACAGTGTGTTGTCTATTAGCTTAGTAGACAGTGTGTTGTCTATTAGCTTAGTAGACAGGGTGTTGTCTATTAGCTTAGTAGACAGGGTGTTGTCTATTAGCTTAGTAGACAGGGTGTTGTCTATTAGCTTAGTAGACAGGGTGTTGTCTATTAGCTTAGTAGACAGGGTGGTGTCTATTAGCTTAGTAGACAGTGTGTTGTATATTAGCTTAGTAGACAGGGTGTTGTCTATTAGCTTAGTAGACAGGGTGTTGTCTATTAGCTTAGTAGACAGGGTGTTGTCTATTAGCTTAGTAGACAGGGTGTTGTCTATTAGCTTAGTAGACAGTGTGTTGTATATTAGCTTAGTAGACAGGGTGTTGTCTATTAGCTTAGTAGACAGGGTGTTGTCTATTAGCTTAGTAGATAGGGTGTTGTCTATTAGCTTAGTAGACAGTGTGTTGTCTATCAGCTTAGTAGACAGGGTGTTGTCTATTAGCTTAGTAGACAGGGTGTTGTCTATTAGCTTAGAGAAGTTTCCGCGGGATCTAACCAGAAACTATAAACTTCGTCGAGTATGTCACGTGACTCACATGTTTTCTTACTTCTGTTTTCTCTGTTCACAAGCATGTCAAACTTGACCCCATAAAGTTCGACAGGCAACACCTTTATACGGCTGATCGATATAATATGATATTGCATAATTAACAATACGTATTCGGGCATTAAATGACTTAAAAGAGTAGTAATACCAAACTAAAAGGGTAAATATTTAATAATCCTAAATAATTCTAAATTCTATAAAAATATATTTAAGTGATGTTTTTGAGAGGGAGATTTTCTTACTTTAATATTTTTGAAAAAAATCGAAAGTCATTTAGCAAAACCTCGTGTATTAAAAGATTTAACGTTTTGGAAGCTTTTTACCGTCAATGATTTTATAAATAGAAAGGATTAAAACAACATCAGCTTAACGACAATTGGTTATAGTTTTATAACAAGTTTAATTAATAATTTACTAACCAATCAATACCGTAATAATTAAATTTAGCTTTCAAAGTCTTATTCCAAAAATAAATAATTATTTGGTCAAAAAATAAAAAGCGAAACAGAAATTAAAGTAACATGACAGTCGGGCACCGCCGGGTAGGGACAGATAGTTGTTTATATTTATTTGATAATTTTAATTATTTTAATTATATTTATTTGATAATTTTAATTATTTTAATTATATTTATTTGATAATTTTTATTATTTTAATTATATTTATTTGATAATTTTTATTATTTTTATTATATTTATTTGATAATTTTTATTATTTTAATTAACTCAAAAGATTTTTAAGCACCCTTATATTCTCATTTTTCACTTTTGTAACATTTTTGATAAACAGCGACGCCATCTTTTTTAGAAAAAGAAAATATTTATTTGCATCACTTTAATCTGAAATGGCCATTTCTAATATTTCATTAATTTTTGCAGGTCAAATGTGTCAGTATTGTCTTAAGGGTGAGTGGGTGACGAGAAAGCGATAGGTGGCATGCGGGTCTATTTCGTTAGCAATCTGGACGAAACACTAACCATCTCTAGCGCGTGGTGATGGGCTTGGCTAAGTCGTTTAAACTCCGAACTGAAGGATGTGATTTAATCCTTCAAATTTTTCGTTCATTTTGTCATTTTGGCCTGGATCTTCTACAGAATTTTCTTTTTAGATAAGTCTTCGCATCTCTATGAGAAGCCTTTCTCTGTCGGTTTGCCAGGATTAAAACAATATGTTCATCATTAAAACGCGCATATTGATTGAACGCATCTCAAGAATTGATCCATTTTTGTTTGCTTCAGAACCAATGGCCGATTTAGTTTTACACAAAAGACACACGAAAAACAGATAAAATGCGTCTTGTAGAAAAAAGTATTCGTGCCATTGAGTATTTTAATAAAAAGATTTTTTTAAATATTTCTGCCTGCACATAAACTCACACATGTAGCTGTTCACCATTCGGCGATGTGTTCCACGCATTTTGTACAGATGCGAGAAAGATTCAATGGTTTAAGTGTGCGTCCCAGAGCTCTAATCGACGAAACTGGTCTCCGGGTTCTAATCTAAAACCTAACTCTAATCATAACTAAACGCATGTTTAGAATTACTCACAAAAGTAGGCCATGTGCGTGTATGCGCACTGCGCATGACTGGTGGCGTGATTTTTTGCAAAACTCATGTTTCCATTAGTGGCGCGACTCTTCTACAAAAGATCCTTTGGGTTCACATGTTGAGATTCCCACACGGAACTCATTTCCAGTTGACCTTCTGCATTTGATTAATATAAATTAAATAAAGTAATATAAATACACTAATTATGATATTAATATATATATACAAAATTATAATATATATGAAAGTATAAATATAAATAAATTAATATCAATTAATATAAATACACGCACAGATCTATCTGGTGGTTCGTGATTGGTGTAGTGTGTGTGAAGGGGGGGGGGTGAAGGTAAACTGAAGAATTCTTGGTCCAAATTATTTGGTAAGCATATGTTATTTATGTTTAAGATGTCATTTTGAGAAAATCATTTTCGGGCGTTAAAAATGTTTTTATTGTGTTGTTATATAATCACAGCACAGTCGCACGAAGCGCACAAGGTCATGGGGAATCTTACAGTTTAAATTGTATTTCAGGAATGTGATTCAAAGAGCTTCGGCTAAGTTTCTCTGATAATATCAATTTCCTCTTTTTCCTCTCAATTTTGTCTGTTTTTTTTTGGGGGGGGATGCATTTTTTAGCAAATTTTTTCTACAAAAGATAAAATTGGTTTTACTTGAACCCGCATTTTGTCTGTTTTTTTTTGGGGGGGGGTGCATTTTTTATCAAATCTCTTCTACAAAAAATGAAATTGTTTTTACTTGAACCCGAATTTTGTCTGTTTTTGGGGGGGGGCATTTTTTATCAAATCTCTTCTACAAAAAATGAAATTGTTTTTACTATAACCCGAATTTTGTCTGTTTTTTGGGGGGTGCATTTTTTATCAAATCTCTTCTACAAAAAATGAAATTGTTTTTACTAGAACCCGAATTTTGTCTGTTTTTTTTGGGGGGGGTGCATTTTTATCAAATCTCCTCTACAAAAAATGAAATTGTTTTTACTATAACCCGAATTTTGTCTGTTTTTGGGGGGGTGCATTTTTATCAAATCTCTTCTACAAAAAATGAAATTGTTTTTAACATTCAAGAAATTAACTATTTACGTTACCAGTTTCCTCTCAGATTTTGTTGGTTGAAATTTCCTCGTGGATGTGATTAAATAAGAAACGGAAATGAACTGTCCTTTACCGGGATTGAACTCACAGCATTTAGATTGTTAGAGTTTGCGTTTAATACATCCTCCTTCCCATATTAACCCCATTTACTACTTCTCGTCTCATTTGACCTTTATTCTAACCTGTTCCATCATGTCCAGTAGTGAGCGGAGGGACAAAAAAGATGTATAGCACGTACGCAATTGATGCAATCCTGTTACATTTTTTAGATTCGTTGGGTTAGGGTTAGGGTTATTTGAAACCGTACATATGTTTTGTATATGATGAATTTGTTTAGTAAGCGAATATTTTATCTGTTTTTTTATGAAAATTGCCCCAAACAAGGCTCGAAGCCACTTGATGTAAAGAGCTAAAAAGAACAAAAGATGATTATCACAAAGACAGGAAATGCCTTAGTATTGATAAGACAAAGGAAAAGGTAAGAAGAAAACAGTCAGCAGGAAGAGAGGTCCACAATCCTTCAGTTCTTCAGAAGATTCTACTGGAATAGGAAGTTGTATTATATGGAAATATCAAAACAGCGAATTAGTGAAGACCACTAGACGAACGAGTGAAACGAGCTGGAACAAAGGAAGCAGAGAATAGATCAGAAGAACACATGTCATTGTAGTATTTATATGAAAAGACTGAGACTAGTAACATCACGTCTGTAAGAGAGAAAAGGTGCAGAGGAGAAGAAAGGGTGAGGACAACCAAATTCGAGACACGTTTCTGCACCTTATCAAGAACCCTCAAATGGGACAGAGATTCACCAGCCCAAATATGACAACAGTACTCCATGCACGGTCTAATTGTAGATTTGTAGAGATAGAGAATAGCCTCAGGTGTGAGAAAGTGTTTGGAGTGATAGAGAGAAGTTACTTGACGAGAAGCATCAAAACTAACAAGTGTGGCCAAGTGAGTTGGTGATTCTATTTAATAACTAGCTGGCTTCGTCTGCTCACTATCGCTTTGCAATTTAACTAACTCCCATTCACTATTTGAAATCATTGAAACGAAACTAATCGATAAGAAAAAGAAGTCAGCTAATCAATGAGAAGACAAAACTAATCGATAAGACAGAGAATACAAAATTAAATTAATTAAATTAAAAATACAAATCACCAAATTAATTCAATTAAAAAATTGAAAGTTTTTTTCCTGCAACGAAAAGTCAGTCAAGTAATCGAGATGTTATTGTTATTTCATTCTCTTTCCAACCATGTAAGCCTCCCCTTCTCTGGTCATAAAATTAAATGTGAATACGTGATTATTGAAGTGAGTTCTACACTTTTATTATATATATTAGTCACTACTTATAAACGCTAAAAATTCGGAGAATAAGGGTTAATGCGATGGATAGATGAAAACATTTTTAGAGGATTGAAAAATAATTAATGAAATGAATAACATTGGATTATGCCAGTTTATGACGAGTATTTATTGACATTGGATCTGAAGATGTAACCCACAGGAAAGCAGTCCCATGGTAACGTGTTCCACAGATAGGAAATTCTTTGAAAGAAACTCTGTTGATGGAAATTCCGTTTGCTGTTAGATACACGGAAGAAGAAAAGAAATTCCGTTTGCAGTTGTGGTAGACCGACTGGTTCTTGGTGAGAATTGTTTAGAAGGAAGGATTTGAAATGGGGGTCATGTCAATCACATTCCATTGAAATAACGATAGAGTGGAGAAAGACTAGCAACGCATCTTCTGTGAAAAAGAGGATGCCGAGAACAGAAGAGAGTTGTAACGAAAAGGGGTGACTCACACTCCTCAAAGCTCCCAAATTGGGGTATCGCCGCTAGATGCACTTTTGTATCATACCTCGGACGGCTTGGCAAGTTGATAAATTTGGACAATAAAGAAAAAGGGTAGAAAGGACTGGGAAAATAGGTTTCGGGGTGGTGGACTACGGTAGAGACGAGCATCTTGCCCAAGGGTGTCCGATGTAGTTTAATGGGACATATTCTATTTAGCATATAGATAGAACCCTGGTAGATTCGAATAATGCGGTCAGAGTTGACCTGGGAGTAATGTTAACTTAGGGGTGCGTCCACAATCCTTAAAGCTCCCAAATTAGGCCTTTACCACCGGATGCACTTTAAGGTGATACTGTAACTGTGTTCTTTACGATCACCACATACAAAATTATGCAATGCTTATGCGTTATGTTGCTTATTATTCTAATGTCTCGTAAAGCCGTTGTCTTCGTTGAGGATGCCACGTTACATACGACTGAAAATCGGCACTTATTTGTTTTCTTTGCTCAGTGAATTCGTTTACAATCCCAGAAGAATCCCCTTCTTCCACAGGTTTCATCACAAATGAAGATTCGAAACACAAAAAAAAGGTTTGTACGTTGTTTACTTTTATTGTTGTTGATGTCGACATTATCTTACTCTTACACTCATTTCTTTATATAAATTGATCTCACTATTTGGATTTGGATAGCAAGACACACGACGTCCTCGTTACTCGCCTTTGTTCTGCCCTCGTTTCCGATTGGCTGATCGTATTTAGCAAATTCTCTTCTGGTTTTACACATTTCTTTCTAACCAATAAAACACATTGTATATTTTACAACTTTACCAACCGATTTCCATAAACAACAACCTATTAAAATATACTCAGCCTCGAATTCGAAAAGCGACCGATCTTACGTTCAAATCTTTAATTTATATTTGAATAACGCACTTTCATAACAAAGTCAATTTTCGTCGCCATTGTCAGGGCTATTACCAATTATCACATTAGTAGCATTAGTAGCATTATTATTATTATTATTAGTAGTAGTAGTAGTAGTAGTAGTAGTAGTAGTAGTAGTAGTAGTAGTAGTAGTAGTAGTAGTAGTAGTAGTGGTGGTAGTAGTTTTATACCTCCCAAGAGTCATTTCGTTCCAATATTTAAGTATAAGTGAAATTATTGATCAAAGAGGCAAAGAAATGTTTTTCTTTTTTAATTCTATGATACTAAATTATCCGAATTTATTCAAAACCTCCGACAAATGGTAAGGTTATTTTGGTGAAGCAGCATAGAAAAGACACACAGTTCGTGTCGTAATAACAACGAGTCTTTCTTTTCTTATTTAATTCCATTCACTAAAATGATGAAAAACACTAAACAATGAATGCAGTGCCGATTGGTGTTGGATAGATAAGGGATAGGTATAAAACATTTCAATACAAAGGCCGGGTGTATAAAGGTTAACAAAGAAGGTTTCTAGTTTCGTGTCGTCTGTCTCTGTTACACGCTCTCAGAGACGTTAAGCAAGCAATCGCCATGAAAAAGCGTCCGCCATATTTTATGAACTGGTGGACGGCGTTGATTCAGTTAATTAGCCTTCTTTATGGCGGCCATTGGACGTTTATCAAAGCAAATCCCAAGACGCGGCCCGACAACAGCTTAAAAGAATCACCGCCCGAACGAGTCCCGATGCACATAATCGTAGTTTACTGTCGACAATATAAAACCAGGCAGTGCAGAACAAGACGACTTTGATAGGGCTAGGGTGGTCTGTTCGGGTTTAAGGCGAAAGGGGAGAGAGAAAAAGAGATAGCTTTCACTCAAAAGATAGAACTGGGTAGGTGGCGTTGTGTTGTTTCATTGTGTGTTGGGCATTGGGTAGTAATGTCAGCCCTTGTTATACAGCGGATATGAAACGACTTGATACTTGCTGACATGCAATTACAACTTGTAATGAAAAAGTCACACACTGGTAATAGACTCAACAGTAACAGAAGCTTGAGCCGAGGAAAGATAGAAATACTTACATTAATCAACTGATTTTTACTGTCTTCCCTTTTCAGTCTCGTATATATATATATATATATATATATATATATATATATATATATATATATATATATATATATATATAGTAATTCAGGTTAAGTTAAAGGGTAAAAAAATCCGGAGAATCTCTACTGTGTGTATATAATAGTGCTCAATAATAAATACATCTATTAATTTATAATAATAGTTTTATTCATACTGTTATGGTGCCGTACCTACCTACAAAGAACTAATGGACTCGTCCACCTTATAAATACGGGAAGCACGTGACACTTGTCCTCTTCTTCCCAGGCAAACCAGCAATGGCGGTTGAGAGCAACATCTCCTTGTATCTCTTTCTTTCTATTATATAATATATACCTTTGTTCATTTAAACCATGTGTTCCTGTGTCATTCATTCAGCTTTACCCAGGTCCACAACAAATGGCGACGAGGCAATTCGAACTCTTGGGTCAAAAAACTGAAAATACCACGTGAAAATGCACTCACAAAGTTAATGCAGGAAACCGCACGCAAAAAAAAAAAAAACAAAAAAAAAACAAAAAAAAAAAACAAAGGTTTTTGCCGTACGGTCGAGAGAAGAAAAGAGAACTCAACTGAAAAAACAAAAAAAACACGTTGAATTCTTAAGTGCGAGAAAATTGTTTTCTTTTAAGAAAAAGAAAACTGAAATGGACATGTTGTGCTGTAAGTTTTAAAACTGCTTATCGAAAAAAAAAAACAGCTTGAAATTGGGTGCGCGTTCTTCTAGTTTGGGAAAACTAGTTAAAAAAACAAACAAAACAAAAACAACTGAAATTGAATGCGCGTTTTTTTTCTCTGGGTTGGAAAACTAAAACAAAACAAAAGAAATACCGAACACCAAGCTTAAGCAAGTATTGTTTTTTTTTTAGACGAACGTCATAGCGAGTTTTTTTTGACGAACACACACAAAAAAAAAAAAAATGAAACCGACACCACGTGCTTCATTTTAAGAACAGATAAGAAAAAAAAATGAAATGAACACACGTGCGTTACTCCATAAAAAAATGACGCACGATAAAAAAAGGTCAGTTTTATTTTCTCTCTCTTTTTTCCGACTTGTACTGAAATATTTTAAAATGCAGAAAGAATTAATTGTGAAACAGATTTTTTTTTCTCTTCGCTAAAATTAAAAACGTGTATAAGAAAAAAACATTACATAATCTTTTCATAACTAAAACTCAGCGTCTTGCAAACGCTAATTTAAAGAAAAGAACTTCTTATAAATTCATTAAATAACGAGAAAATATTAATTTTCAAAATAAAAAAATAAAAAAATAAGTGAATATACGCGTATATAGAGAAAAGGAAAAGTTTCATAATCTTTTCATAATTAAAACGGCGCCTAGTAAACGCTAATTTAAAGAAAAGAACTCTTATAAAATCATAAGATAATAAGAAAATATTAATTTTCTAAATAAAATCAGAAACTAAATGGTTCAATATGGAAGATATTAAGTCTATAATCGCCGAACTAACGAAATTCCAAATCTCCCAGCAACAACAAACTGAGGAAAGATTTCAAAAGCTTTTATTACAACAGAACCAAAATATTTTATTACACAAAAAAGAGTATGATGAAAGATTGGAATTTCTGATACAAACAATATCGCGCAGTGATCAAAAAAATGAAAAAGACGACACGTTTTCGCAGAACGAAATTTGGAACAGTATTGATAATTACTCATACACGGAAAATAATACATTTGAAGAATATTTCCGAAGATATGAAGACCTATATAAAATTGACTGCGGTGGTTGGAGTGATGCGAAGAAGCTACGCCTCCTTCTTAGAAAACTAAATACCACAGAACATACCAAATTCGTGGATTTCATTTTGCCTCGGAAAACCAGTGAGCTAACTTTCATAGAAGCGGTTGGTTTATTGACAGAACTGTTTAGTCCAAGAACTACACTATTCCACAAACGATGGAAGTGCATGAACCTGGTAAAGAAAGATGAGGAAGATTACGCTACTTTTGCATCGATAGTGAACAAGCATTGTGACGATTTTAGACTAGCTGAATTAAGTGCAGATAATTTCAAGTGTCTAATTTTTGTACAAGGTTTAATCTCAGGAAATGACACGGAGATAAGGCGTAGAGCTCTAAATAAATTAGAGAATGAACCAAGCCTTACGCTGCAAAAGTTGGCTGAGGACTGTCAAAGATTTGTAAATGTAAAACAGAACTCAAAAGACATTGAATTGTCCGGCATTGCGCACATAAAAAAGGTACATCAAAAAACAAAAGCTCAACCTTATAGAAAAATAAGAAATAATAATTTTGATGTAACAAAGACAAACCAAACCAGTAAAAAAATAAATAAATTGCCACCAAGCCCTTGTTCACGCTGTGGTAATCCACATTGGTACAATGAGTGCCCATTCCGTTTTAAAACCTGTATGAAATGCAAAAAAGTTGGACATAAAAGTTCGCACTGCAGAACGGGCAGAGGAAATAAAATGCGGATTCAAGCCACTAGGACAAAGAAGGAAACTGGCATGAACATAAGAAAATATGTACAGGTGAAAATCCTGGATAAAAATATAAAATTGCAATTGGATTCTGGTTCAGACGTTTCCATTATAAATTTACATACATGGAGGAGATTAAATAAACCTACTCTATCAAGAACAAACAGGCTGGCAAGCACAGTTACTGGTGAAAGAATTACATTTGAAGGAGAATTAATCACAAATGTGTCCCTAATGGGAAATACTAAAAAACTCAAACTACTGGTACTGAAGGATTCGAATAATCTTTTTGGTTCAGATTTTATGCAGGCATTTGATTTATGGAAGTTGCCGATAAATACATTTTGTAAAAAAATAAATAGTCGCGCAACAGAATCGGAAAAACTACAACGAGAATTAAAAAATTCGTTTCCAGAGGTTTTTTCTGGCGGTCTCGGATGCTGCACTAAAACGACTGCAAAATTCCGTCTAAAAGAAAATGTACTGCCGGTATTTAGAAAAGAAAGGAAAGTACCATTCGCCTCGATTGAAAAAATAAATGCTGAATTAGACCGACTGGTAAAGATGGGTATTTTATCAAAAGTAAAACACAGCCAGTGGGCAGCACCCACGGTTTATGTAAAGAAAAAATCTAATGAGATTCGTGTATGTGCAGATTTTTCAACAGGACTGAATACTGCCCTCGCGGACTATCACTACCCAGTCCATACCCCGGAAGAAGTGTTTACAAGCTTAAATGGAGGAAGATTTTTTCAAAAATAGACCTAAGTGAGGCATACCTACAAATACCGGTGGATAAAGATTGTTCTAAGCTGTTATGTATAAACACACATCGTGGTTTATATAAATTCGAAAGATTAGCGTTCGGAGTTAAGGTCGCGCCAGCCATTTTCCAACAAGTAATGGACACAATGCTGGGCGGACTCGATTTCGCAATAGCGTATCTCGATGACATCTTGATCAACAGCAAAGATATCGAACAACACCAAAAACATGTAAATCAAGTGTTTGCGAGAATCCAAGATTATGGGTTCAAAGTAAAAGAAGAAAAATGTGATTTTTTCCTGGAGGAAATAAAATATCTGGGTCATGTGATCGACAAGGACGGCAGAAGACCAGACCCAGAAAGGGCTACCGCAATAAAAAACATGCCGGCGCCAGAAAACGTCATGACATTACAGAGTTTTCTGGGCCTAGCAAATTACTACCAGGCTTTTATCCCAGAAATGCATAATTTGCGGGCTCCATTAAATGAGCTATTAAAAAAAGGTAAAGCCTGGGTATGGACACCTGAATGTCAGGATGCATTTAATAAAATCATAGAAAGACTTACGTCAGAGTTATTTCTAACGCATTACAACCCAGAATTGGACATAATCGTAGCTAGCGACGCTAGTTCATATGGTTTAGGAGCATGTATCCTACACAAAATGCCTGATGGAACCCATAAACCCATTGCACATGCATCAAGGACCTTGCTCCCAGCGGAAAAACAGTATTCTCAAATCGAGAAAGAAACCCTAGCAATAATATTTGCAGTAACAAAGTTTCACCGATACATACATGGTAGACAATTTACCTTACAGACAGACCATAAGCCGCTAATTACAATTTATGGATCTAAAAAAGGCCTACCTGTATATACAGCTAATAGACTACAAAGATGGGGAACTATCTTATTAAACTACAACTTTAAAATGCAACATTTGCATTCAAATAAAATCTATCATGCAGATGGATTGTCGAGATTAGTGCCAAAACAGAGAGAGACTCTAGAAGACACAGTGATTGCGTCTCTTCAAACAGAAGGAGATTTTAAAGAGATTTTGTGCAACGCAGTGAGAGAGCTCCCGGTGACACTATACGAGATAAAAAAAGAAGCTCAAGAGGATGAATTTATCACCAGAACAAAAATGAAATTGGTAGATAAGGATTTACATGCGGCAAAGAGTTTCTTACTCTGTGATGACGTACTCATGCATAACGAAAGGGTGGTCATCCCAGAAAAACTACGAAAGCAAATTCTGAAAGAATTTCATGTTGGCCATCCAGGGATAACCAGGATGAAGGGGTTAATGAGGAGTTTTGTGTACTGGCCAGGTATGGACAATGACATTGAAAAAGCAGTAAAGCTTTGTAAAGGCTGTGCCTTAGCGGCAAAAACACCGCATATAAAGCATAGCCCATGGCCAAAGACCGACCGTCCGTGGGAAAGAATTCACGTGGATTTCGCGGGACCATTGGAAGGATTTTACTACTTAATCGTAGTCGACAGTTTTTCAAAGTGGCCCGAGGTACTACGTTGCAAGAGTCCCACGTCAGAGGTTACGATAAGATTCCTACATGAACTATTTGCCCGTTTTGGGGTAGTGGATTGTTTGGTGAGTGATAATGGGACGCAGTTCACGTCATCAGATTTTGAGGAGTTCTGCGCGACGTTTCAAATCAGACATATAACGACGCCCCCGTATCATCCTAGGTCAAACGGCCAGGCGGAACGCTTCGTAGACACATTAAAAAGAGCATTAAAAAAGGCCGGTGATACTCCTAAGGAGAAGGCTTTACAACAATTCTTACAGGTATATAGAATTACAAAAAACATGAACATAGCATCATCATTATCCCCCGCAGAGATGATGTTTGCGCGGAATGTGAAGTCCGTGTTTGATAAATTATTACCTAAACATAATAATTATGACCGAATCTCTACGGTACCGAAGAAAAAATACAACCCAGGAGATAGGGTATATTTTAAGATGTTCAAAAACAATGCATCGTTCTGGGAACCCGGTAGAATTGAAAAGAGGATCGGATCGATGGTCTATATCATAAAAGGACCACGGTTCTCGCATAAGAGACATCTAAATCAGATCAGAAAAAGACTGTCAGATGACACTGACAGCGCCCCACAAGGAGAAGACGTGATGGACGTGATATATGACACCTTCAACTTACCAGCACCCCAGGTAGTCACACGTAAACGACAACCAAAAAGAAAACGAATGGCTCCGGACTACCTAGAGATAGATCCGAAAAGGAAACGTTATTAAGACTCCTGAGGAGGTAAGGCTTGGAAGGGGGGTGTTATGGTGCCGTACCTACCTACAAAGAACTAATGGACTCGTCCACCTTATAAATACGGGAAGCACGTGACACTTGTCCTCTTCTTCCCAGGCAAACCAGCAATGGCGGTTGAGAGCAACATCTCCTTGTATCTCTTTCTTTCTATTATATAATATATACCTTTGTTCATTTAAACCATGTGTTCCTGTGTCATTCATTCAGCTTTACCAAGGTCCACAACACATACAAACATGCCAAAAGCTACACATCCATGTAAATGTTTCGATCGTAGTTATACTAAGCTGTGATTTCATCAGGCTTGTAAAACATATTTGTTTTTTTACTGTTCATATTGAAGAAAGAAGAAAAAGAAAGAAGCAGGATTAAAATCTGTAACGGTCACATGATCAGATTGAAAATTAATATTTTAAACAGACTGTTAGTAGACTTTCTGATATTAAAGCTAAAACGTCAATTAGTTTCAAGATAAATATTACCGTATTTAAAATGGATCGGTGTAGCAAGATGGCAGGTTAAGGGGTGGGGGAAAATCTCATCATATAGAGAAGGTGTGAGAGGAGCAAGATGGCATTAAGTGAATAAAAAGGGGATGCAGTGAGGGTCCATCCCCCTCACCGCATCCCCATATATCCTATTATTATAGAATAAGCATACACAAGCGTTGGACAAGAACTTATAACCTTTGCCCGAGGTTACGCAATTTTAGAGACAATTACCATTGACATAGTGACTTAGTTAATGATGGAAATAAATTAAATTGGATAATTTTGCGTCTGCTTTTGTCTTCATCAAATATATCCTAAGTATACCTGTGTATCTTAACATATGTGTATGTATGTTAAGTGATTCTGATGCACTGGTATTGGCATTGCTACAATTGGTATCATATGCATAGTAGTCTGAACCTATGAGGGTGATTAAATTACCCTAAAATATATGTGATTCTTTAAATTAATTATATAGGTTATTTGAAAGATGGTTAATGTAGGTTTAAATGTATAACCACTTCCATTGTCTTCCCCTAAGTATTCCCGAATCTCCAAGTGCACTATTAAACGGGTATGAGGGCATAAACCCCTTAACATTTCAAATACATCTTATTATGATTGAATTTATATCATATGTTTTTATACCGGTTTTTCCCGTTTTTCTTCGACCCATTCGGTCTTTTATTGTTGTCTTCTGATAATGAAAGTTTTTCTTTCGAAAATTTAAGATTACCCTTTGCCTAACTGTTACTTACCGGACAGTATTTACTATTTGGTATTTAATCAGTTTTTGTGAAATTATTAATAAATCGTTTTGAGTTTCACTTTCTCCCTGCGTTTATTTCTTTTCACTTTTCCATCTTACGGCAACCACATCGCATTGCTATAGCCTCGGACGACTAATCTGCACTTATATATATATTACTACAAATATTTTTTATTAAAAATACAGACGATATCGTTTCGGGCTATTTGCCCTCATCAATGCAAGAGTGGTGGTTGTAAGCAGTCGCATGGGATCGAACACAGTTCATAAATTCAGGCTAGAATTACGAAACAAACGCGCGGGGCCAGTAGCAGGACCCATGTCCCGTCGTTGCCCGGGATAAATATGAATTAATTTTTTTTAAATATAAGGATTAGAGTATTAATTCGTCAAAAAGCAGTTGAAAACAAGCCTGTAATTTTGGTGATTAAAGTAGGATTTATCGATGTTTTGAATCAAACAAAATAGATTTCTCTGTGTTTTGGGTGACTGCCTCCCCCCTACGATTGTAAGTAGCGGGTTATTCGGACAAATAAAAACCACTGCCCCCCCCCCCCAAGGAAAGATGGTTCAATAATATGCGTGAAGCTTTCCAATGTCAGTGAAGGAAAAATACTTCTAGATTGAGGCAATTTTTATCTCAATCCGTAGTGCCCATTTTGGTGGGAGATTGAATTTACCAACATTGAAAATCGATCTTTTGTCTAAGTTTTGCCTTGATTTTAATATATGGTGATTGATTTAAGGAATTTGTTGTGGCTATTTTGTTTTCGATTTATCGACTATTAAGTAATCTGCACTTTTACTATTGACTATGTTGTTGCTATTTCGTTTCCTTCTCACGAGGGGAGGGTTATACAATGGTGATGTGTAATGTGTTGAAAATCAATCTCCTGAGGAAAAAAGTGCCGCAGTTTAGAGGGATTTATTATTAATGTGTGGAAAATCTATCTCATTGGGAAAAGAAATTGTCGCAGGATTTCTTCTAAAATTGACAAATAGTTAAATAGAGGCAAAGTAATTTTTTAAATTTCGCAATCTAGAAAGATTTTTCCTTCACTGGCTTAGAAGAGAAAAGACAAAGTAACGGATACTGCACTTTAAGTTGAAGTATATTTAGAAAAGTAGAAATTATTTTTTTTTTTAAATATCAGTAGCAGTTACAGCGTCGAAGAAAGTATGTAAAAAAGTTATGAAATGAATTAGAATAATGTTCGGTATGAATTAGTATCGAATAATTTTCGATGAATAGAAAATGTAAATGAAAATAATGATTTTAATTGTGACGCCAGTCTGTGTTTGAAATTGATTTCGAAGCCTTTTAACTGTCGTGAATTAAACAAAGGACGTTATTCATAACTGGCGTATAATCATGATAATAAAGGTATACTTAAATAAATCGACGAATGCTAATTTAAATAGAATGTGAGCAGAAAAATTGTACGTATCTGTTTAATGAAGGTACTGTTGTGTGCTGCGATTATTTAATTCGGCGAAAATGTAAACACGTTTTTTTTTTAGAAATTGTTGCGAATGAATAGAAAGAGAGGGAAGAGAGAGAATGCATGGTTATAATAGGTAAATCTAAAGAAGAAAAGAAAACGTCTTACGTAAAGTACCCCGACCCTCAAATAAAAAAAGAAGAATACCTCACGTGAAAATGAAAACACGAATGTTGGATTAATGTTGTATATGTATTGATGGTCAAAAGTGAAACAATGAACTTGTGTTGTCTGTTAATTTTTAGTGGAAGGTTTGTAGAGAAACTGATATTACGTGATTCCATGGAATTGGTATCAACAAATGAATGTTGTCGAAGTGAACACTGCAGATTTTTACGCCTTAAAGATGTTATGTATTAAATTGTCTACGTGTTTAAGTTAAAAAATGAAATTATACCTGAAGCAATCGAAGATTGCTAAAGGAAATGTCTGAAGTTGATTCGATTAAGAGATTGTAGCCGCCATTTTTAATCCAATATAACTGATTAAGTTCGTTAAATATATTCCGTAAATTCTGTAAATTAAATAATCGCAGCACACAACAGTACCTTCATTAAACGTACAATTTTTCTGCTCACATTTTATATAAATTAGCATTCGTCGATTTATCTAAGTATATCTTTATTATCATGATTATACGCCAGTTATGGAATAGATAATAGTTAAAAATAACGTAATCCGATATTCTCAAAAATCAGTGGAATATGATAGAGCATCTATTAAATTTGTGCGGAATGTATTGTATTATGTATTAAATTAATAGAAAGTGAATAGAAAACAATAACGGTTACGTTTTTCTAAAGTTTTCGTTGTGTATTACTTCCACGGTGATGAAAGGGAGAGTGAAAGCAGAAAAATATTAGAGGGAAAAGTTTTTGCTACCATCTCTATGGGGTATGTTTTGGGAAGAGTCTGATAGTAGTATTTATTGTAAGGTGGTGGAAATAAGCATACATTTCTTCAAGTACGCTCGAGTGAATACGTTGAATGGAGTGGCGAGTTTAGTAGCCTATAGTGCATGTGGTTTTCTTACTCTCGCCAAAAGCACAGGGTGAAAAACGTCTTCATTTTATATATATATATATATATATATATATATATATATATATATATATATATATATATATATATGAAGATAGATGAAAGAAGAGGGATAAACATGTACGAATGACAAGTGTATTTCAACTTCGATTGTTCAATGCAAGGTTCTTTGGTCAGAAGAGGTTTTGACTCTCTGTGAAGAATACAACCGAAACATGTATGCACATATGTAACCAATAATGTTTGTATAAATAAAAATGTATACTTAAGAACAGCTCTACTTGTATATTGAGCACTTTTTATAAACACTTGAGTTCCAACGGATTTACATCTAAAGAAACTAATACAATGCGTGTACTATATATATATATATATATATATATATATATATATATATATATATATATATATATATATATATATATATATATATAAGGACTAAAAGTATATATATGTATATATATATAATTTTTACATTTTTTTATTTTTATATTTTGATACGTTGATATTTTTTATATTTTTAATATAAAACTAAAACTAAAAATACATTAATCACCTAAAATGTAGTGTAATGGATTCGTCCAAACACTTTAAAATGCAGCAACATTTTTTGTAAGTAACGGATAAATTTTATTAGACAGACGAACAACACAGGTAAGGGGGACATGTTTATTTTTTTATTTTTTTAATAACTAATATAAGTTAGCAAAACATTTATACGGAACAAAACTTAGATTTAGTATACGGAACGTTTATGTGTTTGTCTTTTAAGGGAAGTGGGGTCTGATCAACTCTGCTGGGAAGCCATGAAATTAAATACTGTCTTGTTTATAAATTCCCGAAACAGTTTTTCATGGTAAACAACTGATGATCCCTTAAATAATGTTAGAAGCAAACTAATATAATAACTGTAAAAATTAAATTGACTTACATGAGTGATTTTCCACTGAACGACTTCGGACTTAAAGTTTTTTTGTTTTTGTTTTTGTTTTTTTCCTTATATAGTTTTAATGGTTGAGATACTTCCGAGACTATATATATATATATATATATATATATATATATATATATATATATATATATATATATATATATATATATATATATATATATATATATATAAGAAGAAGGCACTCAAACATACATTTTTAAGCCACTTGCTTTATTATTTCCCCCTTGCAATGGGGCTCCTCCGGTGCTTTCAGATGGATTCCCATTCGTTTATTGAAAACATGAAAATATTTACACCGTCATAAGACTTTCAGAGGGAGGGAATGTGGAAGGAAGTGTTTACAATTCCCATCAGGAAGAAGTAACTTACAGCAGACAACAGTATACAAATCTAGTCCCTTCCCCCCTGGATATTCTCACGGCATTCGAGTGGTAAGCCACCATGAAGCATCTGACGAGCCCTGGTCCAAAGGCGAAATAAATTATAACAAAAACGGCTTTAAAATCTTTGTTTGATTTTTTTCTTACCTTTATTCTTCCTCTGCATTAGATTGAGCTTTCTTAATCAAGATCTCCTATCTCCATCCTTCATGGATCCAACATACTATATATATATATATATATATATATATATATATATATATATATAATCCAGGCAAGGTAAACATCCACAGGATAGAAATCCAAAGAATTTCAACCGAGCTTATAAAAAGTACTCAATATCAAATAGAGCTTTCATATATGTTTTTTTTTTCTATTTATACAGACATGTACAAAATCTGCGACACCTGTTGATCGATAACACCGACATGTCTGTGTAGATAAAAATAATCATATATATATATATATATATATATATATATATATATATATATATATATATATATAAACACATCACTCAATATATTATTTTTTTATAATAATATTTGAGAACCAGAAACATTTTTTTAATTAGAATCTTTTCAAATTACTTTCCGTTGACCTCTTTTCGTTTCATGATTCCGATTTTTTTGTCTGGTGTTGTTGTTCTGGCTTGTGACCGTTAACTTTCGTATGTTGATTTTAATTTTCCAAAGTTCAGATTAAAATAAATGTTATTTATTTTTTAAATTGTTATGTTGTTGTTTTTTTCAAAAAATAATAACACTATTACGAAACAATGTTTTAAAAAATATGTCTACACCTGTACTGATTCAAACTAGCGTAACTGGATTGTTCTTTCTGACATCACTAATTCCACTGTCACGAAAAAACACTTTGCATTGACAAAGAAATTTTTTATTTTCGAAAGCGCAGATTAAAATGAATTTTATTTATTTAAAACTACACATGATTATGGTTTTCTCAAAAAATATATATAGGTATAATCATATTATTGTCTGTCCCTAATTCAATACAAAATGATAAAATTAAACTAAATAAAAAAGAAATTTAAAAGAAATATTAAAACAGAAAATGAAATGATAAACAAACGTTATTTTAGGCGCGCACATATCCGAGGCAATGACTGAATTCTTAATAAAGTCTGCAGTAGAATAGGGTCATACATGGATGGTAACATTTAATGCTGCTAAGACAATGCTCCTTTCCTTCAACAACTGCAAGAAACATATTTAACCACCGATTGTCATGGCAAATAACACCCTTCTTGAGAGTCTGACGTTCAAACTCATCGGCCTAACATTCACAGGTAGCATGAATTGGAACAAATACATAGTAGACATTGCCAAGGCTGCTACAAGGAAAGTGGGCTCCATCTACCGTGCTAGAAAACTTCTCACACCTGACAGTATCCTATATCTCTACAGAGTCACCTTCCGCTCATGCATGGAGTATTGTTGTCACATCTGGGCTGGTGCCCCGTCCGCTAGTCTCTCCCTCTTAGACAAGGTCCCAAAAAGAGTGGCTCATCTAATAGATCCCTCACTATCTACCAAGCTCTAGCCCCTGTCCCATCGCCACAATGTTGCATCCTTGTGTTTGTTTTACAAGTATTTTAGTGGAATGTGCTCCGATAAACTTGCTGTTCTGGTGCCCCTTAGACGTAAACACACCTGACACTAGCTAAATCCCATCCATTCACTGTGGAATTCCCCAGATGCCGAAGTGCCTTCTACTTCAATAGCTTCTTTCCTCGTGCTGTGGGCCTTTGGAACTCCTGTCCTCCCTGCTCCCTGTTTCCTGGACTGTACCGACATACAGAAATGTAAAACTAATGTAAAAAGGCATCTCGCAGCACAGCTTCCAATTTAGGATAACTCTCCAAAACTTTCACCCTGATTCTCAGTCGCCCCTTACGTCTACAGTGGCACTTGCCTTATTTGGGATGAACTATGTCAACAAAAAAAAAGAAGAATTTAAAGCCAGACGATTAAGTGATAAAATACATTTTATTTCATTTTGACATTTTTTTAAATTGTTTCATTTAATAAATTACATTTAGATATATTTACTATTTCTGGTGGTTAATTCAACACATCAAATTATTTTATTTTATTTTGACATATTTTTAAATTGTTTCAATTATTGAATTACATTTAGATATATTTACTATTTCTGGTGGTTAATTCAACACATCAAATTATTTTATTTTATTTTGACATTTTTTTTAATTGTTTCATGTAATAAATTACATTTAGATATATTTACTATTTCTGGTGGATAATTCAACACATCAAATTAATTTATTTTATTTTGACATTTTTTTAAATTGTTTCATTTTATAAATTACATTTAGATATATTTACTATTTCTGGTGGTTAATTCAACACATCAAATTATTTTATTTTATTTTGACATATTTTTTAATTGTTTCATGTAATAAATTACATTTAGATATATTTACTATTTCTGGTGGATAATTCAACACATCAAATTAATTTATTTTATTTTGACATTTTTTTAAATTGTTTCATTTAATAAATTACATTTAGATATATTTACTATTTCTGGTGGTTAATTCAACACATCAAATTAATTTATTTTATTTTTACATATTTTTTAATTGTTTCAATTATTAAATTACATTTAGATATATTAACTATTTCTGGTGGTTAATTCAACACATCAAATTAATTTATTTTATTTTGACATATTTGTGAAATTGTTTCAATTATTAAATTACATTTAGATATATTTACTATTTCTGGTATTTAATTCACACATCAAATAAATTTATTTTATTTTGACATATTTTTTAAATTGTTTCAATTATTAAATTACATTTAGATATATTTACTATTTCTGGTGGTTAATTCAACACATCAAATTAATTTATTTTATTTTGACATATTTTTAAATTGTTTCAATTATTAAATTACATTTAGATATATTTACTATTTTTGGTGGTTAATTCAACACATCAAATTATTTTATTTTATTTTGACATATTTTTTAAATTATTTCAATTATTAAATTACATTAAGATATATTTACTATTTCTGGTGGTTAATTCAACACATCAAATTAATTTATTTTATTTTGACATTTTTTTAAATTGTTTCATTATTAAATTACATTTAGATATATTTACTATTTCTGGTGGTTAATTCAACACATCAAATTATTTTATTTTATTTTGACATATTTTTTAAATTGTTTCAATTATTAAATTACATTTAGATATATTTACTATTTCTGGTGGTTAATTATACACATCAAATTAATTTATTTTATTTTGACATGTTTTTAAATTGTTTCATTTAATAAATTACATTTAGATATATTTACTATTTCTGGTGGTTAATTCAACACATCAAATAAATTTATTTTATTTTGACATATTTTTAAATTGTTTCAATTATTAAATTACATTTAGATATATTTACTATTTCTGGTGGTTAATTCAACACATAAAATTAATTTATTTTATTTTGACATTTTTTTAAATTGTTTCATTTAATAAATTACATTTAGATATATTTACTATTTCTGGTGGTTAATTCAACACATCAAATTATTTTATTTTATTTTGACATATTTTTTAAATTGTTTCAATTATTAAATTACATTTAGATATATTTACTATTTCTGGTGGTTAATTCAACACATCAAATTAATTTTTTTTTTGATTTGACATTTTTTTTAATTGTTTCATTTAAAAAATTACATTTAGATATATTTACTATTTCAGGTGGTTAATTCAACACATCAAATTATTTTATTTTATTTTGACATTTTTTTAAATTGTTTCATTTAATAAATTACATTTAGATATATTTACTATTTCTGGTGGTTAATTCAACACATCAAATTATTTTATTTTATTTTGACATATTTTTTAATTGTTTCAATTATTAAATTACATTTAGATATATTTACTATTTCTGGTGGTTAATTCAACACATCAAATTAATTTATTTTATTTTTACATATTTTTTAATTGTTTCAATTATTAAATTACATTTAGATATATTTACTATTTCTTGTGGTTAATTCAACACATCAAATAAATTTATTTTATTTTGACATATTTTTTAAATTGTTTCAATTATTAAATTACATTTAGATATATTTACTATTTCTGGTGGTTAATTCAACACACCAAATTAATTTATTTTATTTTGACATATTTTTAAATTGTTTTATTTAATAAATTACATTTAGATATATTTACTATTTCTGGTGGTTAATTGAACACATCAAATAAATTTATTTTATTTTGACATATTTTTTATATTGCTTCAATTATTAAATTACATTTAGATATATTTACTATTTCTGGTGGTTAATTCAACACATCAAATTATTTTATTATCAACTAGGTGTACCCTAACCCTAACCCTAACCCTTACCCTTACCCTAACCCTAACCCTAACTCTAACTCTAACCCTAACCCTTACCCTAACTCTAACCCTAACCCTAACCCTAACTCTAACTCTAACCCTAACCCTAACCCTAACCCTAACCGGGTGTTGCTCGAGATGCAGTTAAGTCATTTCAGTTTTTAATTCTTAGTTTTTTTATCACATTTTGAAATTATAATAGACAACGCCTATGAATTCTCAATGTAAAGTTTATTATCCCCTTACTGATTTTAATGTGAGGTGATTATTTTAAAATGTTCCATATCAGTAGTCGTCGTCATAGGACGTATTTGTTATTACATGTTCAATAAGATGGTACAACAATAACAAATGCGAATTGGCTAATGAGAAGCAAAATTTGATTTGTCAGCTTAAATGCTATTTTGGTTTGACTTTGGAAATTCGACGATATAACTGCAGATGTTAGAAAGAAAGAACAACAATAAAACGAGTATAAGAGAAAGAAGAGGTAAAAATAAACAGAAAATGGCAAAACTAAATAGAGAGAGGGAGAGAGGGGAGAAGGGGAGAGAGGGAGAATGCACATAGAAAAAGAAAGAAAGGATCAAATGAATTATTTCGATGTTTGTTTACATTGTTTATTTCGATGACTTCGTTGAGGGTAAAACATGTTCTTTGCGTATAAACATTTTTTTTTAATTTTTAATTGTAATTCAAGCAAAAGAAAATCACATTTCAAATTATTACAAATGTCAGAGATAAATAAAAATCAGTCAAACGAACAACGTTTTCGTACATCTCGTATAACTTAGAAATAGACGCGGTTGTCCCATTTACTACTATATTCGATTATACAATGTACTTAATTTAAATATTTAAATAAGTATATAAGTAGATAATAAAATTACAGTCATTTTTCTATTTTTATGGATCTCCAGATGTATCCACGAAATCATTTATAATATTAACATAAAATCATATGCTACAAAAGTATTTCAGTTACTTTTTTTAAATTATGTTAATTAGCCATATCATTCATTTTACTATTCAATGGAATGGCTAGTTAGCCATATAATCCAATTTAGTATCCAATGGAATAGCTAATTAGATATATTCCAATTTACTATTAACTACCATGGCTAAGTAGCTTTATACTCTAATTTACTATTCAATTGAATGCTAATTAGCCATATTATCCAATTTACTATTCAATAGAATTGTTAATTAGCATTATAATCCAATTTAATATTCAATGGAATGGCTAATTAGCCATATCATCCAATTTTCTATGCAATGGAACGGCTAATTAGCCATATTTACCAATTTACTATTCAATGGAACGGCTAATTAGCCATATCTACGAATTTACTATTCAATGGAACGGTAAATTAGTTATATCAATTAATTTATTATTCAATGGAATGTCTAATAAGCTATATCATCGATTTAGGATGTACTGGAAACGCTAATTAGCCCTATCATCCTATTTACTATTCAATGGAATTGCTAATTAGCAATATCATCGAATTTACCATTTAATGTAATGGCTAATTAGCCATATCATCGAATTTATGATGTAATGAATAGGCTAATGAGCCATATCGTCCTATTTACTTTTCAATAGTATGGCTAATTATCCATTTCATCCAATTTACTAGTCAATGAAATGCCTAATTAGATATATATTCCAATTTACTATTCCCTACCATGGCTAAGTAGCTATATACTCCAATTTACTATTCAATGGAATGCTTATTAGCCATATTAACCAATTTACTACTCAATGAATGGCTAGTTGGCCATACCATCAATTTTCCTATTCAATGGAATAGCTAATTAGCATCATCATCCTATTTAATATTCAATGGAATTGCTAATTAGCTATATCATCAAATTTACTATTTAATGGAATTACTAATTAGCAATATCATCCTATTTACTATGCAATGGATTGGCTAATTAGCTATATCTACAAATTTACTATCTAATGCAACGGCAAATTAGCCATATCAATTAATTTATTATTCAATGGAATGTCTAATAAGCCATATCATCGATTTAGGATATACTAGAAACGCTAATTAGCTCTATAATCCTATTTACTATTCAATAGAATGGCTTATTAGCCATATCATTCAATTAACTATTTAATAGAATTGCTAATTAGCCATATCATCGAATTTACTATTCAATGGAATGGCTAATTAACCATATCATCGAATTTACGATGTAATGAATAGGTTAATTCGCTATATTATCCTATTTTACTATTCAATGGAATGGCAAATTATCCATATCATCCAATTTACTATTAAATGGAATGGCTAATCAGCCATACTATCCAATTTACTATTCACTGGAATGCCAAATTAGATATATATTTCAATTCACTATTCACTACCATGGCTAAGTAGCTGAATACTCCAATTTACTATTCAATGGAATGCCTATTAGCCATGTTATCCAATTTACTATTCAATAGAATTGTTAATTAGCATTATAATCCAATTTAATATTCAATGGAATGGCTAATTAGCCATATCATCCAATTTACTATGCAATGGATTGGCTAATTAGCCATATCTACCAATTTACTATTCAATAGAACGGCTAATTAGCCATATCATTGAATTTACTATTCAATAGAACGGCTAATAAGCCATATCATCCAATTAACTATTAAATGGAATTACTAATTAGTCATATCATCGAATTTACGATGTAATGAATAGGCTAATAAGCCATATCATCCTATTTACTATTCAATGTAATGGCTAATTATTGTTGTGTGTGAGCCTATCTACCCTTTAATAATAACTAAATGGTAGCAACCGGCTACCATAAATACCGGTTTTGCCGGGAGAATATTGGGAGGCACATTTAGGCTTTACGTGTTGAGTGAGTTTATTGCGTCAAGTTAGTATTTTTCTTAAATCTGTTTTTGCCTGCTCTTGTTGATTATGGTTATCGTTTTTATTGTTTTCACGTTGACTGTTATTGTTGAACTGTTTTCCCTTTTACGACGTTTTTTTTTCTGCCACGTTTTTTTTCTGACAATTTTTTTTTTTTTTTCTCTCTGCCAACTTTTTTTTTTTTTTTGGTGTCTCTAGTTATTAACTAGATGGCGTCCAAAACGACTGAAAATTCGGAATGGTGCAAACCACCAAAAATGTCTATAAATGTCAATGATTTCGTGGAAGAAGCAAAAAAATACGAACACATGGTTACTGAACAAGGAATTACCGTGGATTTACCAATACTTGCAGAAATTAAAAATGAACAGTAACCATGTTTGTTGTCGAAGAAAAAATTAAAAAATCCATCAGGGCCTCTCCTGAATTAATATGCAAGTTATTGGCAACTGCAGGATTCAAACCGCAAAGGTTAATCAAGTGTAAGGGATTTAACACTTGGAATGCTTTGTTTCCTAACGAAGAAATTTGTGCTAATCTCTCACTTAATCAAATTATCACGCAGGACTATGTTTTACGAACCGAGTACATGGGTAGAAGACGTTCTTCAATTTCTATCTTCAATGTGCCTTTTTATGTAAAAGGCGAACAAATTGGTGCCTTTTTTCTAAGATTTGGCGAAATCACAGACGTCAATTTTGACGAATTTCCAGGTACATGGAACTTCGAAATACTTATCGACAAGAAAGCTTATGACAGCATTCCCTACTATTAACAAGTCGGTGAGGAAAAAATACCTATTATATTGGCCGGACGAAGACCTGTTTGTTGGTTTTGTGAGCAACTAGGTCATTTAACTTTTGATTGCCCACAGAAAAAATCCACTCAGAAAACGACGCCCCCGATTAACAGACCATCCAAGGCTGGCCCCCACCTCGATCCTCCAGCTACAATTGGTTTACCTATTGCATCTACATCTGATGACTCCGAAGACGAATTCCCTGCTCTACCTTCTGCAGAAAAAGACGAGGGATGGATCATTGTTCCGGGGGAAAAAACCCGGGTTGGGTATCTCTCGAAGAAATGAGAGAAAAAGAAATGCTTAAAAACGACCCGGGAAAAGACAGTTACATTAAGGCAAAAGAGCTTAAATCTAAATTAGATAAGAAAGTAGGAAAAAAAGAGAAAAAAAGCAGGAAAAAATTCAGCCACTTCAGATAAAATCTCTACCCCCAATCCAAGTCCCCAGCTGATCACAAAACCAATAGTTTCTAAAAAATTCTAATTATCCCAAATTAATGCCCCCCCCCCAATCACTGGCTCAATTTTAGACAAACAGTACAAGCTTATCCCTCTAAGTCCGATTAAATCGTCTATAAAAATCACTTCTCCTAAACCTTCTCCCTTTGTCTCCCCATTAAATACCCCCAAAAATACCTCACCTGCTTCACCCACAAAAAACCCTCCCCTTCGCCTTTTCCAGCATCTCCTATGGGGCCTAGCTCCCCTTCCCCCTCCCCAATGGATGATATGCCTCCCCCTCCATCTATTACACAGAAGAGGCAGAGGAGCCCTTCTGTGGAAAGGAAAACTAAAAAAAACGCATTCCTTTCTGGGGAGGATATCTGCAAAGTGACATGCACCCAAATAGAAACAGTAAAGCATTACCACCTCTCCAATATAAATGAGCTCCTTAAATTCAATGAAGTCGGTGGTATAACCATTGAAGACCCTGCTAATTTCCCCACCGCCCCTAGAGTCCTTACAGTGGTAAGGAAGAAACCAGAAGCGAAGGCTCTATGGCAGATGCTAGAAGAGGCGAACAACACTTTCAATTTCACCGTTCCAATGGCCATCTTCAAAGATGAAGGTCTAGTCGTTTTAAGGAAAGATTGTTTTAGGAGGGTTCCCATAAGGTTACACCCCGCCCTGTATAGGATAGCGAAACTAACCTATCCTTTGGATGTTGGCGGCATCTCCCATGATGGTCAAATTAATGATCAGATGGGCAATCAATCTTTTGGGAGAGCCGTCGGCATCCTGACCACTACTATGTTCGTTTCTGGAACCCAACTCTAAGGCACCCTCATGGCTCTCTTTCTAGCGAGTTTGAATGTCCAGGGCCTGAGGGCCGACGCTCGTAAATTTCGAGTCGCTACAGACCTTCAGCGCCTCGGAGTGGATATATGTTGTGTTCAGGAAACCCACTTGATTTCTGGGGACTATTTGGGTGCGCTGACTAAGGGTTTTCACGCTTATTCAGCGTACTTTAATTCTTCTGCTAGGGGGGTTTCCTGGCTGGTAAGCAAGTCTTTAGATGCGTCGTGTGACCATGGCTTCATAGATCCGGAAGGGAGACTTTGCCTTCTGGATATTACCATAAAGGAGAAGGCATTTCGGCTCATCGGGGTTTATGCGCCCAATAGCCATTCTGAGCTCGGTTCTTTCTTTCGGCGATCGAGCAGTTCTTGAATTCGCGGTCCTGGATCCCGATTTAGATCGTAATCGACCTAGGGGTACTAACACCGATCGGGATGCTATGTTATTTCGGGACTTCCTCGATAAGTTCGATCTTATCGATAAGTACCGGAATGAATGGCCCCGTGATAGGGTATGGACTTGGACAAATAGGCGCGGCTCCGATTCGGTACAATTTTCGAGTTATATCGATCGGTTCTTAATTAGGAGAGTCGATTTAGGATTAGTTGAATGTCCAAGTTTTCATAATATAGTTTACTCGGACCATAGACTTGTTCGGGTCCGGGTAAACTTAGATAGACCTAAGCCTAGTTTAGCTGGGTACTGGAAGCTCAATACTTCGTTGTTCGATGTGAAGGGCTATCAGGAACAGCTATTACTAACCTTACAGCGGGAATTGACGGGGGCTGTAATTGGGAATAGGAAGTAGATTCATTTTAAGAAGGTTATTAGGTCCTTTACTGCCGATTTTAGCAGACGACTCAATCTATCAACTAGGGCAGCTAAAGTGGCACTAGAGTCTAGATTAGATCGGGCGGTGCAGGTGGGGGATAGCTCTAGTGTTACTATAATTAAGGCCAAGCTGGCTTCTTTGGCTATCCAAGAACACCAGGCTTTAGTGATTAGGGCTAGGTTAAAAAGAGTGCCTAACGAGGCGACAAACATGGCTGCTGAACTGCGTGCAGAGGAGCATCGACATGCATTTGATCGACATATCGCTCGTGTCTCATTGCCGGATGGGAGACTCGTGACCACAAACGAAGGTATTCTGGAGGCTTTTCGTTCTCATTTCCAGGATCTTTTTACTCGAGAACCCGGTTTGTCTTTAGCACAATTCGACCCCTATTTAGCCGACTTTTCTCGTTTTGAGGCGACCGAAGCGGCTATGTGCGAAGGTTGCATAACAGAGGAAGAAGTCCGAGAAGCCTTAGGGCGGGTCGGCCTTAACAGGTCTCCAGGGATTGATGGTTTGCCCTACGAGGTGTATTTGAGGATGTCGCACATTTTTGTACCCTTGCTGACAGTTTTGTTTAACTCGTGGTTTAGGAACGGGTCTATTCCCCAGTACTTGACCATGGGTTTGGTGAAATTGTTACGCAAAAGCAAAAATGGTGGGGATGGGTTAAATAATTTTCGGCCCTTAACGATGCTTAATGCGGAGTTAAAGATTTTGGCCAAGATCTTAGCCAATCGTCTGCAACTCGTTTTGCCTGGTCTAATTAGCCCCGAACAGACTTGTTCTGTGAATGGCCGGACCATTCAGGATAACTTGCATCGATACGCTTGGATATAGATAAAGTCGACACTGAAGCCGCGCTGATCAATTTAGATCAGTCCAAAGCATTCGATAGGGTGGACCATCGGTACTTGGAGGCTGTTTTGTCTGCAGCCGGTTTTGGCTCGCAATTCCGCTCCTGGATTCGCCTCTTATATGCGAACCCCGGTGTTAGGGTTGAAGTGAATGGCATGAGGTCTGGTGCCTTCAGATTGTCCAGATCTCTTCGTCAGAGGTGCCCTCTTTCACCGATGCTTTATGTGCTTGTTTTGGAACCTTTCTTTAACAAGGCTAAGGGTGAATCCGGTCCTGCGTGGAATTACTTTGGCAGGTTCTTGCACCATGTTGAAGTACTCCGCCTATGCCGACGACTTGACTGTGCTTGTAACGAGCAATGCCGAGATTAGTGTCGTCGACAGAGAAATCAGAATGTATGAAACGGTGACAGGGGCCAAAATCAACTTGCGCATTGGTGCTTGGAAGGGTGTTTCCTTGCAGGGACCCTTTGGCTGGACAGATGGGCATTGCAAGCTACTCGGCGTCTGGTTTGGTCCTGATCTCCAGCTGGAGAAAAATTGGTCGGAAGTCCTGAAAGCGATTAGGGCAGCAGCTGGTCTGTGGTCCCGCAGAAATCTTTCGTTAAAGGGGAGAGCGGAGGTGTGTACTTCTCACATTTATCCGATCATCCTATATCGTCTTTCAGTGCTCCCACTCCCGTCGGATACACTGCTGGAGATGCAGCCGGCTCTGTTCAAGTTTTTGTGGCTTGGTAAGGCCCCTATGGTCCGTCGCGAGATTAGTTACCCTCATCCTTCTGAGGGCGGTCTGGGTATGCCTAGCATCGAAATTCGATGCCACACTCTTAGGCTGTTTTATCTAGACCGAATGAGTACACAATCTGAGGATAACGGTGTCTTTTTGAAGGAAGACACCAAGAAAGCCTTTCCGGCTTTGAGAAGTGTGCACTTGGATGAGGGGGAGGCACACAGGTTACCCCGAAACGAGTGCTCCTTCTATCGCGAATGTAGACATGCGTTGAAGTTCCTTTCAAGGGTGACAGAAAGCCTCTCTGACACCCTTCTGTTGTCTCGAAATGCATTATATCGGGTAATGGTGAGGGGGACTGTCCGAAATGATAGGCCTGAGGGGCTCGCTTTGACGAGGGGGGAGCTCCGCTCAATCTGGCCTTGGGCGCCTGGGTCAAGGTGCATTGACAATGACGAGGCATCACTGACCTGGCTGATGATTAGGAATGCACTCTGGGTAGGTAAGAGGCTTCATTCAGCACGCTTGAGTAATGCTCCGACTTGTGTCAGATGCGGCGATGAGGACGAGACCATAAGTCACGTCTTCGTTTTTTGCCGCATCGTCGTGCCGCTGATTAAGCTTGTTGCAGGCTACATGGTTCGTATTCTTAACGTATCGTCTTTTGACCTGGAACCCATTAATGTATGCAGCAACTGGGCTCCGACAACCGATAGGCAAAAACGGTTTACGTTTTTGAGCTTACTAGCGAGTATGAGAGTTACGATTTGGAAGACTAGGTGCAAAACAGTCTACGGAGCTGAGACCTTCACTTCTCTCGACCTTATTGCGATTTTCAAATATTACCTGAAGGCTCGCATTAGGGCCGAGAGGGTGAAACTCTCTTCGGCAGATTTTGGTGAAAGATGGGTGACTGGAGCACGGCTGTGTAGAGTGGCTGGCGCTAGATTAGAGTGGTATCTGGACGTGCCTTAGGCAGAGAATATTGGGTTCAGGAAACGAACTATGCTTTAATTTTAAGTTAGATTTAGACTTATTTTAAGTTAGTTTCTGTTTAATTTTCTGTTGATGTTTTAGTTCAACAATTTAGCTAGTGTATGATTGATTCGATTACATGCCCCCTTTTATTTTGTCCTCATCCCACTCCCCTTTTTATTTTCTGCCCCACTCCCCTTCCCTCTCCAATTAGGTGACTGAGTGCCAGATTTGCCGGAGATGCAGGTCACCCTTCGATATTTTCGAAGGAGGTGGTCAGAATAAAACGTTGGGGCCTGCATCAACCACCTTTTTTCGAGTTTTCGATTTCGACCGGCAAATCGGCATCTCTGCCACATTTCAATAACGGGGGGGGGGCTTATACTAATCTTTATTTCTTTTGCATTGTATATATCATATTTTTAATTCATATTGCATATTTCTTATATGGGTTTTAAGTATGAATTCTTATGGTGAGTAGCGATGGATGTATAGTATGAATGCGGTATTATAGTAAATGATGGTCATGATTGAAACTAGCTAAGTTGAGTTTTTTAAGTTAGAGATGACCGATCCTTTCCCCACCCCTTTTTTGCCTTGTGCCACATTTTGTGTACAAGTTTACGCAAATAAATATTGAGGCACATTTAGGCACTAGCACCGCCAACACTGACTTGTGTATAATTTCTCTGTTCAAAGAAGAAAAAAAAAGATTAGCAAATGCCGGTCGAATTCGAGACCCGAATGAAGCAGTGATGAGAAGGGGTTGAGTTTGTTATTAAACAGTAAGCATTTGAAAAGAAAAATAGTGAAGGACTATTTGTGACTAATTCTTGTAGCACATGATCGGAAAAGAAAAAGGTTCGTTTAGTTCTTCGTAGACTAGGTACGGCAGAGCATACAAAATTTGTCGATTATATTCTGCCGAAGAAAACGGGCGAACTATCTTTCAATGAAACCATTAAAATGTTAATGGAACTATATTGCCCCAAAACAAGTTTATTCCACAAAAGGTGGAAATGTATGAACCTAACGCGAAAAGAAAGCCAGGATTACTCAACGTTTGCTTCGATCGTCAATAAACATTGTGACGACTTTAAGTTATCATCCTTGACAACGGACAATTTCAAAGTATCCCCCCCCCCGTTGCATATTTCATAATTCAAATTCTAATATTAAAAATGTTCGTCGTTTTTCAAAAAAATCATACTCTTCGAAGGGAAAATTTAGGAAGGATTTGCCTCAAAGATCGGATGAAAAATTGCCAAACCACCCTTGTTGGGATTGCGGGGACCTATATTGGTACCAGAAGTGTCCTTTTAAACGAAAAAATTGTGACAAATGCCATAAAATGGGACACAAAGCCTCACATTGCAGAAGTAACACTAGAAAAAAAAGTTACATAAAAACAACTAGAATTAATGGTGGCAACCTAAACATACGAAAGTATGTTACGGTAAAATGAACAATCAAGATGTTAAACTACAGCTTGACTCAGGGTCTGACCTATCAATTATTAATATTAATACCTGGAAAAAGATCGACAGACCGACTATGCTACGCACAGATAAAGTGGCTCGATCGGTAACCGGAGAGAAAATAAACTTTGAAGGGGAAGTCATTTCAAAAGTGACACTAAAAAATAACACATTAAAATTACGCATGTTCGTAATGAAAGATACAGGAAATTTGTTCGGTTCAGATTGGATTCAGCACTTCCAGCTCTGGGATTCGCCGATAAGCGCCTATTGTCAACGAATGGAGAATTTTTCTGCTGAAGCAGAAAAATTGAAGAAGGATTTGAAAAAGTCATTCCCCAAGGTGTTTTCTAATGAATTAGGACGCTGTACTAAAATGAAGGCGAGTTTTGAACTAATTAAAAATAAGAATCCCGTTTTTAAGAGAAAACGAAGTGTACCATTTGCCTCTCTTGAAAAAATTAATGCAGAAATAGACCGGTTGGTGGAGAAAGGTATTTTAACACCAGTTGACTACTCGGAATGGGCGGCCCCAACCGTCTACGTTAAGAAAAAATCTGGAGAGATCAGAGTGTGTGCCGATTTCTCAACCGGTTTGAACGATGCGCTGAAAGATTATCACTATCCTCTGCCGACACCAGAAGAGGTTTTCACAAAATTAAACGGTGGAAAACTGTTCTCAAAAATTGACTTGAGTGAAGCCTATCTGCAAATACCTGTAGAAGAAGATAGCTCTAAGCTTCTATGTATTTCGACACACAGTCCCTACTAAAGTTCAATCGTCTCCCTTTTGGAATTAAAGTGGCCCCGTCGATTTTTCAGCAGGTAATCGACACGATGTTGAGCGGGCTCGATTTTTCGATCGGCTACCTTGACGATATCTTAATGAAAAGTACGAACGTCGGGGAGCACCGTGAGCACGTAAACAAAGTAAGCGATTTTGGTTTTACACTCAAGGAGTCAAAGTGTGAATTCTTTCTAGAAGAGATCAAATACTTGGGACATGTCATTGATAAGAATGGAAGACGTCCCGACCCAGAAAGATCTATAGTCATCAAGAATATGCCCGAACCGAACAATGTTACCCAACTACAAAGCTTCCTGGGTGTCGCAAACTATTACGAAAAATTCCCAGTATGCACAAATTGCGAGCCCCCTTAAATGAGTTACTTAAGAAAAATAGTAAATTGGAATGGTCCGCCGACTGTCAATCTGCATTCGACAACCTAAAAACGAAGTTAACTTCAGAATTATTTCTTACTCATTTTAATCTAGAGCTAAAAAACTATTGTTGCAAGTGACCATTGGGGCGTGCATTTTGCATAAAATGCCGGATGGCTCGATGAAACCCATCGCGCACGCTTCAAGAACTTTACTTCCTGCAGAGAAAAACTACTCTCAGATTAAAAAAGAAGCGTTGGGTATTGTGTTCGCAATGACCAAATTTCACAGGTATCTACACGGCCGTCATTTTATCCTACAAACAGACCATAAGCCACTTATCACCATCTGTGGATCAAATAAAGGCTTGCCAACCTACACAGCAAACCGCCTACAGAGATGGGGTATAATTCTGTTAAATTATGACTTTGAGATGGAATTTTTACCGTCAAATAGACTAGGACACGCAGATGGTTTATCGCGGCTAATCCCAAAGTACACGGAACCGCTCGAGGATACAGTTATAGCATCCCTTCAGTCTGAATATGACTATAGTAAAGTACTGTGTAACACAATAAAAGAGCTGCCAGTCACACTTGGCGATATACAAAAAGAGGCAAGAGAAGATAATTTTATTATCGAAATTAAAAATAAATTACAAACAGACGATGAGCAAACGGCAGAAGCTTTTTCAGTCTGTTGCGACACATTATTATACCGGGAGCGAGTAGTAATCCCAGCTACGCTACAAAAAAAAATCCTGACGGATTTCCATAAGGGGCATCCCGGAGCGACACGCATGAAGAGCCTAATGAGATCTTATGTGTATTGGAAAAACATGGACAGGGACATAGAGACGAAGGTGAAGGCCTGTGCGGGTTGCGCGTCGGCAGCGAAAGCACCACCTATTCAGTACTGTCCATGGCCAAAGGCAGAGCAACCATGGTCCCGGATTCACATAGATTTTGCGGGGGCATTGGAAGGCTTCTACTATTTAATTATAGTCGACAGCTACTCAAAATGGCCAGAAGTTGTTAGATGTAAAAATCCAACAACGGATGTCACGATATGCGCGTTGCATGAACTGTTTGCCCGATTCGGAATTGTGGACATTGTTGTATCGGACAACGGTACACAATTTACTTCACGAGAGTTCAAAGAATGTTGTGAAGACTTTCAAATTAAACATATCACCACTCCGACTTACCATCCGAGGTCAAACGGACAGGCAGAAAAATTTGTTGATACCTTGAAGAGAGCGTTGAAAAAATCGACGGGCACGCCGAGAGAAAAGGCACTCCAGCAGTTCCTTCAAGTGTATAGAATTACACCCAACGAGAACACACCAGCCCAAGTACCACCGGCGGAAGTAATGTTTGGAAGAAAAATAAAGTCGGTATTCGACAAACTTTTACCAAAACAGGTGAAACCGACCAACATTACGGCACCAAAGAAGAGTTACGAGGATGGAGAGAAGGTGTTTTTCCAGGAACACCAGGGAAACAAAACCGTGTGGGAAGTAAGAAAGGTACAAAAAAGATTGGGGCGGATGGTGTACATTGTAGAGGGTCCTAGAGGCACCTGTAAAAAACACATTAACCAAATGCGTCGTCGCATGTCGGACGACCCAGGGGAAGGCCAATCGGATCAGAGTGAGACCATCATGGAAGATCTATACGACGCATTTGAGCTGCCAACACCAAAAACGCCTCCGGGGCAGAGACGTTCATCAAGAAAACGTAAATTAACCAGGAGTTTCGAGGTGAATCCTATGAAAAAGATATACCTTGAGATTCCGGGTGAATGAGTTTCGGAAGGGGGTGTTGTGGGTGCACCTACCTACCCTTTAATAATAACTAAATGGTAGCAACCGGCTACCATAAATACCGGTTTTGCCGGGAGAACATTTGGGAGGCACATTTAGGCACTAACACTGCCAACACTGACTTGTGTATGATTTCTCTGTTCAATACAATTCGTTTTTATTATCTCTAAACCTGTTGTTCTTTTATTTCATTGTTGGTATCCCTAAACGGGTCCACAACAATTAGCCATATCATTAAATTTACTATTCAATAGAATGGATAATTAGCCATATCATTCAATTAACTATTTAATGGAATTACTAATTAGTCATATCATCGACTTTACGATGTAATGGAAAGGCTAATTAGCAATATCATCCGATTTACTATTTAATGGATTGGCTAATTAGTCATATCTATAAATTTACTATTCAATGGAACGGTAAATTAGTTATATCAATTAATTTATTATTCAATGGAATGTCTAATAAGCTATATTATCGATTTAGCATGTACTGGAAACGCTAATTAGCCATATCATCCTATTTACTATTCAATGGAATTGCTAATTAGCCATATCATCCTATTTACTTTTCAATAGAATGGCTAATTATCCATATCATCCAATTTACTATTCAATGAAATGCCTAATTAGATATATATTCAAATTTACTATTCACTACCATGGCTAAGTAGCTATATACTCCAATTTACTATTCAATGGAATGCTTATTAGCCATATTAACCAATTTACTATTCAATGAATGGCTAGTTGGTCATACCATCAATTTTCCTATTCAATGGAATGGCTAATTAGCATTATAATCCAATTTAATATTCAATGGAATGGCTAGTTAGCTATATCATCAATTTTCCTATTCAATGGAATGGCTAATTAGCATTATAATTGTTATGGTGCCGTACCTACCTACAAAGAACTAATGGACTCGTCCACCTTATAAATACGGGAAGCACGTGACACTTGTTCTCTTCTTCCCAGGCAAACCAGCAATGGCGGTTGAGAGCAACATCTCCTTGTAATATCTTTCTTTCTATTATATAATATATACCTTTGTTCATTTAAACCATGTGTTCCTGTGTCATTTATTCAGCTTTACCCAGATCCACAACAAATGGCGACGAGGCAATTCGAACTCTTGGGTCAAAAAACTGAAAATACAGTTAATGCAGGAAACCGCACGTAAAAAAAAAATTTAAAAAATAAAAAAATAAAAAAAAGGTTTTTGCCGTACGGTCGAGAGAAGAAAAGAGAACTCAACTGAAAAAAAAAAAACACGTTGAATTCTTAAGTGCGAGAAAATTGTTTTCTTTTAAGAAAAAGAAAACTGAAATAGACATTTGCTCTAAGTTTTAAAACTGCTTATCGAAAAAAAAACAGCTTGAAATTGGGTGCGCGTTCCTCTAGTTTGGGAAAACTAGTTAAAAAAAAATATATATATATTTTTTAAAATGCAGAAAGAATTAATTGTGAAACAGATTTTTTTTTCTCTTCGTTAAAATTAAAAACGTGTATAAGAAAAAAAACATTACATAATCTTTTCATAACTAAAAGGGCGTCTTGCAAACGCTAATTTAAAGAAAATAACTTCTTATAAATTCATTAAATAACGAGAAAATATTAATTTTCAAAATAAAAAAATAAAAAAATAAGTGAATATACGCGTATATAGAGAAAAGGAAAAGTTTCATAATCTTTTCATAATTAAAACGGCGCCTAGCAAACGCTAATTTAAAGAAAAGAACTCTTATAAAATCATAAGATAATGAGAAAATATTAATGTTCTAAATAAAATCAGAAACTAAATGGTTGAATATGGAAGATATTAAGTCTATAATCACCGAACTAACGAAATTCCAAATCTCCCAGCAACAACAAACTGAGGAACGATTTCAAAAGCTTTTATTACAACAGAACCAAAATATTTTATTACACAAAAAGGAGTATGATGAAAGATTGGAATTTCTGATACAAACAATATCGCGCAGTGACAAAAAAAATGAAAAAGACGACACGTTTTCGCAGAACGCAATTTGGAACAGTATTGATAATTACTCATACACGGAAAATAATACATTTGAAGAATATTTCCGAAGATATGAAGACCTATATAAAATTGACTGCGATGGTTGGAGTGATGCGAAGAAGCTACGCCTCCTTCTTAGAAAACTAAATACCACAGAACATACGAAATTCGTGGATTTCATTTAGCCTCGGAAAACCAGCGAGCTAACTTTCATAGAAGCGGTTGGTTTATTGACAGAACTGTTTAGTCCAAGAACTACACTATTCCACAAACGATGGAAGTGCATGAACCTGGTAAAGAAAGACGAGGAAGATTATGCTACTTTTGCATCGATAGTGAACAAGCATTGTGACGATTTTAGACTAGCTGAATTAAGTGCAGATAATTTCAAGTGTCTAATTTTTGTACAAGGTTTAATCTCAGGAAATGACACGGAGATAAGGCGTAGAGTTCTAAATAAATTAGAGAATGAACCAAGCCTTACGCTGCAAAAGTTGGCTGAGGACTGTCAAAGATTTGTAAATGTAAAACAGGACTGAATACTGCCCTCGCGGACTATCACTACCCACTCCATACCCCGGAAGAAGTGTTTACAAGCTTAAATGGAGGAAGATTTTTTTCAAAAATAGACCTAAGTGAGGCATACCTACAAATACCGGTGGATAAAGATTGTTCTAAGCTGTTATGTATAAACACACATCGTGGTTTATATAAATTCGAAAGATTAGCGTTCGGAGTTAAGGTCGCGCCAGCCATTTTCCAACAAGTAATGGACACAATGCTGGGCGGACTCGATTTCGCAATAGCGTATCTCGATGACATCTTGATCAACAGCAAAGATATCGAACAACACCAAAAACATGTAAATCAAGTGTTTGCGAGAATCCAAGATTATGGGTTCAAAGTAAAAGAAGAAAAATGTGATTTTTTCCTGGAGGAAATAAAATATCTGGGTCATGTGATCGACAAGGACGGCAGAAGACCAGACCCAGAAAGGACTACCGCAATAAAAAAACATGCCGGCGCCAGAAAACGTCATGACATTACAGAGTTTTCTGGGCCTAGCAAATTACTACCAGGCTTTTATCCCAGAAATGCATAATTTGCGTGCTCCATTAAATGAGCTATTAAAAAAAGGTAAAGCCTGGGTATGGACACCTGAATGTCAGGATGCATTTAATAAAATCATAGAAACACTTACGTCAGAGTTATTTCTAACACATTACAACCCAGAATTGGACATAATCGTAGCTAGCGACGCTAGTTCATATGGTTTAGGAGCATGTATCCTACACAAAATGCCTGATGGAACCCATAAACCCATTGCACATGCATCAAGGACCTTGCTCCCAGCGGAAAAACAGTATTCTCAAATCGAGAAAGAAGCCCTAGCAATAATATTTGCAGTAACAAAGTTTCACCGATACATACATGGTAGACAATTTACCTTACAGACAGACCATAAGCCGCTAATTACAATTTATGGATCTAAAAAAGGTCTACCTGTATATACAGCTAATAGACTACAAAGATGGGGAACTATCTTATTAAACTACAACTTTAAAATGCAACATTTGCATTCAAATAAAATCTATCATGCAGATGGATTGTCGAGATTAGTGCCAAAACAGAGAGAGACTCTAGAAGACACAGTGATTGCGTCTCTTCAAACAGAAGGAGATTTTAAAGAGATTTTGTGCAACGCAGTGAGAGAGCTCCCGGTGACACTATACGAGATAAAAAAAAGAAGCTCAAGAGGATGAATTTATCACCAGAATAAAAATGAAATTGGTAGATAAGGATTTACATGCGGCAAAGAGTTTCTTACTCTGTGATGACGTACTCATGCATAACGAAAGGGTGGTCATCCCAGAAAAACTACGAAAGCAAATTCTGAAAGAATTTCATGTTGGCCATCCAGGGATAACCAGGATGAAGGAGTTAATGAGGAGTTTTGTGTACTGGCCAGGTATGGACAATGACATTGAAAAAGCAGTAAAGCTTTGTAAAGGCTGTGCCTTAGCGGCAAAAGCACCGCATAGCCCATGGCCAAAGACCGACCGTCCGTGGGAAAGAATTCACGTGGATTTCGCGGGACCATTGGAAGGATTTTACTACTTAATCGTAGTCGACAGTTTTTCAAAGTGGCCCGAGGTACTACGTTGCAAGAGTCCCACGTCAGAGGTTACGATAAGATTCCTACATGAACTATTTGCCCGTTTTGGGGTAGTGGATTGTTTGGTGAGTGATAATGGGACGCAGTTCACGTCATCAGATTTTGAGGAGTTCTGCGCGACGTTTCAAATCAGACATATAACGACGCCTCCGTATCATCCTAGGTCAAACGGCCAGGCGGAACGCTTCGTAGACACATTAAAAAGAGCATTAAAAAAGGCCGGTGATACTCCTAAGGAGAAGGCTTTACAACAATTCTTACAGGTATATAGAATTACAAAAAACATGAACATAGCATCATTATCCCCCGCAGAGATGATGTTTGCGCGGAATGTGAAGTCCGTGTTTGATAAATTATTACCTAAACATAATAATTATGACCGAATCTCTACGGTACCGAAGAAAAAATACAACCCAGGAGATAGGGTATATTTTAAGATGTTCAAAAACAATGCATCGTTCTGGGAACCCGGTACAATTCAAAAGAGGATCGGATCGATGGTCTATATCATAAAAGGACCACGGTTCTCGCATAAGAGACATCTAAATCAGATCAGAAAAAGACTGTCAGATTACACTGACAGCGCCCCACAAGGAGAAGACGTGATGGACGTGATATATGACACCTTCAACTTACCAGCACCCCAGGTAGTCACACGTAAACGACAACCAAAAAGAAAACGAATGGCTCCGGACTACCTAGAGATAGATCCGAAAAGGAAACGTTATTAAGACTCCTGAGGAGGTAAGGCTTGGAAGGGGGGTGTTATGGTGCCGTACCTACCTACAAAGAACTAATGGACTCGTCCACCTTATAAATACGGGAAGCACGTGACACTTGTTCTCTTCTTCCCAGGCAAACCAGCAATGGCGGTTGAGAGCAACATCTCCTTGTAATATCTTTCTTTCTATTATATAATATATACCTTTGTTAATTTAAACCATGTGTTCCTGTGTCATTTATTCAGCTTTACCCAGGTCCACAACAATGATCCAATTTAATATTCAATGGAATGGCTAGTTAGCTATATCATCTATTTTACTATTCAATGGAATGGCTAATTAGCCATATCATCCAATTTACTATTTAATTGAATGGCTAATTAGCCATATCATCCAATTTACTATGCAATGGAATCGCTAATTAGCCATATCTACGAATTTTCTATTCAATGGAACGGCTAATTAGCCATATTATCCTATTTACTATTCAATGGAATGGCTAATCAGCCATATTCGATTGAATGGTTAATTATCCATATCATCCAATTTACTATTCTATGGAATGGCTAATCATCCATACTATGTAATTTACAATTCAATGGAATTCTTAATTAGATATATGTTCCAATTTACTATTCACTACCATAGCTAAGTGTACTGAACTTAACTAAATCCAGTTTGGAGAAGGTCTTACAACCGTGCAGAGATGAAGCAAAGTTCTGTATATGTGGGATTGGGTAACGATCAGGTATCGTCATGGCATTGAGTCGCCGATAGTCTTACGCCAATCTCTGGAGCGCTTCGGGTCCATATGTAAAGGGGAATCCCATGGACTGGACGAGGGGCCGTATAATTCCCAGCTGCAGCATATGGTTAAACTCCGCCTTCGCCGCTTTTAGTTTCTCTGCAGGTAAGCGACGAGGGTGTGAGAACACAGGAGCTCCTGTGGTGTCAATATAATGTTTTGTTGAGTGAGTTGGTTTTATTTACTCCTCCCCAGGAGTTAGGCACAAGGCCAGTTTTATCTTACTCCCACAAATAAGATGTAACCCAAGATCGGGTCGAGAAAGTGGGGTTTGAAAAGCCAGCGCTCGAGAGGTGAGCACTCTGGCCATTTAAAAATTGCCTGGGCAGCCCCGTCGGCATTCCCCGGTAGGGGCGCCTCAGACAGTAAGCAATAAACTTACTCCTCCCCAAAGAGGGGAGGCAAAGCCTGGGAGGGTGGACCTCCTAGAACTGCACAGGACAGTATGGGGTGCAGTATCCATCGGAACAGATACTACACTTTGATCTTAGCCAAAAGGCCAAGAAAAGCTTTTATGGGGTGCAGTATCCATCGGAACAGATACCAAAAGTGGGTTGGTTTGCTCACAACAAAATTCAAGTTAGTTAACTCCGGGTGGGAATGTAGTAGGGCAGGCACGTAGCCAGACTTTTAACTCAGGAGGCATTTTTAGTGGGTGCAAAACTAATATTGATATCCTACACATACGGCAGTGTGTGTATGATATTGTTAGGGTTACATTTCGGTCACATGCGGTACCTTCAAAGCGTTGTCACTAATTCAGTTTTTAATTAAATTTGATTCGTTTTTTTGCACTTTCTAGGAATCCATAAAAGCTACATTTTGACATGAAAATATTGAAAGTTGGTCCAATAGAAAAAAGATTACATTAAAATAGGTAAGGACCAAAAATGTCATTAACGTTTCAGATCATGTTCAAATCAATTTATCTTTTATATTTTAAATAACTGTATTTTCCTTGAATGATAGAAATATGCACGAGGAATTCAATATTGAAAACCGCATCCAAAAATATCAACAAGAAAAAAAGATAGAAGAATTGTTGTACTAAATTCTGGGGTGATAATTTGATTACTATATAAAATCAATTAAACAACCCGTTTTTACCAACTTTTGACTAACCAATTTTTCTTTTTCAGTATAAAATTACCTATCAGGTTGCTAGAGAATTCCGTCTTTTTTGTAATTATTTTTCAAATACTTTGGATTTTAGGAGAGGGATCAGTTTCGTGTATAAATTTAACGTAACCCGATCCTCCTCTTTTTAACCATCTCAAATGCTTCAAATTCTTTTTTTTCTGTGCGCTTACCTATCATGTCGCTCGAGAATTCCGGGGTTTGGGAATTTTCTTCATATATTTCAGATTTTAGGATGGGGATCAGTTTCCTATATAAATTTGTCGTAAACTGATCATCCACTTTTTGACCATGTTGCATGGTGTTGTTTGTTCGTAATAGTTCACAACCCGTTTTTCCCAACTTTTTTTCTTCAAGTATTTTAGATTTTATTGGGGGGGGGGTAACTTATCTTGCCTTTGGTAACACTTATTTGCTGCCTATTTGTTTCGTTTTTTCACCCCTTTTTGTTCTGTTGGCTATTGTAACATATTGTCAATAGTTTTGTTGTAAAAAATAAAAATAAAAATCATATTTTTAAAATTTGGTTACATGTTTTATATTTCACAAATGCCTTTTCATGCACAAAAGACAACAAAATGCAACATTCTCGCTAATTGTACACAGAAAAAGTGTGGCTGACGGTGAGAAATGGGGTTAGGTCTATTGACAGAATCCATAACTTTATCTGCCGACGAAGCCACTACGTCGACGGAGCTCGTCTCTGCCATAGGCGCCAGAATTGCCTTCACCTCATGCGTCAGCCTTGAAAAGAAAAGCTACTCTTTTTTTTTTTACTGTGGCAACAGACAAAAATATATCCACGGACGAAAAAGATGGAAACGAAAAGAACAATCGTCATGGATTTGTTTCAATGAAAAGAAAATGAAAAATATGTGTTTGTTGGAAACCAGAAGAATTAATTAATATATATAATACGCTCTTAAGCAGACTGGATATATTTAAAGGGAAACATATTACGTGAATGATTGTGGCATTGTTTTCTTTTGTTTGTTTTTTTTGTAAGAGAAAGATGAAAAATATTTGTAAAAAGATGGGTTTTTTTTTAAATGGGGAAACAATAAATGAATAGTATCTATTTTTTAGTTAATTAAATAGAATTGTTAGGTGTTTTTTATATAAGTGACGACTAAGAATTGTCGTCTGCTGACAAAAAGTCTCGTTAAGTGAATTCACTGAATCGAGTCAAAAATAGTGTTAAAATTAAAATTCTTTTTTTCTTTCTTTCTAATGTGTTTTCATGTATATTTTGGGATATTTTTCAGTGAATAAGTTTTTTTTATTAGAAGTTTGAATTTTTTTGTTAACATTTTTCTGGTAAGAGAAAATATTGCTCGTATTTTTTTAATGCAATTATCTCTCAGTGGAAAGGCTTCTTTTTTATATCTTTGGTAAGAGAACATGTTTAATTCGTGCAAATATTGTTCAGTGAAAAAGATTTTCTTTCTTTAATTTTTTCGGTAAGAGAAAATGGTTTGTTTGTATAAATATTGTTTAGTGAAAAAACATTTTTTTTATTTCTTCGTTAAGAGAAAATGTTTCAGTAAAAAAGTAGAAGAAAAATGGTTTTATATCTTCTACAGTTGATCAAAATGTTTTTTTACTTTTTTTAATTTTTTTATTCTTTTTGTTTTGTTTAAAAAGGATTTCGTGACTGGCTGAAGCTCATTTCCTAGTTTAGTCACATAAATTCTTTGAAGTTAAACGGGCTGAAAGTAATCTTTCGTCTTTTGTTTTAGTTTCGTGTTCGGCGTTTTTCTTTGAATGTGGTCTGTGTTTTTTCTTTTGATCGCAGATCTGTGTTGTTTGACAAACCCTTTCGTTGCTGAAATAAATTTATGATGGATCATCGTCGTCGTCGTCGTCGTCGTCGTCGTCGTCGTCGTCGTCGTCGTCATCATCATCATCATCATCATCCAGTTTCGTTAGTTTAGGGTCACCATTGTAAAAATGGAGGGATGTGTTATCCTCTATCTCAATTTAGCACACGAAATTAATTAACGAAATAACGAAACCTTTTTACAGCAACAAACGAAAGGGGTTTATTCGTATATAAAGATTACCTATATCATCTGGTATAGGTGGAAGAAACTTTGGACAGTATCCGAAAGGAGAAAAAATTAAGTTTTTAGTTCAAACATCTTCAGGCGAAGATAGCAGGCGCCGTGAGCGTCCAGTGAACAAGGAGGCAGGAGAGAGGCTGAGGCGATCCTTCCTGGCTGGTGCCAGGGTACCGTTTGATCATCGTCCGCAATATCCTAATGGAGCTCAAGTAGTCCCTTAGGGAACTAATGTTATCAATGCGCACTGCGAGCTGATTGGCCAAACCAGCGCACAGGGACACTGATACGCATTACAAAGTAAATCTAATGTATGACTGCTACAAACTTGGTAGACAGTAGGAATTAGAAGAGAAAAATGACAACTTTTTTAATGTTTTATCGCGGTCTGTACCGCCATGTTTGTTTACTTTTGGATCAGACGCCATCTTAGAAAAAGATGGCAGCAGGAGCATCAGTTTCTTAGCCCCTTGCATGCTACGTAAGACGGAAAACTACTGGCTGCTGCCTATGATTGCCGTCGCGGACGCTCTGATTAACTCGTTCGTTTGGCAATGGAAAAATACTGGGCTTCACCGAAGATCCTAGACGAAATATCACAACAGACAGAGTTTCACCCGTATCTTCTATCTTTTTGGATGGAAGGATTACAAATATAATTTGTTGGGATAGCAAATAATATTACTTACTGGACTGGATTGGGCGACGAATGATTTCCACATGAATTATTTGTCGTAATCAATCCATTCAGTAAAACCAGCTTTTTACCCAAAAAGGGATTCAGCCGAAGGAGGGGAAGGTAGGAGACCACCACCTCCGACTGGGTAGACCAGTCGTCGAGCCAGGAAGCAGACAGCAGCAGACAGCAGCAGCAGCAGCAGCAACCAAACAGCCTTTTTCAAGGTTAACAAAAATTAAACTACTAAAGAATGCGATAAACCTTTTCACATTTGCTACTGCCTTCTCCATCCACCTGACTTCAACCTGCCTGCTCCATCCACCTGACTTCAACCTGCCTGCTCCATCCACCTGACTTCAACCTGCCTGCTCCATCCACCTGACTTCAACCTGCCTGCACCAGCTTCCCGTAGGGCCTGTTCCAGCTGACTCCCGCATCAACTTCTTGCAGCTCCAGCTCACTCCTGCACCAGCTTCCCTCAGCACCTGCTCCAGCTCACACCTGCTATTTCCTGCAGTGTCAGCTCCAGCTCACTCCTGCAATACCAGCTTCCTGCAGCTCCAGCTCATTCCTCCAGTTCTAGCTCATTCTTGCATCAACTTTCTGCAGCTCCCAGCGGCTCCTGCCATAGCTCTCTCCAGCAACGCCCGCTCATCGTTCCAGTATCACCATCTCCAGCTCCTTTTCCAGTGTCTGTTGACATCCTGCCTTTCCTGTTGATTCCCTGATCCAGCCCTTGCCCACGTTCACATGGACCGGGCCGACCTGAGGCATATCTATATACCTCAGGGACGTCCACATCAAACTCCGTGTGACGACTTCTCAAGCTGCCCAGGTACCAGTGATGTCATTCCAGCCTTTCCTGCTTCAAATGACGTCACCCATGTTATTTTTACTTTTCCTTCTCAACCATTATTACCTTTATGGTAAATAAACCTCTTTATTTTTAAACTGTTCATCTGCGTTTGTCCTTCTTATTTGCCTTTGTCGTAATTTGCCTGTGTCCACTTTCTTAGTTGTAAGACCGATCGCTCCGGTGGTCCGATACTCCGCAACAGTTTAGAAATTAAAGAAAGAATTTAATCTATTTATAAAAAAAGT
>OY744545.1:19904995-19919995 GCA_963556195.1 Sepiola atlantica | reverse complement strand
CAGACCAGGAAAAACATTGTTTAGGGTTTAAAGTTGAAACAGTCTACGTTTCGACGTTAACGCGTCATTAAGTAAGCTAAGATATTAAAATTGTCCAAAAAACACACACAGATAAGTGAATAACTGTTCCCTATAATATATCTTCTCTATAATATATGTTTTCTTTATAATATATGTTCCTTATAATATACGTCCCTTATAATATATGTACGTAAATATTTAATAGACGGTGGATTGTATGTGGAAGAGGTGGTTTTACATGTGTCAAGATAATAGGTGTGCATACATTTTAAGTTGATTTGAAATTACTTGATATGAGTATACGTATTGTCTGGCGGGTACACAATGTGGTGTTGCTTTAATTGATGTCACTTAAGAAGGGGCATCAATTAAAGCAACATCACATTGTGTATTGCCGGTTGTTGTAATTTCTTATTCAAGGTACTTAATTTCCCTGATGATCTGACAAGCAAGGACCTGCTTGGTAGTGAAACACGTGTAGGCTAAAAAAAACTCTTTAATTTGAAAAAAAATGTTAAATAAATAATTTTTGAATGAAAAAATCTTTTGTGGTGTTGAGTGGGCTCCTGAACGGAATGCTTTGGTAAGCTCTAAAAAAATCACATATAAATGCTCTGTACCTGTAATCGAGTATTATTGAGCTTGTTTTCATTGGTCTAATCCCGGTCTTCACGGAATAATCTTTTTGCTAAGTGATAAATCCATATATATATATATATATATATATATATATATATATATATATATATATAGAGAGAGAGAGAGAGAGAGAGAGAGAGAGAGAGAGAGAGAGAGAGAGATGTGTGCATATGTGGATGGAATTTTTTTTTTTTACCTTTGTGGGCTCGAAAATACCCGACTAGTAGACGGGCGCAGGCTATCCTCTCTCGGTGTGTTGGACTCATAGACTTTGTCAGGTCATCCACTAAGAGGAGGAACACTCTAACAATAAAACTTTGCTACTAACCACTTACGTCTTGGCTGCAAACCGTTGGGGAGGGAGGCCTCCTTAGTCTTGATCGACAACCTTCCTAGAGCTCGAATCTCGAACAAAGTATCCGGTTTGCAAACCTATAATTGCTTAGGGAGTAGATGGGCTCTGCTTATCGCCCGGCCTTCGCACTCCTTTGTCTATTAGCCAGGCGTATAGGTTCAAGCACTGGGACGCCTCTAAAGACGGCTGGTACTTTGCCTTGTTTCCTGACTAGGGCAATGAACGCCGTCTCTCTTTCTCTCTATCCGGGCAACTTGGGAAAAGTTTTTTGTTACTAAGTCATACACAACTAGTCTGGGTCGCTCTTGTTCCGACAGGTTGAGGCTACAGGTTAGACAGCTTGTCTGGCTGCTGTTTCCGACTGGTAGTTACGAGCCCTAACTCTTAGGTAGCGCTAAGAACGGCTGCTCCGTCAAGTGTCATAATATCGTCGGTAACTGTACGTGCCATGTCGCGCATGGAAAGGGACCCTACAGTTATCCCCGGTGGGCTTTCGCGAGGCTACAACCCCCATGGACCAAGTCACGACTAATAGACTGGTTGTGTGCGCTTATTGACACCAATCAAGCACTCACTTTGCCAACCCCACTATCTCAAAACAAACATAAACTTACAAAGTAAAACAAATCAAACCTAAACCAGACACCCAACAAAAAAACATCTTCGCCTCCGTCCTTGAGGCTCGCATTCACAAATATCTGGAGAGTTAGAATCAACATTAACGACGTAGAAACTTTTCTCCTGACAAACTCCCCAGATATCCTCACACTAAGTGAAACAAAACTTCAATCCTCAATCTCTTCTCACCACTTTGACATGACTGATTACCTTCCACTCTACCGTAAGGACTCTGACAAACATATGCATGGGCTAGGAGTTTATGTTCGAAACACCCTCCCCTTGACTAGAGAACATAGGTTAGAATCAGATGACTAAGCCTACATGTGCTAGTTAGTTACTTATATTTCCTATATCGTTCTCCTTCGACCCAGGACTGTTCACTACTTGACTCTGCCTCTGAAAGCTTAGATAGAGCACTCTCACTCGCCTTGAATGCCCAAATACATGTATTTGGGGATTTTAATGCCCACCACCATAACTGGTTGGGTCTCCAGCGTTACTGATGCAGCTGGGGACTCTACCTTTAATTTCTCCTCGGCTCACGACCTCTCACAGGCTGCCCTTTTTCCGACCCACCTCACTTCTCGACCTGTTCTTGACCTCACTACCTGAGGCTTGTGTGGTGAATGCCCATAGCCCGCTCGGAAACTCTGATCACATTGTAGTAATGATACTTATCACATTAAAAACTCGTCCAAAAGCTGAAGAGCCGTTGCTTAAAACGACGACAAACTATGAGCAGGCTGATTTTGAATCCCTCTGGGATCACATCAGCGACGCCCCATGGGGTGTAATCTTCTCACTCCCTGCTGATCAGTGTGCAAATGAGCTAACCGAATGGATCAAAGCAGGCATTAATGCTTATGTCCACACGCGAAAATTCTTCAGCAAACCCCACTCTCCTCAATGGTTCACCTCAGAATGTGCAGCTGCTATTGCTGAGAGGCAGAAAGCATTCCGAAAATTTGGCCGCCATAAGTCAACTGCGAACCGACAAAAATTTGTAGAGGCAAGAAATTATTGCAAAGTTGTGATAGATGAAGCAAAGTGAAGGTGTACAGAGATAACCAAAAAATGCATTCAGTCACAGAAACTAGGTACTCGTGATTTCTGGGAAATTTACAATAGTGTGATGAACAATGAACAATCGACAATTCCCCCGCTATCAAATCACAACGATGGTGTTTGCACGGCAACTGATAAGGCTGAACTACTTGCCCAGCGTTTCGCCTTAAACTTCACTCTGGACTCGGCAAACAACCCCCTCCCCAAATTCCCATTGCGGACTGAAGCCACACTTGTACACCTGGTCATCACCCCGTCTCAAGTGAGAGACATCATAAAAAACCTTGACACCTCCAAAGCCTGTGGGTCTGATCTTATACCAGTAATAGTAATAAAGAAATGCTGTGCTGAGCTGGCCCCTGTCCTCTCCAAACTATACAACAAATGCCTTACTGAATCTTGTTTTCCTGATAGTTGGAAAATTGCCTCTATGATACCAGTCTTCAAGAATTCTGGAGATAGAACTGATCCCTCTAAACTACCGCCCAATCAGTCTACTGCCGATCTTTGCCAAAATCTTTGAATCATAAATCAATCTAGCGATAGTCAGGCACCTAGTTAATGCTAAACTTCTTTCTGATCATCAATACGGATTCAGACAAGCACGATCTACTGCAGATATCCTAACGGTCATCTCTGAACGCATATATCATACACTGGACAAGGCAAGTGAGGCTAGGGCGTTAGCGCTTGATATATCCAAGGCCTTTGACAATGGCCTGGCATGAAAATGTACTTCACTTAAATATTTTTGAAAATCAACACATCGTGCAATTTAAAAGAAAATATAATTTATTTTATTTATTTTTTTTTTTTTTGCAAATTTTCGTTGTAGAACAACTTTGTCAGACGAGATTGTCTTATAGTTTTTTTTTCTTCTTCTTTCTCATTTTGATGGTTTTAACCCCGAAGGGTCGAATCACGGTAAAGGTAGAAGAGCACGTCAAGTTCTAGAAGACGTTAGGATAAGTATAGTCCGGTCGATGTTATGTGCAGATTGACGTTATTTGAATAAGGAAATTGAAAACATCTTTAAGGCACGCATGAAAATGTATTTAAGTTAAATATTTTTGAAAATCAACACATCGTGCAATTAAAATGAAAAAGTCATTTATTTAATGTATTTATTTATTTTTTGCAAGCTTTCGTTGTAGAACAACTTTGTCAGACGAGACTGTCTTATAGTTTTTTCTTTTTCTTCTACTTTAACATTTTAATGGTATTAACCCCGAGGCTTATATATATATATATATATATATATATATATATATATTTATATATATATATATATATATATATATAATATATATATATATATATATATATATATATATAAATATATATATATATATATATATATATATATATATATATATATATATATATATATATATATATATATATATATATATATATAATACTTGGATCTGGGTTCGAATTGTCCAAGTGGCTATACTGACGGGCGTAAAAATCAAAACGCGAAACATATACATGTCTATTGATATAAAAATGTTTATTTATTTATCTATAATAATTAGTAAGCTCATATATAGCTGAACCCTTTTGAAAGATAATTGATGATTAAGAAATTAACCAGGTTGGGAGATCGGAACTCTCTTTTGAATCACAGTATTTATGTTTACATTGAAAGCATTCAAGGCGTATTTCTCTTGCATTTCGCTGGCTGAATAGTTACGAAACCGTGGATTATAATACTTTGATCCGGGGTTCGAATTGTACGTCCGGCGATACGGGTTCATAATTCCATAATGATGAGCGTAAAAATTAGAACGCGAAACATTGCTGTTAATATTACTATTATAACTAGTACTGTTAGTAGATTGTTGTTATTTCGATTATAATTATATTCATATTTAATTGCACATTTATAAACTACATTGGAATCTAACCCTAACCCTTATTCGACATGACACACAAAAGTAGGTCTAAGGTTTGTGCGCGCACTGCGCATGCTTTGCGGGGCAATTTGTATTTTTATTTTTTCAACCCCCATTTTACCATTAAGTTCCAAAGTTCGAAATGAAATTCTCTCTTTGAGATCGAAGCGTTTTATTTACGTTCGAATGTCTCGATTCTTTTGATTCATGGAAACGGTCGATTGATGAGTTTATAAATCGTTTAATGAAATGGCTGCCTTTTTGTTCTAATGTGAATAGATTTGGTCGTCTCCTCATGAATTAGGGGAATTTCTCCTCATTTTCCGTTCAGTTGAACAATGTTCCCAAGACCGCATGTGGTCACGATTATGGAACAACAACGTTGAATGAAGCGACAAACCAACCCTCTCTCCTCCCCCTCCCCCGGTGCATTTTTGCTTTCGAGTCGATTATTTACTGGACTTCAGCTCAGTTTTGACTTCTATGCCTTCTTTGCGACTCTCGTCTTCAAGAAGAACGAAATATCTGTGTGTCGAGCGGTTGAGGGAGTCGGTTTCCAAATCTTCATCTTTTTTTTTTTCACATCAACGATTTTCTGTTTTGACTGGAATATTTGTGTTCATTCTTCCGATTTTTTTTTTTTTTTTCATTTCTCCTATTTTTATTTTCTTGTTTTCCACTTTTGTTTTTCCCACTTTTTCTATCATTTCCCTTTTCATCCATTTCTCGTTACTTTCTCTTTTTATTCCTTTCTCTAATTTTTTGTTTATATTTCATTCATTCCTTTTTGGTGGTTCCTTCTATTTTCCGTCTCTTTCATTTATTCCTTCTTCGATTCCTTCCTCTTTTCATTCTTTCCCCTTTTCTTTTTTTATTCCTTCTTTTTTCCTTCCTTCAATTCCTTACTTTTTTACTTTCCTTTCCTCCTTTTCATTTATTTTTCTTTCCTCCTTTTCATTTATTTTTCTTTCCTCCTTTTCATTTATTTTTCTTTCCTCCTTTTCATTTATTTTTCTTTCCTCCTTTTCATTTATTTTTCTTTCCTCCTTTTCATTTATTTTTCTTTCTTCCTTTTCTTCTACTTTTATGTTTCCAAACCTTTTTATTGCCTTCTTGTTTTATTCCCCGCACCACACACACTAATGTATCTCTCACACACACACAGACACACACACAGACACACACACAGACACACACACAGATACACACATGGAAGTGGTGCAAAACTATTCTATTTGGAGAATCAATTTTAATATTCTTCTAATAAAGATCGTGTAGACAGAAGAGCTTAGATTTCGGATTGATACAAAACCTTCACTTTGCTTTAATGACAATTTTGAATTTGCGTTGCTATTTTGATCGGTTATAAAAATAATTAGATCTTCATATGGGAATATAAACACGTTCACTTGTGTTGCATTAAACTCCTTTATATCAAGACAGGATAAAGTTTACTTAGTGACATTTTTATTTTACAAGGTTTTAACTTTTTTATGAGGATTAATAAAAGTGAACAATTTTGGCCATACAAAACGATGAACACGGGACAATAAAATCAACGTATCCGATACGTGTCATTTCAGACTTCCTGTTTATGACGTCATATCACGACACGTCGACATAATAATAATAATCTTTCAACTCCTAATGGAGATATATTTTTGAGATTGTTTTTATGCGACTAATTCGTATGGGATCGGTTCCAGTACGATCGGCTCATGGAAAATACAATTTTAAAATTATTTTTACACCCAAGATCAATATCGTTACATTTAGATTAGAAATAATCTTCCCCAAATTCTCTTTTCGTCATAAATTACTATAATTCCAGTTATGCTATTTGTATGAAAATTAAACTGCTGTTACTTCAAAGTTTCCTTCTCCTAGATGAGTTGCACCACCAACGCTTGAGAGTCTAGTCTACTCTATTTTTGTTCCTTTTGTTTGATTATCTCCGGGGTTCAGTGTGCCACTTATCACCGTACAATGCGTCACTGTTGGCGCATGTGCCACAGGTTAGCCGCCCCTAATCCCCGCCTTAAATTATAAAGATTTTCCATTTATTTATCGTGAAAACATAAAAAAGAAAATACCAAATTAGAAAGAATAAAAAATGGAGTCTTTTTCTCTTCTGTTTGTTCAGTCGTGCAGAAAAGACGATCGACTTGAGAAACGAGATGTTATTCTTAATACTTCACTGCTTGTTCATGATCTTGAGAGATTTGTACTATGATGAAACCTCCAATATCACATCATATATATATATATATATATATATATATATATATATATATAAATATACACACACAAATGCTGTTAACAGACAACTTATGTCTGGATATCCTAGTGTGGATTCTTTCCATTTGCCGAAAATATTATATCTCCTAATAACATTTTATGTGGATACATGAAATAATTATATATATATATATATATATATATATATATATATATATATATATATATATATATATATATATAGTCTAAAGAAGCTTTAAGTCATTTTAACAAAAAAAAAAGAAAAGTAAAATGCAGTTTAAATTCCCAGAGAAACTAACTAAATCCAAGATATTGCAGACTTACCATTACTTGGAAAATTCATAAATAAATTTTTAAAAAAAGTAAATAAAATTTAAAAAAACAAAAAAAAACAGGGGGGCGGTTAAGTATCTAACAGTGAAACAAAAACAGGAGACCTAAAGCGTCTAATATTAACACGGGGATCATCAGCTGTTTACCATGTAACTGTTTCGGAGATTTAAAAACAGGACAGTTATAATATTCATGGCTCTCCAATGGTACTGATTAAACTACCATTTCCCCAATAATCAAGTGTCGAAATAATTCAGCTTAAAATTTCACTAATATATATATATATTATTATAATAATAATAATAATAATAATAATAATAATAATAATAATAATAATAATAATAATAATAATAATAATAATAATAATAATAATAATGCCCTTAAGACTACCGTATGATATGGTAATTTGCATATCAAATAACATTAATTATTATATAGGAATTAAAGTTGCATTAAAAAATAAATAAATAAATAAAAAATAAAAAATAAAGCTTAAGTACCTTAGGTACCAGAAAGGTAAGTAGATAAGAGGAAGGAAACCTAGCCATACAGATCTAAATACATAATATATAGTCTAAAGAAGCTTTAATTTACAAGGTTTTAACTTTTTTTATGAGGATTAAAAAACGTGAACAATGTATATATATATATATATATATATATATATATATATATATATATATATATATATATATATATATATAAATTTAGGTAAAACAGGCACATGTATCTAAAAATGACACGGGAAAAAAACGACACCGGTAAAAATGGCGCAAGTGGATGAATATGAAAAACTAGCGCACGGAAAAATACACATGAAAACTTCACGTTTTTGGAGATAAAACGAAAGCATTAAGAAGTTTATCAAATTTTTAAAAAATTATACCTACATTTGAAAGTAGATCAGGCTCTTCAGCTAACTGAAATGAGATTCTACATTTTTAGGCGATTACGTGTGAACACCTCGAACAAAATAGAATTTAAAGTGGGGGATTAGTTTTGCATATAAATTTAAAGTAAAATTATACCCCATTTCCCGGCCAGTCTAACGTTTTAAGGCAGTTAACTGATTTTTGAAATCCCTAAGACCGACTAGCAAAGTTGTAAAACAACACGAGATCGCCTTAAAAATAAAACACACGGAAGTTATCCCCTATAGCAAAAAAAGGTTAACAGTCATGGGTCCTAAAACGTTAGAATGGCCTGGAAATGGGAGATCAGTTTACATTAATTTGGCAGCACTTTTAATGTTCGCAACTGATCGCAACTAATCACAATCAATGATTTTTGTCTCCTTTGAATATTTAAAAAATGAAAAAACAACCCTTTTTACCATCTGAATATTTGCCGATTTAACAATATTTTTTTCTTTTCGGTTTATTTTTCTTTATTTTTGTTCTTTTTAGAATAACGTTAAAGTGTAGTATTTGTTTTGATACTATACTTTATCTTTTCTGTTCTCGGTCAGTGAAGGAGAAATCCTTCTAGACTGAGACAATTTAAATTTATGTCACAATCCAGAGTGCCCCCTTTTGGGGGAGCGGGATGTTCCCTACATTAAAAACCAACCTTGTGTCTAACTCTTCCCTCTTGGGGGGGGGTACATATTAAAGTGGTTTGTTTTTTTACATGTGGAAAACTTTCTTCTTATTTTTAAGTTAGCTCAAAAATAAATTCAATGAACCTTTTAAATAAAATACGCATGTTTTAGTTAAGTAAAACTCCCGTGTCAGCGTTAACTCTAGCTTCGCCAAAGTGTTGACATATATTGCGTCTTAGAAAAAGTTGATCCACGATAACAATTAAATGCAATCATAAATGTTGGAAAATTAGTAAAACTTAGAAAAAAAAAGCATAGATAAAAAAAAATACACGTGTACATCTCACTAAGGCAAAGACCTTAAAATAAAATAAAAATACACGGGTACATCTCACTAAGGCAAAGACCTTAAAATAAAATAAAAATACACGGGTACGTCTCACTAAGCTAAATACCTTAAAATAAAATAAAAATACACGGGTATATCTCACTAAGGCAGACCCCTTAAAATAAAATGAAATAAAAATACACGGGTACATCTTACTAAAGCAAAGACCTTAAAATAAAATAAAAATACACGGGTACATCTAATTAAGGCAGAGACCTTAAAATAAAATTAAAAATACACGGGTACATCTCACTAAGCTAAACACCTTAAAATAAAATTAAAATACACGGGTACATCTCACTAAGGCCGACACCGTAAAATAAAATAAAAAGACACGGGTACGTCTCACTAAGGCAAAGACCTTAAAATAAAATAAAAATACACGGGTACATCTCACTAAGGCAAAGACCTTAAAATAAAATAAAAATACACGGGTACATCTCACTAAGCTAAATACCTTAAAATAAAATAAAAATACACGGGTACATCTCACTAAGCTAAAGACCTTAAAATAAAATAAAAGTACACGGGTGCATCTAACTAAGGCAGAGACCGTAAAATAAAATAAAAATACACGGGTACATCTCACTAAGGCAGAGACCTTAAAATAAAATAAAAATACACGGGTATATCTAACTAAGACAGAGACCTTAAAATAAAATAAAAATACACGGGTACATCTCACTAAAGCAAAGGCCTTAGAATAAATTAAAAATACACGGGTACACCTCACTAAGACACAGACCTTCAAATAAAATTAAAATACACGGGTACATCTCACTAAGACAGAGACCTTAAAATAAAATTAAAACACACGAGTACATCTCACTAAGCTAAAGATCTTAAAATAAAATTTAAATACACGGGTACATCTCACTAAGGCCGACACCGTAAAATAAAATAAAAAGACACTGGTACGTCTCACTAAGCTAAATACCTTAAAATAAAATAAAAATACACGGGTATATCTCACTAAGGCAGACCCCTTAAAATAAAATGAAATAAAAATACACGGGTACATCTTACTAAAGCAAAGACCTTAAAATAAAATAAAAATACACGGGTACATCTAATTAAGGCAGAGACCTTAAAATAAAATTAAAAATACACGGGTACATCTCACTAAGCTAAACACCTTAAAATAAAATTAAAATACACGGGTACATCTCACTAAGGCCGACACCGTAAAATAAAATAAAAAGACACGGGTACGTCTCACTAAGCTAAAGACCTTAAAATAAAATAAAAATACACGGGTACATCTCACTAAGCGAAAGACCTTAAAATAAAATTTAAAAAATACACGGGTACATCTCACTAAGGCAGAGACCTTAAAATAAAATAAAAATACACGGGTACATCTCACTAAGGCAGAGACCTTAAAATAAAATAAAAATACACGGGTACATCTCACTAAGGCAGAGACCTTAAAATTAAATAAAAAATACACGGGTACATCTCACTAAGGCAGAGACCTTAAAATAAAATAAAAATACACGGGTACATCTCACTAAGGCAGAGACCTTAAAATAAAATAAAAATACACGGGTACATCTCACTAAGGCAGAGACCTTAAAATAAAATAAAAAATACACGGGTGCATCTCACTAAGGCAGAGACCTTAAAATAAAATAAAAAATATACGGGTACATCTCACTAAGGCAGAGACCTAAAAAAAAAATTTTTTAAAAATACACGGGTACATCTCACTAAGGCAGAGACCTTAAAATAAAATAAAAAATACACGAGTACATCTCACTTAGGCAGTTTTCCCCTAGTATCATGTAGCTACATAGATTGTGGGCCACATAAAATGGGAATTCTTCGTTTGTTTTGGCTACCTGCAAGTGTAGCTATGCCGGCCACTTGCATTTCTCTGACGTCGGTCTGATTCACGATTATGTCGGGCGGACACAGCCTTCTCCTCCCCTAATATATACCTCAGCGTTTATCGACCCCGTGTCGATCAGAGCCTTTACCCACGTGGTTCCGACTAACGCATCACAGGCAAGTTTTCTCTCTTCCGTGAGCAGAGAGAATACCTCGGCTCTTCTTTTCTCCCGTTTCAGAGTTCGTCCATCGTATCCTGCCACAATGGACATGGGGACCGGCAGTTAGTTCTCTTACTGTTTCTATCTCTTAAGGGACCATTGACTTTGGAGCTACGTTGCCCCCTATAAGGGCAGCTCCTTCTCGTATTACTGGTATCCACGCACTGCCCGCATCGCTTCGAGGTTGGGGGTCGATGCCGACCCCTTTCCCTCAGAGCGTCTCCTGCCTTGGAACTGCGTCGTCCCTTATGGGGACAGTCCGTTCTCACATGGTCAGTCTCCCCACACTGCCAGCACTTTCGTGACCGACAGTCAGTGGAGAAATGGCCTCTTTCACCACAGGTCCAACATGTGACTGATTTTACTCTGCTGAGTGGCCCGTTGGCGTTTTCCTGGACCTTCGTTCCAGCGTGGGGGGGGGGCATGCTAACGTCCGGCGGCCTAATTACTAACCTCCGCTGTCCTTCTACTGCCAATGCATTTCGGCCCAAACTTCAGAAATCAAGGGGCCCCTTCCTGGGGCTAACACACATGATCTTACCTGCCATGTCTAGTAATGCTATCCCATGAGAGTTGCCACCCTTCACCTTGTACAAGATCACCATTAATGCATATTTCCAATTCTTTGGTACGCCTTCAAAATTTCAGAAATGCTGCATAAGATCACAAAGTTTTGGCAAAAACCCTAACCCTAACCCTAACCCACAACACTTAAACGTCTCTGGAGGTAATCCATCCATACCAGGTTTTTTCCATTATTTAAGTTACATATGGCTTTCTAAACTTCTGTCCTCGGGAATATTATTAATTTCATTTTTCATTGGTCGCAATAAACTGATTATCAACTACGGATTGTCTATTGAGAAGTTCATCAAAGCAATCATGTCATCCGGAGAGAATATTCATTGGATCGTTCAATAATTCCTTCGGAGTGGACTGGTGTTATATGGGAACTATCTGGATTTCATTAGCCTTTGAATCCCACCAGGACTTTTGAATGACCTTAGATGACACTGTACCTTTGCTTTTAACTTTTGAAAATCTTTATTGTTCTGTGCTTGGTTATTGCCACTCAGCAAAGAGGAAAGAGCCTTTCTCTTTTTATCAAGCAACGCCTGAATGTCTACATCGCTCTCAGCAAATCAATCTTTGTGTTTTTGTTCAACAAATCCCGGTACATCGGCACTTACCTTATACAAAGATGCTTTCATGGCTTCCCATGTGTCTTCGCGAGTAATGTTCTCAATACACTGTGTAAACTTATTTCTTATTGTTTCATTTTTAAAAGGGACCATATTTAGTTTCTTTCTAGGGACTTGTGGCCTTACACAAAATTGAAACTTAGCTCGCACGAGACGATGATCTGTCTAACAATCGGAACCACGCATAACACGTACTATGTGAACATCCCTAATATCCCTCTTTCTCATCAATTAGATTGTCAATTAGATTCCATGTCTTGGAGCCATGATGCATCTAGATTGTTTTGTACTGTTGAAAGAAAGTGTTTCCTACCCTCAGATCAAGCTCAGTACACATCTGCAAAAGTAGCGAGTCGTTACTGCTAACCCTAACCCTAATCCTAATCCTAATCCTAACCCTAATCCTACACCGTTCTTGTCCAGCACCTTCCAAGGCTCCCAATCCTTCCCTAACCGTGCATTGAAGTCCCTAAAGATTTCAAATTTATCTGAACGATAAACCTTCAATAATACGTAAGTTTTTTATCTTCTCTGTCATTCAAAGTTGGAGCATAGACACTAATCAGGGTCAAATACATCTTGTGTACCAAGGGCGCACCCATGGACATTATGCGATCCCATGGACATTATGCGATCCCATGGACATTATGCGATCACTATAACCACAAGGTAATTGCTCAAACATTGTCTTCTCCAGATAATTTTAGACGTATTATTTGAATTTCATAAAAATAGGAGATAAGTGAAGTTGTAAGGGGTTTATGCCCTCATGCCTCCTTATGGATAAACTTAGAGATTCCATTGTCTTCCTCGGTAAATTTTACATAAGAATACACTTTTAGATTTTATGTAGATTCTTTAATTTTTGTTTCTATAGGGAACACATAAGCATCACACACATACACACAAACATCACACACACATACACACAAACATCACACACACATACACACATACATCACACACACATACACACATACATCACACACACATACACACATACATCACACACACATACACACATACATCACACACACATACACACATACATAGAGTAGATATTCGGCACATAAAGGGTAACGTAAAGATTTGTTATCACTGACAATTGTCTTCCCGGAGAATTTTATGCATGTGATATAAATTTCTTCAAAATAGGACATATTTGAAGTTTTAAAGGTAGTTCAGTCCCCATAACTCACTACGGTTAGAGATTCGGGACCACTTCTATTGTCTTCCCCAGAAAATGTTATACATATGATTTAAATTTCATTAAAAAAATAAGATATATTTGAAGTTTTAAGTGGGTTATGTCCCTATAGTCTGCTTTTATTCTATAGAAACTCACAAACATCATACACAAGTACATCCATACACATACACACATACATTGAGTTATATATATATATATATATATATATATATATATATATATTTATTCTAGATATATATTTATTTCTATATATTATGTGTTAGATATAAAGTGTATGCGTATGTGAGTATGACTGCATGCGTAAGTGTGTATTATTATTGCATGCTTTATTTAATAACCAGAAGAAATGCAAGCTGTGTTATTTGCTCGTGGTGTGTCAACAAAAAGAAATTTAGTGAAAAATGTAACAAAGAAAGACTCAAAGAATTAATTTCCGAAAATTACAGAAACGAAGAATCAAAGAAAAACTGATTTGATCAATTGAGATAAATGATCTCCTTTGGAAAAGAGTGTGATCGGATGATCAGATCGATAATTTCGGAACGGAAGGGGAGAGGTCATAAGTAACAAATTGGAAAATGAATGGAAAGATGAATGGAAAGATGAATGGAAAAATGTTATAGAAAAAAGAGACGAATAAACATTTAGCTATAGAAAGTAAATAAACGGTGAAAAAAGAAAGAAAATCAAAACGAAATAAAAATTAAAGCCAATAAAAAAGCGAAAAAAACGTTACATGAAGACAACAAAAGCAGAAATGACAAAATGACAGGCGAAACAAAGAAATGACAAAACGAAAAGCGAAATAATTTATTGTCGATTATTTGCTAGATTTCTTCACATGAAAAGTCGATTTATTCAATTAAAAATCGGTGATTTTTGTCCGTTTCGGTTCAAAAAATGTTAAGAAGGAAATGAAATTCAATTGCCTTTTAGAAAATCATATCATGGAACAATTAAATTCTCTCTTTCCGCTCTTTTGTTGCTGGTGTTGAAATTTGAGGAAATGCTTTTTTACAAGTTAACTCGGTATTTGGCTATAATTGTGAATCGCGCCCGGATGTAGGACACGTTAATTCTGAATGTCATCCGATTAACGGCCGGTGCCAAATGTGATTTCGTAAAGGTGACAATTCAGAAAATCCAATATGGCCGCCCAACAGAAATGTTGTTGATATTTTACTGTCGAAGAATCGGCACGTTTTTTTCTCTTTAAAGAAAGGCACTTTCGTATGAATTTGCACTTTCTCGACGGGATAATAGCAATTAATTCACATTTATCTAAAACATTCTTTTGTTCTTTTATCTTTTTACGATGATGTTTTCGCCTCTTTTAAAAGAGATTTTGCCTTTACATCTTTTAATTTATTAACTTTTCTTAAAAGTAAAATCACCCTCGATTAGATCTTCTGTTTTCG
>OY744545.1:19877495-19899995 GCA_963556195.1 Sepiola atlantica | reverse complement strand
CCTATGGGATAATCATATCCTCTTATGTAATATCCCCATTGTTTCGTAGATAAAAATTAAAGGATTGTCAGTCGGACGATGGTGACCATCGTCCGACTGACAATCTCTTTAATTTTTATCCTTGAGTGGCCCCGTGCCTTCTTAAACAGTTACACAATAGTAAAAAAATCGATAAAAATCTATTTTACACAGACCAATTTTATAAAGATCCAGTTTTTAAATATCTATTCCGTGAAAATCAAATCTATATAGATCTATTATATAAAAATCTATACCGATCAATTCAAAAGAGATATTTCTGTAAAGATCAATACTATTAGATAACTTCTAAATAAGATATATTTCATGTAGATATTTCTATAAACATCGATTCAATAAAAATTTATTATATGAAAATCGATTCTATAACGATCAGTTCTATAAACATCTTTTATATACAGATCGATTCTAAAAAGAGCTATTCTATAAAGATCAATTGTACAAAAAAATAGTTTTTATAAACATTTATTCTATAAAGATCAATTGTACAAAAAAATAGTTTTTATAAACATTTATTCTATAAAGATGATATGTACAAAAAAAATAGTTTTATAAACATTTATTCTATAAAGATCAATTGTACAATAAAATAGTTTTTATAAACATTTATTCTATAAAGATCAATTGTACAAAAAATAGTTTTTATAAACATTTATTCTATAAAGATCAATTGTACAAAAAATAGTTTTTATAAACATTTATTCTATAAAGATCAATTGTACAAAAAAATAGTTTTCATAAACATTTATTCTATAAAGATCAATTGTACAAAAAATAGTTTTATAAACATTTATTCTATAAAGATGAATTGTACAAAAAAATAGTTTTTATAAACATTTATTCTATAAAGATAAATTGTACAAAAAAATAGTTTTCATAAACATTTATTCTATAAAGATCAATTGTACAAAAAATAGTTTTTATAAACATTTATTCTATAAAGATGAATTGTACAAAAAAATAGTTTTTATAAAAATTTATTCTATAAAGATCAATTGTACAAAAAATAGTTTTCATAAACATTTATTCTATAAAGATCAATTGTACAAAAAATAGTTTTATAAACATTTATTCTATAAAGATGAATTGTACAAAAAATAGTTTTTATAAACATTTATTCTATAAAGATCAATTGTACAAAAAATAGTTTTTATAAACATTGATTCTATAAAGATGAATTGTACAAAAAATAGTTTTATAAACATTTATTCTATAAAGATCAATTGTACAAAAAATAGTTTTTATAAACATTTATTCTATGAAGATGAATTGTACAAAAAATAGTTTTTATAAACAGTTATTCTATAAAGATGACTTGTACAAAAAATAGTTTTTATAAACATTTATTCTATAAAGATCAATTGTACAAAAAAATAGTTTTATAAACATTTATTCTATAAAGATCAATTGTACAAAAAATAGTTTTAATAAACATTTATTCTATAAAGATGAATTGTACAAAAAAATAGTTTTTATAAAAATTAAATTCTATAAAGATCAATTGTACAAAAAATAGTTTTCATAAACATTTATTCTATAAAGATCAATTGTACAAAAAATAGTTTTATAAACATTTATTCTATAAAGATCAATTGTACAAAAAAATAGTTTTTATAAACATTTATTCTATAAAGATCAATTGTACAAAAAAATAGTTTTATAAACATTTATTCTATAAAGATCAATTGTACAAAAAATAGTTTTTATAAACATTGATTCTATAAAGATGAATTGTACAAAAAATAGTTTTATAAACATTTATTCTATAAAGATCAATTGTACAAAAAAATAGTTTTCATAAACATTTATTCTATTAAGATCAATTGTACAAAAAAATAGTTTTATAAACATTTATTCTATAAAGATCAATTGTACAAAAAAATAGTTTTTATAAACATTTATTCTATAAAGATCAATTGTACAAAAAAATAGTTTTCATAAACATTTATTCTATAAAGATCAATTGTACAAAAAAATAGTTTTTATAAACATTTATTCTATAAAGATCAATTGTACAAAAAATAGTTTTTATAAACATTTATTCTATAAAGATCAATTGTACAAAAAATAGTTTTTATAAACATTTATTCTATAAAGATCAATTGTACAAAAAATAGTTTTATAAACATTTATTCTATAAAGATGAATTGTACAAAAAATAGTTTTTATAAACATTTATTCTATAAAGATGAATTGTACAAAAAATAGTTTTTATAAACATTTATTCTATAAAGATCAATTGTACAAAAAAATAGTTTTATAAACATTTATTCTATAAAGATCAATTGTACAAAAAATAGTTTTAATAAACATTTATTCTATAAAGATGAATTGTACAAAAAAATAGTTTTTATAAACATTTATTCTATAAAGATGAATTGTACAAAAAAATAGTTTTTATAAAAATTTATTCTATAAAGATCAATTGTACAAAAAATAGTTTTATAAACATTTATTCTATAAAGATGAATTGTACAAAAAAATAGTTTTTATAAAAATTTATTCTATAAAGATCACTTGTACAAAAAATAGTTTTCATAAACATTTATTCTATAAAGATCAATTGTACAAAAAATAGTTTTATAAACATTTATTCTATAAAGATGAATTGTACAAAAAATAGTTTTCATAAACATTTATTCTATAAAGATCAATTCTCTAAAGTTCAATTCTATAACGATCAATTCCATGAAAGTGTATTCTATGAACATATTTCTGTGAAGATCTATTCCATAAAAATCGACTCTATAAAGATATGCCCTATGATACAAAATATATATTTATATTTTATAAAGAAAAGTTCTATAAAGCCAAGATCAGTTTTATTGATCTTTATAAAAATATCAATTATATACACATTTATTCGATGCACATCTATATTATGAAGATCTAGTCTATGAAAATCAATTCTATGAGTTTTAATTTTAAAAGATCAATCCTATAAAAGTATATTTATCTAAGGCCGACACTATAAAATTTAATTCTATAAAGATCAATTCTAGAAAAATCAGTTCTCTAACGTACTATTCTATAAAAACTAATGTTATAAACATCAATTCTATGGAATAAAAAAAAATCTATTATATAAAGATAAAATCTATAAAGATCTTTTCTATGAAAAGTTATTCTTTAAAAGGTTTTCAACAAAAATATTTCTATAAAGTTCAATTCAATATAAAAATATTTTCTACAAAATAAAATTCAGTAAAGGTCTATTCTATAAAATAATTTCTATAAAGATCAGTTATATAATGTTCTATGCTATCAAGTTTAATTCTATAAAGATTCTATAAAGAAAAATGAATTCTATAAAAATATTTTTTATAAAGTTGAAGTCTACAAAGTTTAGTTCTATAAAGATCTATTCTATAAATATCGATGCTATAAAAGACTATTTTATATGGATCTATTCTATAAAGTTCTATTCTATAAAGTTCTATTTCATATAGATATCTTTCATAGAGATCTATTCTATAAACATATTTGTACAAATATACATTACATGTAGAACCTTTCTATTGATATATATTCTATTTTATAACGGTATAGCGATTAAAATGAAAAACCGATTTTATGATGATCTATAAAGATCAAAGTCTACAAAGTTCAATTCTAGAAGAATCTATTCTATAAAGGTCGATGCTATAAAAAAATATATTCTATATGCATCTATTCTATTAGAATAACTTCTATGAAGTACCACTCCTACAAAGATTAATTCTATAAAGAATAATTCTTTAAAGATTTATTTTATAAAGATAAATTCTACAAATATCTATTCTATAAAAGTCTATTCTAAAAAGAGAAAATATTATAACTCATATTTTTGTTTGTTTGTACTAATGATAAAAGGTAAAAATGATAAATTGATAAAATAATAATATAGGTAATATTTATTGATTGTAAGCTACCATAAATTTACATCAAAATACGATGTGAATTTATTTTAATTGTTAAAAGAAAAGACACTTTCCATAGCTTGCCGAGGTTCAGTAAAAGTAACTGGTGAAGTAGAAAATTTATCTTCTTTTTTACGTGATAAATCGTATTCTTATTTAGAAAATCTTATTCTTATTTATCAAATCTTATTCTTATTTAGAAAATCTTATTCTTATTTATCAAATCGTATTATAATGTATTAAATCGTATTCTTATTTATCAAATCTTATTCTTATTTATCAAATCGTATTCTTACTTATCAAATGGTATTCTAATGTATTAAATCGTATTCTTATTTATTAAATCGTATTATAATGTATTAAATCGTATTCTTATTTATCAAATCTTATTCTTATTTATCAAATCTTATTCTTATTTATTCAAATCGTATTATAATGTATTAAATCGTATTCTTATTTATAAATCTTATTCTTATTTATCAAATCGTATTCTTATTTATCAAATCGTATTCTAATGTATTAAATCGTATTCTTATTTATCAAATCGTATTCTAATGTATTAAATCGTATTCTTATTTATCAAATCTTATTCTTATTTATCAAATCGTATTCTTATTTATCAAATCGTATTCTAATGTATTAAATCGTATTCCTATTTATTAAAACGTATTATAATGTATTAAATCGTATTCTTATTTATAAAATCTTATTCTTATTTATTAAATCGTATTCTTATTTATCAAATCGTATTCTAATGTATTAAATCGTATTCTTATTTATCGAATCGTATTCTTATGTATTAAATCGTATTCTTATTCATTAAATCGTATTCTTATTTATCAAATTGTATTCTTATGTATTAAATCGTATTATAATGTATTAAATCGTATTCTTATTTATCAAATCTTATTCTTATTTATCAAATCGTATTCTTATTTATTAAATAGTATTCTAATGCATTAAATCGTATTCTTATTTATTAAATCGTATTCTAATGTATTAAATCGTATTCTTATTTATCAAATCTTATTCTTATTTATCAAATCGTATTCTAATGTATTAAATCGTATTCTTATTTATTAAATCGTATTCTAATGTATTAAATCTTATTCTTATTTATCAAATCTTATTCTTATTTATCAAATCGTATTCTTATTTATTAAATCGTATTCTAATGCATTAAATCGTATTCTTATTTATTAAATCGTATTCTAATGTATTAAATCGTATTCTTATTAATAAAATCTTATTCTTATTTATCAAATCTTATTCTTATTTATCAAATCGTATTCTTATTTATTAAATCGTATTCTTATTTATCAAATCGTATTCTAATGTATTAAATCGTATTCTTATTTATCAAATCGTATTCTTATTTATCAAATCGTATTCTTATGTATTAAATCGTATTCTTATTTATCAAATCGTATTCTTATGTATTAAATCGTATTATAATGTATTAAATCGTATTCTTATTTATCAAATCTTATTCTTATTTATCAAATCTTATTCTTATTTATCAAATAGTATTCTTATTTATTAAATCGTATTCTAATGCATTAAATCGTATTCTTATTTATTAAATCGTATTCTAATGTATTAAATCGTATTCTTATTTATCAAATCTTATTCTTATTTATCAAATCGTATTCTAATGTATTAAATCGTATTCTTATTTATTAAATCGTATTCTAATGTATTAAATCTTATTCTTATTTATCAAATCTTATTCTTATTTATCAAATCGTATTCTTATTTATTAAATCGTATTCTAATGCATTAAATCGTATTCTTATTTATTAAATCGTATTCTAATGTATTAAATCGTATTCTTATTAATAAAATCGTATTCTTATTTATCAAATCTTATTCTTATTTATCAAATCGTATTCTTATTTATCAAATCGTATTCTAATGTATTAAATCGTATTCTTATTTATCAAATCTTATTCTTATTTATCAAATCGTATTCTTATTTATCAAATCGTATTCTTATTTATCAAATCGTATTCTAATGTATTAAATCGTATTCTTATTTATTAAATCGTATTATAATGTATTAAATCGTATTCTTATTTATCAAATCTTATTCTTATTTATCAAATCGTATTCTTATTTATCAAATCGTATTCTAATGTATTAAATCGTATTCTTATTTATTAAATCGTATTATAATGTATTAAATCGTATTCTTATTTATCAAATCTTATTCTTATTTATCAAACCGTATTCTTATTTATCAAATCGTATTCTAATGTATTAAATCGTATTCTTATTTATTAAATCGTATTCATATTACATTAAATCGTATTCCTATTAATTGAATCGTATTCTTATTAATTGAATCGTATTCTTATTCATTAAATCGTATTCTTATTTATTAAATCGTATTCTTATTTATTAAATCGTATTCTAATGTATTAAATCGTATTCTTATTTATGAAATCTTATTCTTATTTATTAAATCGTATTCCTATTTATCAAATCGTATTCTAATGTATTAAATCGTATTCTTATTTATTAAATCGTATTATAATGTATTAAATCGTATTCTTATTTATCAAATCTTATTCTTATTTATTAAATCGTATTCTAATGTATTAAATCGTATTCTTATTTATCAAATCGTATTCTAATGTATTAAATCGTATTCTTATTTATTAAATCGTATTATAATGTATTAAATCGTATTCTTATTTATCAAATCTCATTCTTATTTATCATATCGTATTCTTATTTATTACATCGTATTCTAATGTATTAAATCGTATTCTTATTTATTAAATCTTATTCTTATTTATCAAATCGTATTCTTATTTATCAAATCGTATTCTTATTTATTAAATCGTATTCTAATGTATTAAATCGTATTCTTATTTATCAAATCGTATTCTTATTTATTAAATCGTATTCTTATTTATCAAATCTTATTCTTATTTATCAAATCTAATTCTTATTTATCAAATCGTATTCTTATTTATTAAATAGCATTCTAATGCATTAAACCGTATTCTAATGTATTAAATCGTATTTTTATTTATTAAATCGTATTCTAATACATTAAATCGTATTCTTATTTATCAAATCGTATTCTAATGTATTAAATCGTATTCTTATTTATTAAATCGTATTATAATGTATTAAACAGAACCGGCGGGACAATTTTAAAAGTGTGGGGTGGGGCTCTCCTAAAAAGTGGAAAAAAAACACATGCAAAAAATAGGGTGGGGAATAACCCCCCCCCCCGCTCCCGTGCCGCCGTCCATGTTAAATCGTATTCATATTCATTCAATCGTATTCTTATCTATTAAATTGTATTCTAATTTCTGAAATCGCATACTTATTCATCAAATCGTATTCTTATTCATCAAATCGTATTCGTATTCATTAAATCGTATTCTTATTCATTAAATCGTATTCTTATTCATTGAATCGTATTTTTATTTATTAAATCGTATTCTAATTCATTAAATCGTATTCTTATTCATCAAATCGTATTCGTATTTATTAAATTTTATTCTTATTCATTGAATCGTATTCTTATTCATTGAATCGTATTCTTATTCATTGAATCGTATTCTTATTTATTAAATCGTATTCTTATTCATTAAATCGTATTCTTATTTATTGAATCGTATTCTTATTCATTGAATCGTATTCTTATTCATTGAATCGTATTCTTATTTAGTAAATCGTATTCTTATTCATTAAATCGTATTCTTATTTATTAAATCGTATTATACAGGGTAGGCAAAAATAAGGGTCCTATTTTTAAAAAATTCATAACTTTTTTATTTATTGATTTTTAAAAAATTTTTTTTTTAGAATAAGTAAAGGACCCCTTCCGAAGCAAGCATGAGCCGTATTAGCCCTAAGGAACGTACTCTCATTTAGAAAACATTATTTTTGCTTAAAAAACTCAAAACAGTGTAAAAAACAATACTTTAGTTTTTGTAAGTTTTAAGAAGTGTTTTTCGGCTAAAATTTGTTTTGTTTATTTCAAAAAATCTCGGAAGGGTCAGTCTACACACACATAAAGTTTGGTGAGTTTAACTTTTATTTTGTGGAAGTTATTCAAATTCAAGTTATTCAAAATTAAAGATAGGACCCTTATTTTGGCCCACCCTGTAATTTATTAAATCGTATTCATATTACATTAAATCGTATTCTTATTAATTGAATCGTATTCTTATTCATTGAATCGTATTCTTATTTATTGAATCGTATTCTTATTCATTAAATCGTATTCTTATTTATTGAATCGTATTCTTATTTATTAAATCGTCCTCTTATTTATTAAATCGTATTCTAATGTATTAAATCGTATTCTTATTTATTAAATCGTATTATAATGTATTAAATCGTATTCTTATTTATCAAATCTTATTCTCATTTATCAAATCGTATTCTTATTTATTAAATCGTATTCTAATGCATTAAATCGTATTTTTATTTATTAAATCGTATTATAATGTATTAAACAAGACCGGCAGGACAGTTATAAAAGTGGGGTGGGGGTGCTCCGACAAAGGGGGGGGGGGTAAACACATGCATATATAACTTAATTATTTATGAACCTAAACTGGGGGGGGGCAAGTCAAGAATTGGGTGGTGAATAGCCCCCCCCCCGCTCCCGTGTCGCCGTCCATGTTTAATCGTATTCTTATTCATTAAATCGTATTCTTATTTATTAAATCGTATTCTTATTTATTAAATCGTATTCTAATTTCTGAAATCGCATACTTATTCATCAAATCGTATTCTTATTCATCAAATCGTATTCTTATTCATTAAATCGTATTCTTATTCATTAAATCGATTTCTTATTCATTGAATCGTATTTTTATTCATTGATTTGTATTCTTATTTATTAAATCGTATTCTAATTCATTAAATCGTATTCTTATTCATCAAATCGTATTCGTATTCATTAAATTTTATTCTTATTCATTGAATCGTATTCGTATTCATTAAATCGTATTCTTATTTATTAAATCGTATTCTAATTCATTAAATCGTATTCTTATTCATCAAATCGTATTCGTATTCATTAAATTTTATTCTTATTCATTGAATCGTATTCGTATTCATTGAATCGTATTCTTATTCATTGAATCGTATACTTATTTATTAAATCGTATTTATATTAATTAAATCGTATTCTTATTTATTGAATCGTATTCTTATTCATTGAATCGTATTATTATTTATTAAATCGTATTATTATTTATTAAATCGTATTCTTATTTATAAAATCCTATTCATATTACATTAAATCGTATTCTTATTCATTGAATCGTATTCTTATTTATTGAATCGTATTCTTATTCATTGAATCGTATTCTTATTTATCAAATCGTATTCTAATGTATTAAATCGTATTCTTATTATTAAATCGTATTCTAATGTATTAAATCGTATTCTTATTTATTAAATCGTATTATAATGTATTAAATTGTATTCTTATTTATCAAATCTTATTCTTATTTATGAAATCGTATTCTCATTTATCAAATCGTATTATAATGTATTAAATCGTATTCTTATTTATCAAAACTTTATTCTTATTTATCAAATCGTATTCTTATTTATTAAATCGTATTCTAATGTATTAAATCGTATTCTTATTTATCAAATCGTATTCTAATGTATTAAATCGTATTCTTATTTATAAAATCGTATTCTAATGTATTAAATCTTATTCTTATTTATCAAATCTTATTCTTATTTATCAAATCGTATTCTTATTTATTAAATCGTATTCTAATTCATTAAATCTTATTATTCTTATTTATTAAATCGTATTATAATGTATTAAATCTTATTATTCTTATTTATTAAATCGTATTATAATGTATTTAATCGTATTCTTATTTATCAAATCGTATTCTAATGTATTAAATCGTATTCTTATTTATTAAATCGTATTATAATGTATTAAATCTTATTCTTATTTATCAAATCTTATTCTTGTTTATCAAATCGTATTCTTATTTATTAAATCGTATTCTAATGCATTAAATCGTATTCTTATTTATTAAATCGTATTATAATGTATTAAACAGGACCGGCGGGACAGTTATAAAAGTGGAGGGGCTCTCCTACTAAGGGGGGGGGTTAAACACATGCATATATAACTTAATTATTTATGAACCTAAAGTGGGGGGGCCAAGTCAAAAATAGGGTGGTGAATAACCCCCCCCCCGCTCCCGTGACGCCGTCCATGTTAAATCGTATTCTTATTCATTAAATGGTATTCTTATTTATTAAATGGTATTCTTATTTATTAAATCGTATTCTAATTTCTGAAATCGCATACTTATTCATCAAATCGTATTCTTATTCATCAAATCGTATTCGTGTTCATTAAATCGTATTCTTATTCATTAACTCGTATTCTTATTCATTAAATCGATTTCTTATTCATTGAATCGTATTTTTATTCATTGAATCGTATTCTTATTTATTAAATCGTATTCTAATTCATTACATCGTATTCTTATTCATAAAATCGTATTCGTATTCATTAAATTTTATTCTTATTCATTGAATCGTATTCGTATTCATTGAATCGTATTCTTATTCATTGAATCGTATTCGTATTCATTGAATAGTATTCTTATTTATTGAATAGTATTTATATTCATTAAATCGTATTCTTATTTATTGCATCGTATTCTTATTCATTGAATCGTATTCTTATTTATTAAATCGTATTCTTATTGATTAAATCGTATTATTATTTATTAAATCGTATTCTTATTTATAAAATCGTATTCATATTACATTAAATCGTATTCTTATTTATTAAATCGTATTCATATTACATTAAATCGTATTCTTATTCATTGAATCGGTTTCTTATTTATTGAATCGTATTCTTATTCATTGAATCGTATTCTTATTTATCAAATCGTATTCTAATGTATTAAATCGTATTCTTATTTATTAAATCGTATTCTTATTCATTAGAACGTATTCTTATTCATCAAATCGCATTCGTATTTTTATTCATTAAATCGTATTCATATTCATTGAATCGTATTCTTATTTATTAAATCGTATTCTTATTCATTAAATCGTATTCTTATTCATTGAATCGTATTTTTATCCATTGAATCGTATTCTTATTCATCAAATCGTATTCTTATTCATTGAATCGTATTTTTATTCATTGAATCGTATTCTCATTCATTAAATCGTATTCTTATTCATTAAATCGTATTCTAATTCATTGAATCGTATTCTTATTCATTGAATCGTATTCTTATTTATTAAATCGTATTCTTATTTATTAAATCGTATTCTTATTTATTAAATCGTATTCTTATTTATTAAATCGTATTCTTATTTATTAAATCGTATTCGTATTCATTAAATCGTATTCTTATTCATTGAATCGTATTTTTATTCATTGAATCGTATTTTTATTCATTGAATCGTATTCTTATTCATTGAATCGTATTTTTATTCATTGAATCGTATTTTTATTCATTGAATCGTATTTTTATTCATTAAATCGTATTCTTATTTATTAAATCGTATTCGTATTCATTAAATCGTATTCTTATTCATTAAATCGTATTCTTATTCATTGAATCGTATTTTTATTCATTGAATCGTATTCTTATTCATCAAATCGTATTCTTATTCATTGAATCGTATTTTTATTCATTGAATCGTATTCTAATTCATTAAATCGTATTCTTATTCAGTGAATCGTATTCTTATTCATTAAATCGTATTCTAATTTATAAAATCGTATTCTAATTCAGTAAATCGTATTCTTATTTATAAAATCGTATTCTTATTTATTGAATCGTATTCTTATTGAATCGTATTCGTATTCATTAAATCGTATTCTTATTCATTAAATCGCATTTTTATTCATTAAATCGTAGTCTTATTTATTAAATCGTATTGTTATTCATTAAATCGTATTCTAATTTATTAAGTCGTATTCTTACTTATTAAATCGTATTCTTATTCATTAAATCGTATTCTTATTCATTAAATCGTATTCTTATTCATTAAATCGTATTCTTATTTATTAAATTGTATTCTTATTCATTAAATCGTATTTAAATTTATTAAATCGTATTCTTATTCATTAAATCGTATTCTTATTAATTGAATCGTATTCTTATATATTAAATCGTATTCTTATTCATTGAATCGTATTCTTATTTATAAAATCGTATTCTTATTCATTGAATCGTATTCTTATTCATTGAATCGTATTCTTATTTATGGAATCGTATTCTTATTCATTAAATCGTATTCTTATTTATTAAATCGTATTCTTATTTATTAAATCGTATTCTAATTTCTGAAATCGCATACTTATTCATCAAATCGTATTCTTATTCATCAAATCGCATTCGTATTCATTAAATCGTATTCATATTTATTAAATCGTATTCTTATTTATTAAATCGTATTTTTATTCATTGAATCGTATTTTTATTCATTGAATCGTATTTTTAATTATTAAATCGCCTTTTTATTTATTAAATCGTATTCTTATTCATTAAATCGTATTCATACTCATTGAATCGTATTCTTATTTATTAAATCGTATTCTTATTTATTAAATCGTATTCTTATTCATTAAATCGTATTTTTATCCATTGAATCGTATTCTTATTCATCAAATCGTATTCTTATTTCTTGAATCGTATTCTTATTCATTGAATCAGATTCTTATTTATTAAATCGTATTCTTATTTATTAAATCGTGTTCTTATTCATTAAATCGTATTCTTATTCATTGAATCGTATTTTTATTCATTGAATCGTATTCTTATTCATCAAATCGTATTAGTATTCATTAAATCGTATTAGTATTCATTAAATCGTATTCTTATTTATTAAATCGTATTCTTATTCATTGAATCGTATTCTTATTTATTAAATCGTATTCTTATTCAGTAAATCGTATTCTTATTCATTGAATCGTATTGTTATTCATTGAATCGTATTCTTATTTATTAAATCGTATTCTTATTAATTGAATCGTATTCTTATTTATTAAATCGTATTCATATTACATTAAACCGTATTCTTATTCATTACATCACATTCGTATATTAAATCGTATTTTTATTCATTAAATCGTATTCATATTCATTGAATCGTATTCTTATTTATTAAATTGTATTTTTATTTATGAAATCGTATTCTTATTCATTAAATCGTATTCTTATTCATTGAATCGTATTCTTATTTATTAAATCGTATTCTTATTTATTAAATCGTATTCTTATTCATTGAATCGTATCTTATTTATTAAATCGTATTCTTATTCAGTAAATCGTATTCTTATTTATTTAATCGTATGCTTATTTATTAAATCGTATTCTTATTCAGTGAATCGAATTCTTATTCATGGAATCGTGATCTTATTTATTAAATCGTATTCTAATTCATTAAATCTTATTATTATTTATTAAATCGTATTCATATTACATTAAATCGTATTCTTATACATTGAATCGTATTCTTATTCATTGAATCGTATTCTTATTTATTGAATCGTATTCTTATTTATTGAATCGTATTCATTAAATCGCATTCTTATTCATTGAATCGTATTCTTATTCACTGAATCGTATTCGTATTCATTGAATCGTATTCGTATTCATTAAATCGTATTCTTATTCATTGAATCGTATTTTTATTCATTAAATCGTATTCTTATTCATTAAATCGTATTCTCATTTATTAAATCGTATTCTCATTTATTAAATCGTATTCCTATTTATTAAATCGTATTCTTATTCATTGAATCGTATTCTTATTCATTAAATCGTATTATTATTCATTAAATCGTATTATTATTTATTAAGTCGTATTCTTATTCATGAAATCGTATTCATATTCATTGAATCGTATTCTTATTTATTAAATCGTATTCTTATTCATTAAATCGTAATTTTATTTATTAAATCGTATTCTTATTTATTAAATCGTATTCTTATTCATTAAATCGTATTCTTATTCATTGAATCGTGATCTTATTTATTAAATCGTATTCTAATTCATTAAATCTCATTCTTATTTATTAAATCGTATTCATATTACATTAAATCGTATTCTTATACATTGAATCGTATTCTTATTCATTGAATCGTATTCTTATTTATTAAATCGTATTCTTATTTATTAAATCGTATTCATTAAATCGCATTCTTATACATTGAATCGTATTCTTATTCATTGAATCGTATTCTTATTTATTAAATCGTATTCTTATTCATTAAATCGTATTCTTATTTATTAAATCGTATTCTTATTTATTAAATCGTATTCTTATTCATTAAATCGTATTCCTATTTATTAAATCTTATTCTTATTTATTAAATCGTATTCTAATGTATTAAATCGTATTCTTATTTATTAAATCGTATTATAATGTATTAAATCTTATTCTTATTTATCAAATCTTATTCTTGTTTATCAAATCGTATTCTTATTTATTAAATCGTATTCTAATGCATTAAATCGTATTCTTATTTATTAAATCGTATTATAATGTATTAAACAGGACCGGCGGGACAGTTATAAAAGTGGAGGGGCTCTCCTACTAAGGGGGGGGGTTAAACACATGCATATATAACTTAATTATTTATGAACCTAAAGTGGGGGGGCCAAGTCAAAAATAGGGTGGTGAATAACCCCCCCCCCCCCGCTCCCGTGACGCCGTCCATGTTAAATCGTATTCTTATTCATTAAATGGTATTCTTATTTATTAAATGGTATTCTTATTTATTAAATCGTATTCTAATTTCTGAAATCGCATACTTATTCATCAAATCGTATTCTTATTCATCAAATCGTATTCGTGTTCATTAAATCGTATTCTTATTCATTAACTCGTATTCTTATTCATTAAATCGATTTCTTATTCATTGAATCGTATTTTTATTCATTGAATCGTATTCTTATTTATTAAATCGTATTCTAATTCATTACATCGTATTCTTATTCATAAAATCGTATTCGTATTCATTAAATTTTATTCTTATTCATTGAATCGTATTCGTATTCATTGAATCGTATTCTTATTCATTGAATCGTATTCGTATTCATTGAATAGTATTCTTATTCATTGAATAGTATTTATATTCATTAAATCGTATTCTTATTTATTGCATCGTATTCTTATTCATTGAATCGTATTCTTATTTATTAAATCGTATTCTTATTGATTAAATCGTATTATTATTTATTAAATCGTATTCTTATTTATAAAATCGTATTCATATTACATTAAATCGTATTCTTATTTATTAAATCGTATTCATATTACATTAAATCGTATTCTTATTCATTGAATCGGTTTCTTATTTATTGAATCGTATTCTTATTCATTGAATCGTATTCTTATTTATCAAATCGTATTCTAATGTATTAAATCGTATTCTTATTTATTAAATCGTATTCTTATTCATTAGAACGTATTCTTATTCATCAAATCGCATTCGTATTTTTATTCATTAAATCGTATTCATATTCATTGAATCGTATTCTTATTTATTAAATCGTATTCTTATTCATTAAATCGTATTCTTATTCATTGAATCGTATTTTTATCCATTGAATCGTATTCTTATTCATCAAATCGTATTCTTATTCATTGAATCGTATTTTTATTCATTGAATCGTATTCTCATTCATTAAATCGTATTCTTATTCATTAAATCGTATTCTAATTCATTGAATCGTATTCTTATTCATTGAATCGTATTCTTATTTATTAAATCGTATTCTTATTTATTAAATCGTATTCTTATTTATTAAATCGTATTCTTATTTATTAAATCGTATTCGTATTCATTAAATCGTATTCTTATTCATTGAATCGTATTTTTATTCATTGAATCGTATTTTTATTCATTGAATCGTATTCTTATTCATTGAATCGTATTTTTATTCATTGAATCGTATTTTTATTCATTGAATCGTATTTTTATTCATTGAATCGTATTTTTATTCATTAAATCGTATTCTTATTTATTAAATCGTATTCGTATTCATTAAATCGTATTCTTATTCATTAAATCGTATTCTTATTCATTGAATCGTATTTTTATTCATTGAATCGTATTCTTATTCATCAAATCGTATTCTTATTCATTGAATCGTATTCTTATTCATTGAATCGTATTTTTATTCATTGAATCGTATTCTAATTCATTAAATCGTATTCTTATTCAGTGAATCGTATTCTTATTTATTAAATCGTATTCTTATTTATTAAATCGTATTCTTATTTATTAAATCGTATTCTAATTTATAAAATCGTATTCTAATTCAGTAAATCGTATTCTTATTTATAAAATCGTATTCTTATTTATTGAATCGTATTCTTATTGAATCGTATTCGTATTCATTAAATCGTATTCTTATTCATTAAATCGCATTTTTATTCATTAAATCGTAGTCTTATTTATTAAATCGTATTGTTATTCATTAAATCGTATTCTAATTTATTAAGTCGTATTCTTACTTATTAAATCGTATTCTTATTCATTAAATCGTATTCTTATTCATTAAATCGTATTCTTATTCATTAAATCGTATTCTTATTTATTAAATTGTATTCTTATTCATTAAATCGTATTTAAATTTATTAAATCGTATTCTTATTCATTAAATCGTATTCTTATTAATTGAATCGTATTCTTATATATTAAATCGTATTCTTATTCATTGAATCGTATTCTTATTTATAAAATCGTATTCTTATTCATTGAATCGTATTCTTATTCATTGAATCGTATTCTTATTTATGGAATCGTATTCTTATTCATTAAATCGTATTCTTATTTATTAAATCGTATTCTTATTTATTAAATCGTATTCTAATTTCTGAAATCGCATACTTATTCATCAAATCGTATTCTTATTCATCAAATCGCATTCGTATTCATTAAATCGTATTCATATTTATTAAATCGTATTCTTATTTATTAAATCGTATTTTTATTCATTGAATCGTATTTTTATTCATTGAATCGTATTTTTAATTATTAAATCGCCTTTTTATTTATTAAATCGTATTCTTATTCATTAAATCGTATTCATACTCATTGAATCGTATTCTTATTTATTAAATCGTATTCTTATTTATTAAATCGTATTCTTATTCATTAAATCGTATTTTTATCCATTGAATCGTATTCTTATTCATCAAATCGTATTCTTATTTCTTGAATCGTATTCTTATTCATTGAATCAGATTCTTATTTATTAAATCGTATTCTTATTTATTAAATCGTGTTCTTATTCATTAAATCGTATTCTTATTCATTGAATCGTATTTTTATTCATTGAATCGTATTCTTATTCATCAAATCGTATTAGTATTCATTAAATCGTATTAGTATTCATTAAATCGTATTCTTATTCATTAAATCGTATTCTTATTCATTGAATCGTATTCTTATTTATTAAATCGTATTCTTATTCAGTAAATCGTATTCTTATTCATTGAATCGTATTGTTATTCATTGAATCGTATTCTTATTTATTAAATCGTATTCTTATTAATTGAATCGTATTCTTATTTATTAAATCGTATTCATATTACATTAAACCGTATTCTTATTCATTACATCACATTCGTATATTAAATCGTATTTTTATTCATTAAATCGTATTCATATTCATTGAATCGTATTCTTATTTATTAAATTGTATTTTTATTTATGAAATCGTATTCTTATTCATTAAATCGTATTCTTATTCATTGAATCGTATTCTTATTCATTGAATCGTATTCTTATTTATTAAATCGTATTCTTATTTATTAAATCGTATTCTTATTCATTGAATCGTATCTTATTTATTAAATCGTATTCTTATTCAGTAAATCGTATTCTTATTTATTTAATCGTATGCTTATTTATTAAATCGTATTCTTATTCAGTGAATCGAATTCTTATTCATGGAATCGTGATCTTATTTATTAAATCGTATTCTAATTCATTAAATCTTATTATTATTTATTAAATCGTATTCATATTACATTAAATCGTATTCTTATACATTGAATCGTATTCTTATTCATTGAATCGTATTCTTATTTATTGAATCGTATTCTTATTTATTGAATCGTATTCATTAAATCGCATTCTTATTCATTGAATCGTATTCTTATTCATTGAATCGTATTCGTATTCATTGAATCGTATTCGTATTCATTAAATCGTATTCTTATTCATTGAATCGTATTTTTATTCATTAAATCGTATTCTTATTCATTAAATCGTATTCTTATTTATTAAATCGTATTCTTATTTATTAAATCGTATTCCTATTTATTAAATCGTATTCTTATTCATTGAATCGTATTCTTATTCATTAAATCGTATTATTATTTATTAAGTCGTATTCTTATTCATGAAATCGTATTCATATTCATTGAATCGTATTCTTATTTATTAAATCGTATTCTTATTCATTAAATCGTAATTTTATTTATTAAATCGTATTCTTATTTATTAAATCGTATTCTTATTCATTAAATCGTGATCTTATTTATTAAATCGTATTCTAATTCATTAAATCTTATTCTTATTTATTAAATCGTATTCATATTACATTAAATCGTATTCTTATACATTGAATCGTATTCTTATTCATTGAATCGTATTCTTATTTATTAAATCGTATTCATTAAATCGCATTCTTATACATTGAATCGTATTCTTATTCATTGAATCGTATTCTTATTTATTAAATCGTATTCTTATTCATTAAATCGTATTCTTATTTATTAAATCGTATTCTTATTTATTAAATCGTATTCTTATTTATTAAATCGTATTCCTATTTATTAAATCTTATTCTTATTTATTAAATCGTATTCTTATTCATTAAATTGTATTATTATTTATTAAATCGTATTCTTATTCATGAAATCGTATTCATATTCATTGAATCGTATTCTTATTTATTAAATCGTATTCTTATTTATTAAATCGTATTCTTATTCATTGAATCGTATTCTTATTCATTAAATCGTATTCTTATTCAGTGAATCGTATTCTTATTCAGTGAATCGTATTCTTATTCAGTGAATCGTATTCTTATTCATTGAATCGTATTGTTATTAATTGAATCGTATTCTTACTTATTAAATCGTATTCTTTTTCATTAAATCGTATTCTTATTCATTAAATCGTATTCTTATTTATTAAATCGTATTCTTTTTCATTGAATCTTATTCTTATTCATTTAATCGTATTCTTATTTATTAAATCGTATTCTTATTCATTCAATCGTATTCTTATTCATTGAATCGTATTCTTATTCATTAAATCGTATTCATATTCATTGAATCGTATTCTTATTCATCAAATCGTATTCTTATTTATTAAATCGTATTCCTATTTATTAAATCGTATTCCTATTTATTAAATCGTATTTCTTATTTATTAAATCGTATTCCTATTTATTAAATGGTATTCTTATTCATTAAATCGTATACTTATTCATTGAATCGTGTTCTTATTTATTAAATCGTATTCTTATTCATTGAATCGTATTCTTATTCATTAAATCGTATTCTTATTCATTGAATCGTATTCTTATTCGTTGAATCGTATTCTTATTCATTGAATTGTATTCTTATTCATTAAATCGTATTCTCATTTATTAAATCGTATTCTTATTCATTAAATCGTATTCTTATTTATTAAATCGTATTCTTATTCATTAAATCGTATTTGTTATTAAATCGTATTCTTATTCATTGAATCGTATTCTTATTCATTGAATCGTATTCTTATTTATTAAATCGTATTCTTATTCATTAAAACGTATTCTTATTCATTGAATTGTATTCTTATTTATTAAATCGTATTTTTATTCATTAAAACGAATACAGATATTTATACAGATATATACATATATTTATGCATATATGTATACAGATATTTATTCAGATATATATACTTATATTCATATTTAAACAGATATATATATATATATACAGACATTCATACTGTTATATATATTTATACAGATATTTATACAAAAATATCTATTTATGCAGATATTTCTACACATATTTATGTATTTTATACAGATATTTCTACACATATTTATGTATTTTATACAGATATTTCTACAAATATTTATGTATTTTATACAGATATTTCTACACATATTTATGTATTTTATACAGATATTTCTACACATATTTATGTATTTTATACAGATATTTCTACACATATTTATGTATTTTATACAGATATTTCTACACATATTTATGTATTTTATACAGATATTTCTACACATATTTATGTATTTTATACAGATATTTCTACACATATTTATGTATTTTATACAGATATTTCTACATATATATATATATATATATATATATATATGCGCGATCCGAACACCGTTTCGTAAGATCACTCTAGCTGCCTGGTAAATAGCTTGTCGCTATTTACAGTTTAAGTTACTCTATATTTACTAACTAATTGACGATGGCCATTTGGATAAGATCACCGACTACGAATCAGTGGCGATTTGTGTTCGGGGTTCGCGCCTACCGACCGTCGGGAATTAGTTCCTAGACTGAAGATTGCGTTAGCATGAAACATCGATGTCTCTAGGTATTTAAATAATTAATATTTATTTATTAAAATATTATTGTATATATATATATATATATATATATATATATATATACACATATATATACATATATTTATACAGATATTAATACTGATATATATATACATATATTTATACAGATATTAATACTGATATATATATACATATATTTATACAGATATTAATACTGATATATATATATATATTCATACATATATATATACATATATATATATATATATATATATATACATATATATATATATATATATATATATATACATAATTATACATATATATTCATTCATAAAGATATTTTTACAGATATATATATATATAATATATATATATATATACTCGTGCTGGTCAAAAAATAGAACATATGTATAAAACTGTAAAAATCATTCCGTTTCAGATAATTTTCGGCTTTTAAATTGTGTAGGCGAAATATTCTATATGTAAATAACAATTACAACTATTTTTAATCATTTGTCATATTTGCATATATCAGACTTGATTGTCACAGAGTAGTTTATTGTCACATTAGGAAATTCAACGTTTCCATTTAATAGAACATGATTCGTTGAGTAATCTCAAACTCAAAAAATGTATGTGTTTAAAAAGATTTTGCAAGTAATTTAATCATAATCTCTCATTCTTATTGAGGACAATCTGTGAGATGTAATTGGTGCTAAAATATTCCTATAATGCTAAACTAACTGAAATAGTTGGTTTACGATAGAAACTTTTTTTCATATCAATTGCAATGTCAGTTTTTCAATATTTCGCGTTTCAAAATAATAGAACAAGACAATAAAAAAAACTATTTTGTTTTCTTAGCTAACTTAAATACAGATAAAAATTAATCAATATTTAGTAGCAGCACCGTTTGCCTTGATAACAGCATCAATTCGCCGGGCATGGAATCAACAAGCTTCTCGCAAATCTGTGTAGACACCGAATCCCATGTGTTCTGTATTGCAATCTTCATGGCTGCAAGGGTAGTAGGTTTTTCTTTGCGAAGCTTCCTCTTCATCTGATCCCACAAGGCTTCAATAACGTTAAAATCTGGCGAGTTCGCCGGCCATTCAAGAACAGGGATCGATTGTTCTCGGAGCCAGGAAGTTGTGGACTTGGCAGAGTGTGTCGGTGCCAAGTCATGTTGAAAAATGATGTATGTGGCGTCACTGTCAAACTGATTATCCAGCACTTACAGTAAATTAGCTTCCATGATATCTTGGTACACTGTTGCGTTTACATTTCCTTTGATGAAGCAGAAATTACCAACACCCTTAGCACTCATACAGCCCAAAACCATGCAAGACTGCGGGAACTTCACAGACTTCTTGACGCATTCTTGGTTATACCGTTCCGTGGATCTTCGCCAAACACGTGGCCCTTGGTCGCCGAAGTAAATACAAAATCGAGACTCATCTGAAAAGATCACACGCCGCCATTCGTCTGTAGTCCAGGTTTGATGAGCAGTTGCCCATCGTAGCCTCTTCAACATCTGATTTTTGTTAAGGAGCGGTTTGGTGGCAGCTATACGATTTTGGTATCCCAGTTGCCGGAGCCTTCGGTAGGTAGTGCTTCGTGAAACGTCGGCACCAGAAGCCTGTTTCCACTTTTAGTAATGTGGCTTGTTGACTGGAATCGACTTTTCTTTGCCACCTTGTCCAGTGCTCGGTCTTGTCTTTCAGTGGTGCTTTTCTTTCGTCCGCATTTCTTGCAATTGCTGTTGGAAACACCCTTAACATCTTTCTGGAGCACTTTGATCACTACCGATTTTGAACATCCGACCGTGGTTGCGATTTCCATGTGCGTCTTTCCTACTTCCCGCAAATCGAACATTCGCTGCTTCTTAAACAAAGATATGTCTTTAGAGCGACCCATAATGAGAGATTATGATTAAATTACTTGCAAAATCTTT
>OY744545.1:19853984-19877295 GCA_963556195.1 Sepiola atlantica | reverse complement strand
GAAATCTGGGTATAGAGCTCAATGTAGTAAACAGAGCAAGAATAACATAAAATATAATAACAGCACGAAATGACATAATTGTCGATGCAATAATTTATAATAAATTATTGCATCGACAATTATGTCATTTCGTGTTATTATATTTTATGTTATATATTATATTATATATTATGTATATATATAATTATTACTAGTATATATCATAGAAATATTACATAAATGTAGATGCAATAATTTATATAGATATAGTTATACAATTATTCATTAGATTTATATTAATATTATGATATTATATATATATATATATATAGTTATACATATATTAATAGATATATTAATATATATATATATATATATATATATATAGTTATACATATATTAATAGATAGATATATATATATATATATATATATATATAGTTATACATATATTAATAGATATATTAATATATATATATATATATATATATATATATAGTTATACATATATTAATAGATAGATATATATATATATATATATATATATATATAGTTATACATATATTAATAGATATATTAATATATATATATATATATATATATATAGTTATACATATATTAATAGATATATTAATATATATATATATATATAGTTATACATATATTAATAGATATATATATATATATATATATATATAGTTATACATATATTAATAGATATATTAATATATATATATATATATATATAGTTATACATATATTAATAGATATATTAATATATATATATATATATATATATATAGTTATACATATATTAATAGATATATTAATATATATATATATATATATATATATATAGTTATACATATATTAATAGATATATTAATATATATATATATATAGTTATACATATATTAATAGATATAATTATATATATATATAGTTATACATATATTAATAGATATAATTATATATATATATATATATATATATAGTTATACATATATTAATAGATATATTAATATATATATATATATATATATATATAGTTATACATATATTAATAGATATATTAATATATATATATATATAGTTATACATATATTAATAGATATATTAATATATATATATATATATATACATATATATATATAGTTATACATATATTAATAGATATATTAATATATATATATATATATATGTATTATATATAGTTATACATATATTAATAGATATATTAATATATATATATATATATAGTTATACATATATTAATAGATATATTAATATATATATATATATAGTTATACATATATTAATAGATATATTAATATATATATATATATAGTTATACATATATTAATAGATATATTAATATATATATATATATATATATATATATATATAGTTATACATATATTAATAGATATATTAATATATATATATATATATATATAGTTATACATATATTAATAGATATATTAATATATATATATAGTTATACATATATTAATAGATATATTAATATATATATACATAGTTATACATATATTAATAGATATATTGATATATATATATATAGTTATACATATATTAATAGATATAATAATATATATATATATAGTTATACATATATTAATAGATATAATAATATATATATATATAGTTATACATATAATCATAGATATATTAATATATATATATATATATATATATATAGTTATACATATAATCATAGATATATTAATATATATATATATATATATATATATATATAGTTATACATATAATCATAGATATATTAATATATATATATATATATATATATATATATAGTTATACATATATTAATAGATATATTAATATATATATATATATATATATATAGTTATACATATATTAATAGATATATTAATATATATATATATATATATATAGTTATACATATATTAATAGATATATTAATATATATATATATATATATATATATATTACAGATATATTAATATATATATATATATATATATATATATATATATATATATATTACAGATATATATATTTATACAAATATTTATACAGATATTTATACAGATATATATTTATACAGATATTTATACAGATGTATTTATACTGAATAGATAGATTAAAATTTGAAGTCAATTCTGCTTCCATAAGAGCGATATCTTTCAGTCGGTTCTTAGCAAATACATTCTTTGCTTCGTAAACAACCAAGACAGCACGATCGGAGCATCCATAGCAATATACACATTCCTGAAACATACTCCAGAATATACATTCAATAATGTTGGCAAACACTTAATGGCCAAAAAGGTTGCCAATTGTGCTAGCGTGGGTAATGTTTTTCATTTGATTGGTGCTACCTTGGCCTTGGCAAAAATCAAAGATGATATATTTTCCTGAATAGCGTATGCTACAAATCCATATGTCCCCTTAGAAGCATCACAGAACAGAAATAAATCAGTTTTCTTTGCCCTTTGTCTTTGAAAGATGAGGGAACTAACCTCTGATAATTCCTTGGCAAGAACTGCCCATCTGGACTGAATTTCCTTGGGAATAACTTCATCCCAACCGAGTCCCAATTTCCACAACTCGCTGATGAGGGTACGAGCCCGTATGGTTACAGGGAGACACAGAGAAAGAGGGTCGAATATCTTGGATGCATTAGATAGTATTTGTCTCTTGGTTCTTAGTTCGAGATTGCTGTTGCGGTGGGCAATGTTGATGGTGTCAGTTTGATGGTAGTGTTGGAGTGTTATTGTGTTCTAGAGCTTGGTGGTGACCAGAATTAGTACATTTTTCGACTCACTATAAACCAGACGCTGGATCGTTGCTCCTGCAGAGAAATCCGTCCTCTGCATCATTACATATCGTTACCAGACCTATTGGTTGGGTCGCTAAGGGAGCAATTCTTTTTGCAACCCACCCCGACTGCTGCCTCGGCCCCTTTCAGGATATTGACTTAGAATTGGATTTCTTTCTACATTTGGATTTTTTCCTACAATATATATATATATATATATTGCTTGTTTCTGATTTTTTGTATGTACTTACATTCTTTATTTCTTTATTTCTGCCAAGAATATGTCGAGAGTAAATAGTTGTTTGTTTTTAATTCACATTAACCAATTTTCATGTTTTTTCATGAACGATATTTGGAACTTTAAAAAAAGATTTTTCATAAGAATTTGAACTTAATGGCGACTGTGCTGATGTGTGAGAGAAAGAAAACAAAAACAAATAATTAAACATTTTCTTATTTTGTTTGGATGAAATTTTCATTTCGCATCATGAAGGTAAAAATAAATCAAATGAAGTGGTCTTCTTCAGCATTTTTGTGCAGAGTTTAATCGTTTTCTTAGTTCAGATTTGTCTCCCTTACACCAAGAAAAAGATGCAAGGGAGATAAACGAGCATTTTTTTTTTTTTTTTCCAAGAAAAATTTGAGATCGATTCAAACAAGAATAAAAATTAATAATAAAAACAAAGCATGCAATCATTCCGAGTGGCAATACAAACATTTTTGGGGAATTTTTTTAAGAAGATCCCCGCCACTAAATATAACCCCGCTATTCAAGGGAGACAACTTTTCAGCCACTTTTGCTTAAAAAAATTAACAAAATAAGAATGTATAAGGCATGTTTTTTTTTATTGAGAGGGATAAAATTGTGTTAAATCAGTTACGATTTGCGCGAATAGGTCAGTTCCCCGGCGGCACAAAACACGCGCACACACACACACACACACACACCCTGACGAAATCTGCTCCATAGACCCCCTTAGTGGTGGACTTAGAGATTCGGGAATACATCCATTATCTTCCATTCATTACACTTTTACATTTTATGTAAAGATTTTATGTAAATTCTTTAATCTTTTTTCTATAGGGCACACCCACATGCACACAAACATTGAGATTTATATATAGAGAAATTACAAAAAGTGTTCTGAATTCATTTACTATATATGGTCGTTTTATAATTAGATTGCTTTCAGCGTCCAGAATTCTTTCTCAAATCATTCTATACGATTGTGGTATTTCAGCGTCCTAAATTCTCTTTTCGAAACGTAATTCTATACGCTTATGGTAGTTTTATAATTAGATTGCATTCGGCGTCTTCAATTTTCAAAACGTAATTCTATACGATTTTTGCAGTTTTATCATTAGATTGGTCTCAGCGCTGAAAATTCTCTCTCTATTCATTCTAAACGATTGAGGTATTGGAATTCGATTGCTTTAGCGTCCCAACTTCTCTTTACTATACGTCATTCCATACGATTAGTTTTATAATTCGATTTCTATCGGCGTCATAGATTTTTTTTTCAACGCGTCATTTTATACAATTGTGGAAGTTTTTATAATTATATTGCGTTTAGCGTCCTTTTTTTAACACGTTATTCAATATGATTATGGTAGTTGTATACGTAGATGGCTTTCAGCGTCCTAAATTCTCTTTTCAATACGTTTAAGTATGTAATGGACCGAAATACGATCCGAACTAACGCCATAAAGCAAATGGCTTAAATAGCTACCCTCTTCCTTGTTCTGCTTCATTAGGGTACGCTCTCCTCTTCACTTCTAAAAAGCAAATGAGTTTTCACAGGAACGTGTTAATATTTTCCAACCAATGAATATCGTTTCAACCCACAAATCTAACAAGTCTATGTCAAATTAATAAGCTGATGAAAACCCCCTATCAGGGACAGTGAAATAAACAAAGTTCTCCAGACAGATTTAACCCTTGAAAGAACCCACAAGAACATACGCTCACACACACACACACACACACACACACACACACACACACCTGCCTTTGGCCGGAGAGGCAAGAAAAAAGAATACTTCAAAACTCACGTACAAGCTTTCCTCATCTTGCGCACATATCCATACGCACTGACAAAAGGTCAGGCAAACAAAACAAATTGCTACCCACTTACAGACACTAACAAAACAAGGTAAACCTACGCATACGTACACAGTGCCACATTGTCTAATACTCACATTGCCACTTACTCACATACATTGTCTTTTACCCACACACACATATTCACACTAACAAATATAGACCTACACACCCTTAGCCCTCGTGTCTGATATTCACTGAACATTTTCTTACAAAGAACACTTTTATATTCATGTAAACTTATAGTTATATAAATTTTTTGTTATTTAATAATGTTTTCCTTGATTTTTTCATTCACAAAACTCCATTTATGTTAAGTTAGTACTTGTTAAGAAAGTTAAATAAATAATAGAATTATCTCAATTATCCAATGGAAGAGGTTACAAATAAAACTCCCAGGTTGAATGGCAGACTTGCAAAATTAAATTTTTCTCAACCAAAAAACAAGATAAGTCCAGTCAGCACAATCCTTTAGCTAAGAGTCCCAGATGAGGCCATTTTTCTGGAGAGGCACCCGGCTTCAACTGATTGTTAACTCTCTCAGAAAACCCAACTTCCTGTCATGCCCAGAGGGCCAGGTCTTGTACCCCACTCCTCAGAGTCGGTGACGTCACCAATTTGGCCGCTGGTGAGTTTGGTTGGTCACCTGGCACTGCTCGGGAAAAGTTGCTGCTCCGATGAAGGCTGCAGGTGTTGAAAGGCCTGGTCCAGCGATTACCACACTCCCATTGATAGATCAGTGGGTAATTATCCGGATTAGATCAGCAACTTAATACCACTGCGAAGCGAAGTGAAGTGTCATTTCAAGCAGAACAATTAAAAGAAAAAGAAAATCTTCAACAATTCGGTCCGTGGGGTTTTTAGAAGAAGAATTAGTTGGCAAAGAAAAAAAAACTTGTTCAATTACAAGGCAAGGTCGCTCTATAATTTCTAACTCATAACTCTGTGTTTTTGGACCGACGCTCTTAATACTTCTGCACAATTTTTAGGTTTTTGGCGAGATTGAGATTGAGCCCAAGTCCGAGAGGGGTCTCAGAGCGACGTGATTTTTGGTGAGCAGCAGAGTAAAGTTCCTGAAGCCTGTTATGCTTCGCCTTATATTGAGAATCAGATGGACATGACACCGCCCCTCTCCCAATAGAATTTAGTCAGAAAACAAAAGAAAAGAATGATTCCTCATTATTATTTTCTCTGCCATATTTGGAATTTCAACTCCACATTTCCAATTCAGGAATGGGTAATCGTATTTTCATGCCGCCCCTCCTTTCTTTTTCTTCATCCGCTTCCATCCTGAAACTCATTCACAGAAAACAGAGAAAATGTAATTTCCCTAATTGGCTTATGTCCTCTAACTTACGTCCACCGAGACAAACTTGTCTGCGAAACACATGGTTTGTTGTTTATTTTTTCCAGCGCACCAGACGACAGGGTTCGCCGGTCAGACCACACCTGTCTCGTATACAACGCCATGACTGGTGCGGACAAGTGTCATTTTTTCTAACCAAGCCAGACATTGTGACGCCCATCCCCACAGCCCTTTTGTCCGTTATCAAAACAAAAACTTATTCGTTTCATTTCGTCAATTCTTATTTTTCGGCCAACACCTGGTTTATGCATCGGCCGTTATTTTGATACAACAGTGAGAATCGATGCGGACCAACCCAGACTGCCCGACGCCGTCATCTGCTGAAACACAGAAAAACAGGCGATTTTTCGTTTATTAAAAATATCCATGGCTTTCTCTGTTAATTCATACTAGCGCGGCACCCTGGTCGTCGACCTTCGTAGGCTCACTTTTAATTCATACTAGCGATGTATTTTAGTTTTCATCTCCCGCAGGTCTGTTCAACATTGTCACAGTCTTCCCCTCTTGAGGTCCTTTCCTCCTGACTGGAAACTTTGGATTCCAGTCTTTCTCAGTGATCACCATTCGACCACCTAGGCACTGGCTACTTGAGTTATCTACTGGAGATAACGGCCAGACGGGGGGTTATCATAGAGACAATCTACGAACATTACTTTTTGGTATCAACATGACTCCCAGTTTTTAGGAGGCACTTATTTTATTTCAAAGAGAAATAAGATTCTGTGTGGTCCAAAATACAAAATCCCCCCTTTTTCCTTTGGCCGAGCATCTATCATCTGCACCTGTCATTTGCATGCACCACTAACAAATGCAGCATACTGCATTTTTACATCCCTACCCATCTTCACGTGGGAAATGCCTCTTGCAGCATTTCACTTAGTCCTGCTGTAAAAGAACAAACAAAATCACCTCAGAAAAATCCCGAGGAAAAGAAAAAAAAGTTCAATTACAAATTTCATAAGTTCATCAATAAAAGATCCCGGATGTAATTTTTGTCTAAGCATCTTTCTTCAAATTATTTACCTTTCTTTTTGTCCACAGTAGTTCATTTTTTTTTCTACATTCTTTTCTCTCTTTTTAACAATGGGGGTCATTCTTTTTTCTTTTTAATTTTTGCTAGTCCTCTTTCGTAGCTATGAAATCATGACATGCAAAACATTGTTTTGTTTTTTGTTGTTTTCTTCTTTTAACAATAGGGTTCATTCCCTTTTTTCTGTATACATTTTTTTTCTCTTCAAATTTTCACTAGTCCTCATAGCTGTAAAACCATGCACATGAAAAACAGTTTTTTTGTTTGTTTTTGCTTTTGAATACACTTCAGTTGTAAACTATGCTTACTATTACTATTTCGATTGTTTCACTTCCTGAGTGATTAAGATACAGAAAATTGCATTATTAGTCACCCTTAACTTTATAGGACGTATTTTTCGTTAATATATATATATATATATATATATATATATATTATTTATAAATACAGATTTTAATCAGACATATGGACCGGCGGTTTCTGACAGGAAAAAGGTTGGATCCCCAAACCTCATCTTTGTCAGCACTGCCTGAAATGGTAAATAATGAAATTTCTTCAAAGAATAATAAACATCTGTGTTCATTTTTAACCGTTATGCAACGCTATGTGCAGAAAATTTTAAATGAAAAAGCGGGAAGATGCTTAATCGGGAGAAATCTTGAAGAGAAAGCCGTTATGTTGGTGTTTGTATATTTAGAAGGAAGGAAAGAGAAAAAGAAAAAGAAAAAGAAAAGAAAAGAGAAAATGAAAATAAAAATAAAAATAAAAATAAAAATAAAAATAAATTATAAAAGGAAAATAAAGTTTAAGAAAAAACAGCATGGTTAAGGGTACTTAACTTTGATTAAATTATCTTATAAGGGGAGGTAACTATTTAGGGATGTATATTATTTATATATATATATATATATATATATATATATATATATATACTTCTTTGTAGAATGGTAGGAAAAATCCCAGCAGAGTGCTCGATTAATTAAGAATTAAAGTTAAAAATTAAGAGCATAATATTTATTTATTCTGGTACAGAAAAATTAGTACAACATTCGTACCGTCGGTTTCAAGCACGGAAGGTCTTACCCATCCGGCTCTCTTCAGCTTCTGTTGTCATCTGTTTTGGAAATGTGAGGTCACATGACACTCTTGTTGGGACGCGTTATTTGCTCAGTGTGTTGTGTGTGTTTGTTTAAATTTGAATTTAGTGTAATAAGACCGTTGAGATTTAAAACACGAGGGAATTCAAGATTAAAGGGAATAAAAAAGGGGAGGGGGGTAAAAAATAAAAAAATATATATGAAAAAATATATATATATAAATAAATATAAAAAAAACCTATATATATAAAAAAAACCTATATATATAAAAAAAACATTTCAATACTAAGAATAAAAGAATAAAAAAAGAGAAAGAGTATAAAAAGGTATAAAAAAGAATAAAAAAAGGGATTAAAAAATAATAAGAAAATATAGAGAATAAAAATGTAGAGAATAAAGAGTGAGAGAGAAAGAAAGAATAAAAATAGAAAGAATAAAAATATAATAAATAAAAAATATAATAAATAAAAATAAAAATAAAAATAAAAATAAATTAAAAATGAATTTAAAGATTAAAAAATATTAATAATAATAAAAAAATAAAAAAATAATAAAAAATAAAATGCAAGCAAACCGAGAGTCTACTACAACTAATATCCACTCCCGACAGAACAGGAATTGCACAAAGTAACACTTTCCTTTATAAGTTTTCCTAATTCTCTTATACACGATTTATGACACTTATTTAGCCAGATAGGGGCTTTTGATTGGGTGAGCAATCAACAACCCCTTTACTTTCAACTTGAGCATTATGTGTGGGTGGCGGTGGTGTCATCGATCCAGAGTGATTCCATAGGACATCACACAACAACAACAGGGGACTATTTAGATCCAAGTCATACGCGCATAAAGGGGTGTGCACTACCCCAGGTGATGCACCAACTCAAACCAATTGGATCAATCCCCAATCACCGCTCCAGCGACATCCACTCGGATTGTTCACTCAGAATCTCTAGACATGGGGTTCTTTCGAACAATCCAGTTCCTTTCACCCTCACTGACCCGGTCACCGCCATCAGTCCCCCCCCCCCTCCTCTGGTCTTTGTCCTGGGGCAACATCTCCAGTCCCCCCCCCTCTTCCAGTCTTTGTCCTGGGGCAACATCTCCAGTCCCCCCCCCTCCTCTGGTCTTTGTCCTGGGGCAACATCTCCAGTCCCCCCCCCCCCTCCTCCGGTCTTTGTCCTGGGGCAACATCTCCAGTCCCCCCCCCTCCTCTGGTCTTTGTCCTGGGGCAACATCTCCAGTCACCCCCCCTCCTCCGGTCTTTGTCCTGGGGCAACATCTCCAGTCCCCCCCCCTCCTCTGGTCTTTGTCCTGGGGCAACATCTCCAGTCCTCCCCCCCTCCTCTGGTCTTTGTCCTGGGGCAACATCTCTAGTCCCCCCCCTCCTCTGGTCTTTGTCCTGGGGCAACATCTCCAGTCCCCCCCCCCCTCCTCTGGTCTTTGTCCTGGGGCAACATCTCCAGTCCCCCCCCTCCTCTGGTCTTTGTCCTGGGGCAACATCTCCAGTCCCCCCCCCCCTCCTCTGGTCTTTGTCCTGGGGCAACATCTCCAGTCCCCCCCCCTCCTCCGGTCTTTGTCCTGGGGCAACATCTCCAGTCCCCCCCCCCTCCTCTGGTCTTTGTCCTGGGGCAACATCTCCAGTCCCCCCCCTCCTCTGGTCTTTGTCCTGGGGCAACATCTCCAGTCACCCCCCCTCCTCCGGTCTTTGTCCTGGGGCAACATCTCCAGTCCCCCCCCCCTCCTCCGGTCTTTGTCCTGGGGCAACATCTCCAGTCACCCCCCCTCCTCCGGTCTTTGTCCTGGGGCAACATCTCCAGTCCCCCCCTCCTCCGGTCTTTGTCCTGGGGCAACATCTCCAGTCCCCCCCCCTCCTCTGGTCTTTGTCCTGGGGCAACATCTCCAGTCCCCCCCCTCCTCTGGTCTTTGTCCTGGGGCAACATCTCCAGTCACCCCCCCTCCTCCGGTCTTTGTCCTGGGGCAACATCTCCAGTCCCCCCCCCTCCTCCGGTCTTTGTCCTGGGGCAACATCTCCAGTCACCCCCCCTCCTCCGGTCTTTGTCCTGGGGCAACATCTCCAGTCCCCCCCCTCCTCCGGTCTTTGTCCTGGGGCAACATCTCCAGTCACCCCCCCTCCTCCGGTCTTTGTCCTGGGGCAACATCTCCAGTCCCCCCCCCTCCTCTGGTCTTTGTCCTGGGGCAACATCTCCAGTCCCCCCCCCTCCTCCGGTCTTTGTCCTGGGGCAACATCTCCAGTCCCCCCCCCTCCTCTGGTCTTTGTCCTGGGGCAACATCTCCAGTCCACCCCCCCTCCTCCGGTCTTTGTCCTGGGGCAACATCTCCAGTCCCCCCCCTCCTCCGGTCTTTGTCCTGGGGCAACATCTCCAGTCCCCCCCCCTCCTCTGGTCTTTGTCCTGGGGCAACATCTCCAGTCCTCCCCCCCTCCTCTGGTCTTTGTCCTGGGGCAACATCTCTAGTCCCCCCCCTCCTCTGGTCTTTGTCCTGGGGCAACATCTCCAGTCCCCCCCCTCCTCTGGTCTTTGTCCTGGGGCAACATCTCCAGTCCCCCCCCTCCTCTGGTCTTTGTCCTGGGGCAACATCTCCAGTCCCCCCCCCCTCCTCTGGTCTTTTTGTCGTGGGGCAACATCTCCAGTCCACACCAAACTAAAATCTGTGTTCAGTTCCCATCACTTTACCCTGCTTACCACTCACTATCTCAACAAAGAAACACACGTCTTCCGTTCATTATATTCATGCCCCCCCACCTCGCCAAAGGTCTCACACACGCAACCAATATTTAAAATTGTCAATACCGCAGGCATTTCTGACTCCAATTGTTCAATTGTTTTTTCAATCAATTTACACATAGAGAGTATATCCGCTCAGTAGACTACACATCTATACACATGCCATCTGCTAATGAGGCCTCAATTCTGTTCGCTGCTCATCCGAACACCGAGCAACGGCAATCCATGCATCAGGGGTGGGGGCATGTTGTTGAGGAAATCTCTTGAATATCAAAAAAATTCTCAATGTGTAAATCGCCAGGGCACCCTGCTCCAACCCCCTCTCAATTCTTCAAAAACAAGTCAATTTATCTGACATCAAAACGATTTCAACTTCCACCTTTCTTTGTTCTTCTATACTAAAGGTCCATGAAAAATCATTATCCACGACCTATTACTCATGAAGTACTAGCACTCTACCACTCCAGCACTCAGCACCCGCATCTCCCACACAGAGAAATCATTCATTCCGCATACAATGGACAGAAAGAGAAAAAATGCTATGATTATGATTATCCACAACAATTCTTTCCCTTAAAGCCTATCTCTATTGCTCACCCAATATCCATAATATAAAGTAAATTGAAATTAGAAAATAAATTAATTCTATCCCATCTTGATCACTCATTTATCTCCCCTTTTTTCAAACAAAGCAATTCCAATAAAATTACTCTACATATTAAAACCACTTCACAATAATATTCATCACATAATTAACCCTTAAGTAAAAAAAAAAAAAAAAAAAATACATTGGGCACCAACAGCAAAGAAAAAAAAACACACTTCAAGTCAACTCAACCTACACAATAGATGCACAGTCGTTCTTACACACTGCCCATATGCACACAACACCTGTCGAAAACCTAACCAATCTGCACATTGGTCTTGGAAAAAAAACATCCCAAATAACGAACTGCAAAGTGACAGCAAGCAAACAAAGCCCGCTTGTAGAATCATAAGGACCTCTCTCTCTCTCTTTGTCTTTTTTTACCGTCAGACACTCCCGCCCACCCCCAGGTCCCTTGACCTCAAACGCTGTCCGAGCCTCTCATTCCCTCTAGATCCAATCGCCCTTGCTGCTGATACTGCTATAACCATGACGACAAAGACGACCACCGCCGTCGCCCATCTCTATCCTTACTCTCTCTCTCTTTTCCTTTCTATAGAAACTATGGCAATCTTTTCTTTTGATTTATGAAATAAAATTGTCACACACGTAAATGTTTTATTTTAACTACACAATGTATTCTCTTTTTCCGGCGGAGGGAATAAGTAATATAAATCCCAATTAAAACAGAAATTTGCTAACAGGTCTTCATTCGAACTAAAAAGAACACAGACTAAAGCAAGACAACACGAAACAAAGATGGCAGAAGAAAAAAATTAATTGTTTATACCTACACCATTCGGTGACGTTCTCTTCAATGACGTCTAAGCTGTTCCTCTTCTGTTTTGTTTTGTTTGAGGGGTTGCTTCATCCTCCTTGATTAATGCTAGGACTGCATCTCACGGTTGCTGCATTTTGCAGAGTCGATCTCAGTCTTCTGGGCGTCCGATGTGTGTGCCTCTAGCATCCACTATATTTTTCATGGTCAATCCCGGTTATTTAATCATTAGATGTGAAATACTGGGTGTTCTCTGGCATCTGCTGTGTCCCACAGGGTCAAAATCCGATGGTTACGGTGCCAGATGTGAACCTGTATGAATGCGTTCACTGCACTGGCTATGATGTCCCCACTTGTGCTGGTCCAAAGCTGTCCTCCAACTCAGTCAGTATACTGTCTCCAGGATGCCTTGCTTCGTAGAAATGTACAACCCTCAGACAGCTAGCATAAATTCTTATCGACAAGCAAGACTCTGAAGCATAGTATTATTTTAGACACAGGTTTATTGCACATTGACAAAGGTAAAAACAGAAAAGAATTAAAAAAAAACATTATTTGAGAGACACATAAATACAAAAATGAAGACGAGGCAAAACAGGGAGTTGACAAAGTCTAAAAGAGTCGTAAGCTAATAAAATTTACAGAATAGAAAAATATTTGAGCATAAAAGACAATACTAGAAAGAGAAAAGATAGAATTATGTTATGAGATAAGCGCGTTACAAGCAGTTAAAAGAGATACACACGTGGTGAAAAAGTTTGCTTAGATAAAAGAAATCTAAAAAGAAAATAATACTAGTGCTATTTAATTCTATTTGGAGGGAGAAGAAAGGCAATATTTCTTACCAGAGATGCCTAAAATGTCGGAATATTTAAAGGGATAGAAATCACTCCATGAAGGTCAGGTAAAAAAGGCTGCTAAACAGTACAAGAACAGAGCACCAGAAACTTCTCGACGGTGTCCAGGCTGGAAGAATCCCTTAAAAAAAAAAAAAAAAAAGGACCAGCAAAGGGAGATAACTGTTAAGGTATTTATTCTATGCTAGACAAAACACGCCTCACCTGGCGTCTCTGACGTCATAAAATTGCACTATTCTTTGGCATAAAGAAGGACAATCTCAGTAACAGGGCTGAGGAGCTGCTGCAGAAAGGAGCTGGAGCAAAAACAGGAGCCCCTGGAGCAGGAGTCGCTGGTAAGAATAGGAACATGAAGCGCTGCTGGAAGAAGCTGGAGCAGGCACTGCATGGAGTGAACGGGAGAGGCTTTGGTGTTGTTGAAGAGACAATGTGGCGGCTGACTGTATTCCATTCTTCAGTGAATTCGGAGGTGAATGGTTTCTTGACAGCTATAGACGTGGTGGCTGGAGATGCATTCCGTCTGACGGCTGATTGTCTTTTTCCTTGGTTATCGGCAAGATAAACCTCTAGTTTTGGCGGTGTTTCCAGCGGTGGCCTGTCTACACCAGCGAATTTAGAATCCTGTTCAGTTCTCTTAAGAATACTCTGGATCCTGTCGTCTTTAGCTGCGGTCGTCCTTGACAAAGCTAACCTGGCTGGTAGGTCGTTTTTTAAAGTGGCGTTGGTATAAGACCGAACAAAAGATGTCTCCTGAGGTGAAGATGTATCAGATGTCGTTTTATAGACGCTTGATTTAGCAGGTGAGGCAGAATTTTTGACTTAGCCGATACCAATGATGAGGGTTGGGCTTTTTTGTTTCGTCGCAAGGTTCGTCGGGTGCAGGAGTGATAACAGATTTTACTCTTGCCACACTTTTTGGACTCTCATTTTTAGGTTGTTGCTCAAGTTTTACATGCATAGATTTGATTTGCAATGGTGTACTTGGCAAGATGGGTTGAATGACTTCTGAGGCGAGATAATTTAAGGGTTGGTTGAAGGGAAACTATTTGTAGTGGGTGGTGCAGATGGTTTAGAAAAGGGGGGGGGGGGAATTCGTAGAGAGATCCGAATGGAGGAGCTGTCATTAAGTTATAACTGACTGTCTCTGGGCAGCCCTCGCATCCCAGTAAATGCAGGACCGTTATGCCAAGTGTATTTTTTTTTTTTTAGATGAGATGCGGGTACAAAGTGGGTGCCGAGGTGAGCAGCATTCTGATCGGGGTGTACGTATTTCAACTGTTTAGGATGAAAGGATCTATATATACGCAACACACGATTGCTGGTTTCGTTTCGGATGTACCCTAAGACTACCTTACTGTCCGCTTAAAAGATAGTGAAGTAAAGCTGCAAGTCTATCTCAGAAGAGATTGGTTCGCTTGCCAGGAAGGCAGCACAAAGTTTTGGCCTTGGGATGGAATGTTCAAGTCGTGGGGCAAGTTTCAATTTGCCTATGATGAAACTGATTTGCCACTTTGCTTCGTTGTTGGTGACTTTGAGGTAGGTTACTGCAGCGATGACTTGGTAGGGGGTCATCGTTGAGGTACCAGAGTGAAAGGTGACCGTGTTCAGTTAACTGAGTGTGTGTAACTTTGAAGATGTGAATGTGAGTCAACAATGAATTATTTATTTTTTACAATTGGAAGAGGATCGACTAATTAATTGACATTTATACGTCTTTCAAAATGTGTCTCTTCTTAGAAGCCAAGGGGACATAACTCTCACAATTTCGCGAGCAACTCTGACAAGTTATCTCCCCTTAACATGTATATTTTATTTTCTTAGGTAGAAATGTTTTCTACTTAACACAGGAATATCAGAAAATTCCTGTTTGTCTTTTGCCGGGAAACGGTGTAACATCCATTCGATGTCCATGGTAATGGCGTGGATTTCTTTAGAGGAAATGGGTGAGGACTCCAACCAGAGTGTTGTTTAGGTCGGGTCCACTTATCGAAACTTCGTTCAGGCACACTCCATTGTGTTTGGCACTCGAGTTGAAGACCACCTAGGATTTTCCTGTTTTTTCAATGTGATATACACTGAAAGTGGGTAAATACCAGCATCCTTCTTCTCTGTGCATGGGAGATGCTTCAGCGTGCCCGTGAGGCTATGTCTCAACAGAAAAGGTCGCCCATCTGCCATTTTCCTGTAATGTAGATGGCGTGGGGGAAATCTGAAAGGTAGTGGAGCGGTTCAACTGTTGCTTTCGTCCTTCTCAATTCCCAATTTTATGTTCAGGAAGGTAATATCCTCGATGGGAGGCACTGCCTTGTCGTCATCGGTGTGTTAGCAACCCCTAAAAACACGTGCATGTCACAGACCTCTGTATGCTGTAGTAAATAAAATAAAAATGTTCACTTTCGCCTGACCTTGCTCCGCATCGAATTGCTTTCTACAAATCATATAACTATAAACATTTTGCTTATTCTTTTTCGCCGTTTGATTGATTTTCTAAAAAATCAAAAAGTAACGCTTTGCACGATACGGGTACTCTTGCATAGATTAAAAACAAAATTTTAAATTAATTTTGATCTTTATTGTTTTTGATACAGGTAAATATATTTGGTATTAAAATGTCCTCAAGCTCCAAAATAAAATGATTAACATGCGTATACACAAAACAAAAAATGAACAAGAATGAATAGAGCAGAAAACAAATTTATTATAATTCCAGCAAAAAAAACAAAAAACTAAAAAGGGTATCACACAGGTGAGAAATGAAAATGTCCACGTTCTGCTGCCTATCTTTGTTGTCATCTGAATCGACATTTTGTTTTTGAATGATTTGGTTTTCTTTTTCAGTCTTTGTTTTTTGTATTTTTTAAATCCCGAGCCAATTTACACCTGCTGAATGTTAAGGGCAAAAACCCCCCACCCCTTTTGAAAGTTTTTTTTGTCCACAGTGACTTTTCAATAATGGCTAGCAGGGTACAGCAGGTGAGAAACATTGACCGTGGTTGTACCCCCCTCCCCGACCAACCACCACCACCAGAGAGAACAGGTCAAGACTTCAAATATGATGTGAGGCTTCAGAGACTCTCCACATGCAAATATACATTATTATTTATATATAGATATATATATATAAAATTTAAAAAAAAAAATAAATAAATAATAAAATGTGGCACTTTTGGACATGGGGAAGAGGGTTTATCTTTTAAGACGGGGTATTTTTTTTTTTGCAAACTGAGTATTTTTTTTTCTTATTTTTTTTTTTTTAAATATTTTTTTTAAAAGTTTATTATTCTCAGCAGTTTCCAAATTACCAGCCGGGATGTAAAAATGATGGTTCAGCGAAAATGGAAGCAGAACAAGTTAAGGATTTTTGACAGAAAAATGATTGAATGTAGGCATTGAAATTTTTTCGGTACATCTCAGATCAGATAACAGCAAAAATAATTACTATTATTATAAAGATAATAATAAGAAAAGAACAAAAACGTTGCTGGTAATAATTTACACACCAGTCACAGTTAAAAGCTGACTAGTTTTGAGTTTTTAATTTTTATTTTTGATAAATCGTCGGTTAATAAATTGGTTCTGTAAATGCAATGTTTGGATTGGTCACATTAAGTTCAGTTTTTTTGTGATGGAGGTTAGTTGGGGGTGGGGGGAAAAGGACAATGTTCGCTTTAAAGACCAACTAAATTAAAATTCTTAGTGAAAAAGAATGCCGCTTTATTTTGAGCAAATTGTGGTCGGAGAAAAAAAAAAGACCACAAAAAAATATCAATTTGAAAAGATTTAAATTATAACAAACGTTATACATCTAATATACAAAAGGTAACAGTTTATAAAGAACGAAAGAAAAAGGCTGGCAGTTATGGGGAGGTGCAGAGTATACGAGGCAACCACTACATCATAGGTGAAGTCTGGCCTGCATGGAATACTATCATTTCTTCTTTTTATTAGAAATCTCTACTTTTTTTCTACTTCCATAAAACTTCAAATGAGCTGTACTGTACACTGGGGGGAAAGTCTCAAGTAATCCAGTGGGGTTTTTAAAAATATGTTTTTTCGTCTTTATCATACAACAAAATACAAAGAATTACTCACAATGAATCAGGTTTAAGAAGGTCATTTAAAAAAAACAAACAACTGGGATGAATTTAAAGTTTGTTTGGACTTGTTTTCCTTTTTATTTTAAGGAGAACACATCAACGTGCTTAGTATGTCGGCATGGAAAGACTTTTTTCCCCTGCAAAGGTACAGTGTGTGTGTGTGTGTGTGTAAAGATATGCAGGTTTTCCTTTATGATTTTTTTTTTCTTTTGCTATTTTTTTTTTCTTTCTTTTTTTCCATTCTTTTAAAATCTTTGAAGATTTGCAGTTTGGCTTCTTGTTGTTGGCCAGTTCTTAGTGGACGTCTGCTGCATCCTGTTCGCGTATGTTTGGGGCCTGTTTCGGTTGAATACAGGATCGAGCAACAGAGTCAAATAACCTGGAATTTAAAATTTTTAAAAAACATTAAAATGTGTAAGACTTAAAAATCAGTTGTTTCACAAAAATCAAAATGTCGAAATAAAATTAAAAACAGTTTTATAAATATTTATTTTTATAGATTTATTAAATGTCTAAAATCTAGAATAGATATGAATATCTAAAGATTCTCTGCGTTTTCCGACTGCAATTACAGTTAGTCACAAGTTGTGCATTTCCAAAAGTGGCCAACATTTTAAAACTGTGCAGTGAAAATCCAGGTGGAAAAACGAGACTTTCAATTAAAAAAAAAAAATCAAAAATGAAAATAGAAAATAGAATTGATTGAATTATAAGAAAAAAATGAAAATAAAGTTTTAAAATATTAGTAGATCAGAATTTATTTATTTTTTTTGGGGGATAAGAACAGGGTTGGGGAAGAGGGTGAGGAAAAAAAAATTTTTAAATAAAATTGATGGCCCAGCTGAGCATGCAAGGATAATATTAACAGGTGAACAATAGGAAATTAGTTATAAAAAAAAACAAAACAAAAAAAAAACCCTGTTTATGTTTTTATTTAATTTTTTTTAATAGTTTTTAAAACTAAAGAGAGATTAGGAGTCTGAAAGAAAACCCCACCTGCATTAGAGCTGCATTTGGCCATGTACGTCCTTTAAACTTAAAGCTAATCTAGAGAAAAAAAAAGAAAAAAAAAAAAAAAAAAGAAAAAAATGGGAAAGGTAAATCAAAAGTAACTGAAAGGCAGTTTCAGGAATAAAAGGTTTTTGAAAAATTATTTTGCAAAATTATAAATAAAAATTGGGACCTTCAAAAGAAAATAAAAAATAAAATAAATAAAAAATGGTTACTTAAAGAACGCATGTTAAATATATATATATACTAGCAAAAATATGCGATGGAGTGAGCATATTTTTGCTAGCTTAGAAGGATGGTATCATGACGACCTAACATATACTACACTGCCTCTGCCGAAAGGAGGAGATAATGCTTGGTTGCTATGGTTGGTTTTTTAACAGCATATTAACCCTTTTCGGGTTATTTAATGCTGAATCCATTCATTTTGGTAAAAGTTTTTATGCTTCAAGTTCTTTATATCTTTAAATATTTATTCATCATGTTTGGATTGGTTGTTTTGTAGAGGAAATTTGTTTTTGTTTTTAGCTTTGCAGAACATGATTAAGTTTTGCAAACGGAAAGGAAAAAAAAACAATAATAACATCAATGTTTGGTGCATTTGAAGTCAGGAAGCCGGTATCTTCAGACAGCCGGATCTGTTAGCACCAGTAGATAATGTTTGGAAGGATGGTCTCATGACAACAGTATAGATACTACCTCCCCACAAAAAGGATTGTCTCATGACTACAGAAGAGATACTACCTCCCCACAAAAAGGATTGTCTCATGACTACAGAAGAGATACTACCTCCCCACAAAAAGGATTGTCTCATGACTACAGAAGAGATACTACCTCCCCACAAAAAGGATTGTCTCATGACTACAGAAGAGATACTACCTCCCCACAAAAAGGATTGTCTCATGACTACAGAAGAGATACTACCTCCCCACAAAAAGGATTGTCTCATGACTACAGAAGAGATACTACCTCCCCACAAAAAGGATTGTCTCATGACTACAGAAGAGATACTACCTCCCCACAAAAAGGATTGTCTCATGACTACAGAAGAGATACTACCTCCCCACAAAAAGGATTGTCTCATGACTACAGAAGAGATACTACCTCCCCACAAAAAGGATTGTCTCATGACTACAGAAGAGATACTACCTCCCCACAAAAAGGATTGTCTCATGACTACAGAAGAGATACTACCTCCCCACAAAAAGGATTGTCTCATGACTACAGAAGAGATACTACCTCCCCACAAAAAGGATTGTCTCATGACTACAGAAGAGATACTACCTCCCCACAAAAAGGATTGTCTCATGACTACAGAAGAGATACTACCTCCCCACAAAAAGGATTGTCTCATAACTACAGAAGAGATACTACACTACAACCGCTGCATTGAAAGATAGTGCATTAGTGTGAAATAGTAAACTGAACTGTGCATTAAAAGTGCAATAGTGCATTAATAGGAGTAATAGTATAGTTTCGGCTGCAGACAGATACCAAATCTCTACTTTCTGGACAATCTTATCTTCTATTAGTAATAATAAAATAAAACACGTCCGACTTTTCTGTGCAAGTCAAAGTAGGGCGGAATGCTTCTAAAACTGCACCAGACATCAACTAAACATTTGGTCAAAGATCGGTTCTTGCTGCGCACGGTACAAGCATTTGTTTCAGTCTTAATAACATCAACAGATAAAACATTTGTGATCGGTAGTTTTACTTTAATTGGAAAAGGTTGGGCTTAAAAATGGCATCATTTGGACAACTATAAACATAAGTAAAAAATAAAATAGAGAGAGAAAAAAAAGGAGGTACTAATTTCATTTTGATCAGTAGTAATTGGTTAGTCAATTGTTTATGACATATCACCCCTTTTTGTGTTATTTAATTGGTTAGTCAATTGTTTATGACATATCACCCCTTTTTGTGTTATTTAATTGGTTAGTCAATTGTTTATGACATATCACCCCCTTTTGTGTTATTTAATTGGTTAGTCAATTGTTTATGACATATCACCCCTTTTTGTGTTATTTAATTGGTTAGTCAATTGTTTGACATATCACCCCTTTTTGTGTTATTTAATTGGTTAGTCAATTGTTTATGACATATCACCCCTTTTTGTGTTATTTAATTGGTTAGTCAATTGTTTATGACATATCACCCCTTTTGTGTTATTTAATTGGTTAGTCAATTGTTTATGACATATCACCCCTTTTTGTGTTATTTAATTGGTTAGTCAATTGTTTATGACATATCACCCCTTTTTGTGTTATTTAATTGGTTAGTCAATTGTTTATGACATATCACCCCTTTTTGTGTTATTTAATTGGTTAGTCAATTGTTTATGACATATCACCCCTTTTGTGTTATTTAATTGGTTAGTCAATTGTTTATGACATATCACCCCTTTTCGTGTTATTTAATTGGTTAGTCAATTGTTTATGACATATCACCCCTTTTTGTGTTATTTAATTGGTTAGTCAATTGTTTATGACATATCACCCCTTTTTGTGTTATTTAATTGGTTAGTCAATTGTTTGACATATCACCCCTTTTTGTGTTATTTAATTGGTTAGTCAATTGTTTATGACATATCACCCCTTTTCGTGTTATTTAATTGGTTAGTCAATTGTTTATGACATATCACCCCTTTTTGTGTTATTTAATTGGTTAGTCAATTGTTTATGACATATCACCCCTTTTCGTGTTATTTAATTGGTTAGTCAATTGTTTATGACATATCACCCCTTTTTGTGTTATTTAATTGGTTAGTCAATTGTTTATGACATATCACCCCTTTTTGTGTTATTTAATTGGTTAGTCAATTGTTTATGACATATCACCCCTTTTTGTGTTATTTAATTGGTTAGTCAATTGTTTATGACATATCACCCCTTTTTGTGTTATTTAATTGGTTAGTCAATTGTTTGACATATCACCCCTTTTTGTGTTATTTAATTGGTTAGTCAATTGTTTATGACATATCACCCCTTTTGTGTTATTTAATTGGTTAGTCAATTGTTTATGACATATCACCCCTTTTTGTGTTATTTAATTGGTTAGTCAATTGTTTATGACATATCACCCCTTTTGTGTTATTTAATTGGTTAGTCAATTGTTTATGACATATCACCCCTTTTCGTGTTATTTAATTGGTTAGTCAATTGTTTATGACATATCACCCCTTTTCGTGTTATTTAATTGGTTAGTCAATTGTTTATGACATATCACCCCTTTTCGTGTTATTTAATGCCAAATCCTGTCATTTTGGTAAAAGTTTTTTATGCTTTAAATTGTTATTTTAAATTTCTACGGAATTCGTTCAAAATATTTTTAAATATTAACCTGGATTCAGAAATTTGAGATGAGAATTGACAATTTATATTATTTGGACTACTATTGTCATCCTGGTTATTATCACAATTTTTCAACCGATGTGACCTCTGACCTTCTTCAGGTGCATCTTTTTTAACTTTTACGTTACAGAACCTGGATGGAATTTTGAACTGAACCCTTTGATACACAGGGTAGATTGGTTTCGTTCCATCAGCCATGACCAAGTAGATGTGTTGATTTTTACGTCATTATTAATTATCGCTTGTAGTGAGGATTAAATCTCCAGAAAACTGTCACTTAGAACTGATTGATACTCAATGCCTTTATCCGTTGCGCCACATCATGGCTGACAGAATGAGAAGAATCAACATCATGAATTAAAGGGTTCAGTTCGAAATTCAGAATGGGTCTGAGAGTTCGAAAAGATGCACCTGAAATAACAAAGATGAGAATAGTTGAATGCATACGTTGATGTTTTCGAATTTATCAGATCTTTTGTCCCCCCCTCTACCGTTTTTAGGAAATATCATATAGTTTATTTTTAAACAATTCTTTCATATTGCTTCAAGTTAAAAATTGTTACATTGTAGAGACGATCTAAACATGCATTCAGTCGAACACACTTTATTGCGTACGCAGTTTGCCCTGTATGACACATCAGTGGTGACTGTTCTTCTTCTTCTTCTTCAAGTAAACCACGCAAAGTAATTGCTCCAAGTGCGACAGACCCTGTGAGGATGATTGAACTGTTTAACGTCCGAGTTTTCAAGTTTTCATTAGAATATTTATCAGACATCGCAAATGTTGTCGACCATCATTAATGCCACAGTTGGCGATATATGGACATTCTTGCGATATTATGCCAGTCTCACATTTGCAGTAGACGCTTCCCTTCTCCGGCTGATAACTATTGGTTTCCTTATTCTTTTCTTCTTTCTACATTCTCTGCGATGTCATTGCTGTTACAACAACCATATTGATGAGCTTCTACTTCAAACAAATCTTCTCCACAAGAAAATAGCTCGACTGACTAAATCATATGACTATCATTGTTCTTTCATGTACCTTACTTTTTCACAAGTTTTTGATGCAAGTCGTTCCTCTGATAATCTCATTCCTCATGTCCAGCAATGACCTCTTCACACTTTCTTAGAGCCACTGCTAATTTCCTTTCCTGATATTTAGCAAGTGTCCATGTCTTTATGATGACCATATCGATTATCTTCCACTTCGAGCAAATCGGTAACTATTTCAGAAAATGATTACTGGTCAGAACTTCAATTCTTCTATTTCTTTTCTCATGCTCTATGAGGTTATCAATCTGGAAGAAGTCATCTGCCAGATGAATTCTTCAAGATCATCTTTTCTTATCCGTCTTCCCTGCCTCTCCATTGCACATGGGTTTGGCCCTTTTCATCCTCATTCTATCTTTCAGTTTACCATTGT
>OY744545.1:19831484-19843984 GCA_963556195.1 Sepiola atlantica | reverse complement strand
CCCAAATTGGTGTTGCTCATCACTAAGAAAGAGAAGTGATCCAAATTGGTGCTGCTCATCAGTAAGAAAGAGAATTGATCCAAATTGGTGCTGCTCATCAGTAAGAAAGAGAATTGATCCAAATTAGTGCTGCTCATCAGTAAGAAAGAGAATTGATCCAAATTTGTGCTGCTCATCAGTAAGAAAGAGAATTGATCCAAATTGGTGTTGCTCATCAGTAAGAAAGAGAATTGATCCAAATTGGTGTTGCTCATCAGTAAGAAAGAGAATTGATCCAAATTAGTGTTGCTCATCAGTAAGAAAGAGAATTGATCCAAATTGGTGTTGCTCATCAGTAAGCAAGAGAATTGACCCAAATTGGTGTTGCTCATCACTAAGAAAGAGAATTGATCCAAATTGGTGCTGCTCATCAGTAAGAAAGAGAATTGATCCAAATTAGTGTTGCTCATCAGTAAGAAAGAGAAGTGATCCAAATTGGTGCTGCTCATCAGTAAGAAATAGAATTGATCCAAATTAGTGGTGCTCATCAGTAAGAAAGAGAATTGATCCAAATTGGTGCTGCTCATCAGTAAGCAAGAGAATTTATCCAAATTAGTGTTGCTCATCAGTAAGAAAGAGAATTGATCCAAATTAGTGTTGCTCATCAGTAAGAAGAAGAAGTGATCCAAATTAGTGCTGCTCATCAGTAAGCAAGAGAATTGATTCAAATTGGTGCTGCTCATCAGTAAAAAAGAGAATTGATCCAAATTAGTGTTGCTCATCAGTAAGAAAGAGAATTGATCCAAATTAGTGTTGCTCATCAGTAAGCAAGAGAATTGATCCAAATTGGTGCTGCTCATCAGTAAGCAAGAGAATTGATCCAAATTAGTGTTGCTCATCAGTAAGAAAGAGAATTGATCCAAATTAGTGTTGCTCATCAGTAAGAAAGAGAAGTGATCCAAATTAGTGTTGCTCATCAGTAAGAAAGAGAATTGATCCAAATTGGTGTTGCTCATCAGTAAGAAAGAGAATTGATCCAAATTAGTGTTGCTCATCAGTAAGAAAGAGAAGTGATCCAAATTAGTGTTGCTCATCAGTAAGAAAGAGAAGTGATCCAAATTAGTGTTGCTCATCAGTAAGAAAGAGAAGTGATCCAAATTAGTGTTGCTCATCAGTAAGAAAGAGAATTGATCCAAATTTGTGCTGCTCATCAGTAAGAAAGAGAAGTGATCCAAATTAGTGTTGCTCATCAGTAAGAAAGAGAAGTGATCCAAATTAGTGTTGCTCATCAGTAAGAAAGAGAAGTGATCCAAATTGGTGCTGCTCATCAGTAAGAAAGAGAATTGATCCAAATTAGTGTTGCTCATCAGTAAGAAAGAGAATTGATCCAAATTGGTGTTGCTCATCAGTAAGCAAGAGAATTGACCCAAATTGGTGTTGCTCATCACTAAGAGAATTGATCCAAATTGGTGCTGCTCATCAGTAAGAAAGAGAATTGATCCAAATTGGTGTTGCTCATCAGTAAGAAAGAGAATTGATCCAAATTGGTGTTGCTCATCAGTAAGAAAGAGAATTGATCCAAATTAGTGTTGCTCATCAGTAAGAAAGAGAATTGATCCAAATTGGTGTTGCTCATCAGTAAGCAAGAGAATTGACCCAAATTGGTGTTGCTCATCACTAAGAAAGAGAATTGATCCAAATTGGTGCTGCTCATCAGTAAGAAAGAGAATTGATCCAAATTGGTGCTGCTCATCAGTAAGAAAGAGAATTGATCCAAATTAGTGCTGCTCATCAGTAAGAAAGAGAATTGATCCAAATTGGTGTTGCTCATCAGTAAGAAAGAGAATTGATCCAAATTGGTGTTGCTCATCAGTAAGAAAGAGAATTGATCCAAATTGGTGTTGCTCATCAGTAAGAAAGAGAATTGATCCAAATTAGTGTTGCTCATCAGTAAGAAAGAGAATTGATCCAAATTGGTGTTGCTCATCAGTAAGCAAGAGAATTGACCCAAATTGGTGTTGCTCATCACTAAGAAAGAGAATTGATCCAAATTGGTGCTGCTCATCAGTAAGAAAGAGAATTGATCCAAATTAGTGTTGCTCATCAGTAAGAAAGAGAAGTGATCCAAATTGGTGCTGCTCATCAGTAAGAAATAGAATTGATCCAAATTAGTGGTGCTCATCAGTAAGAAAGAGAATTGATCCAAATTGGTGCTGCTCATCAGTAAGCAAGAGAATTTATCCAAATTAGTGTTGCTCATCAGTAAGAAAGAGAATTGATCCAAATTAGTGTTGCTCATCAGTAAGAAGAAGAAGTGATCCAAATTAGTGCTGCTCATCAGTAAGCAAGAGAATTGATTCAAATTGGTGCTGCTCATCAGTAAAAAAGAGAATTGATCCAAATTAGTGTTGCTCATCAGTAAGAAAGAGAATTGATCCAAATTAGTGTTGCTCATCAGTAAGCAAGAGAATTGATCCAAATTGGTGCTGCTCATCAGTAAGCAAGAGAATTGATCCAAATTAGTGTTGCTCATCAGTAAGAAAGAGAATTGATCCAAATTAGTGTTGCTCATCAGTAAGAAAGAGAAGTGATCCAAATTAGTGTTGCTCATCAGTAAGAAAGAGAATTGATCCAAATTGGTGTTGCTCATCAGTAAGAAAGAGAATTGATCCAAATTAGTGTTGCTCATCAGTAAGAAAGAGAAGTGATCCAAATTAGTGTTGCTCATCAGTAAGAAAGAGAAGTGATCCAAATTAGTGTTGCTCATCAGTAAGAAAGAGAAGTGATCCAAATTAGTGTTGCTCATCAGTAAGAAAGAGAATTGATCCAAATTTGTGCTGCTCATCAGTAAGAAAGAGAAGTGATCCAAATTAGTGTTGCTCATCAGTAAGAAAGAGAAGTGATCCAAATTAGTGTTGCTCATCAGTAAGAAAGAGAATTGATCCAAATTAGTGTTGCTCATCAGTAAGAAAGAGAAGTGATCCAAATTAGTGTTGCTCATCAGTAAGCAAGAGAAGTGATCCAAATTAGTGTTGCTCATCAGTAAGCAAGAGAAGTGATCCAAATTAGTGTTGCTCATCAGTAAGAAAGAGAATTGATCCAAATTTGTGCTGCTCATCAGTAAGAAAGAGAATTGATCCAAATTTGTGTTGCTCATCAGTAAGAAAGAGAATTGATCCAAATTGGTGTTGCTCATCAGTAAGCAAGAGAATTGATCCAAATTGGTGTTGCTCATCAGTAAGAAAGAGAAGTGATCCAAATTAGTGTTGCTCATCAGTAAGAAAGAGAATTGATCCAAATTAGTGTTGCTCATCAGTAAGAAAGAGAAGTGATCCAAATTAGTGTTGCTCATCAGTAAGAAAGAGAATTGATCCAAATTGGTGCTGCTCATCAGTAATAAAGAGAATTGATCCAAATTAGTGTTGCTCATCAGTAAGAAAGAGAATTGATCCAAATTAGTGTTGCTCATCAGTAAGAAAGAGAATTGATCCAAATTAGTGTTGCTCATCAGTAAGAAAGAGAAGTGATCCAAATTAGTGTTGCTCATCAGTAAGAAAGAGAAGTGATCCAAATTAGTGTTGCTCATCAGTAAGAAAGAGAAGTGATCCAAATTAGTGTTGCTCATCAGTAAGAAAGAGAATTGATCCAAATTTGTGCTGCTCATCAGTAAGCAAGAGAATTGATCCAAATTAGCGTTGCTCATCAGTAAGCAAGAGAATTGATCCAAATTGGTGTTGCTCATCAGTAAGAAAGAGAAGTGATCCAAATTAGTGTTGCTCATCAGTAAGAAAGAGAATTGATCCAAATTAGTGTTGCTCATCAGTAAGAAAGAGACGTGATCCAAATTAGTGTTGCTCATCAGTAAGAAAGAGAATTGATCCAAATTGGTGCTGCTCATCAGTAATAAAGAGAATTGATCCAAATTAGTGTTGCTCATCAGTAAGAAAGAGAATTGATCCAAATTAGTGTTGCTCATCAGTAAGAAAGAGAATTGATCCAAATTAGTGTTGCTCATCAGTAAGAAAGAGAAGTGATCCAAATTAGTGTTGCTCATCAGTAAGAAAGAGAAGTGATCCAAATTAGTGTTGCTCATCAGTAAGAAAGAGAAGTGATCCAAATTAGTGTTGCTCATCAGTAAGCAAGAGAAGTGATCCAAATTAGTGTTGCTCATCAGTAAGAAAGAGAATTGATCCAAATTTGTGCTGCTCATCAGTAAGAAAGAGAATTGATCCAAATTTGTGTTGCTCATCAGTAAGAAAGAGAATTGATCCAAATTGGTGTTGCTCATCAGTAAGCAAGAGAATTGATCCAAATTGGTGTTGCTCATCAGTAAGAAAGAGAAGTGATCCAAATTAGTGTTGCTCATCAGTAAGAAAGAGAATTGATCCAAATTAGTGTTGCTCATCAGTAAGAAAGAGAAGTGATCCAAATTAGTGTTGCTCATCAGTAAGAAAGAGAATTGATCCAAATTGGTGCTGCTCATCAGTAATAAAGAGAATTGATCCAAATTAGTGTTGCTCATCAGTAAGAAAGAGAATTGATCCAAATTAGTGTTGCTCATCAGTAAGAAAGAGAAGTGATCCAAATTAGTGTTGCTCATCAGTAAGAAAGAGAAGTGATCCAAATTAGTGTTGCTCATCAGTAAGAAAGAGAAGTGATCCAAATTAGTGTTGCTCATCAGTAAGAAAGAGAAGTGATCCAAATTAGTGTTGCTCATCAGTAAGAAAGAGAATTGATCCAAATTTGTGCTGCTCATCAGTAAGCAAGAGAATTGATCCAAATTAGCGTTGCTCATCAGTAAGCAAGAGAATTGATCCAAATTGGTGCTGCTCATCAGTAAGAAAGAGAAGTGATCCAAATTAGTGTTGCTCATCAGTAAGAAAGAGAATTGATCCAAATTTGTGCTGCTCATCAGTAAGCAAGAGAATTGATCCAAATTAGCGTTGCTCATCAGTAAGCAAGAGAATTGATCCAAATTGGTGTTGCTCATCAGTAAGAAAGAGAAGTGATCCAAATTAGTGTTGCTCATCAGTAAGAAAGAGAATTGATCCAAATTAGTGTTGCTCATCAGTAAGAAAGAGACGTGATCCAAATTAGTGTTGCTCATCAGTAAGAAAGAGAATTGATCCAAATTGGTGCTGCTCATCAGTAATAAAGAGAATTGATCCAAATTAGTGTTGCTCATCAGTAAGAAAGAGAATTGATCCAAATTAGTGTTGCTCATCAGTAAGAAAGAGAATTGATCCAAATTAGTGTTGCTCATCAGTAAGAAAGAGAAGTGATCCAAATTAGTGTTGCTCATCAGTAAGAAAGAGAAGTGATCCAAATTAGTGTTGCTCATCAGTAAGAAAGAGAAGTGATCCAAATTAGTGTTGCTCATCAGTAAGCAAGAGAAGTGATCCAAATTAGTGTTGCTCATCAGTAAGAAAGAGAATTGATCCAAATTTGTGCTGCTCATCAGTAAGAAAGAGAATTGATCCAAATTTGTGTTGCTCATCAGTAAGAAAGAGAATTGATCCAAATTGGTGTTGCTCATCAGTAAGCAAGAGAATTGATCCAAATTGGTGTTGCTCATCAGTAAGAAAGAGAAGTGATCCAAATTAGTGTTGCTCATCAGTAAGAAAGAGAATTGATCCAAATTAGTGTTGCTCATCAGTAAGAAAGAGAAGTGATCCAAATTAGTGTTGCTCATCAGTAAGAAAGAGAATTGATCCAAATTGGTGCTGCTCATCAGTAATAAAGAGAATTGATCCAAATTAGTGTTGCTCATCAGTAAGAAAGAGAATTGATCCAAATTAGTGTTGCTCATCAGTAAGAAAGAGAAGTGATCCAAATTAGTGTTGCTCATCAGTAAGAAAGAGAAGTGATCCAAATTAGTGTTGCTCATCAGTAAGAAAGAGAAGTGATCCAAATTAGTGTTGCTCATCAGTAAGAAAGAGAAGTGATCCAAATTAGTGTTGCTCATCAGTAAGAAAGAGAATTGATCCAAATTTGTGCTGCTCATCAGTAAGCAAGAGAATTGATCCAAATTAGCGTTGCTCATCAGTAAGCAAGAGAATTGATCCAAATTGGTGCTGCTCATCAGTAAGAAAGAGAAGTGATCCAAATTAGTGTTGCTCATCAGTAAGAAAGAGAATTGATCCAAATTTGTGCTGCTCATCAGTAAGCAAGAGAATTGATCCAAATTGGTGCAATCATGTAAAATAGATAGAATTGAGATAAACTTGCCATCTCAGCAGAGTCACACAGGACTGCCGTGCACAGGGTTGCTATGATCAGAGATGATGTTCGGGTGAAGGAGGAAGCCGATTGAACTCACGTAAACCATGGCTGGCAACTACTTAGTTAAAAAAAAAAAAAACTTTTTCGTTTTCACTCAAACTTTGAATTATTCTAAACAAGTTTGCATAAAATTCGAATCGTATTTAAATGCCAATTCAGGAAGTACCAATTCTAGTAAATCATGTTAACGTGCAGTACTCTACAGCCTAAAAAGGAATTTTTACATCTTTCACAGATTTTGAGCAACATGAGGAGGGGGGGGGAGTAAAAAGAAATACTTACCAAAAACTGAATCTGGCCAAAAACAGGAACAAAAGTTTGAAAACTATTATTTACTTACTTTTCAATTTCCGGGGCACATCGAACAAAATCATGGTTCCAAAATTTGAACTGTGGGTTTTTAATGAGTTCAATAAAGGTAATCAAGAGTCCCCAGGGATGCGGTCGATTGACAATCAGTCGTTCAAGAAGAACCCTAAAAAGAAAACAAGAATCCAGGCTATTTCAGTGCGATGGGTCGCGCCTCTAAAAATACATTCCGTGCAATACAATGGCTGACAGCTAAAACTTAGTGTAAAAAAAAAAAATGTTTTAAAAGTGTTTCTTTTCACTCAAACTCTAAATAATTCTAAATACAAGTTTGCATAAAATTAAGTTCTTATTTAAATGCCAATTCATGAAGCACCAATTCTAGTAAATCATGTCACCATTTTTATATCATCAAATTCGGTTTAACATCCGTTTTACACACTGGCATGCGTTGGACGACTTTAAGAAAGTGACTTAAAAACTATGGCCAGGTCTTTATTTATATCTCTTTCAAGTCCATTCTTATCACTCCCTGACATTCCTTGGCCTTCCACTATGAGTTGAACCTTCTACATATACTAACCTAAGAACTCTTACCTATTCTTTCAACGTGGCCATACCATCAAAGTCTCCTGTTCTGCACACATCTCCCTATACTGTTCAGATTTAATCTTCCTCTGAGCTCATCAAATCTAAGCCTGTCTTTAAGACTCACATTACACATCCATTGTATTATTCTCATCATTTCTCTCCCATGAAACAGGTCCTCAACCCTCACTGGTCAAGTTTCACTACATTACTACATTTTTTTTGTTCTAGAAATTTTGATTTTCCAACTTTTTTTTACTAATGAATCACCACTTATGAAAGCTAACCCACACTAAAGAATAAGCGTTAATAGATAGATTGACAATTAAAGGAGTACTATAAAAGGATTTCAAATCTTCACATACCCCCCACTCAAAAAAAAAAAGCCGACCTAGAAGACAACTAATCTCCCTCAGAAACATCACTTTTGGAAGGTAAGGACTAAAAGACAAAATGAAAAAGGGATGCAAGCGTTACGAGGCTGTCGAGTCCACTTTCTACTCACCATGGATGAATGTCGGCTTCCATGAAGTCGATCCGACCTTTGACAGCTCTTGCTTTTAGTGTTGCTGGATGTCCATTGCAGACAAGCCAAGGCCCGCCTGATGGGGGTGCCAGATTATGGAACAAGTAGTACTAGTTTCCACGGTACAATTTTCTACTTTAATAGCTTCTTTCTTCGGACTACTTGCCTTTGAAATTCCCTTCCTGCTCCCCCAACCGTACAAACATGCAGAAATTTAAATGTAATGTTAAACATCTCTCCACCAAGGTTGCCCCACTATTAATCTGACCCCTATCACAGTATGCCTTATTTGGTGTGAATAAGTTACACACACAGAGAATATATATATATATATATATAATAATAAAAAAAAAGTTCTGCGGACCAAAGACATTCTGTTTTGCTCTGTTCATTAATCAAAAGTCATTTCTTTTTATTCATTGCAGTAAACTCATCGACTTTATACAGTACACGTATTTGCTATATGACAATGTAACCAGATCTTAGTTATACTCAGCAAAAAAAAAATAGTTAAAACATACTTCAAATTTCATTTTTAAAGAACGATTTTATACAAAGCTTATTTTGTACAAAGTAAAGATTGCATATAAGAAAATTTTATTAAATTATTTAAAAAAAAAAAAAAAAGAATCATTTAACTTTAATGTGAAAATAGGAGGTGGCAGTAGTGAAATGGTTTGACGACCTTGGTGTACCAAGTTTGAATCCAGTCGGTTCCATTGCATAACTTTCACTGAATGTCGGCAACTTCATATGGTTGCTAGGGAAACCAATGCCAACAACAAAATCGTACCTGTCAATAAAGTAGTATCATGTCGATTCCCATATTACGTTTAATGTGAAAATATAGCTAAAAAGCAAAAAATGTCCTGTCATCATAAGACATACAGCACATTTGACAGGACTTGGCTTTGCAGCAAAACAAACCTTACATATCTTACACTAGCAATACACATGAAAAAAATTAAATTGCTTAAAATATCTCAATGGCATTTGATGATCTAAAAAAGAATCTTTTTAAATTCTTAAAATCTGACTAAAAATAAAGAATTTATGACTATTTTTGTGCCTCGCACGATTGGATATTTGCCCATCTTTAAGACCATATGCGTTTCGTCACTAATTTTTCAGTAAAAATGTTATATCTTAAGCAATGAAATTTGCCATAATAAGTAAGTGTACTTTTGCGCAAGGAATCAAAATATGCCACTGAAAATCTCCAGAAATGAATAGTTTTCAAATAATCTGCAATAAATGCACATAAATATGCTGCAATACCTTAAAAAATACCATGTATCTATTAAAAAAACAAAACAAAAACTCAAAGTTGAATTGTAATACATTTTATGCACAAGAAACAAATCTAATACTAGGACTTTTTAAAAATGAATATATTGCAAGATGTCTTTGGTATTATTGTAGCACGTTGCACTAAATCACCCCCAAATATGAGATTCTACCTTACAGTTACCCATTTTTTTTGCTATGGGAGATAAATCCTGTGTATTTTTCTTGTGTTTTTTTGGGAAGAAGGTTCTGCCTTTTTTTTTTCTTTCTTTTTTTTATAGACGATTATGTGTGGTTTTAAGAGAGTCTTTGTGAAAGGAGGTGGGGATTGCAACTGACTTCGGATTAGTGGTAGGGCTAGGGATGATTACATGTGAACACCCTGAAAACTTAGCAGAAAGAAAAAAAAATTATTTTAGAATTTAGAGTGGGAGATTAGTTTCACAAAAATTTAATGTAAAATAAGTCACCATGTCCGGGTTGTTCTAGCATTTTCGGGCAGGTAATTTTTTTTCTATGGAAGATAAATCCTGTAGGTTTTTTTCCCCTTTTTTTTAGACGAAAATGTGTGGTTTTAATGAGCTTTTTGTAAGATGGGGACTTGCCACTCGGACTTAGGGTTAGTGATAAGGTTAAGGAAGCGTTTTTTTTTGGGGGGGGGGGGATAGAGGTTGCCATTCGGACTTAGTGTTAGAGATATTTTTATGGGGATGGCTTGTCACTTGAACCTAGAGTTATTGGTAGAGTAATTATATTTTATATCAAATTTTCAGCTTTAAAAACTATTTTTTAAATTGCACTAAAAGACAAGAATGGCCGGAAATGAAAAATAATTTTACGTTAAATTTTGAAGGAGCCACTGTTTTATAAAAGAAACACAAACCGCATCAACTTTTTTAAGCACAAAAGTATTTGTCGTAAACAAAGTTTCCAAAACTGTTTATAACTAGCTGCTGCTGCTGTTTGCTATATCAACAAGCATAGTTAAAGCGTTGACTTTTGCTGAAAAGGAGACAATATGGGGGGGGGGGGGGTTAAAAAAAAGTGATGTAAATGGTTGAAAATGCTGAAAACTCTTCAAATATATCATGTAGATTGTTATTTATTAATGCACGTGAAAGGATATTTATGAACAAAATGGTATTTTGATGACTTAAAGAGCTTTGGTTTTTAAAATATGACTTTTTTTTAGTAGAACTACCTTGAAATCCGTGATTATCCAAACTGTTCTATGGTCGGTGGATATTGCTACTTACACAGAAATGAGTTCAATCACTATTGGCAGTCAGAGGTTTTAAGATTTTGTGGAGCAAATGTAAACATAGAAAAAGTTATGATTAAATTTGTTTCTGACTTTTCATTTTTTTTTTTTTTTACAATCCATGACAAACATTTTTTTTTTTTTAAATAGTTAAATTTTTGGAGTGGGTATTCCGATAGTCAAACTATTAGAATCTGTGCATTTCAATAACAATTATTATTCATTTATTTTTGTAATTTAATCAAAAAGTATTCAATAAGTCGAACGGCAACATACAAATAGAAAAGGGTTTCATTACTGTAAGTGAACAATGCAATACGTAGTTACAAGTTGGGTTCGTAGTGCATGTTTGGTTGTACTCATACTACCATTGAACTCTTCGAGGCTAGCATCTTAGTCGTTGATATGTTACTTGGGATAGTTTATTATATAAAGAAGGGGGTGTCAGTAATTTCTCGACACAAGCAGAATTAAGAGTGTCCCTTAGATTCTTTACCTTTGTATTCTAGTACAGTAACATATACGACTCGCTATTTCAGCAGAAAAGTATTATTTTAAAGTTTTTCTTTCTTCTCTTTAAAATATGTGCAAGTAAATGTCTTCGTCTTATCTGGTCGAGTAAAATATTGAAAGAGCACTCCAGGTTAGATTATATAGACAGATTATTGACAAAACCATAAACCCACAATCACCTGCATAGAATAGTTGTAAAGAGAATATAATTTATGACGATAAAAAAATTAAAATTTTTCAAATTTTTTTTAAATGACTAAGATGTTATTTTTATAGGTGAAAGTGGCTTACCGTGTGATTTGTTCTTGAATAGCTTCTGCATTGGCTTCAACAAATAAATACAACAAAGTGCAACTGAAATAATGCGTGTGGCTATTGGGATATCGGAGCTGGTTTGTAATTGCTGTTAGGAATAAATAACGACCTGCAGAAAGAGGAAAAAGAAAAAATGTATTAGTAAATAAAACATTAAAACAACTTGCATATTAGCCACAGTTTCAAACACAGGATGCATAATGTATTTGATACACAAAAATGATTCTTAGATACATGTCTTTATTGAAAAATGTTTTTGAATAAAGAATATATTGTTTTGTAATTTTAATCATTTAGCTTCGATAATGACGTTTCTGCGACGTATGAATCGCCTACATACTAAGATCAGGTGGTTTTTGTTCATATTTGACACAGACTTTATTTTGTGATTATTTAGTGTCACGAGGGTGATTATTAATCTTTTTCTCATCTATGCTTCATATATAATCGTCCAAAAGATCGAGATCTGAGGAGCTAGGTGAACAAATGTTAGGGGTCATTTGATCATGGAAATGAGTATTACTGCGGATTAAGTGATTTTCCTTTTCTGATGCAAAATGACCTTTACTCATTAGATGAGAAAACTTATATATGATGTCTTTGTGGACAACACTTCAGATTGATCCTTCTGACAGTTCTTTTGCAATCAGCCTCATGGATCTTCTAGGATTGACACCAACGGTGTGCTGTACTTGCTGAATAAATGCTATCAGTGCATCTAGAATGTCTCTTACAATTTGATAATGATGACACCTTTCTATCTTTGCAAACTTTGTAGAGGAAAGATGAAGTGATTTTTCGAAATGGTTCTATTTTTAAATTACTACATTTAGCCGCTATAGCCACGTGACTGTGTGCCTCTTCATTTGTTGTATAATTTTAGGGGCTGCCATTGATAATTCTAAAATATAGAAAATATAAAGTCAAGGAATATTCATGCTAGAGTAAAAATAATGTATGTCCTCAAATACCTTCAGCATGATGTACATTATAACAATATTTTCAAATGCTACGAAAAACAATCTAAAACTTGAAACTTTGGCACAATTTTCCTTCAAGATTCTAGAATTAAGTGCATTATCTTCTAACTTTTTTCGTGAATAGATCTACACATTTTCTTTTTAATATTAAATTTAAAAGAAGAAAACTGATTCATCAGATTTCAAGCAACTTATCCACAAATGAAACAAAACTATTTAAATTTAGAGTTCACCAAAATCTACCAAGTAGGGAGGTGGAGATAGTGAACTGGATAATGACATGGACCGACGACCTGGTGTGCCATGTTCGAATCCAGTCCGTTCCATAGCAAAACTTTCACTTGTTGATGTTGGCAACCTTAATGTGGTCCCTCCTGTGAGTACATGATTCTAGAAAGAACTGAGGGAGTCAATGCCAAGAACTAAATTGAGCCAATCAAAAAGTCATACAGAATTTACG
>OY744545.1:19806484-19821484 GCA_963556195.1 Sepiola atlantica | reverse complement strand
ATAAGCTCACTGCCAACAATATTAGCCAATACTATGATCTTGCCCGCACCTTTTTGCCATTTAACAAATTGCCTTGAATCATGTTGCTTACAGACCCAACATCGGGATCAGCCATCAGGCCCATCAAGGGTGAAGCTGAACTCGTTTGTGAACAAGACTTTCCTGAAATCAGTTTTCATATATTTCTTAGCCTACTCAACTAGATTTTCCTTATGTTAATATGGATTTCTTGGTTCGATTCTTTACATCAGCAACTTTCTTAATGCTTTGCATCTTGTTTGTTTTATAACCATAGGAGCTCCAACAGCCCAAAATATGAATGAACTACTGGCATGTAGATCTCTAATGATTTCTCTTCGGATATGTGACAGACCTGAATTCAGTTTGAGACGTCTTTTTTTCTGTTGAATTCCATTCTAACATACTTTCTTGATTGTTCGATGATCACTTTTTAGATTCAAAATTTGAAGCGAAGACTTTCCTCTACTAATTTCATTTATGTATTTTTTTCATCACTTGTTAGTTGTTTTTTCATCACTTGTTAGTTGTTTTTTCATCACTTGTTAGTTGTTTTTTCATCACTTGTTAGTTGTTTTTTCATCACTTGTTAGTTGTTTTTTCATCACTTGTTAGTTGTTTTTTGCAACCCATTAAGCTTCATTTTAGTTCTTGCAAATAATCTCTAGACACTAACAAATGTAATAATTATTAAAAATTATTAAATTCCTGTCTGAAATGAAAAATTAGGAGTTATTTTTTTACAGTCGCAGGAAAATGCATACTAAAAACATTACATCATTAGATGTAATGTATTAAACAGTATATCAGATGCCAAAATACTACTTGCATATAATCTCAAGATGCACTTTAATATATATATATATATATATATATATATATATAGTGTACACCCTCAGTGAAAAATTATGGAAAACACTATGCTAATAACATAACTAATGTTCATATAAAATAATGTCTCAAGCAACAAAGTTAAAAAAAGAAAAAGAAAAAAAAAATCAAACGTTTCAAACTGGAAAGTTAAAAAAAAATATTAGTGTGAACACTGGCAAATCAAGATTTTTTTTTCTTGAATTTTTGACGGGGGGGGGTACACTAACATGTTTATTATTTACTTCAAAAGTACTCAATAGAGCTAAGTAGAGCAATTAGCCTGATTTTCCCCAGGAATGAAATACAAATGTTTCTGTGTAGCTAACTTGTCATAAGTATGTATTCGTACTATATATCTATCTTTATAAAGTTAGGTATGTTTATATATTTGTAGGTACAAGATTCACTCCCACTTATTCGAAAATTCAAATATTTCAGATTTGCATTAAATTTTATCCATATTCATTAGACACAGTTAGATTCTCTGAATTAAAATTTTTTAAGACCCCTTAAGCATAAGCCTTAAATTTTAGACATTTTCTAGAATCAAAACCATGTAATGGATTTTGATCAAAATGGGGTTTCCTTGATTTTAATCTTCCTAAGGAGAGAGAAGTGGTGCAAAACTGTTCAGGAAATTCATTTTACTAGCAGAATACCAATCCTGGGACGGGTATTTTGCTAGTTTAACAAATATTACATACACAATTTCTTTAAATAATCATTTTTTTTTTATCGCACTGAATATTAAAATACTGCATCGGGATTGCTAGTGTGGGGCCCCGATTAACATGCTTCAGTTGCATTGCCCAAATGCTGGTCTTGATTGTAACGATTAACAAGGTAGACTTGGCATGTTCTGCTGTTAAGGACGTTAAGTTACTTCCACCAATACTGAGAAACGTATGAACCCGTTAGCCCTAGTGTAATTGTTCGTCCTCCACGAGTGAGCATGATTCTACGTCTGTAATTTAACTAAGACTTTTCAATATGGCTATCAGTGAGATCACTAAATAGCAATAACGACAAGATTAACATGTAAAATAGTAGGGTAGACTGGTTGAGAAGGAAAACTCAGAAATAACACCTTCTCTGTAATATACAGCCGAACACCAAGAATATAAACCATCAAAAGACGATACTGGTCCAGGCTAGATGCCCGATAAGAAAATTGAATCTTGTTTTCGATATAAAAATTAACTTCTAAATATTTTAATCCCAGACTAGCATTGAGAAAATTATCAGAGTATTACCTCTGCCAAGGAGGTTATGCTTTTGGTACAGTTTGTCACTATGTTTGTATACAGCCTAGCATCCACTATACTTGACCAATCATCACCAAACTTGACCAAAATATCTGTCATGGTTTAACTAATTGATTTAATTTGGGGCTATCTAGGTCAAAGTCATAGAAAAGGTAAAAGTCACTTTTGGTGATACCTCTGGGTCTGTTCATTGTAGACACTCTCTATTTGGCCCATATTGTAGCTAATGAAGTCCTGCACCTTATATGACCTTGAAAAGTTTAGTCCAGGTGGAAATTTTGACCGAATTTCAACTTCAGATTTTTCTAAATTTGATATATGGATATGATGTTCTTTGATAACAGTAAACATCATGAAAAATTTCAGCCAAATCAGATAGTTTTTGAATTATCAACATTTCTATGGCATAACTTCATACAATATGGAGAAGACTTTGGCCCATCCTTATGATGTTGTCTCAAGATCGACTTATATTCTTGTTTACTTATAGGCAGAAATCAAGAGTTGTCAATAGAGATTTTAGAAATTAAACTATTTTATAATTCCACATTTATGGCAAAATCTTAATGCTCAGCTTACCTTTTTAAATGTTTCCGGCTGGATCATAACGGCAAAATTGGTGAGAATGCGCGGTGGCCTGCCAATATCTGGTAGGACATCTACCTTTAAGTTTGGTGTGAATGGATCGGGCATCCGCATATTGCGTGGGAAGGCACTCAGAATGAGATTTCTCATCTGTATGCAATTGGGTGGGATGGCATCACAGAATGCATAGTGATAATCACAGAGGAACTCGGGAAAGTCGTGCAAGAGCACCAACAGGGCTCTCAGCATACCCTAAATGGGAGATAAAGAACAAGTTCACATCATAAAGATAACTTCAATCAAAGTCTGAGAAACAAAGTCACAAGTATATAAGGTGTGTCTGAAAAGTAACAGGAAGCTTACAAGGATTTGAATAGCCAATAGCCAAGAAGATAAAATCAAGATGAATTTCCAAATCTGATAACGTGCGTGTCTGTGGAGAAGGCAATGCAAAGAAACACCTCAACATTTAGAGAAAGACACCGAGTATGCGTCTAGGAGACAGGAAGTTATTCTTTGATGAAATAAAAGTCATCTAACCCTCGACATGAATCGTCTAGAGTTTTCAGCCTTCAAAGCAAATTTAATATTTTCAGAGAGAACTGTCATAAGAGGGAAAAGGAAGGCAAGATAAAGAGGAATATTTTTGCTAGTAAAGAATAAAACTTAATCACATAGGCTGCTCTTAAACACTATACCTGACCAGAACTTTGATAAAAGAATTACAAATTTAATTTAACACCTGCATAAAATATTGTCTGGAAGATGACAAAATATTTTTATTTTATTCAATTTAGAGTCAATTTGATCTTCTCAGAGTTTGTATAAGTTTACAGAATAATTTTAAAGTTTTTGTTTTGTTTTTTAAAGAATGAAATTGATTTAGTAAAGTATCCCACTCTCCATTCTGAGAGATTCAGTTGTAAACTATACATAACGTTTTGTTTTTTTAAACTCTGAGGTATGCAGTCTCGAAGCTGACTTATATTCTTGTTTTCTAAGAGTTTGGAAGTTTCCATAAGTCTTTAGATAGTTTCAATGCTTTTATCTCTTCATATCATTATGACTGGGTCCAATCGGTCGCAGTATAAAATAAAAATTAAAATTTTTTTGAAGTTTTAAAACCATCGCTACAGATTAATATGACAACCTTACCTTGTAGAGTAACTGGGTTGGTTTGGTCAGGTCTGCATTGCGTAGGAATGGAGCAAGATATCGGAATAAATCAATTAGCAACTGGGCATACATTCCCCAGCCCTAGAAAAAAAATAAAATAAAAATGTACTTTTTTTATACATAAACAAAAATGCATGAGACATCAGAATACAGAAATCAAATATTAACCTTAAAAACAGTTTATAAAAATCAATTATTTATAGCAATATTTAGATGCAGATGTATAAAAAAAATGTTAAAAACGGTATTTTTTAACATAAGGTTATAGTAGTGGAAAATTCCATTAGAAATTTAAAGTTTAGAGATAGGGCTACGTTCTAGATAATTACGCAAATTGGTACGGTGAAAAGGCGTGATAAATGAGTCCCGCATGAACTCAATGAATATTTATTTCGAAAACCTCATTATTTTCCAACCAACTTAATAGCAATGAAAGAAAATGTCTTAGCTTGGAGTCTGATCTTTTAAAATATTACAAGTCTGAGCTTGAGAGTCCACAATTCTAATAATAATTGTATCACTGTAAGTCCCTTTCATCTGAAACAGCCAACAACAAAAAGTAGTGGCGTAGTGATCTATGTATATTTTTTTCCTTTCTTAATACTTACACGTTGTTGTGGGGTCAATGCAAGCATTCTGCCTATAAACACCCGATGAGAGATCAACTCTAGCCAAGCAAATGCAAATCCAGGTGCTCTGGCCGGACGAAGTATGTGGAATGTATTGCTGAAAGACAACAAAACCTTGATAAATTAAGCTGTAATACAAAGTACTTTCATTTTAATCGGAAAATAAAAAATACCAATTCACATGGTAACTGTGGGTGAAATACTAAGCCATGAATGCTCTGAAAGGGCACAAAACTGCATCCGATAGGGAGACCTCAATTTGTAAGATTTGAAGAGTGAGCTGTTGCAATAAGCTAAAAGAAATTAATAATTATATACAACTAGTAATGTATATGACGATGATGATGATGGTTGTCTTGGTTACAAAGATAATAGAAAATAGAAGTCACTTTCAGGAAGTGACAAAATATAATGACAGGTGGCAGATAGTAGGACAAGACGCTCTTGGGAGACTAATACTGTACGGTGTAAAGAAAAAGACAACTAGTAAACCCCAAAATATGTGCGTTGCTATTATACACAACTGCTATGAACAAAATGACAGGAGGGTTCTACATTTGCTGCTACTACAAACGTCACATCATTGACACATTAGTTGTCAGCCATGTCTTCAGCTGCCTACCGATACACTTGCACCACCCAGGCAGAGAGTAATAAACATGTTCTTTGATAAATAAGATTTCCAAGTTACTCTTTGTTTGACAAGGCAAAGATCTGATTAGATATATCAATTTTATAAAGGAAATGTATTTCAGTGAATATTTTGAACCACAAAGTTGAAACAATTCATTTTGGATCCAACTCAAGTTAAGGATAAAAACGACACCTCATGAAAGATTGTGTTGTTTAAAAGCACTCACCCTGATATACATGTTTTATTGACATACTATAAAATTAGGAATCCATTGAATTGTATCAGAGTTCCACACAAATAACTTGATGGCAGTCTTTAAAAAGAAAACAAAAAAAGACTATGCACTCTTCCCCCTCCTCGGAAGAGACTACCAGAACCTTCTTTGCTCCATTGGGTAACTGATAACCGCTCTAACTCATAAGCTGACACATGCAAACACATTGAAAAGGATTTTATTGCTTAAAATAGATAATAAACTTGAATGTTGATAAACTCGCCTTACAAGCAAGACCCCCACCCCGGAATAGCCACTGACAATTATTTGGAAAGAATATCTTTGTCAAAATACATTTGTGTATAAATAAATAAACTTTTTTTTTCTTTTTTCTTTTTTTTCTTTCTTTTAGAAAGACTTTCAAAATTAATTTTTAGCTTACCAAAATGCAGTAAGAACCTGGAAATTGATAGCTTCAAGAATAGGTTCCGGAGCATTCAATTCGATGAACAGCATGATGAATATCCGATGATACGGCATTTGCTGAAAGTCTGTGTGCCGAAGTTCATGATCCTGTAAGAGAACTCCTGCCACAATCCCAAGAACCTTAAAAATAATTTAAAAATGGAATATTTCAAATGTTAATTTGCGTTAATAGAATGGATCAAAACATTAAAAAGAATTCTTAAGATGTAAGCTGTTCAATCTGCGCTTTTTAGAGAGAGAAATACAATTACAGCAATGAACGGGCAGAACCACTTGCATACGGAGGCATCTAAAAATGTTATTTCTAATGAATCCATCTTCATGAATTATAATTTTTAACAGTTGAAACAAATTAAATAAAAAACATGTTGCAAATGAGCATCAGCACGGCAAGAAAAAACAACGTTTCTTTACAGAATACACGCGACTTAGGAGTAGAGTTTATTTACCTCTTTTCAAAGAGGTTAGACACAAGGTCAGGTGAGGTTTATAAGAGCCAGCACACAAGTGCATTTTGGCCTACAAAAAATGCCTGAGCAGCCCTGTCATCATTATCAAGTCTCAGATGATTAGCAATAAGCTCAAAGAGAGAAGGGTTGACCTCATAGGACTAAACAGACTCATACCTGACAGAAGCATGGACACTGTCGGACCGATTTTTATGAAGAGCGAAAGGTGTTTATATATGTGAATAAGCAATAGAATGATACTATTCATGTTTGATTGGGGCTGGACATATCTTGCACTCGAACACCCATCCCATATAAATTCTCTTTATTCAATTTCTCATTTGAATGAAAACTTAAAACCGAAGCTTAATTTTCATTGTCAAGTTTTTTAGTTTTGAAAATGGATCCAAAAACGAGAAAGAAGCAAACCACTTACTTTGTTTAATAAATTGATTTTGGTCACCGTATTTGTGGCATCCCCAGAATGCTTAACGAGTAAAGCAATGAGCCGTACGAAAGCATCAAGGGTATGAAAGCATTTGGCTCGGGTTAAGGTTTGGTTATGCGTTTGGTCTGTCAATGCGCGGTAGCATAAATCCACACACATTTCAGTGCACAGGCGGAAAAACCGGGTGATTAAGTCATCAGTTTTTAAGATACCTTGGATATGCATCTGGTGGAAAAGAGATTAAAAAATGTTTAAAATAAACGATTTTTAAATCGAAAACAATTTTTTTTTTAAATGTTTAAAATAAAAGGGTTAAAGTTGATTCTTTAATTGAAAGAACAGAAAACAATTTTTTTAAATTTTTTAAAAATTGAATTTTGTATAAAACCGAAAATTTTATAAGTAAATTAAACATCAAAACAAAATTGAAATCAAAACACTCAAGAATGGATCTATGTAATATTTCAGGTCGTCAGTGTCGAATCTATTGTTATTTCTGTCTTTGTCGTCATTGTCATGACTGGCGGCTTGATCATCTAGTGCAGAGTTAGTCAACAATAAAAAAAATATATATATGTAAACAAGAAGAGTACATATAGCGTTAGAATTTCTTCTGTCAGTAGTAATTGTGTTGCCATAGTGGTTCTAAGTGCTTGACTGCTGATCACATTTGGATGTGACCAGTTGCTTGGATTTCGAATCCTGGTGTGGATACACTTGCTATGTCTTGCAACATTGTGGAGTTGGAGATGACAAAACAGCTGTCTGTGGATGACTATATTTATATGATATATATATATACATTAGGGGAGGTCGATTTTGAAACTGTAAATTATCGCACTCGAAGAAAGTTGCCAAATAATGTCAAAAGTTACCACAAGAAATATTTTTCTTCAAAATTTTGTATTTATTTGAGCATTGCAACTTTAAGATCAAATAAATCGAGATTTTTTCTCACTGCCGAGATTTCACCGGCAGATGTGTCGCCTTAAATTAAACCCGGGTTTTAACAAAAAAAAGTAATACATTACTTAATAATAAATATTTTAAAGTTTATTATTATTTTTCTTAAGAAATTAAATGTACATATTCAAATTAAAAAGGAATAAAACACTATGATATTTAGTGTTATATATAAATAATTATTTGTTTACATAGGCGTTTTATTTATTGGATATTTTTTATGGTATTCACCGGTTGAAAATTCATCGGGCGAATTTGACTTCCCGTGTTGATTGTCTGTTTAATTATCACACATATATATTGAATTGTCGAGCGCTGGCTTATCTAATCCCACTTTCCCGACCTTTTGTCACACCTTACCTTGTGGGAGTTAGATAAATAAAAACTAGTTCAGCCAGGGGGTTTTACCCCACCAAATAAACCGGTATCGTCCGGGCCTTTGGGTCTGGATTCACGGCCGTCTATTGGGGCTTGTCCGTCCTGTGCAGTTCTAGGAGGTGCATCTCCCAGGTTTTGCCTTCCCTCTTTGGGGAGGAGTAAGTTTATTGCTTACTGTCTGAGGCGGCCCTACCGGGGAATGCCGACGAAGCTGCCCAGGCAATTTTTAAATGACCAGAGTGCTCACCTCTCGAGCACTGGCTTTCTCATCCCACTTTCCTGACCTTTTGTCAATCTTACCTTGTTGGGGGTAGATAAATAAAATCTAGTTCAGCCAGGGGTTTTTACCCCACCAAATAAACCGGTATCGTCCGGGCCTTTGGGTCTGGATTTACGCCCGTCTATTGGGGCTTGTCCGTCCTGTGCAATTCTAGGAGGTGCATCTTCCCAGGCTTTGCCTTTCCTCTTTGGGGAGGAGTAAGTTTATTGCTAACTGTCTGAGGCGCCCCTACAGGGGAATGCCGACGGGGCTGCCCAGTCAATTTTTTAATGGCCAGAGTGCTCACCTCTATAGCGCAGGGTTATCTAATCCCACTTTCCTGACCTTGTGTCACATCTTACCTTGTTGGAGGTAGATAAATAAAACTATTTCAGCCAGGAGTTTTTACCCCACCTAAAATATATGTATTGGAGTTGATGGGAGAATGGATAAGGACACATTGATGTATAAGGAAATTGTGGATGAAAATAGACAGAGAATTATGAAAAAAACTAAGGGACCAGAACACCATTTAACTTTTACAAAAGAAACACCATGTGAAAGTAAATATCTGTCACATAGAGTTCTTCCGAATAGTGGTGCAACAGGTGCTGTTCATGCAGATCAAGTGGTGGATGTTTTGCATGAATTCCACAGTGAGAACAGTATCAAGGCTATACTTGTTGACAACACTAATACCAACACAAGTTGCGATGGTGGAATGGTTGCAATTTTAGAAAAAAAACTTTTTAAAACTCTTCACACAATTGGTTGCTCTTTGCATCATAATGAACTACCTTTCAGAGCCCTTTTTAAAAACATAGATGGTTGCGCAAAGGGCCCTACAACATTCAGTAGCCCTCTGGGGAAATTATGCTCAAATGATTGATATGATTTACCCCAAATATCATTTTCCACTATTAGCAATCCTCTAGAGTCAATTTTTAAAATTGATGAAATACATGATCTTAGTTCTGACCAAAGACTCCTTTATGAATACACAGTAGGTATTTCTAGAGGTAAGGTTGACTCTAGATATGCCTCCTGGAAAATTGGTCCTTTAAACCAAGCAAGATGGTTAACTTTGGCCATCAGGCTTATGTGTTTATGGACTCGTGGTGCATACCCACAAAGGCACACAACAAAACTACACTATGTAGTAAATTTTATTGTAAATGTGTATGCCACTTTTTGGTTTGAAATTAAAAGAAATAGTAAATTCCACAATCAGTAAGTGCACATTTTTAATATGACCCAGAGGATTAAGGAGAAGCCTCAGGAAATCCAAGATATCACATTTAGAAATATACAAGGTAATACATTTTGTTTACTGCCTGAAAACTTTCTATATTCCATGGTTAAATCTGAGGAGATTGAAGTAAGAGAAGAAGCTTTAAAAAGAATTTTGGCCATTAGGTAAGTAATATTTATTCATATATCTCTGACTCAATTATTTATTCCAATTTATAGAATGATTTTTAAAGATTTTATCTAATTTCACCATAATTATTAAAGCAGTACAGATTGGAATTTTTTAATAATTCAATTAATTAATTTGTTCTTTCAGGAGTGAGGAGTCAACCAGAAAAAGATTAAAAAGAATACTACCTATTAATTTTAATGCCACACATTGGACACAGTTAATAGATTTAAAATTATGCGGCATTTTTGAACCACCAATGACGGAAGATTTTACTGAATCTGAACTTCGAGAATCGTTGATGAATGGAACCAAGCTTGACTTGCCAGATTTGCCCTCACATTCTCAGGGTGTGGAACGGGCAGTTAAGTTAATAACAGAAGCTTCACAAACTGTATATGGTTTTGAAGCAAGGCATCAACACATTACAGCCAAAGTTTTGAGTCAGAAATTGAGACCAGCATTTTTGTCTAAGGGGTCTTATATGGAGCAATTTGACTCTCTATATTAAGCTTCATTAAAATAGTGTTAGGTTTTTCCTTATTTCTTTGCTTGTTATATTTTCACTAATAACAGAAAAAATCATTTTTTTAGGTATTCAAATATTACTGTTTAATTCATAACGTTAAAAGGTAGTTTACAAAAGCAGATACTGAAAATGAGGGGGGGGGGGGGGGGGGCAAATTTTCAATTTGAAGATTTCTTTAATTCATATCATTTTTATAAAATAAAAGGACATTCCCTGCTTTTAAATGCTAAAATTATTTGGTTTTCACACCAATATTCAAGCAAATCTTGCAAAAACGAGGAATTTTCAGTATATTCTTGTCTACGATCTTTGATACCAAACGCTCAAAAAACCGCTGAAGTTTTTGATCTAATTTTTTGCATGAGTATTTAATAGTTCTATATACAACTTTCGGAACGTGCCTTTTTTTAATATTTAAAAAAAAGTGTAAAATCGACCTGCCTTAATATACATATATATATATATATATATATACACACACACACACATACATATAAATAAAAGTGTGAATATTATGAACAAAACCGTGATTTCATAGTGTGAAATCACGCTTTTGTTCATAATATTCACTCTTATATATATATATATATATATATATATATATTTTAGTCATAGAAGAATTAGAAAGAGTCATCTCATATTCTCGCCTATTTAAAACAGAATATTTACCTGTTGCACAAAAGCTGTAAATGCCTTTGTGCTGTCCCTTCCAGCAGCCGGAGAGTGGAACATGTTAACCCATTCTCGTAACAAGAATTCTGTCTTCTCATGAAGCCAAGGAGGATCATCATATTCTCTCGCCTGCGTAATTCCAGATTGCATCATCGAAGTCGGTCCACCAGGGGCTCGATCCAGCAAGCCACTATCACTATTGTTATGTAAAGCTTCCACCAAGTGAGATAAACTGAAAAAAAAAAAAAGAAAACGTAAATAACATTCAAATGTTTGGTTTTATTTACTTTTTTCTTCATCTGAGCGATTGCAATTGTTGTATTGTTGTATATTGAAGGTTGGGTATTTCAGCTAGTCTAAAACAATTGTTATTTACCCTATCCGTCCTTGAATGCTTTTAAGCATTCAAGGACGGATAGAGTAAAGGATTGTCTAGCAAGGTCAGATCTGACAAAATGTTGAATAATGGGTCACATGTATCGGAAATGTCACCTGGCAGAAATAAAACGTACTTGACACCATGCCGGAAGAAACATAACACGATTTAATTATATTTAACACTACTCTTCGGAAATAAAATAATTGTTGATAGATTCAAAACCACCTGCAAAGGTTATCCATAAAAGGTTAGCTGCTGCAGACGGGAATATCTCATCGTTTCATAAATGCCGTAAGTAACAGCAAGGGCAAATACAGCCATTGTTTGCGTTGCTGAAAATTCATACCTTTCCCCTTTCATACCTAAATGACAGCAGTCGATTCTGTTGGATGATGATGAGACCAAATCTTTATCCCAGTAGATTATCCAGATGGCAGCTCGTTACATATGCAGCTCGAAGAAACGTAACAGTAATTTCTCTTCTCTTTTCTGTCGTGATGCAAATTGATTAATAATCCCAGCACAAAAGCCTTTGGGGTAAAACAATCTTTTTGGAGAGCCGGATTTTATAACCAATTATAAATAACAAAAAATTCTTTGTAACTCTACACAGAAATTATGTTTTGTTTTACGGCATATCAACCTTTTTGGGTTATTTAATGCCCATTCGAGTTATTTTGGTAAAAGGATTTTATGCTTGAGATTCTTAATATTTTGAAACATTTAATTGATTCAATCTTGTATACATATCATTTGTCGATCAATTTCTTCCGTGCATGTTTTGTATATTTTGTGTATAAAAAGTCTGCAATCGATTAATTGCATTTAATCCACAGAGCCGTCCAATTTGATTCATTGCAGATTTTGGGTTTATAGACATTAGATTTTGGTGTCCAAACCTACAATCTTCAAAATGGACCTTAGATTTTGGTGTCCAAACCTACAATCTTCAAAATGGACCTTAGATTTTGGTGTCTAAACCTACAATCTTCAAAATAGACATTAGATTTTGGTGTCTAAACCTACAATCTTCAAAATGGACCTTAGATTTTGGTGTCTAAACCTACAATCTTCAAAATAGACATTAGATTTTGGTGTCTAAACCTACAATCTTCAAAATGGACCTTAGATTTTGGTGTCTAAACCTACAATCTTCAAAATGGACCTTAGATTTTGGTGTCTAAACCTACAATCTTCAAAATAGACATTAGATTTTGGTGTCTAAACCTACAATCTTCAAAATGGACTTTAGATTTTGGTGTCTAAACCTACAATCTTCAAAATAGACCTTAGATTTTGGTGTCTAAACCTACAATCTTCAAAATGGACCTTAGATTTTGGTGTCTAAACCTACAATCTTCAAAATAGACATTGGATTTTGGTGTCTAAACCTACAATCTTCAAAATGGACCTTAGATTTTGGTGTCTAAACCTACAATCTTCAAAATGGACATTAACGGTTTGGTTTTTGATTTTGGTTATTTCGTTTACGGAATATCAACCCTTTTTGGGTTATTTAATGCCGAATCAGGTAATTTTGGTAAAAGTTTTATGCTTCAAGTTCTTTATACGTTCAAATATTTATTCATGGTGTTTTGTTGTTTTGTGGAGGGAAAATGTTTTTGTTTTTGGCTTTGCAGAACATGATTGAGTTTTGTAAAGGGAAAGAGAAAAAAACAATAACATTAATGTTTGATGCATTTTTGGTCAGGAAGCCAGTATCTTCAGACAGCTTGATCTGGTAAAAATAATTCCTTCATAGCACCAACATTGGGCAAACGTTAAGATTAGAGGTGGGCTAAGATTTTTCAAAAAGGCGATATAAAATTATGTATAAGCGAGTTTTTTTCAAAGATTATGACATGCTGAACGTCTATTTAGTATTATGCATAAAATCTGTAAAGAAAAAAAAAAAACACTTTAAATGAGTAAATATTCTAGCATTATCAGCGTATGTCTATGACATATTTGATAATACATTGGCTTATTTTCAATATGACGTCCTAATTCAAAAAGTGTTGTTTTTTCTTTTTAATACGTTATACTAACTTGATTTCAAGTACAAAACGTTCAGCATGTCATAATCTTAAAATAAAAAAAAGAAATCGACTATACACAATTTTATAAAGCTTTTTCGAAAAATCTTAACCTTCCTCTAATCGTAACATTTGCCTAATAATCTTTGTCGCATGAGAGCAAAATCAACACATTCTAACAAGTGTCTCAGTGACAAAATAGACACCACGGTGGCCTCTTCTGTTCAGGCAGGTATAAATGTGTGGTTTTGTGTCGGGAGAGGACGACCTCCTCGGATCCTTTGTGACAGAAATGAAGTAATTGAGTTTTCATATTTGTAAATTTTTACTGTTTAATTTGATTCAAAATAATTTTTTTTAATTAATTTCACCAAATAGAGCGCTTCCGTTGCCGTTGTCTTAGTCTAGATTGGAAGTAAAATAAAAATAAGTGTTACTGGTGGTTTCTTCAATTTTTAATTTAGAAAAAACTTTACTGTTAAGTGTTATATAATGTAATTTCTACTTATTTTATTCTAAGAAAACATTTAATGACTAAAAAGAGTTTTTTTTCATTGGTTTTATTACAAGCTAAAATAAAATCATTCTTTCAAGTTGACAAGTTTACAGAAACCCATCCCAGATACCTCAGCTAGCAAACAGCCAACACAGATTTAAAAATGTGAATAAGGTAGTTCTTTTAAGAAATAACGTGGACCATCTCCCGAAAAAAACGTACATAATTCCACCAACTGTAAGTGATTTTCAATAAAACGTGAATAAAAACTTACCCATCAGGTGGTGGGGGCCTTGGTCGAGAATGAATCCTGAACAACGTTTCAATGGTGTTGTGAAGATCAGCCTGAGAGATAAAGAGATGAAGGTTGACAGAAGGCAAAATATTAACTGATTAATAATAATCATTTCTCCATCTTATGTAGAAAGTCAGTCTTTACGGCAGAGTAGGAGGTATCTTGGCATATCAAAACGATTAAGAGGTTGAGATTAGTTTCGCTTAGTGCTAGGATATCTGGAGAGCTTACAAGGAGGAAAGATTATACATCATTGAGGTTAGTGCTAAGCCCTTGGATATTTGTGAAAGAGAGCCTTAAGGAGGAGGCAATTTAGTTATTGGGGGGGGGTCTGGTTTGTATGTTTTACTGTTTGTTCTCATTGTCATTAATATTATTTTTAAATAACGTGGGTTGGACAAAGTAGGTGTTCGTTGAATGTCAGAAAACAAAGTTAACACAAGTAAACTATTAGCCAAGTCTTTGTCTATGGAGTTGTAACCTAGGGAAAGTCCACTGAAGATAAGTGCAGGCTCCCTTTCCATGTGTGACATGGCACTACAGTTATTCTGATATTATACAACTTAGCGCTACCTAAGAGTTAGGACTCCTGTACTACCAGTCGAAAACAGCAGCCAGACAAGCTGTCAAACCTGTACCCTAAACCTGTCAGAACAAGAGCGGCCCAGACTAATTATGTGAATAAGTGACAAGGAAGTATCCTAAGTTGTCCAAAATAAAGAGAAAGAGATGCGGGGCAGAATTCATTGTCCTAGTCAGGAAACAAGGCCAAGCACTGGGTGTCCTTGAAATGTCC
>OY744545.1:19421484-19798984 GCA_963556195.1 Sepiola atlantica | reverse complement strand
TACCACCATTTTGTTCAAAAATGAATATCTTTTCATATTTATTAAAATAATAATCTACATCATATATATGTAGAGTTTTCAGCAAATAAAGTCATAAATATGTTAACGCCATTTTCGGCCATTTACATCACTTATTTTTTTACCCCCCCCCCCCCTTCTTTTAAAGATATTGTACAAATCGGCTATGCCGAATTTCGTCGTGAAATTTGGAAAACAACCAGGAAAAATAACAATTTCAATTATTGTCGGGTTGAAATTATTTTTACATTTTTTTAATGTAAACATTCAGTGTATCGAACATTTTAAAAAAAATATTTTTTGTACCCCAACTAGTAAATAAATAAATATTTTATCTTTTTTTTATGCATTAAAATTATAATTGTATGCTTTTTTGTATTTTGGTAGTAGTAATTTTGAATTACCCTATCCGAAAAAATATTGTCTTCTTTTGAGCGAAAGTCAACAATGGCTGCTAGTGTTGCTGATATAGCAATCCAGCAGCAGCAGCAACTATTCATAAACAGTTAGCATCGTAAAATTCGTTTACTGAGTTTTGAAAAAAAAAAGACAAAAATACCTTTTGTGCTTAAAAAGTTAATGCTGTTTATGGTTCTTTTATAAAAAATACTTCAAATACTGGTTTTAAAATATACTCAACTTTCTAAATTTAATTCTAGTATAATAAAGACTTTCTAGTTGCCACTTAAAACAATAAGATTCTACTTTTTTTAGGCGATTACGTGTGAACACCCTAAAGTTTTTGCGGAAAAAATAAAACAAAAAATAATTTAGAATTTAGAGTGGGGGTATCAGTTTCGAATATAAATTTAATGTAAAATAATCTCCCATTTCCCGGCCATTTTTGCCTTTTAGTTCAATTTCTTAAATATTTTTTCAAGCTGAAACTTGATATAAAATAAATAATTACTCTACCATTAACTCTAGGTTCAAGTGACAAGCCCACCTCCTAGAAATGCCTTATCTTGAACGTGTCGTACCATCAACCTTAAATCTGAGTGACAAGCCACCCCCTAAAAAAACTCCCTTAACCTTACATTAAGTTTGAATGGCAACGCCATCCAAAACAAAACCCCCTTCCTTAACCTTATCACTAACCCTAAGCGGTAAGCTCCCAATCCTACAAAAAGCCTATTAAAACCACACATAATAATCTAAAAAGAATAAATTTATTTCCAACAGAAAAAATTGATTAACTACCCTAAAACGCTAATGTATATATACATTTATATAATTTTTAATTTTTTTTTTTTTTTTTAATTTTGAGTTTCAATTCACTATCTTCACCGTAGCCTTCATTTTATAAATAGCTTACTAGTTTTTCTCAGCTGTTACCCTACTGGCGGTCTATCTTTTATCTGTACTAACTTGTGAGAGGGAAACATATCTTCAAATTTCTGTTCCCTCTGTACAGTGTACTTCTATCTACGTATGTGTGCATATGTGGATGGAAATTAAAAAAAAAATCTTTTTTTAATTATTTTTTTTTTTACCTACATGGGTGCAGGCTATCCTCTCTCGGAGTGTTAGACCCGTAGTACTTGTCAGGTCATCCATCTAAGAGAAGGAAAACTGACAATAAAACCTTACTACTAACCACTTACTTCTTGGCAGCAAACCGTTGGGGAGGGAGGCCTCGGTAGTCTTGAACAACAACTTTCCTAAATACAAAAAACAAACCTAAACCAGACACCCAACAAAAAACATCTTTGCCTCCGCCCTTGAGGCTCACATTCACAAATATCCGGGGACTTAGAAACAACATTAACGATGTGGAAACTTTTCTCCTAACAAACTCCCCGGATATCCTAGCACTAAGTGAAACAAACATTCAATCCTCAATCTCCTCTCACCACTTTGACATGACTGATTATCTTCCACTCTACCATAAAGACTGACAAACATATGCACGGGCTAAGAGTTTATGTTCAGAACACTCTCCCCATTGACTAGAGAACATAGGTTAGAATAAGATGACGAAGCCTACATGTGCTTTAGATTGACCTTATATCACAGCGTTAGTTACTTATATTTTTTATACCGTTCTCATTCGACCCAGGACTGTACCCTGCTTGACTGTCTCTGAAAACTAAGATAGAGCACTCTCACTCGCCTTGAATGCCTAAATACATGTATTTGGGGATTTTAATGCCCACCACCATGACTGGGTGGGATTCTCCAGCGTTACTGAAGCAGCTGGGGACTCTACGTTTAATTTCTCCTAGTTCACGACCTCTTACAGACTGTCACTTTTCCGACGCGCCTTTCTGATCGTGCCGACCCACAAGCCTTACTTCTCGACCTGTTAATAACCTCACTACCCGATGCTTGTGTGGCGAATGCCCATAGCCCACTCGGAAACTCTCATCACGTTGTGATAATGATACTTATAACCTTAAAAACTCTTCCAAAAGCTGAAGAGCCGTTGCTCAAAACGATGACAAACTATGAGCAAGCTGATTTTGAATCCCTCAGGGAGCACATCAGCGACGCCCCATGGTGTGACATCTTCTCACTCCCTGCTGATCAGTGCGCGAATGAGCTAACCGAATGGGTCAAAGGAGGCATTGATGCTTATGTGCCCACGCAAACCCCACTCTGAATGGTTCACCTCAGAATGTGCAGCTGCTATTGCTGAGAGACAGAAGGCAATCCGAAAATTTGTCAGCCATAAGTCAACTGCGAATAGACAAAAATTTATAGAGGCAAGAAATGATTGCATAGTAGTGATAGATGAAGCAAAGAGAATGTATACAGAGATAACCAAAAAACGCATTCAGTCACAGTAACTAGGTACTCGTGATTTCTGGAAAATCTACAATAGTGTGATGAACAATGGACAATTCCCCCCGCTATCAAATCACAACGATGTTGTTTGCACGGCAACTGATAAGGCTGAACTACTTGCCCAGCGTTTCGCCTTAAACTTCACTTTGGACTCAGCAAACCACCCCCTCTCTAAATTCCCATTGCGGACTGAAGCCACATTTGAGAATCTGGTCATCACCCCATCTCAGATCAAAGACATAAAAAACCGTGACACCTCCAAAGCCTGTGGGCCTGATCTTATATCAGTAATAGTAACAAAAAAATGCTCTGCTGAGCTGGTCCCTATCCTCTCCAAACTATACAACAAATGCGTTGCTGAATCTTGTTTCCCTGATAGTTGGAAAATTGCCTCAGTGGTACCAGTTTTCAAGAATTCTGGGGGTAGAACTGATCCTCTAAGCTACTGCCCAATCAGTCTACTCCTGATCTTTGCTAAAATCTTTGAATCATTAATCAATTTAGCGATAGTATTGCACCTAGTTAATGCTAAACTTCTTTCTGATCATCAATACGGATTTAGACAAGCACGATCTACCGCAGATATACTAACGGTCATCTCTGAATGCATATATCATACACTGGACAAGGCAGGTGAAGCTAGGGTGGTAGCGCTTGATATATCGAAGGTCTGGCATGAAGGGCTTCTAAAACTGGACAAATATTTAATACAATTAAATCCTTCCTAACAAAAAGAAAGATCCAGGTTGTCCTCGATGGCTGTTCATCTAAGCTACATGACATAAATGCTGGTGCACCCCAGGAATCCACCCTTGGACCTCTACTGTTCTTGATCTTCATAAATTACATCTCTGATTTCATTGAGACTGAGATAGGAATATTTGCTGACGACACCACGCTCTACTCTCGTCATGTGGGCAAAACCGACGCGCACATATCTGAGGCAATGGCTGAATACTTAGAAAATGACCTCTAGTCTGTAGTGGATTGGGGTAAAAAATGGATGGTAACTTTTAATGCCGCAAAGACAAAGCTACTTTCCTTCAATAACTACAAGAAACCTCTTCAACCACCGATTGTCATGGCAAATAACACCCTACCTGAGAGTTCATCATTTCAACTCTTCAGCCCAACTTTCACAGTCAACATAAATTGGAATAACTACATTGAAGACATTGCCAAGGCTACAGCAAAGAAGGTTGGCTTCCTCTACCATGCTAGTAAACTTCTCACACCTGACATTATCCTGTATCTCTACAAAGCCACCATCCGCCCATGCATAGAGTATTGTTGCCACATCTAGGCTGGGGCATCATCCACTAGTCTCTCCCTCTTAGACAAGGTCCAAAAAAGAGTCGCCAACTTAATAGGTCCTCACTATCCACTAAGCTCCATCGCCGCAATGTTACTTTATTGTGCCTGTTCTACAAATACTTCAATGGATTGTGCTCTAATGAACTTGCTGCTCTGGTGCCCCCACGACGTAAATTCACTAGACCAACCCAACAATCTGCCAAATCCCATCCATTCCCTGTGGAGATGCCGAAGAGATTTACAATAGAAGGGTTTCTGATTCATGTAGTTACTGCTGAAGAAATGCTTTTTTTCCCTTTTTATACTTACCGACAAGACTATGTAATGAACAAATGCTTTTTTCCTGTTTTTTTTTTTTAATTATTTAAATAAATTATATAAAAAACAAAACATAATTGATTCCAATTCGAAGTAAATAATACAGGGAGTACATTTTAGCTAGTAAATATATAGAGAAATTTATATTAGATATACTAGCAAATATATGTCCCCTCTTGTCACATTTTTGCTAGTTGTAAGCAGAACAGATACTATACTACCTCCACACCTCTCAAAAAAGAAGGTAATGCCTGGAAGGATGGTATCATGACAACAGAACAGATACTACACTACCGCTACACCTCTCAAAAAAGGAAGAGGTAATGCATGGGAGGATGGTATCATGACAACAGAGCAGATACTACACTATGCCTCTGAATTTAAAGATAGTACATTAGTCTGAAATAGTATATACTATACTATTCCATAATATGTACAGTAGTCTTAAATGGTATAGTTTTGGCTTCTGACATACATAATCTCCATTATTAATAGATTTGACAAATTGAACACCAGATATATTTGCTGGTATATATAATAAACAGAGAGAGAGAGAGTTAAATAAATGATAGATCTTAACGCAGTTTTTATTAACTTCACCATGAGGGCACGTTTGACACAAGGTCAGTTTTCTATGGAGATATCAGCTTGCTGTGTTATGCCCCGCCGTTCTTTAACAGATCCTAAAACGTGAAAGCCGTTTGGAGAGCCTTCTTCAGCAAACAAGAAAGGTTCTTCACAGCTAACATCATTTTATTGGAGTTGAAGGACGACATTCTCTTGGCACACTCAACTCCAAAGCTTTTTTTATCTTTCTTTTATGTTGAACAAGTTGCTAAAGAGAGGGAGCAGCCAGAGAGGGACATTTAAAAAGAAAGATGTTACAAACACTTTTTTAACTCTTATTTTTTTTATCCATGTCCCTCCCCCCGGACAACGCTGGGTACCCAGCTAGTCTTACCTAAAGCTAACTAGTGGTTCATACATTTCTCAACGACCATTTTAGATCCGACTAGATGGTCAGATAAGAAATAATAAAATGGCTAATTAAAATTTTTTTTTTTTTTTTAAGACTGACCTGAGCAAGATACTGATCAAACTGCTGGATGCTTAAGAAATGGTTCTTTAGAAGGTATTCCAACGCATCTAAATTGTATTTAATCTCATCTCTGCAGTCAAAAACAGCCCTGTTAGAAGAAAAGAGAAAAATATATTAGCAAAAATTGTTATATGAAAAAACAATTGTCAGCAGCAGGTACTGAATTATAGAATTTAAAATAAATAAATATGATCTTGAATTTTGAGATATATATCTTATATATATCTTATATATATATATATATATATATATCATCTTAGATGAAAGAAGCACTTGCCTGTGGATATAAATATTTAATTATAATTATTGGTCCCCTTAAAGAGAGAGAGCATGGTGCACCATACTCTCTCTTTAAGAGGATCAATAAAACAGAAACAATTCTTCCTGCAGCGTTTCGGAAGAATTGTTTCTATTACAGCCGTAATGCATAGGTCCCCTGTTAAACCTAAGATGGCTCTTCGCTGTTTGTTTTAAATTTGCACGCCTCATTTCCGTTATGAAAAACACAAATCCATTTCCAACTGTTCTGCAATTGCCTTTCAAGTCAACGTTTCTTTCTGAGAAACGAACGCATCGTTTGTTTGATGTTTCACAAATGGACGAGTTTTTTAATCTATAATGGGGGGGGGGGCTGTTAGATGAGAAAAAAAAAACAAACAAACAATAAGGCTTGAAACAATTGTCAGAGAAAGAAAGAGAGAGTCAACAGATGATGATTAGAACGGAAGTGACGCCGCCATTACTGACATAGCTAAGATTGAACCTTCCTAAGAGACAAAGTATTGTATTGATAAAATGCGGTATTTATACTTCTCATTTGTACATCTGAATAAAGATGTCTGGTTATGGGAAGTGAGGTCTAAGGTTTGAACCGTGCTGCCAGCAGGTCACATATGTAATCACACTGATGAGACTAAACAAGCGCTTATCTGTGGATATAAATATTTCTTTTTGTTTCATTTTACTTCAATCAAACTTTTCAGAACTCAAGGACCCCTTCCCGAGGTTAACACTTTATCTCTGTATGAGATACATAGAAATTCGAATATTCCATTTACCTGTTAAATGTAGAGTTAGTAAAGAAGTGACAAACATTAATTTTCTTCTCCCCAATTGACCAATTTAGTATGTTATAGTATATCTTTCTTGAGGTCTCTTGGTCTTACCAGATTCCAGGACAAGAATTCATCCGGTTTGGTGGAGTATCCAGCTAAGTGCTGTTGTTTAAGGTAACATCACTAGGAGAAGGTGCACCATTCCTCCTATGAGCCAGTGTATAGCCATGTCATGGGGATCTTATTTGGGCTTCGAATACTATGTTATTTTGAATATTTGGTCAGGGTTTACTTGTATGGTGAAGTATTCTCATGTCAGGTTTTCCTGACAAACCCTTGTACAGAGAGATCAAGGACATTCAAGGATGGTGTCTAGTAGATAATATGAGGGGGGGGGGGGGGGTGCAAGGTATATTTAGAGGATAATATATAGATATAAAATATAGAAATGAGAAATAAACAAGAGACAAATAAGGGACAAAACGTTTAACACAGAGTCAAGCTTTGAATGAATATTTCACCCCGAACAGACTTTATCAAGAATACGTGAATAACAAACTGCAATATTTATAAATACAGTGATGTTTTGGTAGGAACAAGAATCCAAAATGCGTGGTAGCAAGATATGCACGCGTAATATATTTACTAGACCCAGAGGTTCTAACACGATTCGTTTAGTATATATAAGAACTGTTAATATAAAATGAATTTTATATGGTTAAATATAGATTCATGAGACGAAATCTTTAGGATCAAGTATACGAATCCGTATTTATGATTATGATTATACAAGTGTATGTATATGCAATATGTGAATATAATTAAAAAAGCAAGGATATAATATTCATATTGTCTTAAATTATGAGTGAATATATTTATCCCCATTTATTTAATTATTAGTGCATTATTAATTAATCAAATATCATTAAAATACTTTTAATAATTATTGATCAATTAACAATACACAAATAATGAACTAAATAAATATAAATAAACACATTCATACATAAATAAATCAACGAGTCATTATTTCCAACTCACTTTTACACATATTGCAAGAAATTTATCGATTAATGAGACACAAATAAAGTAATCAAATAAATTAATACATTCACATTTGAATAAATAAATTAATAGGTATGATGTCCCCCCCTCTCTTCTTATGCCCAAACTTCTTTTTTAAATCAGAATTTGCGTTTCAAAATAGTAAAAATCCCCACGCTTTTACATTCATATAAAAAATTATAATTGTTTTTCTTTTCCTTTTCTTTCCCTTTTTTAATTCGGAGCATGACAAGAAATTCAGACATCACCCCCCACATCAACTATCAACCAAGCTCGGTTGTGACATATTTTGACCCAGACAGACTCCCTACTAAAACTAGACATGGGAACTAATAAATCCAAGCCGTCACCATTCACTTTTGCTTCCTATGAACTGCTGCTGATAACGAACTAGCCTAAATCGCGGCTTTCATTTTTTGCTTGTTCTCATCCACAGCCATGCCGAAATTTGGACAATTTCTGGCAAATCAAAATTAGTAACTGTATGATTTTTCTGCATTTTTCTTCATCCTGAGTAAGACTACAACAAAGACGAAACGTTGATGAATACATAATATAGTTTTTGGCTTTCCTTTTTCCATTATGTCAGATCATTTTATCCCCATTTTTATTCATATTTATATATACATGAATAAATGCGAAAGTTGGGCTCCATTCTCGCATGATCGGTAAAGTAAAAACGGACTATTTCCAATTAATTTAACTTATTTAACAGGCGCACCATCTTTATTATATACCGTTCATATAGATGTGATATCAGATTCGCAAAGTTAACTAATTTGCATATTGGTTTTGTAAAAGTTAACGTTATTAATTAACTATTATTTCGTATTGTTTTTTAAGTCAATGATTTTTTAAATTTTAATATAACAAATGTTGTTTCGCAATATTGTTATTTTCTGGACAAATATTTAACATTTGTGTTCAAACGTGTTCTAACATCGTTCAAACGTGTTCTAACATCGTTTAAATGTTTCAAACATCCGGTCGCTCTTAAGATAAAGCGACCGACTTGATTTTTGTAAATTCCCAGTGAAAACTCAAATTTGTTTCTTCTCTTTTCTGTTTATTAGGTCACATTTAAAATGTAAATTAATGTTTCAAAATTACCTAAATGTTAACGTTTCATGTTGAAAAGTTTATTATTTTAAACTAGTAAGGCTACCCGGTATTGCTCGGGGGAATAGTAATTTATTTTTATCAATAACAATTGATTTCCTACTGTTGTCACACGCGAGGTAAATCTTACTGTACAAATCGAAAACAACTACTCGAAGCGAAACTTAACATCCCCCCAAAAAAACTCCAACAATAAAAGAAAAATAAACAAATACGCGAGTTACATCTGACTAAAAAAAGAAATACCCGAGTAATATTAGAAAAAAAAAAAAACGCGAGATAATTTTTAAGAAAATAAACTAATCTCATCTCCCTCTCTCTCTGGCGCTCTCTTTCTCTCTCTTTCCTTTTCTCTCTCTCTCTCTCTCTCTCTCTCCTGTTAACGACGCCGTATTGTAATGTTATTGTTTTTTTATTGTTATTGTTTGAAGCAATAGTTTTATTAATAGTAAAAGAATAAAATGAGATGCTGAGAACAGATACTACACTTTGGATTATTTATTTGCACAAAATACCAAAATTTAAATTACGAACAAATTAGGCACAAGGCGATCAAATGTGTGGGAAAAAGGGGCACCGTTGGTCATATTTGGTCAACAGTTATTAAAATCTTACTCTTAACTAGAATCATCACAGTCACCGCAGTACCACATTTACTCTGTGTGTGTGTGGGGGGGGGGGGGGGGGGAGAGGGGCATTCTACTTAAAATATCTTCAAATTGTTGAAAAACTTTATTTCATAAATACATTTATTTACAGATATTTATTGAATTAAAATGTGGAGTGGGATCTTAGGGAAAGGACCAAGAAACTATAAAAAATATGTTTATAACTCTGCATTTATAAATGAAAAAACCCTGATTTAATGTATTATTGTATTATCTTTTAATGGGGATAGGTTAGCGGTTCTGTTGTCATAGGAACGTCTTCCCAGGTCTTACATCCTCCTGTGAGGAAGGGTTAATGTAGTATCTGTTCTTTTGTAATGAGACCATCTTCCCAGAAACTACCTTCTTTTTTTTTTGGGGGGGGGGGGGGGTGGTGACAGGTGGTAGTGTAGTATCTTTTCTGTTGCCATGATACTATATTCACAGGCATTACCTTCTGCTTTTATGGGGAGATCTCGCCCCCCCCCCCCCCCCAGGTATTACCTCCTCTATTTTGGAAGGGGTATTGTAGTACCCGTACTGTTATGATACCATCCTACCAGATATTCCTCTCAGAATTAGTGTAGTATATGTTCGTTAATACCTCCTCCTTTGGGGTTCAGTGTATGTAGTTCATTCATCATCCCAGCCTAGCAAAAGTATGCGAGCAGATATTTGCTAGTATATACATAACTTGAATAGTATATTTAAATTAAGTAGATTGAGAAAGTGGTATAGAAATATAGTAGACATAATAATTGGCTGATTAACAATTTAAAAATAAAATCATTTAAAATATAAATTTACACAAATTATTGAGGAATATATAGCAAGGTTGTAACTGTAATATCGGCTGTAGGTTGTTGCAACAACTCATTTTAACATACCTATTATTAATAGCATGACACAAAATGAATGAAGGCAGGTACATAGCATATTATCTTTCTTCCTTTCTTTTCCCCTGCCACTTACCCGGTTACTTGTTTTACAGTCCACTGGGGTCCATAAACCCTGACATCACTGAGTCCTTTTAATACATGCAGACAACATTCCCGGAAACGAACCATATCAGCATCAGCCATACTGTTGGAATAATTCTCTAAGAGAGATTCAACCACCTGGAAAAAGAAAAGCAAATAGTGGATTAAAATCACTGACATGCAATTACTTATCTGTTCAGCAACGCTACACGTTCTCTTAGCAATACTAACAGATGATAGACAAAAAAAAAGGAAAATCGACTGGTTGCCTAGTAAACCATTTCATCAGAAAGTGAAAAAAACAAAGGAAAACAAAAATAAACGATAAAAATAAAAATTTAACTGTAAAATAAAATGACAATCTTTTGAAAAATTAAAAATTCTTAATATATTTTTGTAGAATTCGAAAAAAAAAAAAAAACCCTAAATATCTGATAATTTTAAGTTTGTACACAATAGGGTATGTTGATCTTAAACTTGAGGGTCAAATATTTGTGTGTACAGAGAGTACAACCACTTTTTTGAGCAATTCATTTTTTAAAGATTGTCTAATAAGATGCACTGGAAAAACAATAACTTCAAGATTTTAGGTTATTTTCAACTAAAATGTTTGGCACATTTCCAGGGCTAGAGTAACAATTGATACACCAACTTTTTAAATCTGTCCTTGGAGTTATGAAGATATAAAACAAAATAAAAAAGCATGGATAATAAAATAGAAGATGTGTAACACGTTTCGTTTTCTCTTTTAACTGATTCAACATAAAAGAAAAAGGAAGCCATTTGACCTAATTGCAGTGTTGTTTTTGAAACTACCACAGTAAGAAAGAAAATAGTAATCCCCCACACACATTAATTTCATCCCTGCTGACCCCAACAAAATGAACATTACCATATTTTTTTATAACCAGGTTAGGATCGCACTGAATCCGATAATGCAAAGTTTGTATACGTATAGTGTGAAGTTTCTGACTTTAGCTGGACACACATGCGCACGATTTTCCGTTATATATTAGACTAGCATGGCTACCCGGCGTTGCCCGGGGCAAAAATGTGACATATTTCTATCAAAACTTCTACCCCCCTCCCTCTCCCTTTTTTTCCTCCTGTAACTGAACACACACACACACACACACACACACATCTCCTTTATATAACCGATTCCTCGAGGAATGATGAGTCATTTTTTTTCAAATTAGTACATAACATTGAAAATGGCTGAAAAAACAGTTGCCCCAAAAAATGAATAATTTCTTTTAAATTTTAGATATTATTTATCCGGGGCAACACCGATCAAGAATATACCAACTTTGTGGGTGTTTGCTTTGTTGTTTTTGACTTTTAGTTGGACAACTGTCCTTTATATAAAAAAGATGTTTCCAAAACGAGGATTATCAAGTGCTTATTTAAAACTAATTGCTAAAAAATTGCCAAATAGCTATAGTTGATGTTTTTACTTGTCTAAAATAAATCATTTTTTCTTTATTTTTACATATATAAATCGGAGGTTACAGCGGCTGAAACGTGAATAGAACGAAAATGAGGATACTAGTCCAAATAGAAAAGTTTGCCTGTTTTGAGTTAATGCCAAAACAATGGCTATTTTTTTCGTTTTATAAAACTTTTTCCAGATTAAATTTTAGTAATTCTGAAAAAAATCCATGAAGAAGGGAGGGGGGGGGGAGAATTTATTCTTGCTTTGTTAAAAGATTATAATTTAAAATTTAATTGCATATTGACTTTGCAATTAATTTAATATTAATTTCTTAATAATTAAGATTATCTTATCCAAAAACATTTTATCTATTAAAAATAATATATAATGTATTATTATTTTCATTCTCGTCTTTGTGTCTTATACTGAGTGAATGACTTCCAACTTCTTTTTGTTGCCATCCGCTAAGATCAGGTCATCATCATCATCATCAATTGATCCCATCCATGTCTTAAGGGGCTTTGGGTCATCAGCATCGATGTAGGACACACTTGGGAGAGTTTGGGATGACTGATGGTAACATGACAAAGCTAACATAAATAAAATTGTATAAATAAGATTTCAGATTGTTTTGTGGCATATCCACCATTACAGATTTGGTTTTAGGTTTTGGAATTTTTTTTAGATTAGAATAATTTGTATTATTTAGAACTCATGGTACAACAGCTAAAGGTGTTGATTAACAATTAGTTCTAAGACAGTCTCTTCTGGAGGTTGAAGGTTCAATCCTTACTACAGGTGATAACTAGGAACAATAATAATTAACACTTTAACCCAGTCATGGCTGACAGAATAAGAACAATCTATCCCCGTGGATTTATGTATAAAGGGTTTAATTTGAAATTTTCTATAAGTTCAAAGATTCCCAAGTTAAAAAAAAAATGCTCCTGAAGAAAATTGGATGATACATGGTCCAAATCGTGAATATAACCAAAATGTAAATACTAATCCGAATAATTCAAATACACAAGTTTGGTTGTTTTGAGTTCATCCCAAAACAATGCCTACGTTTTTAAACAATTTAGTAAATGCAACTTGCTATGTTTTTACCCACAACTGAAGGGAAACAGCAGGTTCATAACTTACCCAATGGTTTCAGTGCTTAAATGACAATAGCTCCAATATGATTTGAACTCTGCATAACTGGTTCCATAATCCAAAACGTATGCCCCCAAATAATGATTTAATATTTACCTTTTGTACAAGAGCAGAAGAGGAAGGAACATCCCTGTTCGTTCTGGCCGTGAGAATAGCATCAATGATTGATTGCAAATTCATTCCCAAGTTTAAGTTAGCGCTTGAGACGCTGTTCAGCAGTTGTTGGCTGTTTTGTTCAATGTCATGAATTACTTTGTCAAACACCTGGCCCATTCCATCAGGATATTGCTGAAAAAGAAAAAGGTAAAAAAATTTTAAGCTTTTTAAAAAGCATTAAACCATGAAAAAGCATTAAACCTTCAAAAAGCATTAAACCTTCAAAAAGCATTAAACCTTCAAAATAACATTTTTTTTGAATTCTTGAAATGTTATCCCCCATAGATGTAAAAGATCCTGATTGGTTAAGCATAATCATGTTAAGAGAAAGGGGCATTTTGAAATATTAAGCAATTTAAGTAACCAGTTGTTGAATATCGGCCACAGACGTCATCTGCAGCATCTGTCTTTAGGGCCGCCTCTATAAAGAAATGCTAATTGAAAGGTCCGAAGAATTTATGATGTACCCAACAGGAGGGAGGGGTGTGTAAAAATAAGATTAAAAATGCAGAAATCCCATGAGATTAGCTTAAACAGAAGAGTGGAAATTTCTATTCTAAGTAAAAACGCTAGAGTTACGGTTACATGTCAGGATATGGCACCATAGACAGGAAGTCGCGAATAACACATAGCAGATAAGCTGATAAAATCTTGCTTTTTTTCTGAACTTTTAAAGAGTGGTCATACTGGGAGACAGCGACATCCATCCATCTGAGGGATGGGTTGGAGGTGTTATGTATACTGAAGAAAAATAAAAACCATGAAAGCATTATTAAACCCGTTTTAACATTTTGTGCTTCATTTTTAATAACTATTTACAAGTGCTGTTATTAAAGAAACGACTGCAACAAGAATAAAAAGAAAGAAACATGGGTGTTGTCATTCTCCACTGTGCAACATCTTATGACGGCTCAACAAAACAAGATTCCAGCTGAGTACTACAAGATGTCAGCCTGTAGAGCTATGCCTATACCTCAGACTGACCACCTTACTGCAAACGCAGGTGCCGTGGTTCTTCTTCATTTTATCGGCAGTGTTATAATTCTAGTGCTGGCAGTAACTAGGCGAGAGGCCACTGTTCACAATTTACATACATAATAAAAACATACATTGTTGGACAAGCGACTTCTCGAACATGGGTGTGTCGTTGGGGTCCCGTCACTAGTCTCTACTCAGATGTAGCTGAGCCTTCCATTTCTCTAATTCAGGATCTCAGCTAAGACAGACTAATGTTTCTTGTGACGTGTTTCTCAGTCAGAGTTCTTCAATAGCCTTCCCTCTAAATACATTTACTTTCCACCGGAAATCCAATGTCTGGTTTTCCCTCAGCTTACCGGCCGAAACTGATCGCATCCACTTTTCCTTAGCTTACTTTTGCCATTGCTATCTCACCACCAAGAAAGTCAACCACTAATTGTCATGGCATCGCTGGTCCGTAAAGTCCAATGGCTCAGTCTGCCCTTTATTGCCATTCATTTCCTAGCCAATCCCTTCCGCTGGTCCTGGTTGTGGGGCTACTCTATACAAGCCAATGATATTTTGTTATTGTCTGGAATCAAAGAATCAGTCCACTGTAATGCTACACAACCAACTCAGCCTCGGGTGATGATTTGCCAAATTGAATAAATTTAGACTGTGAATGTTGCCATTCATTCAAAGCCCACAGTTTAATCAGTGCAAAGAATAAAATACAAGATGGTAATGCAGTGACCACCACATGGAGGGTCAACATACTAGACTGAAATTTTTTTTTTTAATTTTTAAATTAGAAACTAACATCAGGAATATCTGAACTATACGAACAAACATTAACGCTCGGATGATAGTTCACACGAACAACCGAGCCAGATGGCAACGTGTGCAAAATGGAAATTTTCTGAACACAGGGTTGGGAAAAATGGCTCATAAAATCATGAGCCAACAAACATGGCTTGTTGCACTTTGCTTTAGAAGAAAGGCAGCATTCTCTGTCCATGTTTCTGTGGAACAGCCTGCCAGAGAAAGTTGTAAGTTGCCTATCGTATCCAAGTTGTAAGTTGCCTTGGACCAACATTTAGATGGTAGACGTACGCATCTTTTAACTGTCCTTTTACATGGTTTGTTGCACTTTGCTATTTTTTGCCAATAAATTTGATTTGAATAAAGGTGGCAAGTTTTGGTAGCCGTGAGGTAGATGCTTTAGCACTATTTTTCAACTGGTACCTTGCAGTGTTCACTAAACCAGAGTCCCTTGCGAGTGTTTTAAACAGTCATTGGGAGTTTCCAGTTACAGACCTCATTCTTGCATCCTCCCATTAAATAGACATATTTTCTATGTAAAAAGAGATACTTATACGAATGTGTACGTAACCAGCAGAATACGACAAATACTTACAGGAATAGATTTGGCTATACCAGGTTGGACTTGGGCTTCACTCACAGGCTGGAATCCTGGTATATTACGTGCAAACTCATCATATACAGCAACTTGTTGAGGAGTTACACCTCCGACCTAGAAAGCAAAAAAAACACACAAATCTGTTATAAGAAGGTTTCACAGATAAGCCTCCTTTTTTCTTTTTTTAGACGATTATGTGTAGTTTTAAGAGTTTCTTTGTGGAAGGAGGGGGGGCTTTGTTGTCTTTTTTCTGCCAAGACTTTTAGGGTGTTCACACGTAATCGCCTAAAAAAGTAGAATTTTATTTTTTTATTTTAATTGGCGACTAGAAAGTCATTACTACTAGAAGTTCGAAAGTTGAGTGAAAACAAGTATTTCTTGAAGTATTTTTTCTAAAAAGAACCACAAACAGCATTAACTTTTTTAAGCACAAAAAGTATTTTTGTCTCTCTTTTTTTTTTTTTCAAAAGAAGTTTGTAAACAAATTTTTCTAAGCTTTACAAAGTTAGTTTATAGCTAGCTGCTGCTGCTGCTGATTGACTGTTATATCAGCAATACTAGCAGCCATTGTTAACTTTCGCTCAAAAAAAGGGGCAATATTTTTTCAAATAAGGTAATTCAAAATTACTACCACCGAAAGACAAGACAGCATACAATTATAATTTTAATGCATAAAAAAAATATAAAAAATTTATTTATTTACTAGTTGGGATACGAAAAATAATAGATCAATTAATTTTGTATCCCGACAATTGAAATTAATATTTTTCCTGATTGTTTTTCAAATTTCATGACGAAATTCCCTAAAGGCGAATGGTATTATATCTTTAAAAGAGGGGGGGGGGGGGGGGACTGACGTAAATGGCCAAAAATGACGTTAACATTTTCATGACAAACTTTTTTTCTGAAAACTCTCAAAATATATAATCTAGATTATTTATTAATGCATGTGAAAGGATATTCATTTACGAATAAAATGGTGGTATTTTGACAACTTAAAATGCTTTGGTTTTTAAAATATGACTATTTTAGTAGAACTACCTTGAAATCTGTGATTATCCAACCTGTTTTATGGTCGATGGGTATTGCTATAGAAAATGGAACATTATTTCCATTTTTCATCATATATCTAAATGAATAAATGCGAAAGTTTTTTTCATCCATCAAAACAGTTTGTGCTTATTTAATGCTATGATACAACGTGATATCTTGAAATGTCCACAGTTTAGGTCTTACTTTGCATATTTAATTTATAAACAGCTTCTAATAAATTAAGATTCTGTAATATACAGTTGTAATTTTGCGGTCCTATTTTCTTATATATATGCAATATTTTTACATCGGTAGAGAAATGTCTGATTTTGCTGGGATGCTGAGAACAGATACTACACTTTGATCTTAGCTAAAAGACCAAGGAACCATTAAAATAATGTTCTTATGACAAGACATTTTTAAATAAATGAAAAAAAATTAAAATGATTTAATCTATTGTATTATCTTTTAATGGGAGTGGTAATATAGTATCTGTTTTGTTGTCATGATATCATCCTCCCAGGTATTAACTCCTTTTTTTTGGGAGGGGGGGGGGGGGGGGTCGTCCTGATACCATACTCTCAGTTGTTACCTCCTTTGAGGGTCAGTGTAGTATATTCATTCATCATATCATCCCAGAGTAGCAAAAACATGTAACTAGAGGGAGCATATATTTGCTAATATATATATATATATATATATATATATATATTAGTACTTCATGTATCCACATAAAATATTATAAGGAGATACAATTTTTTATGTGTCAGTTTTCAGTATTTACTTCAACAGTGCTCGATACGTAAGTAGAGCTAGGTAGTAAGCAATGAAAATATATATGGCAATCAAGCTACAGACTCCCGTGTTTCATCCCCGGAAGGAATCGTCAGGCTAAATGCATTTAGCCTGACGATTCCCCCCGGGGATGAAACACGGGAGTCTCTGTGTAGCTTGATTGCCATATATATTTTCATTGCTTACTATATATATATATATATATATATATATATATATATAGGAAAGAAAAATAAACATTTTTACCGAGTACATCTTGCATTGAACAATCGAAGTTGAAATAGATTTGTCATTCGTACATATTTATCTCTCTTCTTTCATTTATCTTTATATATACGTACATATAATTTTATAGCTTTTATATACTCCAATAATGTTCTTATTAAAATGCTATATTATTCTAAAGTTTTAGTTATAAGAGTTGAAGATCCAAGCAATAGATTGAATATTTTTTCTTTTGATTAGAATTTTAATCATTACCCGTAATCTTATTTGTTCTGGCATTCTCTCTGCTTGATAAGTCAATACTACAGGATCACAGTAACGCCTTCCTTCTCCTCGTGCATGACGTCGTAATTCAAATTCCTAAAATAAAAGACAGTAGATACTTTGAAATAAAAAATTTAAAAAATGAAATGAACATAAATTTTTGTACCTTCCTATTAAACAATTTTTTTTGTAAAAAAAACAAAAAAAAAACATTTCATGAAATATTTGATCACCTAAAATTATTTTTTTAATTTAAAAAAGTAAAAATAGTTTTATTTGCAAAATATTTTCGCTTATTTATAAATGATTAAATAAGTTTTGCAAATAAAAACTATATATTTTTAGTTTAAAAAACCTTTTGTTTAATTTTTATTAAAATTAATGTTAGGCAAAGCCCAAAATCTCCATAAAACATTCTAATTAGTTTTGAAACTGGTCAGTTTGTTTATAATTAAATTAGCAGTAAAATAAATAAAATCATTTTTTTTTTTTCAAAGTGAATTATTTTTGTCCATTTTGGGATGCCTTCCGTTTCAAAGATCCAAATCGAAAGCATAACTAAATCATCTATGTAGCCTTCAACAAAAACAGGACAAGCAAATATATGTTCATGAACCTTTGAAATCGAAATGTAAAAATTTCATTGAACGAATAATTTTGTTAATTCTAACATGAATGTTAGTTGAAAAATGTCGAGACAATTTAATAAAATGAATCTTTCAGCAGCTGTTTTTTTTTCTTTAAAGGATTATCCTTTCTTTTTGTTTTCATACAAAAAATAAGGAGATATTTGCTAATAGAAAAAAATAGGACAAAAAATTGCCTTACCGTCGATAATCTTCTATCCATTTCTGGGAGTGCTTTTTCAACTGCACTTTTCTGGATGATTGCTGAGGCCAATTCTGTGTTGTCTTGTGCTAATTGTGTGGCAGCTTGGTCAATCAACTCTTTCTGATTTTGATTGGGATTCTAAAAAAAGGAAATACAAAAACGATAAATAGGAAAATAGTCTCATATAGATGCAGGTTTTTTTTTTATAAAACCATTGCATACCCCATTCGTCTTACGAATCGTGTCAGGATTCTAGTATAGTCAGTCACTGAGGCGCAAAGCCACAGTTTACATACATAATAAAGACAACACATACACAAGCGACTTGTTGGAGATGGGTGTGTGTGTGGTTAGGGTCTTGTCGCTAGTGTCTCTACATCTCAGCTAGGACTAACTATTGCCGTTCTCCCTGCATCCTTTTTCTTTACTTAGTTTTCCCAATCCCTACCTAACCCCTTCTACTTCCTTTTTCGCTTTATTCTTTTCTTTGTCTCTTATCTCTACTCTCTACACCAAAACTGAAAGACTTGTTTTTTTCCCCCAGCTTAATTTCACCGGAAATTAGAGACATGTTTTTTCAACATCTTTCCAAATGTTCTATCTTGACCACCACCCCCCACCTGTTCACAGATGGTCTGGAATTCAATGGATTTGTCGTTTTTAACGTCTTTTGTTTTTATTGCCATTCATTTTCTAGCTAATCTCCCCCAGTGGTTCTAGTTGGAGGGGGGGGGGGTTCTATAGTATCACACCAGATAAATATCAATATTTCTTTATTAATAAGATTGCATGACGACTGCGTGTGTACATGCATTTCTCGCCTTGTTTTTTTTAATTATTATTAATCGTTGAGTGAAATCAAAAATGCAAGAACATAAAGTACCAAAAATAACTTTTCAAAATTCCTATTAAAAGAATTACAAAATTAAATCCAGTAGAATGCGTTTCCATGTTTTAGTAGTTTGAAAAAAAAAAAGAATGAATTACTTGGTGATTCTTCTAAATTTGGAAGTATTTAAACTGTCTAATAGAAAGTCATTTAAATTAGCTTTAAAATTCTTAGCAAATTGAAAGTTTGAAGCTTTTTACATCCAATCATTTTATAAAAAGAGATTAAAACAACATTTATACTTTAACAATTAGTTCAAGTTTTATAAACAATTTGGTTCAATTATTTAATAGCCGAAAGTTGCCATATTACTTTTAAAATCCTATTTAAGCCAAAAACAAAGATTAAAGTAAAAAGACTATCGGTAGAGAGATAGATGTAGAAAGGAACATTTTTTTCTCTTTCCATTATAAAAAAAGCTGTATTTACCCGGAGTTGTCTGACAGGAGGGCTCAGAAAAATTAATATAGTCATGTTCACATTTTGTTTTTAAATAAGCTTTTTAAAAATTTGTTTTAATATTTTTTTTATTTCCATTAATATTAAAAACAATATATATTATATATATATATAAGTTACGTATAGGCAAAAAAACGTACAAGCTCTTGTCTGCTAGTTTTATCAATACAGAGATTGAAATGGAACCATTGATTACAATAAGAGAATATAAAAACTAAGAATCATTAACACAATGGTTTATTGATTCTAAATGATTCTGTGCTGAGACTTATTATGTTCCCACAGTTGAAAATGTTAAGAAAAATACTTACCCTGAGAACATTCAAAAATGCTTGTTTTAAATGAGTACTCAGCGCAATGTAGACTGGTTCTCGACAAGTGATTAACGTTAAACCTGCAGTCATACTGCAAATCATATTTTGAGCTGCAGATCGCATTCGGTTTTCATCAGGATCTAAAGCAAAATCCTACAAAAATAAAAAATGTTATAAGCAAGAAGTAAAAAAAAAAATTGTTGATATGTCATCATCTTCGGTTTAACGTCTTTCTTACATGCTGTCATGTGTTGGAGCCCCTTCGTATACAGAAGTTCGTCTCTGGTGGATGGTGGAGCACAGAACAAGTGAATAATTCTTTTCTTTTTATGGTAAAACAAAATTTAAAAAAACAAAAAGGCATGTTAAGTGCTCTTTCTTCACCCTTGGTGGGCAATCATCTAGAGATGGTGTCCGGATAAAAACATTGGTCCCCATCACCACACTAGGTTGGCATCAGGAAAAGCATCCAGTTTATAAAAAGTTTGCCACAATTAAGAAAATGTTTTCCAAGAAAGACATAACAAAAAACACTGGACAACCCATAACATCACTTAAACATTAGATAATTTTTTTTAATATTTTCACCAGTGAAAAAGCATTTAGAGAGGGAAGAAAAAGCACAAAGAACACGGCTTGTTTGGATTTTCACCAACATTTGACCATGAAAGAATCGATTCGGTGGTTCAATCAGTTAGCATGCTCATCCAGGCGCATAAGTATTTTTACTCTTATTTTGTCCTAAAATGAACTTGAAACATTTCAAATTACACAAGATCGACCAGAAGACATGCATATTTCTAATTATTAACATTTCGTATTGAAAATAATTTTATGAAAATCAGTCTTTGGCTTGCAGAAAAGTACTTTTTTTTTTGTTTAAAAAATATAGATTCCTCTGCTTTATGGTAGCAAGGATTCTGCGGGTGCTTTTCTGAGACTATTCAAAAAAAATGATCTGTAGTATTGATTTACTCCTCTCCAGGAGTTAGGCACAAGGACAGTTTTTATCTTACTCCCACAAGTAAGATGTGACCCAAGGTCGGGTCGGGGAAGGTGGGTTTAAAAATTGCCTGGGCAGCCCCGTCGGCATTCCCCGGTAGGGGCGCCTCAGGCAGTAAGCAATAAACTTACTCCTTCCCAAAGAGGGGAGGCAAAGCTTGGGAAGGTGGACCTCCCAGAACTGCACAGGACAGACCCATTGACCGGCGTAAATCAGACCCGAAGGCCAAGACAACACCAGTATGGGGTGCAGTATCCATCGGAACAGATACTCTGGAGTAGTCAGCAATAATTCTGGTATTTTCTCTACAAAATTTATTTTTTAAATAAAAATAATTTCCAAATTATAATTACCTTCTTTGTTATTTGTTCACAAGTCGTCAGAGCAATTTTAATGGATCTATCAACAACCGGTGGCAACAACTCGTGAATTGCTCGTTCTATTGCAGGGCGGACATATTGCTTAAGCGTCTGGTGGTTGTGGAATAACAGGATCTACAAAGAAAACAAAAAAAAACGTGGCCTTTGAATAAATATTCTAAAGGAAAGTCCGATTTTGTATGTTCAGAATAATCTTGAAAACTACACAAAACTTATATATTTTGGATTCAGCATGACCCGAGTATGTTAAAAAAATAAAAGAAAAACACTCTAAAATGTATGAGCAAAGGACTTTGCAATTTAAAAGTTATGTAATAATGTTAAAATATAAACAAGACATTTTTACAGAAGACCCCAAAAAATATTTAACAGGTCTTATCCTCATGAATTTGTAATATATATAAACATATGCTTTATATAAATAATAAAATAAAACAATTTTATTTTAAAATTATAGAAATGATATGGGGGTTCAGGAACTCCATTTACTTCCAGGAAATGTCAGATGTGCTTAAAGATGAAATTTACCAAAAATTAATACAATAAATGTTACTGTACCTAAATGTCTGCTCATCCAATCAATGTAAAGTTTATCCAAAAATTGCATATTATAAAATGTAAAACTAAAAAAAGTAATATGGTATCATGGGCCGACGAGAGTAGGAGGCCATAGAGATCTTTTAAGTTTTCTTGTGAGTAAATAAAAGAAAAAACACAACATGCATACCTGATCACTGATGACAATTTGATGTCCAATTCCTGATGCCAAATTGTTGATATCTTGAAATCTGAACTGTGGCTGTTGTGGCATCTGAACGGTGGATGCTGTTGTCGTTGTCGCCATCACCGTTGGTGTGCCGACTGTAACAATAGCAACTGGTATCTCATCCTGTTGAGGAGTTCCACTTGGGGGCTTCACTGCAGGAGCAGACAATTGATTTTCAACCGTGCTCAAGCGTGATGAATCCTTCAAATAACTTGTTGCTTTAAGTTCCTAGAAAGGAAGGTTTTAAAAAATAAAAGTTAATTTTATTAAATAAAATTTTTTTAAACCAACAGAAAAAGCAGAAAGCAGTTGATGGATATGTGATAAAGTAAAGAAGTCCATTAATGTGACAAGATTCTTAAAAAAATTGTTTCAATAGAAATTTGTAGCAAATTAACCATAATATGTGTTGCGTGCTCGTTTCAATCTATATCAAGTAAAGTCAGTTTTGTCATCCATAGCTGCTTTAGCAATTCTTTACGTGAATTGTTTGTAGCGTGTTAAGAACAACAAACTAACTTGATATAATTCCTTCTTGAAAATACTTTCACGGGTCATAATTATTTTCATATGGACGCTTAAGAAAAAATTTTTAGATAAAGGGGGGGGGGGAGTAACTATTCGTCAAGACAATTTACTTCCTTCTTTAGGAAAAAAAGACAAAAAACAACAAAAAGACGGCATAGTTAAAGCAAAACATAACATTAAAAAATTGTAAGTAAAAGCACTGCCAGGCAACATCGGGTAGGTAGAGTTCGTATGTATATATATATTGTTTTGAAAGATGCTTATCCCCTAAACTTGGCTGAGAGAAACAAGTTTTCTGATGACACCAGAATGCCTAGTTTGACTATTAAAAATAAAAAAAACTTTTATAGAATGACCAATTTTCTTTCTTCAACTGCCCAACATTTCTCAAGAGTCATTTTAGACGTAGCAGGTACTCTAGTAACTATAATCTTTCCCTAGAACTGTATTCAAGATAACAACTCTTTAATTATGAAAAAAAAAAAAAAAACTTTTTTTTAATTGTTACTTACTGAAATGTCCAAATGTAGCGTTTTGCATAAAACTTCAATCTCAAATTTCAAATTCAGTTTCAAATCTTGTTCTTGATGTAATTCTGCAAGTACATTCATTCCAGCCATTGTCCAGGGATTGGGCGGTTTGAAAACCTAGTACAAACAAAAAGAAACAAAAATCTTGAAAAAAAAGAAAAACATTTATAAAATTACCTATTCTGTACCTTTCCTCTATCAAAGAATGTTCATGGTTTTATCCTAATTATAAAGATTTGGTTGGTTATTGCTACTGTCAATATAACAGATATGTAGTAGATTGATTTGTTTACTGTAAAAAGAAAAACAGGATACAGATAATAATACTACTAATAATAATAATGGAAAATTTGTAGATTAACACCCTCAGCTAAATCACCCACTTAAAATGAGATTCTACTTTTTTTTTTCTTTTATAGGTGATTACATGAAAACACATTGTAAAAATGGGCTGAACGAAAAAAAAAAAAATTTAGAGTTTTGTATATAAATTTAACATAAAATAATCATTTTTGGGACATTCTCACTTTTTAGGGATGTTCACTAAATTTTTTTACCACAAACTAAGTCCGACTGGCAAGGTTATAAAACCATGCGTAATAGCTTAAAAAAAGTAGACACCCCCCCCCCCTAAAAATGTTAACTCTAAAATGCTAGAATGTCCTGTAAATGGGAGCTCATTTTACATTAAATTTATGTGAAACTGATTCCCCACTCTAAATTCTAAAATAATTGTTCACAAAAGTAGAATCTTATTTTTTTAGGGGGGGGGGGGGGGGGGAGCTGAGTGTGTTAATCTACCATAATACAACAATAATAATAATTCGAAGTTTTTATATAGTTCAGTCGATAGAGCATTGGACACCAATCATTAGTGTCCGGGATTCAGATTACGCTATGCTTCTACAGTTATAAACGACAAAACCGCTGTCTGTGGATGACATAAACAACCTACCTTGCTTTTGGCACATGATTGAAGAACTTTGGCAGTAAATGGCACCACATATAACAGTTCTTGGGCCCCTTTATTGTAAGCTTCATAAAGCAAGGCTTTCAAATCAATATCCTACAATGAAGAAAAAATATAATTTTTAAATTAAAAAAAAAAAAAAAAACTTACATGAGACAAATTATAATATTGCAAAATTAAATAAGTTCTTTAACAAATTAATTACAAGGTTTAGTTGGAAATTTCATACAGATTCCCAAAGTTCGAAAAGAATCATCATCTGAAGATCAGGTTACATCGACCAAACATAGTGAAAATAACAACCAAGATGAGATAGCAATCCGAATAATAGAAAAAGTTAATCAAGATAGACGTTCATTAATAGTGCAATATGCATACAAGAAAACATTGAGAAAAATAAACAAAAAGCAACAGCAATTTCGAGATACAATAATTAAATTTAATTTCTTGTTTCTTCCTCATTTTATCTGGTGTAAATCATTTCTGGCTTATTTGTTTATAAAGTTAGATAAGTTTTGTATGGAGAGGATTCACTCCTGAACTAACTTATTAGTAGCAATTTGGGAACACAGCTGCTAATGTGGTCCGTATTTAGTTTTACACAAAGCGGGTAAAAAAGGAGTAGAAGCCCCTCTGATTTTTATGAAATTTTAATAGGTATTAGACATCAATTAATATTCGCTAAGTTTTTTTGGATAATTTTAAAGGGTTTTAGGAGGTATAATACGAGTACAACCTTCAAATATGAGATTTGCATTGAATGTGATTCAGTATATCTGGATTTTAATCTTCGTAAGTGGTGTAAAACGGCTCTGTTCGGGAATGCATTTTTACTGTCCTGGAATAGGTATTTTTCTAGTAAATATATAAGAGATACTTGGCATGTGTCTGAAGGTGAAACTATACTATTACTATCTTCTAATGTTCAATTCATGGGTGGGGGTTAGTGTAGTATCTGTTCTGTTGTCATCAGACCATCCTCCGAGGCATTATCTTTTCCATTAGGGGATAATGTAGTAAGTGTTTTTTTCATATTTTTGCTAATATATATATATATATATATATATATATATATATTTTTACTTTAATTCACCTCAAACAAGGCACATTGCCACTGAGACGTAAGGGCTACTGTGAATTAGGGGCCAGATTTATAGGGGGCATTCTAAGTGAGGAGTTACACAGCGAGATGTTTGTTCACATTGCATTTAAATTTCTGCATGTCGGTACAGTCAGGGAAACAGGGAGGGAATTTCAAAGACTAGCCGTTCGAGGAAAGAAGCTATTAGAGTAGAAAGCTCTTTGGCATCTGGGGACCTCAACAATGAATGGATGAGATTTAGAAGATTATCGGGTTGGTCGGGTATAGAGGGGGCACCAGAGCAGCAAGTTTGTCAAAGCACATTCCATTGAAGTACTTGTAAAACAAACACAGGAATGCAACACTGCGGTGATGAGACAGACGCTGGAGCTTTGTGGACAGTGGGACCTATTAGATTAGAGACTCTTTTTTGGACCCTGTCTAAGAGGGAGAGATTAGTGGTTTGTGCATCAGACCAGATGTGATAATACTCCATGCATGGGTGGATGGTGGCTTTGTAGAACTATAGGATACTGACAGGTGTGACAACTAGCACGGTAGAGGGAGCCTACTACTTTGTTAGTTTGAATGTTGGACTCTTGGGTAGGGTGTTATTTGCCATGACAATCGATGGTTGAAAAGGTTTCTTGTAATAGTTCAAGGAAAGGAGCTTTGTCGCATTGAATATTACTATCCATTTATGTACCTAATCCACTACAGCCTTGAGGTTTTTGTCCACATGACGAGAGTAGAGCATGGTGTCGTCAGCAAATATACCTATTTCAGACTCAATGTCATTAGGGAGGTCATTTATGAAGATCAGGAACAGTAAAGGTCCAAGGATGGATCCCTGGGGTACACCAGCATTTATGTCATGTTGCTTAGATGAACGGCCATCAAGGACAACCTGGATCTTTCTTTTAGTTAGGAAGGATCTAATTATATTATATATTTGTCCAATAATACCATATGAGTGAATTTTTAGGAGAAGCCCTTTATGCCAGACCTTGTCGAAGGCTTTTGATATATCAAGCCCTAGCTTCACCTGCCTTGTCCAGTGTATGATATATGCATTCAGAGATGACCGTTAGGATATCCACAGTAGATCGTGCTTGTCTAAATCCATATTGACGATCAGAAAGAAGTTTAGCATTAACTACATGCCAGAGTATCGCTGGAGGTCATTTTCTAAGGATTCAGCCTTGGATATGTGCGTGTACGTTTTACCCACAGGTCGAGAGTAGAACGTAGTGTCATCAGTAAATATATCCATCTCGGACACAATTTCATCAGAGAGGTTGTTTATGAAAATTAGGAACAATAAAGATCCAAGGATCGACCCCTGGGGTACACTTGCATTAATGTCATGTTTGGATGTACGGCCATAAAGGAAAACCTGGATATATATGTATACTAGTTGTACTGAGCCAATGTTGATCGAGATTCATTTCATTCAAATTTGTTATGTAAATATTTCTATATTTTATAACCATGCTTTTTGTAAGGTTCAGTATCTAAGCTAAAAAAAGCACAGGAGGAATGCCAACTCTTACTTAAATTAAAGTTATTCCCCTTAGTTGATATTTCTTTTTAGGTGTTTATTTAATAATATCTACATATTAGAAAACTGCTAAACCAGATAAAGTATTTTTTCTTAATAAATTTTAGCAAAATACATTAGTGTATTGCCAATAAAAGAGTACAATAACAAATAAAAATTGGCTAGTCAGAATCAAAGTTTTATTTGTCAGCTTAAATGCTACTTAGGTCCAACTTTTAAAAAATTCAACCAACATAATTCTATAAATTAGATATATCTTACGTTATTGTTCGCGCAACTCTTAAGACCTTCAAGACACATGTTGATATGTAAATAACGCTTTTATAACCATTGCTATTTCTCCATCTCAAATCTCATCTCAATGACCAGATATATCTGTATTCATACAATTACGAGACAACTTCTTCATATTCTGTTTAACGTCCATTTTACATGCTGGCATGCGTTGGACAGCTTTTAAAAAATTGATTTCCAAAGTAACCTATATCTGCCAGGTCTTTATTATTTATCTTTCAAGACCATTTTTATCACTTCTTCCTGTGAACTGAACCTGCTACCCCAATTCTTCTACATCTAACCAAGAACTTTCATTCTTTCAACGTGGCCATAACCTAAAAGTCTCATGTTCTGCAAACATCTCTCTATACAGTTCGGATTTAATCTTCTGAGCTTATCAGATCTAAGCCTGTCTTTAAGACTGGCCAGGTTTCACTTCCATACATCACACTGCATACACATGCTTGATAGACATACCCTTGGTTGACAGTGGTAACATTCTGCTGGTTAATAAAAGGTAGAAGTTTCCTGAACCTACTCCATCCACTTCTAATTCTTGTAATCACACTAGCACCTGCTCCTCCCTGTGCTCCAATGGTATCACAAAGGTAACAAAACTTCTGAAAACATCAATAAATCTTATTTTTTAAAATAATCTAATTCCGTAAAGATTCTTCAGCAGAACGTATTTTGGTTTCTTCTCTTCTTTGCTTGCACACAAGTTTCCTCACTGTATTGGTCACTTAATCAGTATACACCCTCTATCTGCCTGTTGGCTGAGTTTGTAAACATCAGCCAGGCTAAGCTCGTTCACATTTAATTTGTTTTGTTTTTTTAATATGGATTTTACATCAGCCGCTTTTTCGATTCAGACTAAATGGTCTGCTGAAATCAATCAGATCCTTTAGTTTATTCCAATTTGTCGATTCATTCATATTCTAATAATTAAATTTAACTTTCAAAATTCTAATAAAAAACAATCGGAAAAAAAAAAAAAAAAAGAAAAAGTATTTATGTAGTTGATTTTATTGCAAAACCAATTTCTTTTGAATAACAATCTTTCATTGAATATCTATCAAAAAACGTAAATATATTTTTACAAGTAATTAAGAGAAAAGAAGGAGAGATGATGGGTGAATGAGCAAAACAAACAAAAAAAGACTCCCAAACAACATCGGGTAGGTACAACTAGTATTATATAAAATTAGGACAACGTAAGCGAGTGGATGAAACAATTCCCGCATTTCAGCATTCTTTAATTTAAGATTTTTTTTAATTTGTTAATTAAAAAAAAAAAGTGGATGAAACAATTCCCGCATTTCAGCATTCTTTAAATTAAGATTTTTTTAAATTTGTTAATTAAAAAAAAAAAGTGGATGAAACAATTCCCGCATTTCAGCATTCTTTAAATTAAGATTTTTTTTAATTTGTTAATTAAAAAAAAAAAGTGGATGAAACAATTCCCGCATTTCAGCATTCTTTAATTTAAGATTTTTTTTAATTTGTTAATTAAAAAAAAAATTTTTTTCTTAATAAAAAATAGTTTCGGTATTTCTGTAATTTAAAACAGTTTAATGCCTGTATCTCTGCTGTATCTCAATTTCTGTTTACTTCGTTTATATCTATTATACTAAATATAAATTAATCAACGTTTGTTCATCTCCATATGTTAACAAGAGTACCCATGCTGGGACATATAAAATTCTCCAACCAGAAGAATTTGGCACCACTTATGTTCCCTTACGAAGATTAAAGTAAAGATATGATACTAAACTTTATGTATAAAATTCTTATTCCAATTTTGATCAAAATTCATTACATTTGATTCTAAAATATGTCTAAAGTTTAAGTGGTCTCAAACAAATTGAAATTCAAGGAATCTTGCTTAAGTGGTGTCTAATGACTATGGATCAAATTTAATGCAAATCTGAAATATTTAAATTTTCAAATGGAGGTTATGACCATATTATGCCCCCCAAAAAGCGCTTTAAAATACAAAGAAACTGAAATTTCGGGAATATTTATTATTATTATTTATATCTATTGTTAAAATTTCACAAAAATCCGAAGTATCTTCCACCTCTCTCTTTGCATGAAACTAAAAAACTAAATATAGTCCACATTATCCAGCATTATACCAAGCAGTTGTGTTCCAAAATTCATAATGATCGGTTACAATGAATCCTGTACATACAAATATATTAACATATAAATAACTTTATAAAGATAACACAAAATACATGCTAAAATATACAAGATGTTATAATTAACTAAACAAGACATCTTTTAGCTATCTATGTATTTCTCTCACCCCCTCAATATTTCTTAATATCTCTGAGCATTGAGAGAAAGACTGACTTTTTTTGTCATCTAATTTACATAGATTGTCTGTACACACCACAAACATGTAAATCAGATGGCAAATAAGTCTTTACTTCTTTATAAGAATAATAATACCTCCATATTAGAAGTAAAGAGACTTATTTTTAGTTATACAAGAAAAATGTCTGACAGTTTATAAGTTTTTGAATGAACTTAAAATAGTTGTGACCCAACAGGTCACAGGTACATCTATTACATTAAACGGCATCAATCGAAAAGCTAGAAGAATTAACAGTACTTATATGTGAAAATTGCACTTCACGTTTCTTTTATCCACTAGTTCAAGTAATGGCATTTTTTTTTTCATAGATTAATTACATAAGATTGATTATTTTACGGCATATCAACCCTTTTAGGGGTATTTATTTTACTAAAAGGCTTTTATGCTTGAGGTGGTTAATATTTTCAAATATTTAATAGATTCTATTTTATATACATATCATTTGTAGATTAATTTGTTTTGCATGTGTATATTTGTAAATAAACAGTCTTCAATCGATAAATTCTATTTAATCCATAGAGCGTTTGGTTTGTTAGGCTTGTGGACATTAGGTTTTTGAGTATATGCTCAGTCTCAAGAAAGGCACTATAAGTTCCACCCTGATGTCATCAAACAATTCATTCATGGTGCTAACATTGTAGTATCTGTCGCATGAGACAAAATCAACACATTCTATCAAACTGTCTCACTGTTAGGGGGGGGGGGGGCATGACAAATCGTGCAACACGGCAGCTCCTTCTACTCAAGGTCAATACAGAGTTGGGAGAAGATGATCTCCTTTACTTCCTACAGCCGTTTCCATTCTCCCAGATCGGGTTTTATTGTCAGTAACATGTTATTGCTCCAGTGAAACTGCCATTTCTCAAGGACGTTTATTTTAGCATCTGCGTATGGAACCTTAAATGTGTTGTTGACACGCTCATTTTGAACATTGTTGGTTGCTGTATCGGACATATTTCCTCGGATTCCCATGGAGGACATAAGAGTTTTATTTAAAAAGAAAAACAAGTGTCTGCATCTAGCTTTAAATTATTTTATTTTCAGATTTCCAAATTGATATTAGCTGATGATTTTATTTTTATTGTTTCTACACATTTAGATAATGTCACACTATTTCTATATATATATATATATATATTTTTTACTCCTTAAGATAATTATACGTACACTAGAAATTATTTTCAATAGACTGTATATATACTTACTCTTCACTAATATTATTTATTGTGGCTTTGTATATAATATTAGATATTACACAATTATTAATATCTAATTTTTTTATTCTCCAATTACATAAATTGGTATTAGTAACACTAACAGCATAACTGTTACTATTATTACTTTTTTTTTTATTATTAATGATTGCAGTCACTCAGTATAATGTTAATCATATAATTTTAGCTTATTGCTTTTAGGAAAATAGTTATCTATTAACCTAACAAATACTTTGCCAATCTACTAAAATGGTAGGTTAAACCAGATTATATTTGGTTTTCTGTTATTTTTGTTAATTCATCATTAAAGTCACTTGTCCTGAGAGAAAACCAAAATAAAAACTTACTATTTGTAATATCGGCTTGTTTTTTGCTAATGTCAGCATTCCAAGCCAATGTCCCAAGTTCTTGAGTAGAGATCTGTCGGAGAAATTGGCAACACCTTTATCACTTCGTAGCAACACCTGTAACGACAAGAGACACACCTGAAAAAATTTATAAGAAACAAATAGCATTTAAATAAAAAAAAGTTGCTTTTTTTAAAAAAATAAAGAATGTGATATTTTTTAATAACATAATTTGTTCATCTACTTCTCAGATTTTACATAATGCAGGGATGTGAATAGCCAATGGTAAAAAAAAAGCTGAAATTCAGCCCCCCCCCCCCCCCCCCCGTGTATGTGTGTGGAGAGGGCAGTACAAAAAGAAACAACTCTTTTTCTAAATAACTCCAATCAGTTTCAACTAAGAAAGTAAAAATTAAAAGACAGTGTATGTGTGCGTTGGAGGGGAGTAAGAAACTGTAGCAAATAAGATTGAGCAGAGGTTTGGAAAGTACTGATGAAGTGGACATGGGAGGATAGGCAGGGGATATGGACAAAGATAACAGAAATAATTTTATAAGAGAAGATTACAATCTCGTAAATATTAATGTAAAAAGTCAAAATGTAAATAAAGACTCATTTAAAATATTTTTTTACCTTGATATTTCTAAATGTCTCTTTTAAGACCATCGAGTAGAAGTTGTTGATTTGAAGAACATCAACAAAATTGGCATATAAAACGTGAAAGTTTGGTTCAATGCTTGCTCTTTTCATCACCATATACATAGCAATCCATGGAACATACTCGTCTGTCACATGCTCCTGCAACTCCTCAGCCTGTGAAAAAAACAAAAAAAATAAGATTACAAATAGTCAACATATGATTAGTGTTTAAAACTAGAACGGGCATCCCAAAAATACACAAGGACCACGGCCCTTTTCTTTATAACGGAAATATTGCTGAAAGTACATCTAGTAGTAGTAGCTGGTACTTATTGTTGCGATATATGTCGGTTATGTCAGAAAACAAGAAACGTTTTAAATAAGTCAAGGGATTGGCCCTGGTGAATCGTGAGTCAGAAACCAATGAAACGACTGAAGATGATGTTAAACATAACAGGTGGCGGTCAAAAGATCATCAGTCGAGACAAGACAGTAAAAATGATCTGACAAACTAATAATTAAGCAATGAGCTTAAAACATGACTCACATCTCCCTATTTTATCTTTCAGCTATAAGACAATCGTCTGGCTGAATAAATCCTTTATTCTTTTAAGAACATGCTGTTTGAATTAATTGCATAACGTAAGAAGTATGCAGCTGACCTTTGATTGCAGCTAATGGAATTAATCTAGGTACTTGGAGGAAGACACGCACGCATGTCAGCAACGAAGACATGGATTTGAAAGTTGATTAAAATAATTAAAGAACTAAATGCAACATGACTAAAATTTATAGATTTTCGGATACAATGGACATATCTCTCAAAGGTTGATACAACTAAAAACAACTAAATACAAGATAATGGAAACCTCTAAGGTGAACTATAGTGAACTATGAGATTTGGGACTGATTTGGATGGATCGTTCGCTGTGACCCGTACAATCCAGACACTGACCAGTGATGAGATATCAAACAAAGACACGCTCATATACATATACTGACAATGGTTTTTAAATTATTAAGATTGACGTTCTTCCTTCTTTCTCAAGTTTTTGGGATCTATATCAGTCTAAAACAGCCATCTTTATGTATACAAAAAGAATTATTTTTCTTTGAAGACTTAATGTTCCATCACTATTTACATAATCTAGATCTAATATATAAAGTTAAGTCAGTCTCTTGTTTCTTAGTCATCGATAGCTTTCTTCTTACAAATTCAATATCTGATTCTGGTTTGTCAGGTTTTCTGTGGATGTTAAGAATAAAATGTAATTCGCTTTAATTTTTTTTAAATACTTTGTTCAGATAGTAATTATTTTCAAATGGCAGTCATCTTGAAAAAACAAAAAAACAACTGTATTCGTCCATACAGAGTTACTTCCCTTTAACTAAAAAAAATATTTGGAAGAAGAAAAAAAAAACTGCATAGTTTAAAAACAAAAACAAAAGCAAAACAGATTGTAAGTAAAAACAAAATTGTAGGTAGGTAAAGCTAGTTTAATATATTTCTCATTTTCTTTCCTTCATAAAATGTTAAAAATCAGCATTCAAATATTTTACCTTTTGCACCATGTTTGACATGGAAAGATTGTTGAAAATGAAGAAAACTTTGTCTTGAAAGGCTTCAGGTGGAACGGCAATCTCTTCTTTCTGTTGACCAGCGAGAAGAGTGTCGATATTTGTAGCATTTGCAATTGAGGGCTGGCGAAAGAAAGAAAAAAAAAAAATAATTTCATGGATTTAAAATTACAAACTAGAACTTTACTTATAACATTCTTTTACAGTATTTTAAAATGGATGGTAGAATGACATTTAAAATTACATATTACAAACTTCAATGTAATAAGAATTTGTTTCAAAAGTTCTCTTGATCGAAGTGAGAATGTAGTTATTATTGGTTGAAGGCTATTTCAGTATTGAGATGTTTCATAAATGCTCTATCAAGTTAGGTCATTTATCGAACTAACAGTGAGTTTACTATTTGTTTTGTTTTCTAATCCAATTATTTTTATTTTACTATAACACAAATATGTTTCTATCGTGGACAAAGTCTTAGCATTTGAGGTGAAAAGTCTTTAGTCAATTTACTTCTGGGGGTTGCGATTCAATTTTCCTGGATAACACTAGGACATAGGACATTCTGCTAGTAATCATTACAATTTTGTGGTCATCCCTTCGTCTTTGAGTCACAATGATAGCAAAAGTATTAACCCCCCATCACACTACTGATATAAGAGAGAAAATCCAGACAATCTTCCGAAGAAACAATTGACCGATTGACAATAATTAAGTCTCCACTGACATTGCGGTAAAAATAAATGTGTCCATAAGTGTCAATGTGGTAAACTATCAACATATGCTCCATGTATTAGATAAATGTGTGGTATCAGCCTTTGAAAAAACAAAATTAATCTCTGTCCAACATTTAAAATCATATATTAATCTATTGTGTTATTTTGATTTCAATATATTCAATTAATAGTAACTAAACTAATTCAATGTTACATTGACACAAGAAACACACGTGACATATTCTCATAATTTTATAAAGAAATGTTTGAAATGATTTACCTTTGGTATGGTCGCAGATTTTGCAATTGAATTCGAAGTAACTGGATTGGAAGAACCCGACGATGCAGTTGTGGAAGGAGGAATAGATAATGGCTGCATATTCTTTGGTGCATTTGGTGCACTCGTAGGAACAGATGCGGGTGCAATATTGCCAACTGTGGGTGTGATACTTCGATTGGCTTGCGAGTGGACAGGTGGCTCTTGTGACGTAGACCCATACTCGACGTACTGAAAAAAAGAACAGATTCAAATGTCAGTTTAAAAAAAAAAAAAAAACAGAAAACATGTAACAAAAAAACTATTTCGATAAAATCTACCTGATTTTGGGCAAATGAAAATATTTCATCTTTGTCAATAAATCAAATCTGAACATAATTGTGATATTTCAAATAGATTGTGTGAGCTCAACTTAAATTCAATTAAAAGTAATGATAAAAACTGAAAGTACAAATTTTAAAAAAATAATTGTTTTTAAAATCTGTGATTTCAGTTTTTAGTGGGTTATTTAATATGAAAACAAGCAGATATCGTAAAGTACCGTGAATAGAACCGATCCCCAGAACTATCGCCCAATCAGTCTGCTGCAGATCTTTGCTAAAATCTTTGAATCCTTAATCAATCTAGCGATAGTACGACACTTAGTTAATGCTAAACTTCTTTCTGACCGCCAGTATGGATTTAGACAAGCACGATCTAGTGCAGACATCCTAACGGTCATCTCTGAACGCATGTATCATACACTCGACAAGGCAGGTGAAGCTAGGGCAGTAGCACTTGATATATCTAAGGCCTTTGACAAGGTATGGCATAAAGGGCTCCTCCTGAAAATACGATCATATGGTATTACTGGGCAATTGCTTAATATAATTAGATCCTTCCTAGAGAAAAGAAAAATCCAGGTTGTCCTCGATGGCCGTTCATCTAAGCAACATGACATAAATGCTGGTGTACTCCAGGGATCTATCCTTGGACCCTTGTTGTTCCTGATCTATATAAACGATCTCCCTGATGGCATAGAGTCTGAGATTGGTTTATTTGCTGATGACACCACCCTTTACTCTCGCCATGTTGGCAAAACCGATGCAATCATATCCGAGGCAATGGCTGAATCTTTAGAAAATGACCTCCAGGCTGTAGTGGATTGGGGTCATAAATGGTTGGTAACTTTTAATGCCGCAAAGACAAAACTCCTTTCCTTCAATAACTACAAGGAACCTTTTCAACCACCGATTGTCATGGCAAATAACACCCTACCTGAGAGTTCATCATTTCAACTCTTCAGCCTAACCTTCACAGGTAACATGAATTGGAACAAATACATTGAAGACATTGCCAAAGCTGCCGCAAAGAAGGTTGGCTCCCTCTACCGTGCTAGTAAACTCTTCACACCTGACATTATCCTGTATCTCTACAAAGCCACCATCCGCCCATGCATGGAGTATTGTTGTCACATCTGGGCTGGTGCATCATCTACTAGTCTCTCCCTCCTTGACAAGGTCCAAAAAAGAATCGCCAACCTAATAGGTCCCTCACTGTCAACCAAGCTCCAGCCTCTGTCCCATCGCCGCAATGTAGCATCCTTGTGCTTGTTTTACAAATACTTCAATGGATTATGCTCCGATGAATTGGCTACTCTGGTGCCCCACGACGTAAATTCACTAGACTAACTCGACAATCAACTAAATCTCATTCATTCACTGTGGAGGTCCCCAGATGTCAGAGAGCCTTCTACTCAAATAGCTTCTTTCCTCGTACTGCTGGCCTCTGGAACTCCCTCCCTGCCCCCTGTTTCCCTAACAGTACAGACATGCAGAAATTTAAAACTAATGTAAACAGACACCTCGCTGCGTTGATCCCAATCTAGGTTGACCGCCCCCTACATTCTTTTTCTCAGTAGCCCCTTACGTCTACAGTGGCGGCCTGCCATGTTTGGGGTGAACTATGTTAAAAAAAAAAAAAAGCATTTATTGAAGGTGAATAACTAGAGAGAGGGAGGTTCATATCCCCCACCCTCACCCACTATGGTATTTGTACATCAGTAAACATAATAGATAGACTGAAAATAATCTACGTCAACTGTGATTTTGAAATAGGCCTCTTATTGTTGCATCCATCATTGTTGCCATCTTTACCTGTCCACCATGATGGCATCTACTTTGACACAATGTGCCTCGTCTGCAAAGATCTAACAAACATGACTAATTTTTTAAATTTTTAATCTTGGCCAATATCTGGAAATCATTCCCTGAATCCTATTCATACCCTATCTCTCCCACAGGCTTTTACATGTCTGTATTATATGCCGTCAGGCTGGAAGATCAGCCGGCTGTTGTCACTTGCCTCATTCTTCTTCCACTGTATAGAGTATGAGGCGTGTGTTCAGTTTGTAAAATTGTGTTAAAATAGAAAGAGGATGTATTGAAAAAACTAAAAAAAAAAAAACAAGAGTTGAGGCATTCAAGATGACGAACAGAGTTTTAGTAGATTTAATAGAATCACAATAAAAATGATCGCATGGTAGATAAGTCCACATTCGAAGAACTTCATCTGATATTAACAAGTAAAATAATACCATAATACATAGGTAAAAGCTCGAAGATTTGAGAATGGGCGGTGAACAGCGAATCAACGCAATTCTACATCATGTATAATAAATAGTGTCTCAGTGTAAACGTGATCCATTTACATGCTCATAACTTGTGAATCAGACAAGAAAGGCAAAAACAATTTGGATTCCCTAAAAGCTGAAATGATCACAATTAAAATGAGTATCTCTTGTTATGAAATTTTAATTTTACACGACAATTTCTAGATGTGTGCCTTGCTGCTGATAGCATAGTTGGTGCTGGTGAGCCAAGTTGTTGATTACACCCAACGCACTCAAATATTACGCCACAGATCTGCCGAGTGATAGCTACGGGGTGCACTTCAGAGTGCAGTGGCCTCTGAAGGACTTTATCTGACACTTGAATCCTTCAGAACACAGTTCTGTGGCCCGATAGAGACGTGGGCTTTATCACTGAACAACCTATGTGGAGGTTAATAACTCCGCCAATATAAATGATAACGCCATCTCTTTGGATGATTTGGAAATGTTATTCTACTTTCCATCAACCCTGAAACGGACAGAATAATCTATATAATACACTATGCAAAAAGTTTTTATATTTCATTTGATGTTGCAAAACGTTAAACTAAAATGCATTTTCTTGAACTTCAGACTAGGATCAAAGTGCTTACACAATATTATTGTGGGAGTCCACATTTAAGCATGAATTCAAGTCGTCGGAGATGTGTAAAAAAAAAAACGGAAAAGGGGGGGAGGGCATGAGAGAGAAACTTAAAATAAAAATGTTATTTTTTTTAACTATTATATTTATGAAGAAAGCAAGCGTGGAATTTCCATGGGTTCCCGCTAGCATCATTAATATTGGTGTGGTTTATTAAATTGGTCGCATTTACACTGTTACAGACTGAATTATTAAAAGAACAGCAAAAAAAAACAAAAAACTTACATCAATTAAATGCTGGGGAAATTGTAAGAAATGCTGAATTGCAGCAACATGTTGACAGTACTGAGGATAATCCTTTAATCTGAAGATTAAATAGAAACAAAATTAAAATAGATAATCTTAATCAAGATTAAATGTGTGATAACATTTTTTTGACAAACCTGTTGTTGGTAATCACGTTATACAGATGATTTCATAAAAAAATATCAAACTATAATCATTTTCTTTGGTTCAGAACAAATTAATCATAGTACATGACTTATACATTAACATTTTAATTTAAGATAAAAATTAACTTTCTAGCCATCAGTTTAAAGGCTTCAGAATCACTTTCAAAACTGTTACAACAATACATACACAAACTGTACATATTTCGTTATTATTTGTTTACTTAATTATTAATTTAACAAAATGGTTATAAAACATTAACATTATTGGATATAAAAAGCTTCCAATCTTAATTAAATTCAGTTTTGCTAAGAATTTGAAAGCCAGTTTAAATAACTTTTTATTCACCAGTTTAAATGCTTCCAAATTCCTTTCAAGTTTCAAAGGGTCACAATTTTTTTCTCCAAAGATTAAAATGGTCGACTTGTTTTAAAAGAAAGTGTAATGTATTTTGGTGGACTTAATTGTGTAATTCAATTCAATTTTTTTAATAGAATTTCTAAATTTTCATTGTATTTTACACTATTCCAATTTTGATAAAAAATAATATCTAATAATTGTAACCATAATAATAAAATTAAAGTTTTAAAATCTATAAAAAATTAAAAAATTTAAATGGTAAAAAAGACAAAAATAAAAACAGCATAGTTAATTAAAACAAAAAAAACGAAAGTGAAAAGACTCCCGGGCAAAACTGGATAGATGCAGCTGAGCTATAATATAAATGTTGTCTTTCTTTCAATCTACGTCTGGGGATACAATTGCATTACTGTAATAAAACAACTTTCTAAGTAAAATTACACAAGAAATCAAATGATGCTATTCATTTTGTATTAAGGTTTTTGTATTACGGTTTGTCTTTGTTGTTTTTGTTTTTTATATTGTGAGAATAAGCTTCCATGGCAGACAACCATGAACAACATTTTTTTTTTTACAACTTAATTATAGAAATTTTAAAATAAAAATTATATGAACTTCAGGGCTGGGAGCAGATAAACAGGGGCCCTAATTCATTCCTGGGTAACCCTGGTTGTGCCTACGAATAAAATATCACTAATGAAAATCACAAACCAGCTAAATTAATTTTACCAACAAAATTATAAGTTTATTCTTATTGGAAACCTCACCTCGTTTTGAATTTGTCCAAAGCAGCAATTCCAAAATAGTACATCTTGCTACCATGTGGTTTACGAAGAGCTTCCAAAACATATCGAAGAGCAATTCCGAGCGACATGTAACTAGAGAGAAAAAATAAAAATTTTAAGTAACAGTCATTAGACAAATTTAAAGATGCAAAAGCAGTAAAAAATAAAATTGGTTTCGCTCATAAGCTGCCGAAACTACAAATTTTAGCTGCCGACAATTTTTATACTCTTAAATGTAGGGGGTGGGATCATAATTTGAAATTTTCAAAGGAACAAAAAAATTATAAAATAATTTTTAATTCATCCATTATTAAAAGAAAAAAAGTCACAGGGTTTTTTTTATATATATATATATATACACACATCCTTTATAATTTAATTTATCTTTTAAACAATATACAACCAAAGGAACGTATCAGTACACCCGATTCATGTAACATGTTTCCTATTGAATTATGTGGGCTACGTCCAGACATTTTCACCACCATGTACGTGCATTATAGACATATATAAACACACACACACACATATATATATATATATATATATAAAAGAAAAAAAAGAAAAAGGTTTTTCCTACAATAAAAGTGTGGAAAACATGTTTTAGGATACATTTTTTTCTGGCCACCCTGCAAACTTAAAATAAAAGTTTAGAGTTAGGTTAAGGTGAAAAAAGGTTTGGTTCGCATTGTGTAGATTGTTCGGTGAAGTTGCTTATCACTTTTACTTAGCCTAACGAGTATTTTCCATGATGGTCGATATTTTTTTTTGTCTGAAGTAGTCGCTGATTTCCTAATTCCCCCCCGTTTAAAAACAAAATGCCCCACCCCAATTTTCCTGTCCCAAAATTGAGAAACCATTCGGTTATACATATTGATTTACCGCTAACTGGGCAGAAAGTGTGTGCTCATTACTCCTTAAATTTATATAAGTGATCCCCCACCTTAAAATATAAATATTTTTTTTTAATTTCCTTTTTTGCTGATATTTTTTCAGGCTATTTATATACAATCTCAAAAAATAGAGTTTTTGAGGGGTTAAACTACGTCGGGTGCGATAGTAAAGAATTACCGTGAATTTCTTTCAAGCATTGTAATAACTATTTGAGTCACATCATTTTTTTAACGAAAAATGAGTATGCACTTTTGTGAACCAATAAGGATCCATAAATAATGGCTTTAAAAATGGGGTAACGCAAATCGGTCACTAATCGTTATCGGTGAATCGTAGAAACCATGAAATAGTCACGAAATGTTTATAAAAAAGTAAATATTAGATTTTCAATTAAGAGAAAAGAAGAATTAGTAAGTTTAATGAAAATAAGCGTCAAAATTTAACCACGCTGAGTGAAAGAAAATATCACGTAGTTAAAAAATGAAACAATGAGACTGAGCTATGAAGTAGATGTCCCGGTGTTAGATGGTAGTAGTGTTAGTAGTTTTTTTGTGTTAGAATAAAATTTATTCCTACTTCCTGTACATATGACTTGTTTGAGAAAAATCACGTAGGCCAGAATTAATGTAATCGAATGACACTGACTGATAATTTCCGGGAACATGCGTCAGTAATTGACAGAAAGTGTGACCATATTGGAATTCTATATAGCGCCCGTGTCTTCAGAGGCATAAAAAAAAAACTTTAAAAAAAACTCAGGATTGCACATGCACAAGATTTTTAGAATATTTAAGAATATTACTTTCATATTGTGAGCAGCATTATTTGCTGTCAATTTAAATCTCAAAAAATAAAATAAAAAATAAATTTTTAAAAATACATACGTCACTAAACCTTGCTCAATGATACCACCAAAAAGAACTGCAGTAATGTGAAGTTCTCGATCAGGATATTGTGGGAAAAAACAATATTCTTCAAAAAGGTTCCTAAGCATACATGTACACACATCCTAGAAGGGAATAGAGAAGAAAAAACAAATGATATCTTGTTGTTAAACTTATTGTAGAAGTCTTATTTACAAAGTATTTTAGTGTGAAAGATTTTACCCCTTCATCTGCATTATTTAAGTACTCTCTTGATGTTTAGAAATAAAACTAATGTCCAAATAAAAAGCGTGTGTGTGCGTGTATAATATATATATATATATATATATATATATATATAAAAAGTTAGGTATATATATATTTGTATGTACAGGATTGACTCCTAAACTAAGTGACCGATCATTATGAATTTTGGAACAGAGTTGCAGAAGCTGTTCATCAAGACAGATACATCCGATTTTTATTCAATTTTAATAGGTATTATACATATATATATATATATAAAACATATACTATATATAAAACATATACTATATATGTGTCGTAATGGTCTATTGATGCATTAAGTGTGGTGCGCTGTGTGTTGTGTGCTCGTCACCTATTACAGTCTCCACCGCTGGCTACTCAAGTCAAAAAGGGAGCAGAGTGCGTAAGTCTTCTCTGCCAGTACATAGCCTTTCTATAGGAAAGTTCCTTACAGTGCCTCCCCGTAGCGACACACGTCAATTGAGTACATTGCGAACTCAAGCAGAACTACAAAAGACTCGGGGGTGGTCTGCCCTCAGACATGTGGCATGCCAGGCCTATCGCTGTATGGACAGGCCCCCAGATATGAGTAAATAGTACACCTGGCTTTGTGGTTATTCGTTGGTTCGATAAAGGCTAAGGGAATAAACCCCAACAGAAAATCTGGAGTGGAGCCCCACAGGTAGATAATCCCTGTACTTAGCTATTCTCTGGCAGCTACTGCAGTCAACCTGGTGGCGGACGTACTGGTACTTCCATTCCTCTGGGCAACATCAGCAAGACCGAGGGGGAGATTCTGACGATTGGGCAACTCAGTCTCTCCATAGATGTGTCCTGGCCAGCGCCCTGGAGAGAAAACTTCACCTATGCATCTGTATAGGACTAAACAGGGGAGTTACTGCTTATAAGCCTACAGCTCAATTGGCATAGAGCTGGGCGCCAGAGGTCGATCCCGACGGTGGGAGAGGTTATTTAACCTCATTGGACAGCTACCGGCCACCATGAAGCTGAGCAGCTCTCAGCCAGTAAGGTACTATCCTGCTACTGGCCACCTGCTTTACTGGGTGTGTAAGGCATAGGATCATTCCAACAAGTGGTCAGCAACCATTGCACCAAACAAAAACAAAATAAATACAAAAAAAACAGCACTTAGGCTAGGGTGCTAGAATGGCCGTACTATGATGACTGGCCTATCTACTGACATACTCAACATCTCCGATGTCCGAAAAACTGCCATCATCAACAACGAGCTACTGAGATTAAGGGTAGACATTGCTGCACTACAAGAAACTCGCTTAGCAGACTCTGGATGCCTAAAGGAATCAAAAAATACCTTCTTCTGGCAAGGGAAGAAGAGGAAGTTCGCGAACATGGTGTTGGTTTTGGAGTCAGAAACTCACTGCTTCAAAATGTACAACTCTGTGATTCAGCCACTGAACACTTAATTTCACTGCGTCTGGACACTACAGATGGATCAATTTATCTATTGTGTGTGTACGCCCCAACACTTGCGGCACCTAACGACACAAAGGGGCACTTCTACACTTAGCTAGATGACACCATCAAGGCATTTTCACAGAATGAGGACCTGATCATACTTGGGGACTTAAAACGTGCATGTAGGTGGTGACAACGATGCATGGCCAAGCTGCCTCAGTAACTTTGGAGTGGGTAAATGTAATGATAATGGTCAGCGATTACTAGAACTCTGTGCCTACCATGACCTCTGCATTACCAACACATTCTTTGGTGCTAGGCCGCATCACAGAGTGTCTTGGAGACATCCCAGGTCAGGGCGCTGGCACCAGCTTGACCTCATCATTACTAGACGAAAGTACCTAAAACATTTCCTGATGTCTAGAGCCTACCACAGTGCCAATTGTGATACAGATCATTCCTTAGTATGCAGCCAGGTTAAACTTAAACTCAAAGATTTCTACCGCACTAAACATGAGGGTATTGCGCGTATAGACATTAGCAAGACTCAACACCCAGACTGCATGGCAGAATTCAACGTGATGTTTTCCTCCACCTTCAAAGGAGATAACAGTCGACCTGCATCTGAACAGTGGGAAACACTCAAGAACGACTCTACAGCTCCCAAAACCTTTGGGAGAAGGACAGGTTGTAAACGCAATGACTGGTATGATGCAAATTCTGCTATCCTCGATCCTCTGATTGAGGCAAAACGTTCATCCTTGCTTTCATACAAGGCCAACCCATCTACATACCTGGCTACACTGAGGTCTCTGAGAGGTGCAGTCCAAAAGGCTGTCAGAGAAGCTGCAAACAAGTATTGGACGGACCTCTCCAAGACTATTCAGCGGGCAGCTGATACAGGCAACATGAAAAACATGTATGATGGGATCAGGAAAGCTACTGGACCCATAATCAACCAAAACTGCACCACTGAACTCCAAGTCAGGTGAACCCATACTAAACAAAGTCAAACAGCTGGACAGATGGGTAGAACACTACTCCGAGCTTTACTCCAGGGACAACGTGGTACATCAGTCTGCCCTGGATGCCATTAATCGTCTCCCCCTGATGCATGAGCTCGACGAGCAGCCTTCCATAGAAGAACTATCCAGAGAAATAGACAGACTGCCATCTGGAAAAGCCCTAAAAAAGGACTATATTCCAGCATAGGTTTTAAAATGTAGAAAAATTAGCCTGCTTCAGCCCCTTAATAACCTTTTGATACAGTGCTGGAGAGACGGTTCAGTGCCTTACGACATGAGACGCAAACATCATCACACTCTACAAACACAAAGGGGACCGCAGTGACTGCAACAACTACCGCGGTATCCTACTGTTGAGCTTCGTTGGTAAGCTATTTGCACGCATAGTACTACTGCGACTGCAAGTTCTTGCCGATCGAATTTACCTGGAATCTCAATGCGACTTTCGTTCAGAGAGATCAACCATCGATATGATTTTTTCCCTACGCTAGCTGCAAGAGAAGTGCAGAGAGAAAAACCAGCCTCTGTATCTCGCCTTTATAGATCGGACCAAGGCGTTCGATCTTGTGAGCAGAGACGGTCTATTCAAGATCCTCAGCATCATAAGATCCTTTCACGATGGCATGATGAGCACTGTACAGTTTAACGGCGACATGTCTGCTGGGTTCGGGGTGAAGAGCGGTGTCAAACAAGGCTGTGTGTTGGCCCAGACACTCTTCGGAATCTTCTTCGCCATACTCCTGAAGCATGTTTTCAAGAACACAGTGGATGGTACCTACCTTCACTCCAGATCTGATGGTAGTCTCTTCAACATCGCCAGGTTCTGCTCCAAGACTAAGATCAGAGACATGCTGTTTGCCGATGATGCAGCCATAGCATCGCATCAGGAAAATGGTCTCCAAAGACTGATGGACAGGTTTGCTGATGCTTGCAGCCACCATCAGCCAGAACAAAACCCAAGTTATAGGACAAGCAACTGCCTACCCACCCAGCATTTCAATCCAAGGTACACCACTGGAGGTTGTTCACCAGTTCCAGTACCTAGGCTCCACTGCTTCAGACATCCTCTCATTGGATGTAGAGCTCAACAAAAGGATTGCTAAGGCATCCACAACCCTCTCTAAACTAACGAAAAGAGTCTGGGAAAACATCTACAGAGCATGCATTCTCAGTGTCCTACTGTATGGAAGTGAGTCCTGGACCACATACTGAACACAGGATAGGAAACTCCAGGTCTTCCATATAAGGTGCCTATGTAGGATACTTGGTATCACATGGCAGGACAGAGTGAGCAACAATGATGTTCTGCAAAGGGCAGGCATTTCATCCATCTATTCCCTACTGCGTGAGCGACGGCTTCGCTGGCTGGGCCATGTGTGTAGGATGTATGATGGGCGCATCCCTAAAGACCTTCTCTACAGCGAGCTTGCCTCAGACTCAAGAAAGAGGGGTCGTCCCCATCTCCGCTTCAAGGATGTCTGCAAGCAAGATATGAGGCTTGCTCAATTGACATTAATACATGGGAAGCCTCTGCAGCTAGCAGACCTGCCTGGAGGAAACAGATACGCCAGGGAATGATCATCCACGATCAAAAAACTGCAAAGAGAGCTAGGAGAAGAGCGAGCCTACAGGTAGACCAACAAGCCGAGGTGACACATTACACAACAGCTTTTGTATGTCACGGCTGTAGTAGACCATGCAAATCAATAAATTGGTCTCTACAGTCACACAAAAAGATGCACACAAACAACATCCCAATACGGCGCTAATTCATAGTCGTTGCGACTGACGGATGCCAATACAAATATATATATATATATATATATATACACACACATATAAGGGGCTACTGAGAATTGGGATTAAACTTGGGGATGGGGGGGGGGGTCCTAAATTGGGAGCTGTGCAGCTAGATGCTTGTTTAGATTAGTTTTAAATTTCTGCATGCTGATACAGTCAGGGAAACAGGGAGCGAATTCCAAAGGCCGGCAGCACAAGGAAAGAAGCTATTGGAGTAGAAGGCTCTTCGGCATCTGGGGACCTCCACAGCGAATGGATAGGATTTAGCTGATTGTTAGGTTGGTCTAGTGTATTTACATCAAAGTGGCACCAGAGCACAATCCATTGAAGTACTTTTAGAACGGGCACAAGGATGCAACATTGCTGTGATGGGACAGGGGCTGGAGCTTGGTGGATAGTGAGGGACCTATTAAATTAGCGACTGCTTTTTAACATTGTCTAAGAGGAAGATGGTGCATCAGCCCAGATGTGGCAACAATACTCCATGCATGGGCAGATTGTAGCTTTGTAGAGATATATGATAATGTCAGGTGTGAGAAGTTTACTAGCACGGTAGAGGAAGCCCACTTTTTTTGCAGCAGCCTTGGTTGTTTAGAGGGTTTTTTTGTTTTTTTTAAGGCATATCAACTTTTTGGAGGAGCATATGATGCCGAATTAAGATATTTATAGATTAATTTGTTTAGTAGACATATAATTTGTGAATTAAATAGTCTGAAAATGATAAAATTCTATTTTACCAATGGGATACTGACTGATACTGAGTGGACATAGAAGTAGTGACAACTGAAGCTCCTAAATTGGGGTCTCACCATGGGGTGTTCTTTAAGATCATAATCAGGAAGTAAGGTAAACAAGAAATGAATATTTTTTTTAATTAAGAAAAGATGAATTTCAGGATGGAGGAGTTGATAGTTTATTTATTATTTATTAACAGTTAATAACTTGTAAACAAAAAATAAAAACAACAAATAATTCATAGCAAATTCAGTAGAATTAAATTCTCTACAAAATGTATATTTTCAATGTGTGGAAACTAATTTTTTTTTTTTCTTTCAGAATTTTATTTCGATTAAAGTTGCCTTACCGACACACAAAAAAAAAACAATAATAAACATCAAAATCTTCACTGAAATTAGGCGATAACGTGTGATTTTAAGAGATTTTTTTTTAAGGGTTGCTACTTTGGGTTAGTGGTATGATAATTTTTTTTTTTTTTAACTATGTTTTCAGCATGACCACTATTTTAGTTTCTGCATGTTGGTAAGACAGCTTTCATTGAAATAAAATTGTGAAATAAAAAAAATTTTTTTTAGTTTCCATACAAGTCAGTAGATAATTTAATTCTACTACAATTGCTATAAATTATTTGTTTTCGAGTTCTCAACTGTTAACTATTCTGAACTTTTACCATATCCTAATCTCGGAAACAACAATAAAGTGAAAGCATTGAAATCACATTCCTATTTTTAAACCACTTCTCCCCCTCATCTATTACAGAAAAAAAAATTCTTTACCCTTTCTCTTTTATTCTGGGAGTCTCTGAACCTTTTTAACATTTCCAAGACTTCATCAATCGATAAAACCTGGTGGGGGGCCTGATTGTAAATCTTTTGGAAATAAGAATTTGCTTCATCTTCTACACTTTTACTAAAGTGTTGACTGCTTTCAGGAAATATATTCAAATCTCCTGGAAAAAAAAAAAAAAATTGAAAGAAAAAGTTTACTCCGAAATAAAATATTTTTTTATAAAAAGCACATTATACAGGGATTTTTTTATAAAAAAGCACATTATACAGGGATGAGTCAGCAGTAACCGGGTAGTAAATGTCTTATGTATTTTATTATTTGAACAAAAAATGTTATCATTCTTTATAACAAAAATTAGTATTCATAAATTCTACATTTGATCATAAAACAGTGTAAAATCAGGATTTTTACATAAATATATATATATATATAGATCAAATTGTCAAAAGCTTCAAGCTAAAGTATTCATATATGCTATACTAGCAAAAACTACCCGCCCTCCAGGCGGCAATTACTGACGCTGTAGTCTTCTTTACAGAAACCAAAGTAATTTTCATTTGACATTTTGATAATTTAAAGGAAATTTTTTTAAAATGATCATTATCATAGTGGTATTTGATATATTCCAATGTGGGAGAAATATACTGTGCATGAACATCGTCAAATTTTGTTTTTTAGAAAAAACCCCAAAAAGGTTTAAGATATTCAACGTCGATAAATTTTATTTTGTTTCAGCATAAAAATGAAAATGAATTCCCCATAAAAACTGGTTATATGATGAAATGAATAAACATAAGGGTGGAACGTCGATTGATCAAATACTCCAATTTTATATTACTGAGTAATTCGAAATGAGTACTTTGTACTTTTCACCTTTAGAAAGAAAAAATATGTAAAGAATATTGAAGAAAAATACTTTTTTTTTTTGTAATTTAGAAAAATTAGGTTTATTTCTTTTCTATGACAAATTTTTAATTTATCATCATCATCATCACTACCAACATGTTAACTCCTTGGCCTTTTGGCTAAGACCAAAATGTAGTATCTGTACTGAATCTGCACTTAGTTTTTATGTTCTGTCAGTGAAGGAAAACTCCTTCTAGACCGAGGGAATTGAAATTTTTGTTCCAATTCAGAGTGCCCATTTTGGAGGACTGGATTCTCCCCACGTTAAATATTGACATTGTGCCTAACTCTGCTCTCGTGGGAGGAAGTAAATAGGAACAGCAACAAATTTATGAAAAAAATAATAAACGCATGTATTTACTTATTAACAGATTCGAAAATATTAATTCATTAGAAATTTTAAAATAAATAAATATGCAAATGAAAGGCTGGGAGGATGATATCATGATGAACGAACTACATACATTGACCCACCCCCAAAGGAGGGGTTAATGCCTGGGAGGATGATATCATGACAACAGAATAGACAGTACACTAACTCTCCCCACACACAAAACTGGTAATCTTGAGGAAATGGTATTGTGAGGAACGAATGTATACTGTACCCCCCCCCCCCCCGAAGAGGAGGTAATGCCTGGGAGGAATGTATCATGACGAATGAAAATATACTACAGAGAATTAAATAAGCATAAACCGTTTTAATGTCAATATAGGTGGAAAAAACTTGCCATTGTTTTTTAATGTTATCTAAATAAATAAATGCAAGTTTTATTGTCCACGTGATACGCCTAAATGAAAATTGGCTGGAAAAATAGTTGCTATCTTTATAAACAAAGATGAATATGCTGGCTAAAGAAAAACGATAACTTTCATAATTTTCTAGTTAAAAAAAGACATGTTTATAATAAACATGAGTTATCGTTCTTCCTTAGCTAGTATTACGGTGGACGAACACATACTAGACTGCCCCCGCCCCCGACAGAGGATAATATCATGAACAAACACTACTTCCCTCCACCTAAAAAAGAGTAAGTCATTCTTGTGTGGACAGTCCTATGAGAACAGAACCGATACTATCCCCCCAAAAAAGATATTCTGACTAAATCGAGTCTTGGTTTGTTTTTTTTTCATTCTGGAAGAATTCTCCTCTACATACCCTTAAAAACGGAGAAGGTAATTCCTGGGAGGACAGTCTTATGACAACAGAACCGATACAATACTACATCGCCCATTAAAAAATATTCCAATTAAATCAATTTTTTTTTTTTTTTTTTGAATTTAAAAATGCCTCGTCACAAAAAAATATTTTTATGGTTCCGTGGCCTTTTGGCTAAGATTAAAGTGTAGTATCTGTTTGACATCTCAGCGATATTTGACACTTTACTAAAGCCGGAAATAAATGATCTCCCTTGAAAATGAAATTCTAAATAAGTTTTTAAAAACTATCATTTTTTTTTTAAAATAAAATCTCTATCTTATTTTATTTATAATTATAATAATAGTACTATCGATAAAACGATTGTGTATGTAGAAGAAAATTTGACAATACAAAGTAAAAAGGTATATTACAGAATATTAATTTATTAAAAACTTAAAAATAAATATGCAAATGAACAAAATTGAAATTTGTTTGAGTGAGTTGGAGATGCCTATATATACAGTATTTAAATGCATTCTTATTAGAATTAAATAATCCTAACGTGTTTTGATGTTAATATAGTTAGGATAGATGGAATAAACTTTCGCATTTATTCATTTAGATGAGGTTATAGCAATAATCTTAAAAATCACATTAAGTTTGATATTAAGAATAAAGTCGTTTTTAGCTCAAACAAAAATTATTTGCCACTTTGTAATATTTTTTTTTTTTTTAAATCTTATTGCTTAAAACCATTACCTGTTATAATACTAAAGCTGAATTAACGTTTGCTTCCCTAAGGCTTTTTTTCTATATATTTTTAATCACACAAAATACAGTCTAAAAATTATAATTTACTTCAAAGTCCAGTTTACTTGCCTCACCAAGAAAATAAGTCATTCAAACAATAGCAATATTATTTTTCATTAAATTATTTTCTCAAAAAATCATTAAATATAATGGTTTAATACAATAAGGGGTTTTGAAATAGTGCTGAGCAAGATTTCTTTGGGTTCTCCCTGAAGTTAATATTAACCAATTACCTTGAATTCTAAGAATCATCATCAGCATATGGAATGAATTATTTTTATTTATTTTTATTTTTTTACATTAACAATTTTAACCGATATTAAAATTAAATAAAAACGATCAACAGACAAAAGTTGTCACCTTTGTTCAATCAGGATTCTTGGAATTAAATATAAAATATATTTTAGGTGGTTTAGTGGTTTTTGATGGCATATCAACTCTTATTCATTTAATGCTGCAAAGGTTATTTGTAAGTAGGTTAGTGCAGTTAGATTATTTGTAGGATTATTTTTATCGTATTTTTAACGTATATATGTGTGATAATTGGTGAAAGGTTTTTACTTTTTCATTCCAATTGGAATGTTTATAGCAGCATGGGTAGGTTGGGTTATTAGGTCGGGTAGTATTCCATTTTTTTTTTTAATTTTCCAGTATAGTTCAATCTCTTTCAAGAAATTCAGTATGTTATCTGTCTGAAGATAATTGAAGAGCTTTTCCATATTGTTTTGTCTTGTAATATTCTGATTTGATCGTTTTAAACTTCTTGCAGTCAATGTTTCAGGGGGAGTGGTTTTTGGCATGGTAAACATGACATTTTAGGTATGAGTGTATTAAGTAAGAATGACCTTGGCGCATTCTGGCTAGGATTACTTCTTACTTCCTCAGTTTCTTAATCTCGATTTTAATTAAAAAAGCCTGTTAATCACTTACGTGAATCAGTATATGTTAAAAAGAAATATTTTTAAAAATTATAGTTTTAACAAGTTCAACTTAATTATAGCTAAATGAACAACATTTTGATAGTTAAAAATAGAACACACTTTTGCATAAAAAATCTTACCCATAAACATTTTGTTATCCAAATTCTGTTGCTGTTGCTTGAGTGGTGCCTGTGAACTCAATGATCCTAATGTGTTTATTGGATTCCGACTTGGTACCATCGGTGCTTGCAAGTTAAAGTCTGCAATTAAATTTGCATATATATATATTAAAAAATAAAAATAAAAAATTTTTTTTTTAAATAAGGTAAATTGGCATCCAGAAGATTTCAGTACTTTGATAGAGAATCCAGAGTCGGTTCTGGAAATGGCCAAAGAAGTTTACAATTTGAACACCACTTTTTTTTTTTGAATTTTTATTTTTATTTAAAAAGTTTAAACTTTTATTTTGAAAGAGGCTCACATTTCTCATAACCCTTTGCATGTTTAGTGTTGTCTGCCTTTTTACATTTATTTTTCAGCTTTCAAATCATAAACTAGAGTGACTCGTGATTCTCCATTAAAGTACTAAAAATCCTTTGGGTGCCCATTCCTTACACGTATCAAATTTAAGTTATTTTTAGCCGTGTCCTTTGGTGAAAAATGAAATTATTTAAGATATTGCAAAACTAGATTAAATTCGGAGTCTTTTCTAAAAAAGGTCAGGTCAATATCTATGCATTAAAAACATTCCAATTTGAAGTTACGGAAATTTACCAAAAGTTTCTACAATCTTCTATATTTACCTGGAAATCTTATAAATTCATTTTTTCAAAAACACCTTAAAATAACTTTTACGTCTGTTGAATTTGTTTGCATGTTTTCTTGTGAGTCATTATCATTTTATCAAATTCAAATACATTGGCCAACAGTATTTTCTGTTTTCATACTTTTTTTAAGGGTTTTGAAGACAAAGTTTTGTTACAATTTGACAAAAAAAAGTCTAGTTTTGCATAAATTTTGACTAGAAAAATCATATTTAATGCTAAATATCTCCCAAACCGCTGTAGTCCAAATAGTATTTTCTAAAAAAAATATTTTATATGCTTTTTAAAGCCACTTGACATCCATATAAAAGGAAATGTGTATTACTTTATTTTATTTATAACCTGAAAATCATAGATATTAAAATAGAAGTGTTAATAAGGGGTTGAGAGTTTGAAGCAGGAGTGTACAGCAGGGGTCCTCATTGATTCTCAGCAAAATCTGGATATATCTCAAGGTTAGGGTTAAAGACTATAAATTTACCAAAATTTCACTTACAGTTGCTTCACTTATATGCTCTCCCACACAATAAGTATATTTTTGTGGCCACATCCAAAAATAGGAATATTATGAAATGTAAAAGAATAAAAAAAAAGGTGCTGGTTGCAAAAGAATAAGAGTTTCTCATTCAACCACGGCCAATGTTGGGTGGCTCTAGAAGAAATTCTTATTTTTTTGCAGCCAGCACATAGAATCATATTACCATTTTATTATTCCTAATAAATAAGTGCTAATTAATCTTTAGACTGGCAGAAAAACAACAAAAAACTTACTTTGTAATTGACTTGTGAGAGCTTGAATAGAGCTGTAGCCGGGTTGAGCTTGATTTATTTCTGGGAATCCCTTGGGCGGTGACCCAGGGGATGCAGCGGCAACAGCTGCAGCAGTGCTGAGGGTGGCCAGACTCTGAGGAAAGGCTGCACTGACTGCGGCAGGAGTGCCCATAGCTAATGCACTCATATTATTCATAGAATCCATCTGAAAATAAATAAAAGTAATTTGAGTTTTAAGAATAAGTGAATAATGTTTAAACAAATAAAATATACCTATTTTAAATTCATTAATTACTAAGCTGTGGCTTATTTAAATTTCAGTTTCTAAAAATCCATTTTGTTTATTGTTAAGATTCACTAACATTTTAGTAACCGAATTAAGCAATAAAATGTCTGCTGTAATTTGGATGAAAGTCGGTGAGGTTTCTGTAAAAAATAACAGATGTTCATTCCGAATAGACAAGTCATAGTTAATATAAAATCCCGAGGATGCAGTGTGAACTCAGCAAAAAGTAGAACTAGAATTTTTTTTTTAAACCTTACAAAAAGAAGAATTCCATGCTAAGGGGAGGCAAATCTTCAGGTTTAGAAAGCAAAAAAAAAAAAAAAAAATGATAGGCTTCAAATCAAAGAATGAAAAGGTTATTCTTACATTAACAATAACAGGATTCGGTGGGCCAGTTGTAATCCCAGTTTGATTAAGCTTTGCTCCGACGACTCCAGGTGGAATCTGTCTAGCCTTGTTCATCGCCAGATTAGCATTGGCAACCATTGTCAAAATCATTTCAGACAAATCATGATTGGTAATTTGACTGTTTAAAAAGTAAATAAAAAATAAAACTCATAAAAAATAAAACTCATAAAAAATGGTATAATAAAGATCCAATACAACAAAATCATGATTGGTGCATTTTAACTTATCAATATTAAAAGTGGATAAAAAAATATTTCTAATATTTTTCCCCCTCTTCCAATCTGGTCAGATACTTTGGATGTGGATCAATTAAACTACTATTCTCATCTTGGTTGTTATTTTCACAATGTTTCGGCCGATGTAACCTTTGACTTAGTTTAGGTGGATCTTTTCGAATTCTGGAATGTTTTCGTCGATTAAATAAAAGATTCAGTTCAAAAATCTGTAGAGATTTTTGAGTTCGAAAATATGCTCCTGGAGAAGGTCAGAGGTTACATCGGCCAAACGTGAAAACAACAACAAAGGCGAGAATAGTAGTACGAATAATACATATTCTCATTTTGGCTCATTTTATCCACAATGTTTTGAAGGACGTGAGGTAGGGGGGGACGCGAGGTATGCAGGCGAGGTGGGAGGGAGGCTTGGCGAAGGATGCGAGGTATGCTGGGGGGGGGGGGGGTGAGAGATGGACGCGAGGTATGCGGGATGAGAAGGACGCGAGGTATGCGGGATGAGAAGGACGCGAGGTATGCGGGATGAGAAGGACGCGAGGTATGCGGGATGAGAAGGACGCGAGGTATGCGGGATGAGAAGGACGCGAGGTATGCGGGATGAGAAGGACGCGAGGTATGCGGGATGAGAAGGACGCGAGGTATGCGGGATGAGAAGGACGCGAGGTATGCGGGATGAGAAGGACGCGAGGTATGCGGGATGAGAAGGACGCGAGGTATGCGGGATGAGAAGGACGCGAGGTATGCGGGATGAGAAGGACGCGAGGTATGCGGGATGAGAAGGACGCGAGGTATGCGGGATGAGAAGGACGCGAGGTATGCGGGATGAGAAGGACGCGAGGTATGCGGGATGAGAAGGACGCGAGGTATGCGGGATGAGAAGGACGCGAGGTATGCGGGATGAGAAGGACGCGAGGTATGCGGGATGAGAAGGACGCGAGGTATGCGGGATGAGAAGGACGCGAGGTATGCGGGATGAGAAGGACGCGAGGTATGCGGGATGAGAAGGACGCGAGGTATGCGGGATGAGAAGGACGCGAGGTATGCGGGATGAGAAGGACGCGAGGTATGCGGGATGAGAAGGACGCGAGGTATGCGGGATGAGAAGGACGCGAGGTATGCGGGATGAGAAGGACGCGAGGTATGCGGGATGAGAAGGACGCGAGGTATGTAGGGTGGATATGGGTGGCACCGAGATATGGGGGGGGGGATGGGGGATATATGGGGGGGGGTGATATATGGGGGGACGGCGTGAGTAGAACACAGGCCGGGGGGGGGGGGGGGGATTTTAGAAAGAAAGTGAGACAAATAAAATCCAGCTAAATCAGAACGAAAATATTACGAGCTAAATTTTTAGCAATTTGACAGAAATCAGCTTAAAAAAAAAATAATTAAAGTAAAGAGACAGATTGCGACGATATACTGGAAAAATCACATCCAACGATTTTAGCAGAATCTGGATTTTTCAAATTAAAAAAAAGGCTTAATTCTACTAAAAAGCGGAGAACTCATCCCATATTTACCAGTCATGACCAGAGTTTAAGAGAAGAGCATGCAGTGTACTCTGACCAAAGTCACCAGGACTAACTTCAGAGAACTCAAATTTCATACGACAAGCAAGCCATTTAATGCTTGGTGTTTAGAAATAACTTTTTCATATATAACTTATTTCTTTTTTAATTCAAAATTGTGGGTAAATGCACTTTCGAAATGGTAAATACTGAATCAATAAGAGGATTCAAAATCCAAAAATTGGTTGAACGAAAACAATCCGCACACAATCTAATTCAAATGTCACTTACTTGATATAAGCTTGCAAACAGGAAAGCATAGTTGTTACAGTTTCTGCTGGTAACCGGTTCTTAGTTTGTGGTTCTTCTTTTACAGCGCCACCAGTTACCATGGGGAACCGTCGTTTAAGGAAATTAACGCAAGCTTGAACGAAAGGTTCCTGAAAGTACAAAGTTTGTAGGTATAAAAAAAAATTTATATATAAATAAAAAACTAAAAAAACATCTATTTATATAAAGTTAGGTACGTTATATGTTTATATATTTGTATGTACACGATTCATTTCTAAATTAATTAACCGATCATTATGAATTTTGGAACACAGCTGCTGGGCATAAAGGGGTCATAATGTGGGCATGAACGGTGGCGCCGGGAGGGGGGGGGGGTCATTTCTTGCTATTAGATATGTCAAGAAAAGAGTCCTTTAAGACCAATCATGATTGATTGGGTACTACCTATTAATTAATTCAAAAAACGCTGTTACAAAATAATTACATTAATGTAACATTACAATACTCGTTAATGATGCATATCAAATAATTATTGATGACTGTTAAAGTGTGTGTGGGGGGGGGACTAAGCCAAATTAGCATAGCAGGAAATGTTGACCCCCCCCCCCACAACCACACTGCCATAATAGCAAAGAAATTAAATTTCTGAAACTCTCCGAACAAGAAAAAATTTCTCGAGACAAAAAGATTCAATTGGATCAAATTTCAGCAGGAAATGGGGGATATTTAATTTTAAATATACCTATCGTTCTACGACTAGTAACCCCTATCATGAACTTACCTACAGTTTCTAAAATAAGAGACTGAGCTGGAATATCGGAACAATCTCTCGAATCCACAAAAGGCTGGTAAGATTCACACCAGAGAGAGACGAATACAAATATCTCTCAGCCTAGGGAAGCTACCAGAAGCTGAGAATCCAAAGGAAACTGAGAAATATTTCCCCGCACAAAGCGAGCGATGAAATCTCAGTTTTAAAGGCTTGTCTAGCTCCACAAATCAAGCTAGACAAACCAAGCCTGGAAATGGTTACAAGATAACCCAGGCAGCTGATGCTCACCGAACCAGTGAAAATCTCCTAGGAGAGATCCGATCTCCATCAAGGAAAGATCTGAGCCTCTATGCTCCAGCGTCCGGGACCTCATCTGAGTGACAAAATCCATCCTTCAAAAAATTTTGCTCCAAGGGGAAAATCCCAAAGTGAAATAATTTGGGCTACAATAGCTTTTGCAACATACCAGAAATCTTTGTTGAGACATGCTTCTAAAAAATCAAGACACGCCACAGCCCCAATAGTTACAGTAGACCCCCGTGCAGGAAAGTTCCCACAGAAAGAAGCAACTTCATCCTCATACCAGGCCAGTTCTGCAGAAAACTTCTGCAGACCATAATCTGCACTCTCACAGACTTGCTGAGGGGTTGAACTATACATCATGTAGTCAGAAAATACTCCAGACACTAACAACAGGCGATACTCCACTGAGGTCAAGATGACCCAGTAGAGCTTAAGTTCATCAAACTCTCACCGGAATAATCTCTCCTTGACCCCAACAAGACAAGGAGATTTAGGACAAGAAGTCCAAAAATCTTTGGAGGGGCGCTCTCTCTCTCTTAATGTGCTCACTAGCACATAAAGAGTACAAAATATGTACTTCAAAGGTAACAGTGTTATTTAAATTAACCTGTACCTTTTCTTGGAAGGTGTTTCAAAAGACTAAACTGTCCTTTTTCCACTGACCTCTATCAGAGCTCTGTGCAATAGGCTATCTTACCCAAATCCACCAACATCTTGGTAAGGAGATGGTAATAGGCCAGTAGTAATGCCCTAATCCAAACAGTCTCCCTGACTATAAACGAACTGCCCCTGTAACAGAAGTTGCATTTCATTAAAAATAGGCAAAAATGCCCTATACATTTCCAAGCTGAATCCCATGAATTTTCTCAAATTCCAAGAGTCCACGCTGAACAAATTGTGGACAAGACTGGAGTCCTTAACGGCGCCTTGGAAATCATTTCCAAGTCCTAAATTTTTCTTGGAAATATCTACATCAAACTGCCAGTCAGGAAAATTACACTCTATGCTTGCCTATATGGAGTCTTCATACTCCCAGTTACACCACAGTTCTCACACTGCGATATAACTTTCACTAAACCGAACTTGCAAGAACTTAATGAATAGGCATCAGCGACCGAACCTATAAGCTCAGGAGTTGAAACCTTGACTGGCATTATTTTCGGGGTTTCAAAGAACACTGGGATGATAACAGAATTACCCCGCTTACCCCTAGATAAATTGCCAGAGGTTCAATTACCCCTGCTCCAAATATCTACCTTAGAATAATGGTCTACAAATTTCATATTTGCGCTATCAGGTGAGAAGCACGCATACATTTACAACAAATCAAGACTGACTTGCCAGCTGGTCTTGTAAATTTGTTGGCTATAATTAGGTGTAACTTTACTTCAGGGTGTACTACAGCAAGATGCAGGAAACATGGCATTGACTGTTTAAAAATTGGGAATCCACAAGAGATGACCGATGGAATAAATTTTTTTCTCTCTCTGCTGAATGAGTCAAGGTAGCCATTGAAGCATATCTGAATGCAGAAATTCTATAGCAAGCTCCACTCTCTTCAATGGTTCAAGCTGTGCAGCTGCTATTGCACATAGGCAGAAAGCATTCCGCCATTTCAACCGCCATAAGTGATGCAAATAGACAAAAAGGGGGGGAGGGGGGAGGGGGGTCGATCCTTAGACCGTTATTATTCCTGATTTTTACAATCGACCTCTTTGATGCAATTTTGTCAGAGATGAGTATATTTTCTGACAACATCACCCTCTATTTTCGACATGTGGGAAAAACGAACACACATATCCAAGGCAATGACTGAATCCTTAGAATATGACCTCCAGTCTGTAGGGGAATGAGGAAAACTTCTTTCCTTTCAAAATTATAAGAAACCTTTTCAACCACCAATTGCCATGGCTAATAGTACCCTACCTGAGAGTTCATCATTCAAACTACTCGGCTTAACATGCACAGGTAATATGAATTGGAACGAATACAGAGAAAACATTGCCATTGGTTGCAAAGAAGGTGGACTCCTTCTACAGAAAACTTCTCACACCTGACATTATCCTATATCTCTAAGCCACCATTTACCCATGCATGGAGTATTGTTGTCACATCTGTGCTAGTGCACGAATCATTAGTCTATCTTGGACAGGGTGCAAAAAAGAGCCTATAATCTAATAGGTCCCACAATATCTCACAAGCTCCAGCCTCTGTCCCATCACCGCAATGTTACATCCCTGTGCTCGTTTTACAAGTACTTTAATGGGATGTGCTCAGATGAATTTTCTGCTCTGGTGCCCCTTCTATCTAAATAACCCTGATCAACCTTTTAGCCCCTCCATGTATTGGCCCAAAATGGTATAATTCTGCTGAATATCAGTCTGTTTAACATCCTACTATCCTCCCTGATGCCTAACATGATGACCAACAGGTATAACAGCTAAACAGCTAACATAATGGGCACTCATAGGTTAATGTCAGCATGACCCCCCCCCCTATAAGCCCACATTTTAAATTGTAGTTTTAGTTGACGATATGACAATTTTATTTTCAAACAATTCATTTTAAAATGGGTAAAGTTAAAAAAATTTTACCATAGCAAAATGAGATCAATCACCAATCAGCATCTTTGCTGATCAGATGATCTTTTTCTTTTTTTTTTAACGTATGTGAAAAGTGATAACATACTACGAACATGAAATGCCTTAGCGTATTATTTATCTACATTTTGCTGCAGTGAATTCTCTAATTCCAATATTTGATATTCATGTGAATTATTCCACATAACAGTGAAATTAATATGTAATTAATTGGGATAATATATAGTAAGAATCTATTGAACTGCATTGTTGAAAATTTAACAGTCTAATAATTGGTTATTAAATTAATTACCCAAAATTAAAATACATTGTAATATAAATTATTATTACTACAACGCATTCATTCAATATACATCATATTTATTTGTTTATATAATGCTGTTTTTTGGTGGGCACATGTGTTTGCATCAGAAATACCATTATCAAATGAAACTTAATTATCTATGGGTCTGGGAACATAGAAAATCCACAAAGAGAAACATCTGATGTGTAAATCTATTCTACAAATGTCCATCGTGCCTTAATTTAAATTTGGTTTTTTATTAACACTTGCGATACTAGTGAGATGGTTCTTATTAAAATTCAATATATCAACATAGTATAAAAACAATCAGTAATGATCTAATATTGGTAATTTCACCAGAAATAACATTTAAAAGAAAAAGCTTAAAAACTGTGCACTAACCTTATGCTCCCTGATCTTGTCTGTAAGCCATTTATCCAATTTGAGATACTCTCGTCGAGAGGCGAGACATGCCAAGTCAATAACAAAAGGAAATGGCGTAGCATTCAAAAGCATAGACAATGCCTGCAACAAAGATGACAAAGATTTTTTTGAATATGGCAATTAAAAAGTCAAAACATTTGATCAAATTTGGAAAATAGAATTAATTTTTTTTAAATAGATACATTTTTGACTAGCAATTGAGTCATGTCCGCAGTTCAATCGGGAGTCAGTCACTCAAAGCTGAGATTCCTTCCCTGTTCAGTTTCCCCAACCATACCAACACGCAGAAATTTAAATGAAATGTGAACACCACACATCTTGCTGTCCAACTCCCCTCTCCCCTATAACAGTAGCTCCTTACGTTTCAGTGGAAATATGCCTTGTTTGAGACGAATAAAAGTTTTAAAAAAAAAATTTTTTTTTTAAAACCCTAAAAAAATTCAGACATGAAGAAAAAAGACTTTTTCCTTTGTGTACATATTTATTTTTGCTCCAGCAGCAGTGGAAACTTCTGGAATTGTTGGCCCTTATTCAATTGTTTTCCTATGGAAGATTGGCAGTATTGCGTCTTGGTTAAATGATGAGCCTCACCAAATGGAGTGGCTTTTGTAACGTGCCTAACTGGTGATGATGCTGAGTAATACTTTTGCTATCATTGCAGCTGGCAACAAAATGTAGAGATAAATGGAACGAACAGATAGACCAAAAAATCAAAAGACTTCATCAGAACTGAAGAAATGTTATTTTCCATTTAAAAAAAAAATTAAGACATGACTTTTCTTTTTCTAACCTACATACAGTCGTTGTGTATGGCAAACCATCTCGACCTAGTGGACCTTGTTTTTTTTATCTCCATACACACTTAAGGAATCTTCCTAATGTTTATGACATAAGGGGATGATGTCACAAAATGATGTAGTCATCCATCAAACTAAAGAAAAGGGGGCAAAAGATCATTTATGACGCTAAACAATCACAGCATCCATTAAAAAAACTTCATGTAATTCCTGTAAATAACATTTCTGATGAAGTTGTAACAATGTGCTGGAGGATTTAGGGTGTAGTGGACCGAGAAAATCTGAAATTATCAATTCAGACGAGTTGGAAAGAATTTCATATGAAAAGTACTTACTTTATTTTTTAACATTGCTAACCTGATATAATTCATATCAAAACAACAATTACACTACCGTGTCACATTAAATATTTTGGGGGTCAAAATTTTTTTCCCCCATATTTACTTTGTTTTTGCATATTCTAGAATAAAGGAATATCATTTGATCTAAAACACATAACGAAATAAAAATGTTACGATCCAACATGGCCATTTCCTAAATCATTTTTATTTTTATTCGATTTTACTTTACCGGATCTATTTGAAGATATACTTCACCTACACAATATTATAGCTTTTAATGAACAACATTTCGTCGGCAAATACTAAGTACATGTACCCTTATTTACAGCTCACCTTCTCTTGAATTCATTCAAACTTCCAGGTTTCCTTCTTTTCATTTTGCAAAAAATAAATAAAATAAACGTACACTCACGATTCTTCTACAGGCCTATTATTTTTGTGACGATCTTTATAGAATCACTCCTGTCTCTACGTTGCACATCTTACATTTATTTTATTTTTACTTTTGGTGACACTTCAGTCTAACAACCATACTTCTTTTTTTAAGAAAAAAAAGGGGGGGGGGGATTGGCAATTAAACTTTCACCATAACTCCGGGTGATAAGTGCCCCCCCCCCCCAATGTTTTGAGTTAACTTCATGGAGTCTATATAGGCGTCAGACATCCATAAACCAACAATTCACTAGCTCAACGATAGAGCAATATATTTTTCGGCCAATGCCGGGACACACGTTCCACTAGTCTATATATAAAAAAATCTTGCAAATTAAAAAAGAAATCTTCGCTACCTTCAAATCTTGTGCTACATCCAAAATCCTCGCAAGTCTGATTTGATCTTGACAATCACTCCGCATATACCATTCAGCCATGGAATGCATGATTAAAGTGCGTATATTTGTAGAGTGACCCTGAAATCAGCAAAAAAAAGCATTATACACAAGAAAAAAAATTTATAATAAAACTAAAACTAAGAGACTTAAATTTTCAGAACTAAATCTTAATCAAAATATGGGAATACTTTATTCATATTTTATAACTTTAAATTTAGAAATTAACAAACTCTGGCAATAAGTGAATTCTATTTTCTATATTTTTATAGTCAATAGAAATTAACATGTTTTTATTAGTTGTTAGATATACATGAATTAGGACTATGTTAATTTGTGACCTTTGACCCTATGTTTGGTATTGGTCATAGATGTCCTAAAAGTAGGGTGGTCAACCATAGTCGAGGGCGACCTAAAGGCTCCCTTTTCATTTAGCTACTACACAGAAGTGTAGGGAAGTGCACCACACCTTTCCCAGGATTACTCCACTTATCCTTGATTCACACCTTTTAATGATTAGTGTTTAGCAAGGGGGCATCAAGTACAATTTTTAAAGTGTTTGGTATGACCCCACTGAAGATTGAACCCTGGTCTCCTGGCCCATTAGCGAATATTCTTACCATTATGTCCTAATGGGTTAAAATAGAGTAAAATGCAATTTTTATAGAGTAACACTCAACAGCGACGGAACATATGTACCCCATGTATCTTAAAAAAATTTTTTTTTTTTTAAATACAGTGATCAGAGTTCTTCAGTAGTATAACTATGATAACTATCGCTAATATATATATATATATATTTTTTTTAAATAAATAGATAGAATATTTTAGGCCTATTAAGCTGGGGAAATTCAAACAAAGCATGTTTACCTGCTTGAAGAGAGTCATTTTACTAACATTATAATAAGAAAATCGTGGTTGAACTGACTTCTTGTTAACCTCAAATTGTGTCTTATCTGCCCCTATGGGTCTTGCAAAAATTTTGTTGGTGTGTTCAAACAACCTCACGTGTCTTGATGTGTCAAAATTGAACAGCTTGCTTTCGTTGAAATTAATTTTGATACAGAAATAGAAATCAGGCCTAATTAAAAATGTTATTTTAAGATAGCAAAGCAGCTTTTATTTTTTTCCAATTTAAAACAACTTGGTTTGGAAAATTTTGAATTTGTTTCCTTTTAAAATTCCAATGGACTTTTCAAATTAAAAAAATAAAACAAAAACAAAAAAACATTAGTCTCACATAAACAGTAAAAGTGCAGAATAGTTAACACTGGATAAGTCATAACTATCCCTTCATCCCAAACAACGCCCAATTTATATCAAACTCATAATATTTAATATTTATTTCATCTATAAAGTCTGTCTTCGGCAATCAATGTTAGTCACAATTGAAAGTAGATTGTCAAAGACTTTATAGACGAAAAAGAGTGAATGTTACAAACGTTAAAACTTGGTTGGTCAGGAAGAAAATCTCATTCTAATTAGTTTGATATAAATTATGCATTGTTTTTTTGGGGGGGGGAGGGGGGAAGGGGTACTAGTTATCGAGTGTTTACTTTAAACAATTACAATGTTTACATTTTTAAATATTTTAATTACATCAATATGACAAAAGCTTTGACTTATAAAGATATTTGTAAAATGTTAAAAACTGACTGACCTGAAAATGCCAAGCATAGTTTAGCACAATCGCTGAATTTGGATGGTTACTAAGAAAAATAGGAATCAAATTAGACAGTAACTCCTGTTTGAGAATATTCCAAGTCGGCTGAAATCAGAGGGAAAAAAAATTAATTTTAAATATTTTTTTTAAATTGAAAATCGCATTTAATATAAGAAATATTCAGATTTTTATCAAATTAAACATTACAATGTTGTTCCTATTTACTTACCTCCCCACAAGGGCAAAGTTAGACACATGGTCGGTTTTTAATGTGGGGAAATCCGCCCCCCCCCCCCAAAAGGGGCACTCTGGATTGGATCACAAATTAAAATTGCCTCAATCTAGAAAGATTTCTTTCACTGATCAGGATAGAATAGAATAAGTGTAGCATCAGAACAGAAACTACACTTTCGTTTAAGCAATATTTCAATACTTGAAAATATAAAATCTAACAGCATGCATTTCTACAGATTCCGTTTTCTGCCTATTACATTGGAAAATATTCCAATACGACATGAATAGATATCACCAAACAGTTTATTTGTTTTTTTAACGGCATATCAACTCCTTTTGTCATTTAATGCCGAAAACGTTATTTGTGAGTAGATTAGTCTAGTTAAATTATTCTATCATATAGGTGTTTTATAGCAGAAGGTTGTTTTTTTAGTTTTTTGTTCAAGTTGGAATTTAAATCTGCAGTATGGCTAAGTTGGATTTATCAGATGTCTTGTAGTAGTCCATTTTTTCAGATTTTCCAGTATAGGATATTGTTTACAAGAAATTCAGTATGATGTTTGTCTGAACATACTTGAAGAGTTTTTCCATATTTTTGTTGTCTGGTAATATCAAAATCTGGTCGTTTAAAGTCATTGCAATGTTTTATAGTGAATAGTTTTGGCATAGTGTACATATTGGTGCATCTCCACCTTTTAGGAGGAGGTGTGAGTGTGTTGCATATTTTGGCTAGGACTCCCTCCTCAATTTCCTAAATCCCAGCTGCCATTCTTTAATGGTAAGAAATATCAGGTTAAGTTTGTTTTCTGGGCAAAGTTTGCATACATCGACACTTTGTGGCTGGATATTCAGTAGAAGATCGTTTTTGTTTCTTAATATATTTATTTCTGTTTTTTAACCTGATTGGTTATGTTTTTTCTAGTGATGTGAATGCGGACTTGGATTTGCTTTCTATTGATTAAGCTGTAAAATGATGCATTCCATGAGACTAATACAAGAACGGATTGCTCATACGGACTGAGGACCCGAGTGTGCCAGGTTCGAATCCAGTTTGTTCCACAGAAACATTTTCATCAAAACCCAAACTTGACCTTGTGTCTAACCTCCTGGAGATGGAGGGTAAATAAAATACTGGGAAGCGGGTAAAATAGAGGGGGTGGGGACAGCAAATGCGTTAAACGTAACAGACCAACAGATCGAGACACTCAGATACACGTATGCATCTAAAAAGTAATGGAAAAATATGAACAAGTTAAAGAAAAATAACTTACATCAATTTGGAGCAAGGCTAACGTTAACATATCTGGACAATTTTGAACTGGAAATTTGAATAGATCTGTTACGAATTGATAATGACCCAGATCAGAAAGCCGGAGAAGGGCTTGAACGAGATCTCGCGATTTCCTGCAAGAAAGAAAACGAATGGTAACAAAATTGCGGACAGATTTAAAGTGACTTCATGCAAAAATATAAAAAGTGAACAAAAAACAAAAATGATTTACATAACTCTGTATTTCGATGATTCCAACCACTATTTTGATTTGGGATTTTATATTCATAACATCCCAACCAAAGACCTTTTTCTTTTGGTGCATTTTTTTTAAAACCTAGTCGAATTTGGGAATCTGTAGAGTTTTAAAACTGAACACTTCATTTAATCGATGGAAGTAGATTGTTATTCTGTCAGCCATTCTAAGTTATTGACTATAGTAAGGATTGAAGCTCCAATTTTGAGAAGACAATCACTTAGAAGTTTGTTTTACAGCATATCAAGCCTTTCGGCTTATTTAATGAAGCCTCCATTTATTTTGGTAAAAGGATTTTATGCTTGAGGTTCATAATATTTTAAAACATTTAACAGATTCAGTCTTGTATATAAATTATTTGCAGATCAATTTTTTTATGTATAAATATTTTGTGAATAAACAGTCTGCAATTGATTTTTTTTTTTTGTTTATTGGACTTATAGTTATTAGATTTTGGAGTATAAACCTACAATCTTCAAAAAGGACATTATGATTTCCACTCTGATGTCATTACTTCATAGTACAAACATTGTAATATTTTTGTCGTCTGGGAGCAAAATCGACACTTTAACAAGTGTTTCATTATGTATGGGACTTGACAAGTCACATACCATGGTAGCTCCTTCTGCTCAAGCAGGTAAATATGGAGTCGAGAGAGGACAACATCCCTTCGTGACTTCTTACAGCCCTGTCTCTATTCTCCTAGATTAGGTATATATGGTCAACAATTTGTTGGATGTATTACTGCTACATCTAGACTGCCATTGATTGATTCCGTCAAACCTCACTAAAACAAGAATAGAAGGGAAGACTTAGATCGAGACTAGACAATCAGGCCCCACCATCACCAGAGGATAGTGGCCTGATTCAACAAATAAACCGGTTGATGATGATGTAGCAATATTGGACGTGGGGGTGTGTGAAAATAGTGTTAAAAACAGAATTTTCCACATCAGGTTAGATTACGTACTAAAAGCAGAAAATTCCATTAGAATTAGGTGTTCAGGATATTGCATCCACAGGCAAGAAGGTTCCAGTGATACGTAGAAGAAATGCTGATAAAATCTTTCTTGTTTATGAACCATGAACGCAGATGTGTTTGGGACAGCGCTTATGCTACCTAGGGGGGGTGAGGGAACCTACAGATATTAGATTATTAAAAGAAAAGTTCTGTAAGAATTGTTAACCCCCTGCTGTCATTCATAAATTTTACAACCACTACAACAAGAGAAAAAGAAAGAACAACATCACATCAACACCTACTACAACTGCTACATGTCATCAACCCAACAAAACTCCAGCTGTTTATATAATGAATCACTATCTGGATAATCTGCTGAAGTCAAAGAATCTGTCAACCATTTTAACTTTTTACAAAATATTTCAGTGTTGATGAAATTAAAGTTTGCCACATGGTGATTGGTTTTTTTTTGTTTCGTTTTTTATAAGTTGGACAAAAGAAAATTACCAGGTTAAGATTTCTCTGTTATCTTCATCGGGAACTGCCTTTAATACATCTGTTATGACTGGTTCATAAGGGTAGTCAGCAAGGCAAAATACATCTGGGTTCTTTAAGGCATGAGAGATGAAAGACAACTGAAAACAAATAAGAAATCATTTAAAAAACTGACTAAAAGATCTTTTTTCTTTTACTGAATGATTCTAATTTAAAATTTTCAGAATTGTAATTTTGCTAATGAGGATTAAAATTCCATCAAGATGGTGGATTTCCAAATGAGATGAAAATAAAATATCTACAGGGGTGTGGGCAATTTTTTTTGTTTTTTTTTCAAAATAATTGATTATGGACAATTTTGAACATCCACAGAGTCAAAATGCCAGAGTTTGAAGGTGACATCATGTCACACTACTTCTTCCCCGAGGGCATCAGGCTAAACACCAATGGCTACATTCTTGCTCTGAAATTGATCAGATAGCTACAGATAAGCCGTACGTGGGGCAACAAAACTCAACGCCCTAACATACCAATCGGAAAACCCAGGCCTGGCCGTCACAATACTTTGTCGACCACACTTCACCTGACATCTGGCTTCCCAGTTCATATGACAACCAATCTCTTCAACTTTGTTGAGAAATGAGAGATCAACAGATCCATCTGCAACAATAAGGACGAACTAAAGGCCAGGATCATCAGACCTTTCGAGGGCCTAAGTCAATAAACAATGACAAATTCTTGCTAGAATATGCTTGTATTTTTGAGGAATTTTAATTATTAATCATATTTGTCCCAGAGACAAATTGCTGAGTCAACTAGAATGTTGGTTGGAGTGTACAGGTTACCTTAAGGTTTTAAGTTCAATCCTGAGTTAAGGCAGCAAAACGATATAACAAGTTAATAAAAAAAATGTCCCAAAACTTTCAGAATGAAATGCAAACTGTGTACCCTCCTGGGCTTCAATAAAGGGTTGACTTCAAAATTCTACACGTGGTTCTTTAGTTGGACATAAGGCCGGCCTGTAAAATGATCGAAACATGATAACAACCAAGTTGGTTGTTAGGTTTTACAGCACGTTAACTATCGTTGGGTTATTTTACCCTGAAACCGTTTTGCATACGATTGGTTTGTAGATTAATTTGTTTAATCACCAAATATTTTGGAAACAAATAGACTGTAAACAATAGATTCTATTTAATCCACCCTGATTAGCACTCCGGGTCAGAGTGAACCCACACCCCCTAATGTTCTCAAATTGGGGCCTCAACACCGGATACAGTTTTGCATCATACTCAGGAAGCTTGGGGTAGACAGGGAAAACAGGTAGAAAAAGATGTGAAAAAAAAAAAAAAAAACGGATTTCAAGGTGATCACATAGGGTAAAGGAGAACACCTTGGCAAGGATATCCGAAACAATTTAGTATTGTGAGAAAACCAATTAGAAAATTACTATTTATATATGTGTGCAGATGTATTTTTTGTTAGGGTGATCTAACAGCAAAGGTAGATATAGGTAAGAAAGTTTCTGGTGTGATTAGAACTCGAGCCTTGTATTAACGATCCAATGTTGATTTAAACATATTTTCAAGTGATGTGGAGTAAAGGGAAAACAAAACGAAAAATAAAAACACGTTCTCACCTGTCCTTCTGTATTTTTCCATGGCTTATAAATATGCTTCACAGGAAAAGTTTCATTAAGAGCTTTAATAAAGCCTTGTATAAGTAATCTCAAGCCTTTCTTGTTGTTTATCAGAAAACTTTTATGATCAAGTTCTGCAATCACATCATTCCACTGTAAATTGGGAACCTAAGAAAAAACAACAACTTTGTTTTCTAACAACAATAAAAGGTTTACATCATGGATGCAACAAAATGTCCTTTAAGTTTCTAAAATTAGTTATTTGGCATAATATCTGCGGCATAATAATTGCTCTTAACGTTGGAACAGTTAAAAACTATAAATGTTCATGCAAGTTGCCAAACTTATCTAATAAGTTTGGAGATAAACTTCATGTCAGTTTCATGGACTTTAGAATGTCTTTGGAATCTGATGACAATATAGCACAAGTCTTTTTTAATTTGGAAAGTTTTCAAAGATTATTTTAAATAAAAATTATGTAGAATATATAGTGTATTATTCACATCTTGGTTGTTACATTCACATGTCTGCTGATGTAACCTCAGGTGCATCTTTGAAAGCCTAGTCTAAATCAAGAACCTGGACGGAATTTTGAAGTAAACCATTTATTCCGTCCTGGTTGGAGAGTTCAATTAGAAAGTTTGTAAGTTTTAAAAAATGCACGTGAAGGTCAGAGGTTACATTGGCCAAAATGTGAAAATAACAATCAAGGCAAGAATAGTAGCTCGAATTAACCTTCTAAAAAATCATACCAAATTTTATTAAAATATATTCAAAAACAAAAAAACCTAAAAGGGAAAATGGAAGAAGTAGACAATAGAAGCCAAAGCAGAAGTAATAGTAGGAGCAGTTTCAGAAATTTAAAAAAAAAGAAAAAGTACTTTTTTTGAAATTTGTTTAATACTAAAATAATTTGTTTCTTGGGATATTGGGAGAGAAAAAAAAAAAAGACTTAAAATTATACTTCGAAGTTTCAGCCTAAACATCTCCAGCCAAAGAAAAATACTTACCAATTCTTGGACAATTTGAACAAAAATATCCACATTCCATGTCGTCACACCAGGTTTATCTTTTTCTTTATCATTCCAGTTGCAATTCTAGAAAAGGAAATTAAACAAAAAATTATCTGCATGATTTTTGTTCAATTTTTATAAATAAAAACTATTTTTAGGGAGTATTAAACTCCATCCAAATAACAATTGCAATAAAATAAATTTCAAAGAAAAAAATCCTAATATATGGGTGCAAAAAATAGGCTTCATCAAAGGCAAGTTCTTTGTTGACAAAGATGCTTCAGGAAATGCTAGAATTCCCAACGGAAGAAAAACAAGTGTTTCTTTTCAGGCTAATGTAATATAGCATCCTCAATGAAGATATCGGCTCCCTGACACATAAGTATAAGAAGCAATGTCATGCCTAATCATTTGAGAAACTTCACACTTTTGCATTTGGCTCTCTGCAGATAATTGAGGAACCAACATATTTCAACAGTTATAAGGTTGCCAACATTTAAAAAATATTTTTAAAATAGATATATTATCACTTATCTAGGCCTAAAGCCACTTAAGGATAAGGGTTAATGGATGGGATTGGCAGAGTTTGATTACTTAAGGACCGCTCAACAAGTATTTGTTGACATTAGACTTTAAGACAATCATGCTGTAGTCAATAGGGAGGCAGATGGCAAATTCTTGGAAAGAAACTGTCAAATCATCCAGGGCTTGAAACCCATATCCTCAGATTTTATTTTAACTTTCACCACAGAGGGACATCATAAAAACTAGGAAGAGGCTATTTTGCCGGGACTGCCAAAATAACAAGAGGCTATTTTGCCGGTTCTGGCAGAATAACGACGGCTCGTTATTCTGCCGGCTTATGTTTTTTTAACCTGTTATGGCTTTGTGAAAGAATGGGTAATAAAATAAATAAGAACAAATATTTAATAACAATTTATTTTCATCGTCATCATCAGTTGTTATTCTGTCGGTTACTTCAATCTTTTGAATATATCTGCTTTTAATACAAAAAACATTAAAAGTAAAAATTAATTAAATGAACGAAAATATTAGACAATTAGATTCTTTAGTCGGATTTAGAAGTAACTTGCGTCGGATAAAAAATGTTTTAGTTATTCTCATGTTAAGAAATATGATTAAAATAATTAAAGATAAGTCCCTAAAAAAATTAAATCAGATATACTTCTGGTTTTTTTTCAACAGTATGTACGTTTATATAATTTCAGTTTTATAAACAGTCTAAACAGCAATTTTAAAACTGATTTTTCACTATCTTTTAAGATAAATGTTAGGACTATTTCTCATCATTTCACTAAATTAACCATTACATTGAATGTTTTTCTTGCGATAAAATAACAGTAGTAATTGTCAATAATTTCAACTGCTATATGTAACGGCAAATTTTAATGCAAAGTTGAATTGTTTTACAAACATTGTGAGGTAATCCGGTAGAGAGTTACATTAAAAAAAAGTAGACATAAACAGGGTTCAAAGCGAATTACTTGTACTTAAAAACATAATTTGTATTTTTTTTTTACAATAAAAACAATACGTAAATGCATTTAAATGGACATGTTGACTATTCATCTTATAAAATGTTACATTATTAAATAATTATTTATCCAATTTAAAAAAATATTTCTTTTTATTAGAAAAAGGTTGAAATAAAAATCCTTTTTTACATCGAGTAGATAGAAACAAAAACATAAGTATTAAAGATTTGTTTATTTTTTCAGTTTCATTATCTCCGTTTAATTATTTCTTTTTTATTGGAAAAATGGTGAAATAAAAATAAACCGGCAGTTAAGTAACTCTAAGCTGTTTCCAATTTAGAGCATTTTCCGTTGCGCGAGATATCGCCCAGGCGACATTTTAATAATTACATTTTCTTGAATATTTTCAGTTTGGAACATGATGTGATCCTGAAAATTCACACAGGTAAGTTTTTCAACCTGAGGAATCCAAAAATGGCATTAGTTTTGTTCAGAAATTAAGCCTTCTATGAAATTTTATCAAATTTTGGAATTTTTCACATGTGCACCAATATGGCGCCAAAAATGATGTGGCCCATATGGTAACGGGTTTTCTTTTGGACATTCATTTAGACACTATGAAGTACCTCTGGACCAAAAATGGTAAAATGTATTTTTGTTCACCCACAGTGTCTATTCAAAGTTGTGTCTTTTTTTCTGAGGGTTCAGAAATACCCTATTGGGGGAAGCAACTAGTTTGATATGCGAGTTGGGGAGACCATTCATCTAAATTTATATAAATTCACATTGAAATAAGTTTTAGAAAGTAAAAGGTAAAACAAGTCTCAGTGATCAGATATTTACAATAAAAGCGGACTTCACGGAAAATGCTCTAAATTGGAAACTGGTTGGAGTTACATGCTCAAATTTTAAGGATTTCTGAGTTTTTTATGATGTCCATCTGTGGTGCAAGTTACAACAAAATCTGAGGACATGGGTTTCAAAATCATAAACTTCTGGATGATTTGACATGGAATTACCCAACTGTTCATGGAAGTTATTTTGATTTCAGGTACAGAGGAAGAAAAAGGAATAAAGCAATATCTCCAATCCGAATACGGCATGCAGAACCAACAAACTGCACAGATAACCACATTTTAGTAATGTGCATTAGATAAGTTTTTTTTAAAAAACCATTATGTCAAATGAAAACCAATTTTAATTTTTTTCAAATGTTTTCTTACTTGATCAACTTGCCCGCATGGATTTTTGGCCATCATCCCCATTACTCTGGCGACAGCTGACGGTGTTAATTCTTTCACTTTGAACTGTAAAAGTGTGTTGCGACATTCCTCAACACTAGAAAGAGAAAAAATAGAATGCAGCATTTGTTAAATTTTGTTTCATTCAATAGACGCTATCTTTTCCCAAAATATACAATCCTAAAAAGTTGGATCTAAAGGTTAAAAAAAAATTAAAATTATAAATAAGCATTTTTTTTTTTTAAACTTAAAAAAAAATTTTTTTTTTAAAGATTTATGCATGTTTGAAAATGTTCATCATTCTCTCTGAGCACAATTTCAATATTAGCTAAACCTTCTCTATTTTTACAATTTCACATCCCTTCCATCCTACACACTTTTCACTTTCTTTAACCACTATCACCCAGCACAAATATTCCAACTACTTGATCATGAAACTCCTTCCACCACCCCACATTCTACAACTACTCTACTCTCACCCCTACATTCCTTCTTACTAGCAATGCCAAACTGGTCTGTGATTGCTACGAAAATGGGTAAAAACAGACAAATTTTTATAAAATTTAACTTAAAATATCTCACCCATTTTTCAGGTTTATATCTATGAAATTAGTATGTAAATAAAATTTAATCTTTCCTCTTTCTAATGATATTTCCTTTCTCATACGATAATCAGTTTTCTTTTACAGGTTGACTTGAATTATGTAACTATTAATGACAAATGCGTTTAGTTCTGCTTTTTTTCAACAACAAATTTTTAGTCCTGTTTTTTTTTAATGTCTGTAAATAAATCCACTTTGAAAAATCTTTCTATCTCATAAAAAAGATTCTTCAATTGGTAAAATTGGGTTAAGTATCAAATTTTACGTTAATTTTCATAAATTTCCAAGTTGAAAACTTTGGCGAATAAAATTTACAGAAATATGCTTTTTATACCATTGTTTTAGCAGGGTTTTTCCAATAATAATAATAAATAGGATTCATATCGATCTCATGTAACATCACAAACGGCTCAACAATAAAAGACATAGGTTTAAATTTTTTATTTTTTTCGAGTAAGTTTTTTTAACCCGTGTGTAAACATGCCCCCCCCCCAACACGCATGTCAAAATAAACTCTTTACACATTCCGTGACACGCATACAATAGTAGCAAAAGCAGAGCGTTTGCTTTCTTTTATAACTTCCTGCATTCTTTTTATTTTCTCTTGTTTCTCTCTCCCTCTCTCTAATTTAAAGCTTTATAATAAGACTTTGTTTAAAAATTGACGGATGATTAAGCAAATTCCAAGGTTTTGATGTCAATCTCTTTGTTTTTTACATGCCAAAAGTTTGATCACTCCACAAAATCTTCCAATATTAGAAAGAAAGAAATTTTTTTTAATTACTCATCCAAAAATTAGTCAAGTATAAAAGTTTTAGGCTTGTATCTTTAATGGATAACTTTTTACAGAAAATTTGGTAAAGTGTACATTTGACCCATTTTTCTGCATAACTGCCAAATTGGGCTTTGGGGCGTGTTTACATATTAGAAATAAGGTTTTTATGGATGTATTAATGAAAAAAAAAATTTTAGCTGTATCTGTATGATGTTATGAATAATAAGATTTGATGCTAAAATAAAACATGGACAGTCAAAGTTGCTTTTCTGTATGATTTCTACACAATTTTTGTTACGGCATGTGATTTTCACCAATGTTTAAGACTAAGTATATCTAAGAATTATTAATTCTATCTATATCATCTTTTTTTTAATGAACTATGGCTTTATATTTATGAATTTTTTTTACTTATTTGAAGCTTTTATCTTCAGTTATACACTGATTAAGTTGGCCTTGTATTCAGTATCACAGAAAATCCAATGTTCGATTAACTTTGAATGGCCATAACTCAGTTACTAATAGAGATAAATTTGGTATTTTTTTATATCTTGCAACACTATATATGCATACCTACAAAGGTTTTTCATATTTTGAAAAAAAGAATAGTTTGGGATACCTATTTCTACTCGAACTTAAAGAAAGTTTGAGTAGGAATAGGTATCATAAACTATTCTTTCTCCCCACCAAACCCTTTTTTAATATACACCCAGATTCCACATACATGAAATTCACTACTAAAGTATTGCTACCAACCAATCATTTGTAAACACCAGTAGCCTTACTCCCTCCAACCCTAGCACAATTTCCGCTTTTTTGGACTCCATAATCTTACCACAACACTAAGTATATATTGGCTCTGTTAATGCAATATATGTTCTTGACAAAGTACTTTTAATGAGACGAGAATTCAGAATTTGTGATTCTTTGTTCTATATCCTTTTTTATACCTATACATCCTATTAGATATTCATCCTCCAACTATATCTTAAAATATTTTGATTTATACCTATAGATGGTGCTTGATGCCACACACATTAGCAAGGTGTTGCTCAGGGCCATAAAAAACAAAAAGAATAGGTTAAAAAGTGTGTAAAATCTATATATTTTAACTCCTATCTCTACCTCTCAATCCATCTATCTTTATCTCTTTACCCATTCCCTGCTTTTCCAAATCCCTCTCCCCCACCCTTCTCTTTGTTTTAATGTATTGAAAATGATAACATCTATATTTGTTTTTATTTATTCCTGGGCAACGCCAAGTTATTTATCCCCCTTAATAATATAATGTAAAAAGAAGACACGAATAGAAAAACCTTTTCTAAGGCTTTATTCAATTAATTCAAAACTACAATGCCAACAAAGCAAGAGGCCAAGAACGTATATATGGTAAAATAAAGAGAACGCATTTAAATTAAAAAGTCACGTGGACAAGAAAACCCAGTAATTTTACTTTAACGGAAATATATGCAAGTGCACGTAATCCATCTCGTAATCCCAAGGTGCTGAGTTCAATCCTGGGCAAATGCAGCTGAAGAAATATAATATACATAACATTCTCCCCCACTTGTAACAGAGATTGTTATCAGAAAGTTTTATAAATCCAGACGCTGGACTGGTTTGCGAATCCTGCTAGACCGGCGGGGAAGTAGTTCACTATCAGAAGCACCATATCTCTGGGAAGGTTGATTCTCTGAATTCTGATTCACTAATTCATTTTCTGTATAACTTTTCCTAGGTGAAGGAGTATTTGTGGAACTTGTATCAGGCAAAGGGCCCATGTCAGGTAGAACGTTTTCAGCAGAATCTTGAGATCGACCCGAGCGTGGAAAACGTGCTAAATGTCTTAGTGCTACTGAATCTTCCCGGCCATCATGATATCGTATTCTTGCATGTGTAGGGTTAGCCTCGAGGAGTTCCACTACCTCAACGATCGGGTCATATTTACTCCTGTTACCAAATCGCTTTAATAACACCTCCCCAGGCTCACAGAGCCAAACAGGTAATGCAGTGCCAGTGGAAGAGCGCCTTTTAAAATTGAACATGCGTTCGTGAGGCGTAGCATTTGTGGAGGTGCATAGTAGAGAGCGAATAGTTTGTAAAACATCCTGTAGAACATCCTGCCAAGCGCTAATGGGTAACCGTTTTGATCCCAAAGCTAATAAGATGGTGTTCCAAATAATGCCGTTATAGCGCTCACATTGGCTGTTACCTCTTGGGTTATACGCAGTAGTGTTACTGGATCCAATTCCAAGTCGCAGCAAAAATTGTTTGAATTCCTCCGACATAAACGAAGTTCCTCGATCGGAATGGATGAATGAGGGAAGTCCAAAAATAGAAAAAATATTCACCAGGCACTGAATCGCGGTTTGAGAGGAGCAATCACGACAAGGGAAAGCAAACGGAAATCGACTGTATTCATCGACGACTGTAAATATGTAACGGCAACCTGATGAAGATGCCGGGATAGGTCCTTTGTAATCGACAGAAAGACGCTGGAATGGAGCAGTAGAACGGATAAGAATATTATTAGTAGAAGTAAAGAATTGGGGTTTTATTTTGGCGCAAGTAGTACATTGAGATGTCACACGTCGGATTTCATCAAGTGAATATGGCAAATTTTGTGACCTTACAAAATGCCAAAAGCGTTGTACTCCAGGATGTATTAAGGAATCATGAATTGATTTTAGTTCCTCCAAGGAAGAAACAGCAGCACCACATACTCTGGATAATGTGTTAGCGACAATATTTTCATTCCCGGGACGGTGTTTTATATCATATGAAAAGGGAAGAAGTTCCATTTTCCACCGTATAATTTTATCGTTTTTAATTTTTCCACGATTAGCAGGTTTAAACACAAAAGATACGGCTTGTTGATCAGTAATAATAGTAAAATGTTTCCCAACAATGAGATCTCTCCATTTACGAACACATTCGACTATGGCATATGCTTCTTTTTCGACTATATGAAGTCGCATTTCAGAGAGGTTTAACGACCGAGAAAAGAATGCTACAGGTCTCCCAGCTTGTAAAAGAGTGCCTCCGATAGCCTTTTCTGAGGCATCGGTTTCAATAATAAACGGCAATTCATCATCAATAACTTTTACGGATGATTCAGCAATGTCTTTCTTGAGTTTTTCGAAAGAATTTACAACTATAGGAGGCATAGGGAATTGTTTATTTTCGACCAGTGGACGAATTTTGTACGAATACTTAGGTATCCATTTCGCATAGTAAGCAAACATACCAAGACACCTTTTTAACGATTTTGAATCGGAAGGGGGAGGCATTTGCAAAAGAGGTCTCAAACGCTCTGGATCAGGTTGAAGAGTTCCGTTACAAATTTGGTATCCAAGCACGTTAATAGAACGAAGTGAAAACTTTGATTTTTCCCGGTTTATTTCGAGGTTGTATGTCGAGGCAGCTTTTAAGAAATACTCCAAATTGACGTCATGCTCCTCCTGGGTTTTACCGCAAATAGTTATATCATCTATATACGAGAAGGTTCCAGGTAATTTGTTATCAGAAATGAAAGAATTCATAAATCGTTGAAAGGCAGAAACCCCGTTTGTGACCCCCATGGGTATTCGTTTAAATTGGTACAGACGGTTTCCAGCCTGAAAGGCCGTATAGGGGCGATCTTCAGGGCAAATTTCAATCTGATAGTATGCTTTGGACAAGTCAATTATACTAAAGATACGATACTGGGCTATTTGGTCAACGAGATCCCCAATTCGTGGCAAGGGGTATGCATCAAGTAAGGTGAAACGGTTAATAGTTTGGGAGAAATCGACTACCAATCGTTTCTTTTTATTAGTTGACGAAGTCACAACAATTTGAGCGCGCCACGGAGAGTAACTTGGTTCAATTATATCATCCTCAAGCATTTGTAGAATTTCTTTTTCAATGAATCGAGAGTCCTCCGCACGGTAATTTCGGGACCCAGTAGCAATAGGTTTGCAATCACGGGTCAAGTTTCGGAACAATTTAACGGGTGCACAACTGATTTTGGTTAAAGCGCAGATTTTTAGAATATCCTGAGACCCTCCAAAAGAAATAGTGATACTCTGGTGTAGTTTTAAGAAGGGCACTCCGAGTATAATATCCATACAGGAATCAGGAAGTACTGTGAAGTCAATTTCTTTATATTCGTAACCATTGAAGATAACGTCCTCAGTACAATATTCAGATAACTTGAGGGAAATGGCCGATGATGCCATGGAAATTACGGAATTCCGTTTAGAAGTAGACAGTTTCATTGTTTTAACAATACGAGCACTGATAAAGTTATCAGAACTGCCGGTGTCTATGAGAGCAGTTAATCGTTTACCCTTTAATTTTACAATTTTAGTAATAGGAGGGAACCTATCATCATCTTTAGCACGGGCTACTATAATAGCTGAGGTGGAACGTGAAGGTGTAGACGTGGTAGAACGGCAAGCTTTGGCAAAATGACCGAGTTTACCACTGTTTCGACATACTTTATCGCGGGCAGGACAGTGGCGGCGATCATCCTTAATGTGACGTTTCCCTCCGCAGTTGTAGCACTTTCCATGAGCAGGAAGGGCAGCAGACAATTGTACAGATTCACACTCCATAGGAGCAGTAATAGTGGCCTCCTCGACAGAATCAGTAAACACATTTTTAGTCGTGGTAGCAGCAACGGTAGGTCCAATCTGAGAAGCGTATGACTCAGCACGAAAATGAGCCTGTTCTAAAGCTCTAGCACATTGAGTAGCCTCCTTGAGTCTGTAGACCAGTACCTTCAGGCCTTGAACCGACTTTCCGCAGACTGTTGCTTCAAAGATGTTACTGCTACTACTTACAGAGATGAATCTGTCCGTGATTCATTTATACGTGGTCTCCGGTCTTCCGTAATACGTGCCAGACTACTTGAAAATGAGCCTGTTCTAAAGCTCTAGCACATTGAGTAGCCTCCTTGAGATTTAACGTATCATTTTCAAGTAGTCTGGCACGTATTACGGAAGACCGGAGACCACGTATAAATGAATCACGGACAGATTCATCTCTGTAAGTAGTAGCAGTAACATCTTTGAAGCAACAGTCTGCGGAAAGTCGGTTCAAGGCCTGAAGGTACTGGTCTACAGACTCATTTTCCTGTTGTAGACGTGTAGAAAGCAAATGTCTAGCATGAATAACGCTTGGAGACTTATCATAAACACTTTTCAGCAATTCAACAGCATGTTCGAATCCAGAACAACCCTCGATAGTGTCAGCAACGGTAGCACCAATGTTTAAATAAAGGACTTCGAGTTTTTCTGGATTTAAAGAAGCAATAGTAGATAAGTAATAAGTAAAATTACGGTACCATAGTCTCCAGAGCTTGCCAGCCTGAGGGTCTGCAGAAGATATATCAAACTTGTCCAGACGAATAATCTTATCCATGAGAAATTTAGTAAATGAATTAATTGAATAAATTGTAATGTAAAAAGAAGACACGAATAGAAAAACCTTTTCTAAGGCTTTATTCAATTAATTCAAAACTACAATGCCAACAAAGCAAGAGGCCAAGAACGTATATATGGTAAAATAAAGAGAACGCATTTAAATTAAAAAGTCACGTGGACAAGAAAACCCAGTAATTTTACTTTAACGGAAATATATGCAAGTGCACGTAATCCATCTCGTAATCCCAAGGTGCTGAGTTCAATCCTGGGCAAATGCAGCTGAAGAAATATAATATACATAACAGGAACCTATATTTATTTTAGTGTATTTCAGGGCAACGCCGAGTTTGTCTTCCCCAAGCATATACCACATATAAAATGTACTACTGTATTATTGCATACATCAGCTCAATGTATGATATTGAGCACTTTGGATTAACTTACATCACTTAACAAGGGTTCACTTTTTTTTTAATACTTAAATTATTCCATCTTTTTTAAAGATGACTAAGCTGTAATCACAAGGGTTATGCAAACACTTAGTGTCAGCTGAACTAGTTGCTCTACAAAGCTCCCATCCCACCCATGCTGGATTTTCTTTCTATGATTGTTTATTTTGACTCAAAGTATTCAACTGAATCTTGGTAGCCATCTTCAATTTCATTCTTCACACTGACTAGAAAGCATTAATGATCTTGAACAATGTAGAATATTATATTATTAATTCCACTCCACAATCAGTGGTTGGGACTTTCCAATGTTAATTCATTTTTCCAGATGACCATGTATGCTATCTTCCTGTCTCTCAACCGACCATAAGTACCTTCGCTAACTTCACACGACCACAGCTAACCAAAGACTTGTATCTTTCAGACTCCCTACTTTATTATTTCACACCAGTCTACCGTACTATTAAAAAAAAGGAATATTTATAGAATTGGTTTTCTTCCCTACTATCCTGCCATTGTACAAGTCAAAAGGAAAATCTATAGAATACATACGTATTGGTACAAGCACAACCAGCCTCAAGGACCATATCAGCCAAGGAAGCTTCATTCTGTTAACAGAAAAGAATGTCATTAAAGAAAAAAAAAAAAAAAGAAATTTTTTTTAATTTAATTTCTTTTAAAGAAAACAGAGAGAGAAAGGAAAAAGAAAAAAGAAATAGAAGAAATAAAAAATAAAAACATAAAAGAAAAACCAAAAAAAGCAGAGAAAAACAGAGTCAAGAGAAAAAACAGAGTCAAAGAGAAAAAACAGAGTCAAAGAGAAAAAACAGAGTCAAAGAGAAAAAACAGAGTCAAAGAGAAAAAACAGAGTCAAAGAGAAAAACAGAGTCAAAGAGAAAAACAGAGTCAAAGAGAAAAAAGAAAGAGTCAAAGAGAAAAAAGAAAGAGTCAAAGAGAAAAAAGAAAGAGTCAAAGAGAAAAAAGAAAGAGTCAAAGAGAAAAAAGAAAGAGTCAAAGAGAAAAAAAAGAGTCAAAGAGAAAAAAGAAAGAGTCAAAGAGAAAAAAGAAAGAGTCAAAGAGAAAAAAAAAAAAAGAAACAAAGAAAAAGAATTAAAAATCCAGATTTTTTTTTGTTATTATTAAAGAAACATTTTTAAATAAAGAAACAATAAAAAGAAAAGGATGAATCAAAGTGTATAAATTTTTTTAAGCAAATCATTTTGAAAGCTCAATTAAGTTATCATGAAGGATTTAGAGTTTAAAAGTCTTAAAGTGTTTACCATTGGTGATGGCATGATGGAAGTATCAGAAAGCCTTTCCAGACTGATGTCTTCAATTTCGGGGTACAGCAGTGGACTAAGAACTACTGGAACACGACTCCTTGGAAAATCTACAAGGAATAAAAGAAACATTGTACATTGGCATCGCCATCAGTGAATTCAGGCTGAAAATGTTCAACATCTTAACACAAAACCAAACCGAGAATCTAAAAACAAAATTGCTGCACAAAAATTGCTGCACAAAAATTTACAGTTTCCATACTTATCTGGGAAACAGTTCAACATCATGTTTCATGCCTGGTCATGTTTAACAAAGCTTCTCTCCAGGGATAGGTTTTGATCCAGGTGCCAGATCATCTCCAATTACCACCTCCAGAGTGTTCCCCACCTACGATGGGCCAACAATCTTCATATGACGATGGATCCATTCACCATTATCGTTAATATAACCAAAACAATGCCGTCTGCATGATTTAAGACATTTTTTATCCTCTTAAACATTTATTTGCAGTTTTACAAATATGCAAGTCATATAGACATGTGATAAGGCAGCAGAAAGTCCAACGCTAACCACTCATCGTGGTAGTGTTAGAGCTACTTAGCTAACAGAGCTCTGGTGAAAATCCAGGAGTCGGCATCAGAATCAGTCATCTTTCGGTCGTCTCTGTGTTTGCATGTATCAAGCAAAGACGTATCAGGTGTGGAACCGCAAATCAATGAGGGTGACAATATTACTTCTGCGCCATTCCTTTGTGTTTTCTGCACCAAACATGCCCAGACTTCGCATGCAATCACTGAGCTTTGTTACTATCGATGTCTGGGGTAAAAACCTGCAATCTTGTAAGTTAACGAATAGCTGCGACCAACTAGGAGGATTTCGTGCAGACCTACAATCTTGAGGCACGATCTTTGTGAGCTCTACGAAGAAATCCAATTCGCTCAACAACAGCAGCAACAAAATGAGTGGATCTTTAAGGAGAGGAAGTTTGTATTTACCTTTGCGTAGAGTTTTCAAGAAAGCTTCTTTTTGATCTGCACCTATGCCCAAATGATCTTTTCCACGGACAAGGTGTGTAAGCAGGAGATGAAGTCCTTCAATAGCAATATCTTGTAATCCACCTTCTTGTCTTAAATTTGTATCTAGGAAACAAAAGAAATACAGCTTAAACCAGACAGAAATCATGTAATTAAATATAAGACGTTTGTTCTTTAAATAAATGAACAGGGGTGAATCAAATAGGATTTAAAATCTAGGGAAAAATCACATGTAACTTTTCACAATGGAATCTAATTGTATGCATAGCAGTTTCACAATTATATTAAAAACTAGCTCATCATAATCAGTTTAACGTCCATTTTACATGCCGGCATGCATTGAACGGTTTTAAGAAATTGACTTATAAAGTAACCTCTATCTTGCCAGGTCTTTATCCCTCAGACCCATTTTTATCACTTTCTCCCATGTTTTCCTTGGCCTTTCCTAGTGAACTGAACCTCCTACCTCTACTGTTCTACATCTAATTCAAGAACTCATCCATTCTTTGCCATACCATCAAAGTCTAGTCTTCTGCACAGATCTACCTATACTGTCCAGATTTAATATTCCTGAGCTCATCAGTACTAAGCCTGTCTTTAAAACTAATATTACACATGCATTATATCATTCTCATATCATTTCTATCCATGTAACGCATATCCTCAACCCTGGCCAGGTTTCACTTTCATATATCACACTGCATACACGTCTGATAGACTCTTCTGCTGGTTAGTAATTGCAGAAATTCCCTGAACTTACTCCATCCACTCCTAATTCTTGCAATCACACTAGCACCTGCTTAACCCTGTGCTCCAATGGTATCACCAAGATAACTAAACTTCTTGATAACCTCAATAGTTTTGCCATCCAAATATACTTTGTCCGCATCAGTTCTCATCCGTCTTCATTGTCTTACACTTCTTGCACACAAATTGGTTATATTCTCTAAACCTACTAGTAATACCACTGCACTTCTTGTGTACCCAATGCTTATGGGTACCACAAAAAATTGAATTGTACCGGACTCCCTTTCCACAATCTGAGCAGGAGAACTTTCCAACACTTCAACCACTGATCATCACTCTGGTCTTGGTAACATTCACTCTCAGACCCTAAGTTTCCATAGCATCCCCCCGTAGGTCATCCATTGTTTCACAGGCAAGAACTAAATCAGCATACAGCACCTCTTCTGGACAATGATCGAAGACACAAATGAAAAGCAACAGACTCAATACTGAACCCTGATGTACTCCTACTTTAGCATTAAAGCTTGAACGACCTTCACCAACCACTCATTTGCCCCTAGTTTCTGCAAAGCCTACCAGACAACCTCTCTTGGCACTGTGAAACGCTTTCTCCAGATTTACAAAAACAAAATACAGATTCTTCCTACCAATGTACTTACCTGAGGATAAATACAGCACCAGTGGTACTTTGCCAAGGCATAAAACCAAACTGCATTTCATCTATGCTTATCTGACTTCTTATTTGCTGCTCAATTAGTCTCTCAATCACTTTACTGGTCTGATTCATCAACTTTAAGCCTCTGTCATATAGCAACTTCTCGATTTTCAGTTCCATGAAAACTCAGTATTCAACAATTTCTCGTCGTGGCATATCCAAGCATACCTCTTGTCCTGTTCATTTGTTGCTCACACTATTGTCATTGCGAATGAAATTCTTTCCAACAGTATCAATATTTGTCTTTGCCATCTGTTTAGCTATCCTGAATACTTCATTCTTTTGATCATACCTTCATAGTAGATCTGGAAGCCTGGCTTTCTCAGCCTCATTCTTGCCTTATTGCTCTTCTTGCTTCCCTCTTTCTCCAGATACAAATACTTATTCACTTAAACTTTTATTTACTGACACCTACGCTTTTCTTTGAAACAGTTTAACTTTATCATTCCATCATTACCCTATGCCTTGTGGGCCCTTCCGTCCACCTACAAGTCTGGTCTGTTACCTCCAACAGCATTTTTCACTGTTTTTCCACATGTTCTTTTCAGAAGATAATCTACGAGCCTTTACTGAACCAGATGGGTTTCCTTTTTTATAAAAAAGGTGTTAGCAACCAATATGTCCATTCCAAGACTAAATTCTGAAATCCTTCCTCATTCTGTATTCCTATCATTGCTTCCATGCACACCCTCAAAATCACCAGGGGGCTTTCCAACACAACCATTCAAATCTCCTGCTACACCAAGTACTTCCTTTCTCATCAACCTTACTAATTACAGCATGTAAGTTTGTCATAAAACTCATCTTCATTCAAGTCACATTATAGCACACAAACATATATAGCTGTGAAAATGTTCTCACTACCAGCAACTTTATCAGTATGATTCATTCACTTACAGTTAACTTTATCGACCCATCTCTCTGCAATGTTTCTAATACAGAGCATATACGAAGATATTCTAGTTGTTTACAGCTGTTTCAAGGCAATGTTTATTTTGAGTCATACAATGAGCAATAAAATTCTTTTTTTTTTTTTAAACACTGGATTATCTTCAGAACAATTTTTGGTGTCTGGCACAAACAAATCAAAACGTCCGAAAAGAAAAAGAAGAAAAAAAATATCTACAAATGCCACCAGAAACAATGCAAAAATCAGAAAAGATTCATTGACAAATACCTTGGTAAAAAATTACTTTTCACAGAGGTATTTGTCAATGAATCCATTCTGATTTTTGCATTATTTTTGGTGGACTTCGTACCTTTTTTTCTGACATTTTTATTGATTTGTGTTTTTGCTGGACACAGATGAAAATTTTGTTCTGAAGATAATTTAGTGTTACAAAAAGTTTATTGCTCATTGTATGACTCAAAATAAACACTGCCTTGAAACAGCTGTACACAACTAGAATACCTTCGTATATGCTCTTTATTCGGAACATTATTTGAAAAATGATTTAAATCGACAAAAATACATGTTTAGCTCTATTCAACTGAATATTGAGCTACTGGTGTTTGTAAGTTGATGGTTGTCGTTAACTCAAACAGTCTTCTAATTTGAAGGTATATATGCAGGTGTGTCTCGGATACGTGTGTGTGTACATTTGAGTTTCTCTAATATATAAGTTATACTTAATGTTTGCTTGTTCCCAAACATCTTAGCATTTTGGAGATAGACCCCCCCCCCCTTCATATCTATTTTGTAAATACAGCATCTAAAGTATTTGGATTTTGATCAAAGTGGGTACAATAATATGGTGGGATCTGAGTTTGTGACAGACATCAAGAGGAAATTATGACTTTATAAGTTGAAAATTATAGAAAGCAAAGATAGAATTGTAATATGGAGTTTAGGGCCTGGAGCAGAAACGTCCTCATTCATTCCTGAAAATGCCAGGTCTGACTTGAGAAGTTAAAGACTATAAAGTTAGAAAAAATTATTTCAATAAATGGCACTTGATTAATGCTGAGAACCTCATGCCAAAAATTGATTAGTAAAAAATAAAATAAAATAAAAAGGTAATATGGTGTTAAGGACGAAGGGCATAAGATTCCTCATTCAATCGGGGATAATGCCAGACTTTCATGCTACTCTCATAATATGAAACCTACATCTACTAAGAAAAAAATGAGACTGGCATTATGCGAACGTGTGCCTAATAATAGGAACCGCTTTAAGCCAGCATCATCTTAATCACTTGACTACCAAGATTCTTACATGGTAACGTTGATGGTTGCTTAAAACGATCCCTTTTCTTCAAAACCGGTTTGAAGACATTCTCGTTATTCTGTTGATGGATTTTTCTAATATCCCAGCACGGTTTAAGATAGGATATGCAAAACCCGAGTATTCTTTAAAAAGCAATGTTTAAGAGTTAAATATATTCGTCTAGTTTTGTTTTGTAAATGTCATACTCCTTCCTATTAAAATCGATGCTGATTATATCCTTGGGCCCACCTCAAAAACGTATTATAAAAAAAAATTGGATTGGCTGGTGGGACAGGACAAATGCTTACTTAATCCATGTACAAATTCTAGTATATACAGATATGCCAATTGAATTTTACAGTATTATGTGAATCAAAAACTATTCACAATTAGCATATACTCTCCATCAAAGATAACGGTAAAAAATTATGTTCGGGCAGTGTTCGCACTTGCTATTCATCTAAAGATATATTACCAAAATATTCTTTTCATAGATAAAATTATTATCATTTCTGATGACCTAAAAGAAAAAACACCTGGCATTTACTTATAGAGTAGAGGATTTTTTCTAAATTCATTTCAGGCGGCGGAAGGGGGGGGGGGGGGTGTAAGTTTGAGGTGATTGACTTGCTATCTCACTTCTCCCCACGGCTTGAAATGTTTTTGTTCGGGTTAGAAAAAGGCACATGTTTTATTCTAATTTTTGCAAGACGGGATAAAAGTACATATATATATATATATATATATATACATACATACAAATAAATACACATTGCTCTTTATTATAGAGTGGATGATTGCTAATATTCAATGGTGAAGAGAGCACTAAAAACAAGGTCGAAAAAATTACGCAACACAATCGTAGACAAATAAAAAAAAAACTGATATCTTTTCATTGGACCTTTAAGTTTATCTTACATGTCTCTGTATTTGGAATAAGGCTGAACTGAAAGGCTGTTTTCAACAGCTGATCTGTCTTTTGTTTGAGTGGAAAAAAAGGTGCATGCATTCCAATCCACGCAGACATATCAATCGATTACTTGACCTTTAAATCAGTTATTTGGTGTGTGTATTCAGACTCCATGATCACATTCCGTTTTAAAGATCATCAACCTCTGTTTATTTTACAACACATGAGAAGGGGTAACATCATTTTAGTAATAGAGAGATGCTTCAATGAGATGGACACTGTACATGGGTTCAAATTAAAGTTTATCACACCCCTCTTCCCTCTTTATCCACTCAACAAGTGGCATTTTTAGTCAAAAGACAAATTTTCAGTTAGTTTCAAGATATGTTTTTTTCCATCAAACTTAGTTATTTTTGTAAAGAAGAATAACTATCAAGACTTAGTTAAATTGAGTTGTAAAAATAGGTGACATTCTTGTCAGTTTTTGAAGAAAACAAGATGGTTGTCACTGTCTTCTACGAAGGTTAAGAAAATTGGAAAATTGTTTTCACTAAACATTTAAATAACTTTCTTTTACATAAGTTCACATAACATACAATTATCACATTTACAGATTTTAGCTTGGGTGAAATTAAGTATTAAAGATGGTATTTAATAAAATCACTCAAATTTATCAAGTACAAACAAATACATAAAATTTATAAATCATCATCATCATATTCAGTTTTACATGATATGTGACGGACGGTTTGCAGAAATTGACAAAACTAACCTATCTCTGGACAGGTCTTCATTTATCCCTCTTTAAATCCATCCTTATCATTTTCTCCCATGTTTTCTTTGGTCTTCCCCTGCTACCTCAATTGTTCTACATCTACTAACCTAAGAATTTTTATCCATTCTTTTAACGTGGCCATCAAAGTTCCCTGTTCTGCACACATTTACCTATACTGTTCACATTTAATATTCAGCTCATCAGAACTAAGCCTGTCTTTAAGACTCACATCCATTGTATCATTCTCATATCATTTCTCTTCACGTCCTCAACCCTCACATCCATTGTATCATTCTCATATCATTTCTCTTCACGTCCTCAACCCTCACTGGTGCTTTTGGAGTTTGTACGCAAACAGAAAAATAGGATTGGTTGATACGGCAGTAGATTGGTAAAGCAGTAAATACTCAAATTTGAATCTCACTTAAGTGAAAAAGATTTTTTTTTAACTGGATACGAGTTTTATAAATTGAAAGAAATTCAAATAAAAAAACATAAATTTTATTTCTTTTAAACTAATCCGGAAAAAAAAAAGGAAAATCATTAAGGGTATTCAACATTAGTTCAAAGGGAATTATTTTTGCTTAAAAACAATATGTAAATACATTCATCATAGTTACTTACTCTCATGCAAATACCAAGTAGCACCCCCACACACACACACAAAATTTCAAATAATTTTCTTTGTACTAGCTATAAAGCAGAGAATTTAGGTAAAGATAAAAATTGACATACCCAGGTACTGTACTAACATGGCTCAAGGAGTGGATATAAACTAGTTAATTTTTTTAAAAAGACAACTAATTTCAACGGGTGTGGGTTAATCTTAATATTGGCGAGAAATTATTTTAAAGAAAATACACTTGGAAAAAAGTTTAATATTTAATATAAAATATATAGCATGTCTATTTGCCTTAAATATTGGTTGTGAGTAAAGTAATCAGTTGCAGCCATCTTGCTTTTTCAAGAAGTAAGGTACTAGACCGGGCTGAAAATGAGGGCTGGATACTACTTTAGTGCAAGCCATTAAATTAAAAACGGACTCTTTGATATGACAGGGATGCATTCCAGTTCGGTCTGGGATCTTACTTCCTAAAAAAAGCCAGATGACTGCCACTGATTACTTTACTCACAACCAATATTTCCGACAGATAAACATACTTATATTTCATATTAAACATTTTTTTACTGCTAACAGGTCACAAATGAGTAGATAAACTAAAATTGTTTTTGGCTCATTTCCCAACTGTATTTCCTTTAAAATAATTTGTCGCCAACCATTTACCAGGGAGTGCATATTAGAAATAGTTGCTATACATACCAGAATCTACGTAAGACCTTAAAAGGTCGGGCAATTTCTGCTTTACAAAGTTGGCAGCGTAGTTACGGGTGTCAAGGTTGGACGAATTCAACAAGGCCAAACCGAATACCACCTCTTGTACTCTTGTCAACTTGAGCACTTTACTCAGTTGAGGGAATAATTGAGCACTTGGTTTAAGCGTCTAAGTGAAAAAAAATAAATTAGAAAATCATTTAATACAACAAGAAAAATGTTTTAAAAAGGAGAAAATTAAATGAAATGGTAGATTTATACGATTTACAGATCTACACCTGATCTGCAGTGAAACACATTTTCATTTAAAATATGAAATTAAAATTATTCTCTATCAATGAACAAATGATTTGATTAAATAAAAAAATTTTTTTTAAAGTTATTTATAACTCATTTTAAAAGATGAAACTGACATCAGGTTTCGGAGTTTGTTTTTTTTAGATAAGAACTGATAATCTGTATTATTCGGACTGCTATAATAATCCGCATTCTTATTTTCACGTTTCGGCTAATGTAACCTACAAACTTCTTCAGGTACATCTTTTCCAACTCTGAAAGCTATATGGAATTTCGAATCTATGGAGGTAGATAATTTTCATTCTGTCAGCCACAACCAGTTAGAAGTGTTAAGTAATTTGTATTTTATTCTTAATTACCGCCTCAAGAAGACAGTCACTTAGAACTGATTAATGCTCAACAACTTTATTCGTTATGCTAGGGCCCATGTACACATATGTACTGAACACTTCTGACAGAATGAGAACAACCCCGTAGATTAAATAAAAAGGTCCTGTTCAAAATTCTGTATAGGTTGGCGAGTTTGAAAAGATGCACCTGAAGGTTAGCGGTCGCATCAGCAAAACGTGAAAATAACCACAAAAATGAGCACCGAATAATCCAAATAAACCTGACATTCATCAGAATCCATTGTACTTAAATTAGAGGCTACAAAAATCTTCAAGAGTTAATCAAGACACAATTAGTTAATCATCAAGACACAATTAGTTAATCATCAAGACACAATTAGTTAATCATCAAGACACAATTAGTTAATCATCAAGACACAATTAGTTAATCATCAAGACACAATTAGTTAATCATCAAGACACAATTAGTTAATCATCAAGACACAATTAGTTAATCATCAAGACACAATTAGTTAATCATCAAGAGACAATTAGTTAATCATCAAGACACAATTAGTTAATCATCAAGACACAATTAGTTAATCATCAAGACACAATTAGTTAATCATCAAGACACAATTAGTTAATCATTAAGACATAATTAGTTAATGCAACAGATCTAATTTTGGTTTAAGAAATGGTTGAGGTTTCATATTAGTAAAAAAATTTGTAGTGTTAAAAAAAATCATTTTATATATAATATTTTTCAACATTTGTTGCGTTTTAGAAAACGTGCTCAATATTGCAAAAATCAAACAAAATGATAATGCTACATTAAAAATATGTTGTCAGATGTTTCCTTGCAATCTTCCAACATCAATTTTATCAGTTTATTTCCCTTACTCAAATCTATGACGTTTTCTGGATCCTGCAATCTGTCTCCAAGCCTGGCAGCCTCCGTTCAAATTCCACTGTCCTTCTTGATAGTTTCTTGAGTCATCCAATTTCCTCTGACCTCAAGGTCTCTGTATTTTCTTATCCAAAAGTCATTCTTCTCAACATAGCTAACTGATCATCAGGAGTTCATCAGCCTCGCCAACAGGGTATCAGGACTGATATGTCGGTTTGATCAGACTCTACATTGCATATCGATCTAATCATCGTTTTGTCATTATGTTGAAGATGGGCTAGTGTAGCATCTGTTATTGAATATAAGACGCTAGCAAAACTTTCAAGTTATTTCTGTCAGAAGATTGCACAAGGAAACATGAGAAAGTATATAACATCCATGACATTCACCATCATCGTTAGATTTACTATTATAGATGAACAAGCCACAAACCTTTTGATGTTGCAAAGGGTTGTCAATCGAGTAACACAGGGTTGACACAAAATTAGGTTTACTGAAAAGAGCTGCAAACTCTTGTATTAAATAATTAGTCTAGAAAAAAAGAAAAAGAACGTTTCAAAAAACATGATCAGTAATAAAAATAGAAAACATTTTGTAAAATAATGTGTCAAACTAATATGCTAAGTATTCAAACGTTTCAAAAAACATGATCAGTAATAAAAATAGAAAACATTTGGTAAAATAATGTGTTAATATGCTAAGTATTCAAACGTTTCAAAAAACATGATCAGTAATAAAAATAGAAAACATTTTGTAAAATAATGTGTTAAACTAATATGCTAAGTATTAGTTATCTCCTGCTGCGATCACTATTACTTGAATAAATGTAATCACAATTTTTGTTGGATTTTGAGGAAAAACTACTTGTAGCACTAGTGAACCAATTCTTTGACTTCAGCAGATTATCTGAATGGTAGTAAGAGTCGTAGTGAATTTGCTTTCCTTTTCTTTGTTGCAATAGTCTTTTTAATAGCAGCACTTGTAAAAATTATAAATAATGACATTGCACCATCATTTGGGGTTTAACAAAGCTGGGGGGTGAGGGGGGGTCAATATATATATATATATATATATATATATATATATATATATATATATAATAAACTGTGGATCTTCCCTCAATCCATTCTGCATAAGGGGAGGGAGCAGCTGTTCCAAATACAACTGCTCTCCTTCACGCTTTAAAAACAAGATTTTATCATCATCTTATTAAGTGTGACTTCCATTTTACATGGCATGTGTTGCACGGCTTAAAGAGATTGACTTGAAAAGTAACCTATCTCTACCCAGGTTTTTATCTATCCCTCTTTCTCTCAGATTATTATCACTTCCTCCCATGGTTAGCCTTCCCCTGGGAACTGGACCTGCTATCTCAACTGTTCTTTACCTACTAACTCTCATCCATTCTTTCAACATGGCCATACTATCGAAGTCTACCGTGCTGCAAACATCTACCTATACTATCCAAACTTAATCTTTTTGAGCTCATCAGATCTAAGCTTGCCTTTAAGACTCACATAACACATCTATCATATCATTTCTCTCCATGCAACGCATGTCCTCAGCTAAATGGCATTGGAAACTTTTTGCATAGAATGCAACAATCTGAACACTGAGCTCTTATCTTAATGGAATTTTTCAGATTTTCTACACACCCATGTTCAATCTTGCTAAATAACTTTCAGATATTTGTGAAAAGAGTGCAAATTCGGGAGGCCTTTTTCAGCCATTAGAGGCAGGGCAATCCAGAGATTTCCTTGGATCACCATTATTTATTTTATGTAAACAACCATTAATAAAAAATTTTCATGGAAATTTCAGACATTTGCAAACAATTGACATTCAGGGGACATTTTATTTTATTTATTCGCTCAACAAACTTCAATCTATAAAACTAATCTAGAGGTTTCTAAACTTGGGCTCTCAAACTCAATGACACAAACGAGGCCATTACCATAATGAGGGAGCAGTGCAGCAGTAGACAGCATCACTGGGGTCATTTATTACAAATTGCAAATGTCATCATCGACTATGGATTGAGGAGGGGGGAAGGGGGAGGATGAAGTCCAGAGCATTAACCAGCCTGTGTGACCCCTGGTTAATTGAATTGTGGAGAAGTGGTGCACTTAAAGTAAATCTACTTGCCTCCCTACGAGGGCAGAATTAGACACACATGGTTGATTTTTAATGTGGGGGAAATCCAGCTCCCTAAAAAGAGGTATTCTGGATTGAGACAAAAATAAAAATTGCTTTAGTCTAGAAAGATTTCAACTCATATTTTTATGTATTTTTTTTTATATATTTTCAAAGCTTAATTTTTATTACCTGCAGTAATGGTCCTCTGAGAAGATTTTCTTTGAAAACTCGAGTTAAGGATGCAGTATCACTCCTTGTGTTTCAACTTTAATAAAATCTTATTAATTTTCTCATTTTATTATGTCATTCAATTAATATTATTGCTCTATACACTATATTGAGCTTTGTTTTTATCCTGATAGTCTACTTGTTAAAGATATTATTTATATCTTTAAAGTATTTCTATCTCTCTCTCATATATATATATATATATATATATATATATATATATAAGGTTAATACAACAAAAGATATAAGAGGCAACTAATATCTTTAATTAGTGAACATCCGGATAAAAATGAAGCTCAATATACTGGATAGAGCATTAATAGCATTAGATAAAATGAAAGAATAAAATAAGGTGCCAATCAAATTTTATTACAATTCAAAGTTCAAGCAAAGTAATTGAAAGTCCTTAACCCATGGGTTTTCAAAGAAAATTCTTCTCGTCAGAGGATCATTACCGCAGTAGAATTACAGCGAGTAAATAAAACTTTACTTTGAAAACATAAAAATATAATAATAATGATAATAATAAACAAAATTAATAATAAAATTAATAACAAAAAAATTTATAATGGCCGATACAATTTGTGTTGCATATATTTATTATTTTTTTAATAAATTTTTTTGTTATTAATCTTATTATTAATTTTGTTTATTATTATTATTATATTTTTATCTTTTCAAAGTAAAGTTTTATTTACTCGCTGTAATTCCACTGCGGTAATGATCCTCTGACGAGAAGAATTTTCTTTGAAAGCCCATGGGTTAAGGACTTTCAATTACTTTGCTTGAACTTTGAATTGTAATAAAATTTGATTCGCACCTTATTTTATTCTTTCATTGTATCTAATGCTATATATATATATATATATATGAGAACAGAAGGATGAGAGTAATCCTACGTAATGGGAAATGAAAAACCAAGATATATATACATATATATTTTTTTATTATTATATATATTCATCAACGTTTCGTCTTTATATGTAAGACTTCCTCAAGATGATAATTTTAAGAAAAATGTCATGCAAGTACATCGAAATATTGGGTTAACATGATGGGTTGATGAGAAAAAGCAGTAGCCGAGTCTACTGAGAGCGCTGGACCGAGGTCCGGGCTGAGAAACAGCGGAACCTTCCAACATTTTACGCGTGTAAGGATGATTTGGGTTTTCACTTTCAAAGTAGACAAGTCTATCATATTTTCTTTTTGATCCGTTGATCATTTCTAGCACTATTTTTATGACTAGCTTGCTAAATGGAAGTATCATGTGGAAGTCTGTTTTGTTTATGGGTGTGTATGATAGTGGCTGTTACCCCCATCTATATCAAGAGCTGTATGATCATGGTGTTTATCTCTGATCTCCAAATTCACTTTAGCTATGTTTTGTTTTTTTCACTTTTGTTGCACCAACGTTAGTTCTGTGTGGTTTGGAGATATCTTGCTGATTGTGAATATTATCACAGTTCTTCTTTGTGTTAACAAAATAGAAGAGTTACAAGTTTAGAACCCCCCCCCCTCTATACACATCCTCATTCATGTTAATTCTTGAACACACTACTCCCTCCGACTGCCCCATTCGCTCGCTCTCTCTTCATTCATTGTCCTTCAGCACCTTTTCCTGCTTCAATATCATGAGAGAAAAAAAAAAAGACTCCAGAGCTGGGTGCTGAATTACTTTTAATGACATTTTCAAAAGATTTTACTAACACAGAAGCTTCGAGGTCTAAATAATTTAAAATTATGTAAACATCAATATTTAGACTTTAATATCACTTCAACATAAAAACACCAGAATTTTGTTCAAAATATTTGATTTTAGTGTTAAAAATCCAATGTATAGTTTTAATAAAACCTAATAAACAATAGTAAAAAAATTCAATCGAAGTAGCTATCCTATACCAAAATTTTATTTTCATTATATTTCAAATCTTTTAATGTGGGCACATAAATCTTTGCAAAACAATGATAGCAAATTTATTTTGGTAGCACAATTAGCCACAGAATTATGATCGTTCAAAGTTTGTTAAACATTAGAAAATTTGCCATCTTGTGTGATATTTATCAAGAAACCAATTTTCAGTGTATCACTAAAAAGGCAAGCTTCGGACAAGTGACAAATTTTTACAAATGTAATGTTACCACAGTAAATGAAAATTAGTCATAATGGAAGCAATAATTATTAGATCAAGCCAGCCTAAACATTGGACAAAATCCCATTACCTCTCAGAAAATAAAAAGTCGAAAAAATACAAAACAGCCGGCAGTGCAACTTTGGTTAAGATTCATATCTAAGTAGAGAGCAAGCTAGTTTTTCTTTTAATAGTAAATTAATGAAATAAAAACTCAGATTTGAACAAGGTAAAAATTAAATTCATGAAAGTTTTCAACTTGGATTTTTTGTCTGAAAGTTTTCAACTTAAAACCCTATATTACACCTTTTTCTTTAAGATGGAACTTTTTTTATGCATAGACACAAAAAAATCATGCACATTACGTTGAAAATCACCAACATTCAAAAATAAATCGCCTATCACCGAAAATACTAAGCTAGCTTGAAGTAACCTGGAAATGATACAAGAGAAAGAATTGTATCTTTATAAAGAGAAAAGATTACATTTTGTTTACATCCAAATTTTATCAAAATACCCCAAAAATAAAGGAGTTATCACAAGTGAAATTGAAGGGAATTTCACTGTATTTACTCATTTTCGCACACTAGACAGGTTGGTTTATGACAACTAAAAGAATAGAGAAAAAAGAAACTTTTCTTTTGTTTAAACACAGATTAGTAGCTTCGAGTTGGTTGTAGAATAATCTCTGCAGAATAAATCAGAGTAGAGTTCGATACTGTTAATGGTACATAGAATTTTCTTTGAAAAAAGTGTGTTTAGGTAATAATTTATTTCATACGTACTCGGCAGATTCTTCACACCACAACCATTGATTTACATTCGTGAAATGAATTTCTTTCCCTTTCATTTCTTATAAGATTGCACATATCTCACCAGAGATTAAAGAAATGGAAATTCAGGAATATATGTGAAAAAGTTTGTACTTCATTTATAAAAAAGGTGCGACAGCACATGTACATACCTGACTTTAGTCATATTTTAGTCAGAATATGTATAAGAAAAAATAAATGTCTTGGAATGACATTATATGAAGTCATTTAAAATCCTACTTCCAATTTTAACATTTTTTAAAACTAGTTTGAACCAACAATGCCATTCTGCTATTTAGAGTGATAGAGAGATGTGGGTACTGTTGAAACATTGTTACATATAAAACGCACGCACATTCACATCTAAAATATTTTGATCTTTACTTGTGATTTAATTTGTGTAAATTGTAAAAGCCTCATTTAGATACATTTTACATACAGTAAATCATTAGTTTAAACTGATTTCTGTGTCAGCATCACAAAATTCATTCACTCTAATGATTCAATGTAATTGGATTTATGTTTTAGAATTTTTATTGTTTCTGTAAACATCAGAGTTGGACACAATAAAACTATAACTTCGATAAACAAAAATTGAATTTTTTATTTTTTTAGTATTAATCGAATATCGAAATAAATAAAGGGAAAACTATAACGATTTTCTTAAATCCTATTGATTATTTATAAATTGAAAATTTTAGTTTTTATTTGTTTTCACATTTTTAAATATAAATTAGACAACTCATATTCTTCAATTTAAAATAAGTTATTCTCCTTAGTGATTTTTATTTTTGGGTAATTAACAATATTTCATATTAACAGTCATCTGCACTGGACTAAGTACATTATTACCAATAAAACAGTCCAACAATAACAAATGAAAATTGGCTAATAAGAAGCAATGCTTAGATCCTATTTGGGTCCGATTTTAAATATCCGATAAGATAACTTTGTTAGCTGCATATAAATTATCGGTGGTGTTATAATTTAAACTATTTCAGGCAGTCTGTCCTTTAATCAAAAAATGCCTTTATAAAACAAATAGACAACTGCACATTAGATATTTTCATGAGTATTATTCATTGCTACTTTTTCATTTTCCTTCCTCTTTCTATAGTCAAGATATACATTAACGGCTTTTGATAATGTTCTTTTGCTTTCATGTTTGGAGACTACATGAAATTATACATTCGAATTGTAAAGACAATTACTTTTTTATTTTAGTATTAAACATATACTGTAACAGTGTATCTTATATAAAACAAAATAGGGAAAAAAATAAAATCACATCTGACTTGGGTACTTTTGAAACATTAAACCACTCAAGACCCTCCTCTCTCTATAAGATGGCCAACAATCTGATAATCTTCTGGATGAGAACGAATTCTAAAAGAGGGAAAAAAGCCCGATAAAATTATCCATCAGATAGCCCGATAAAATTATCCATCAGATAGCCCGATAAAATTATCCATCAGATAGCCCGATAAAATTATCCATCAGATAGCCCGATAAAATTATCCATCAGATAGCCCGATAAAATTATCCATCAGATAGCCCGATAAAATTATCCATCAGATAGCCCGATAAAATTATCCATCAGATAGCCCGATAAAATACACAAGACAGAAATAAGATACTTTAAAAGTTTAAGAGAAAAGAAAATTCAAATTGTAGATTGCCTGAAAAATATTTATTTCTCTTATTTAAACATTTCATTAAATGGAAGAGACAAGGTTTGCCAGGTGAATCTTTCATTAGTCTTTTTAAGCCTAATTAATGTTAAGATATCTTCATTTAATGTGTCTTTTCGACATCAGATGTGGGTCGAACACTGGCTATGGTGATACAAAATGATTTTCTTCATTAAATTTTATCAGTTACATTGGTTTGAATGTCCCATTGCTTGGTCACCTTTGATGGAGTGACTACTCCAAGTTTTCTTTGGCATACTTCTTACCCTTAAACGAGATGTGTATCCATCTATTTACCCAGCTAGAGCTTCATTAAACATGTCCATACAACCACAGGTGATCGCAATGCAGAGCCAACTCTAGTCTAGTCACCCCCAGGTTCAATAGCAAGAAGTCAGAACATGACAAATCCACCTAATCATTCCTTTGCATCCTCAGAAAGACCAAATCAGTGGGAGCCGAGCATTAACTCGCATGTAACACGGCACTATGAACATTTACGCTGTTGTAAATTCGAGCCCGAGTAACATGTAAAAGTGAACGATTGGTAAAAATGGGAAGAAGCTTACAAATCTTGACCCATGCAGTCTGTACACGTGAGATCGAACTTAATTCAATCCTAAACCCTCACCCAAACCAAATTTGCTACATCTTCTATAAAATAGTGTACGGTACTTGAAGACGATGCATTTCATTTATTTAAATATGTTTGAATGATAAGGAATGCTTAATTGTCTTCACACCACACACAACTGCCGCTTTGTTGATCGAGTAGCAACTCCAGCTTTCTATCAACAACTGAATCTCTGACCTTTGCCATCCGTCCTTCTCTACCACTGTCTATGCAGGTCAGCGCCCGGGGCTCCTTCTCCCACCGTTTCTCTACCTGGTTGGTGCAAACGTCATGGTGGGCATTTGAAGACCTGGGCAGCGACTTGGCAGCACTATGAGGCCCACAAGTAGTTCGTATTCGACTATTGAATCTGGATTGGTTAGCTATAGTGTGTGACCCAGCTTATGATCGGTGAAAGTGGGTTACGATGGTCAGAGATGCTGCACACTTGCTCGGGATAAAGGCAACTCAACCCGATCAGGGTGATAGCTGATACAAGTACATCACAAACACCATATACACATAGGTAGGTAAGAGAAAATATGTATAGAAGTACAGATTGATCACTTTTCATTCAATAACAACCCTTTTCTTGTGAGACACTTTCAGCCACATAGCCAATAAAAATCAATACGTTAACAACAAAAAGGGGGGGGGGTCACATTTTGAATAAGGAGAGTTGTAAATAAAATACTATAAATTGATCAAAAGTCAGACTAAACAGTGGATAAAAACAGATAGAATTTAATTTTCTACTAGACCATCCATGAACCATTGGATCAGTATTTGGTATATATATATATATATAAAATCTATGTTTCTTCACAAGTTGAACACTGTTTACGTCGGCTGCCTACAATACGTTTAAAACTCTTACTGTTTATGTAGTTGTTCATGGTGGCCCTGAGGATTAAGACATCGGAATTTGAGTAATAAACATGACTTGCTTCGAATGCTGCGACCGGCTTGAATAATTATCTCTACACTGATGATTCCTGAATGATGAAACGTATACGTATGTAGCTAAACAAATATTTTATAATTATAGATAGATACAGAGAGAGAGAGATACATATATAGTATGTTATGAAAAATATTTATGGCAATTAAGCTATACAGAGGATGCATCTCCTAGGACTGAACTGAACCATACCTCAGCCTGAGAAGCTACGGTCTGGTACTGTCAAGGCAGTCGTGACGGCCGGGCTGAGTGCCGGGAACAGCGAGTATGAAAACAGTATGAAAGAGGATGGTTAACAATCAGTTCTAATTGACATTGAATCCTTACTACAGACAATAATAACTAAGAATAACATAAAATTAACACTTCTACACATGGATGATGGAATGAGAACAATCTACCCATGTGGATTAAATAACGGGTTCAGTTCAAAATTCTGTGCACGTTTCATAGTCCGACAAAGATTACGAAATGTGACTAGAAGGTTTCTATATTCGAAAAGGTGCACCTGAAGATGGTTCCGTTGGCAGAAACGTTAATACAGAAACATTTTTAAAAATAATCACCCTTTGAGCTAAGTAAATTTTAAGACTAACAATCAAATAACACAATCCATTAAATTATGAACAACTGCGGTTGGAAAAATGTTGTGACTCATCTTTAATTTAGAAAAATAAAATTATATTAGCCATTGAATATTTCCATCAGTTACTGTTCCCAAAAATGAAGATAACTCGGAGTCGTGTCTGTGCACAGAAATCACGATGCTAGTCTTCCATCGGTCGTCACTTTCAATAATAACCCGCTTATGAATGTAGTGTACTTGAAAATGTCGGAATAACTACAGTGCGTATTGCAATTGAATGAAAAGTTTTTTATTGGTCCAAGTATTTTAAAAAGGAACAAAAAAATACAACTTACTTGATGTGAATCTTTTCCTCCGCTCTTACCATCCCCACTAAAGTCCACGTGAGAAAACAGACAGCGGAATAAGTGACGGTCTGCCTCTGCACCGTGTACGTTAGTCAGCTAAATTCAAAAAGATAACAAAATACATTTTAAAAGAAAAAAGGTTAAACATTCAGCAAACATCCAAATACATTCATCTACTTTCCTGAACAAAATACAATCAGTTTCATGGTATATCAGGGATTAAATAAAAATAAAAAATGGGAACAAATTTTGACAATTAGCTAAAAAGGATTATCATCTTCAGCCAGATTATCAATGACTACTTATCAACATTTTGTACACATAATATACTTATGACAAGGTCCACAGAAAGATTGGAGTCTCACTTCAAGGAGTTAGCCTGACAAACTCATCAGCGAATGAAACACAAACGTTTCTTCAGTTTGTTGGTCATAAATATTTTATACTACTACTACTCTATTGAGCATTGTTAAAATAAATACCGAAACATATGTACATAATATTTTTTATAAGTATATGATATCAACCATTAATATATATATATATATATATATATATATATATATATATATATAACGGACTCTAGGTTGATTCTGTGGCAGGGGTTCGAACAATGCGACCATTTTAGATTATCATACGCCAGCGTTACAAGCTTTCGCTCTTATCAGTGTATGATGAAAAATACAGGAAGAGAGAAAGAAAGCGAAAGAGATGAAGAGAAAAAATAAAATCCAGCGAAATAGTTATGAAAAAATTGAGGAGATAAGGCTCTAGCGATTTGGCAGATTTCAACCAAAAGTTGAGAATTCACAGCCATGGATTTGAGTGGAATTCGGTTTGATTTGTTTTTTTCTTAATAATAAAAAAAAAAAAAAAGTAAAAAAGCGAAAACTCACATACCTGATATCTGCATAAGGTCTATCAGATATTGAGTACACTACACTACAAAGCAATTAGTTTTTATTGTCTATACAAAACACTACATCCCCTCGATCAATAAATTGAACAGATTTTTGCTTATACTGTGACCTCCTATTCACTGAGATCGCTACATATTTTGTAGCTATCTCAAAGTAAACTTTCTAATTTATTATTGTTATAAAGCTCCATCTGAAAAGATATTAAGCCCTTCATACTGCTTTATATGTACAATATTTAAAATTTTGATTCAACTGTTTTAGAAATCATATCTAAATGATCAGTTTGAGAGGTTGACTTTTATGTTATTGTACACGCACGCAATCTGCTCCGTCAGAGATTGACTCTTCTAGCGCGAGACCACAGATGGCTTTTCAGTTCTGCCAAGTTGTATTTTTCTAATAGAGACATGTCTCCATTCGACAGCGACTATACAGTCTTTTGTGTTTCGATGTTGCACATTTTGTGACACTGAAATTAAAGTTGGATTTTAGTAGTTCTACTCTAACTTTATGTGAATATCGATGTCATCCAAGACCTGTTCTATCACACAGGGTACATACTCCTGAAAAACAGTTCAGACCCAATCAGTATTATGTCTGAGGAAATAGAAAAAGAACTTAGATTTTAATTATTCTAATTAGTTCTTGGGAAACAAACGTTGATTAACTTTGACATATTCCGCTGATTTGTTGCATATTCACATCTACCTCGGTCTTCTCCGAGACGGTCATTCAAGATTAACAAGTTCTGTCAGCCTGAAGCAAACTGGTTTTAAGATGATAGTAATTTATCTACCTTTCTCTGCTTTTGTTTGTTCCAAACATTTCCGCCACTAAAAAGCCAGAGTTCGATGGAGTTGTCGACGGCTTTTTAATCCACTTATCGTGTGGGGCATTTAAACAGCAGCTGATCTTTAACAGCAATCCGTACAATCCTGGAAGCTAATTATTTTCCAGTAAAACGTATACTTTACAGATATGTAAAAGCCGAGAAAAATATACCTGATGAAGGCATGCATGAAACATCAGAATCTCACAAAAAACTTGTTTAAATGTGACATTACTAATTAGCTCTATTTACCCAGTGTTGTCCAGGTGGAGGAAAATAATTCAAAATATAGATATGTTTACAATTGTCTGGTTTAATTTGTTTAGATTCCCCCCCCCCCTTATCTTATTTTTTATTTCAAGAACTATTCAATTAATTGTAAATAAAAATAATTCAATGTGTATTTAGGCAAGAAACACATGAAATCTCGTTTGATAGTTTTATTAAAACAAATTGTTTGCAGTGTTTTCAGCATTAAACAAACACCAAAAGTGTTGATATGCCATAAAACGGACATTCCCAAATTAGATTTTACTATAATCAATAAAAGTTTGCTTAGTTTTTGTCCTATGTAGTTAATGAATCATCTTGAGTAAGACTTAAGGCCAGCCGTGTATAGAACCGCCCACTCCTACTCCAAAGTCCTTGGACTTACAGTAGTAAACAACACAAGTTCTACATAAGGTTTATAGTAAGTAAACAATACTTCTAACAGGATTCCGTGTTATTTGGCATACTTTACACCTGTGCTCTATACAAGCTGGAGTTGTTCAGAGTGCTTTACAAATAAACAAGACCTCCTCCTCCTCCTCCTCCTCCTCCGTAATAAAAAACTGGGGAAATTCCAATCAAGCATTTACATCAAAAAAAGGCTTAGATCTTCATGAAAAACTATTTGTTTTTCGTTATAATATTAGCTAATTAAAACTTTAGCTAATTAAAACTTTAGCTAATTAAAATTAAAAAACTCTGCCAGATATCAACAACACATCAGTTTATACACTTTCAAATTTAAAAAGGAGATTTTATCAATTCATCAAGTCTAAACAAAAGTATCTTAAAATTAATTTAAAAGCAATGGCCGTCAAAATGTAATTATCGGAATCCAAAGTTGAATAAAAGTATTCTATTATATAAATGAGAGTTGTGTGTACGTCCGGCTAAAAGTCAAAAACTATTTTTAAAGATACACTTATAAGTCTCACATTATGTGATTCTGTATGACTCCAAATCTGGTTATAGTAATAAAAAAACAGTATAATATCCATTGCTTTGGCAGTCACACTACGAACTAGTTTCATTCTTACGAGTAATCATTCCAAAAACATTAGGTTAGTCAGCTGATGATTTTCTTTTTTGCTATTTATATTGAACCAGGTGTGAGAGACAGAGACAAAAGTGCAACAGGAGGTCGTGTTTTCGAAAAGTAAAATAACTGTACAGAAAGTGTGAGAGATAAGTTTTTATATATATATATATAAAAATAAATAAATAAACAAACTGATTTTGAACACTCATACGTCGAAATCGACGGGAGAGTCCATCATATATATATATATATATACATATACATACAGGATGATTGGAAAGTAACTCCCTATTATTAAGTGCTCATAATTTATTACTGAAATATAATTTTTACAAGAAATGAATATAAGTGTGTAGCATGGGGTTTTATTCAAAATTTGATGTGTGCCTGCAATCGCCACCAGCTTCTAAAGCTGCCTGGAAACCACATGAACTGATTTTACAAGGAACTTTCTTTTACTAATGAGTCACTTATCAAAACTAAAAATCCACTCGAAGATTAGGGTCAACAAAATAAACAGATGAATGGTGATGAATACTATGAGAGTATTGAAAACAGCAGCTGACCAAGAAAAGAGCATTTACCCCCCCCCCCCCATTGTCAGAAACATTGCTCATGGAATGTGGGGACTAAAGGAAAAAATAACGCATAATTCATAATTCTTCCCCCCCCTCCATTCATTTCTTGTAAGAATTATATTTCAGTAATAACTTACAAATATAGAGCGTTACTTTCCAATCACCCTGTATACATATGTGATGATGATGAAATGAATAATCCAACGTAATGAAAAAAAGGAAAACCGAAAATTGTTTATATGTTCGATGTTTTGTCTTTATTCCATCATCTTGACGAAGTCTTGGAATAAAATACTGAAACGTCAATGAACCCATAAACAACTTTTTTTTCCTAATTAGCCAGAGAAGTGAATTTTAAAGATTTTATTTAAATTTTTCAACTGAAAATCTTTATTTCAGCTTTATATTCGCAACAAGTGTTATGACTAGATTAACAGATTTGATGAGAATCTCAGGTAAAAATCTGAAAAATGTTTTTCTCTTAGATTTTCCATCTTAAATCTTTTTATGTGGGTTGTCATATACAAGTAAATAAATCAGGTTTTTATTTGGGGGGGGGGGATATGGTTTCCTTCCCACTGTTGTAACTCTTTACCAGATTTTAGCCCAAATCGTCTGTCGAATGATCTGGAAAAGCACCTTCATTTTACATGAAATGACACGTTTTTCACGTAAGTATATCAAAGACTTTTCGTGTTAATTTATTTTGAACTGTTATATTTCACCTGTGCATGTTTACCTACAAGTACCGGGGAATTTATAATGTTTTAATTACAGAAAAAAAGACATTAATACATTTTTTATTATTATAAAAAAATTCAGTAAAATCTACAAATATCAAGATCTAAATTAAACATAAAACACTTTAAACAAGCCGCACGTGCGTGGTCCCCCTCTGTATGTGACTCAATGTGGCAAGTGTAAAATGCAATAAATTTGGGCAATTTGGGGCATTTTTGACCCCCCTTTGAACCCCTGGGGGCGCGAACCAGAACTTTTCTGAGATCAAGGATGCTCATTTTATGAACTGTTATATTTCACCTGTGCATGTTTACCTACAAGTACCGGGGAATTTATAATGTTTTAATTACAGAAAAAAAGACATTAATACATTTTTTATTATTATAAAAAAATTCAGTAAAATCTACAAATATCAAGATCTGGTCCCCCTCTGTATGTGACTCAATGTGGCAAGTGTAAAATGCAATAAATTTGGGCAATTTGGGGCATTTTTGACCCCCCTTTGAACCCCTGGGGGCGCGAACCAGAACTTTTCTGAGATCAAGGATGCTCATTTTATATCCAGAACAATTGCCTCTACATTTTGGCCAAGTTTCAGAAAAATTGAATGGATGGATCAAACGTTATGGGGCAAAAAATGTCATTTTTTGCCATTTCGGGACCTTTTGACCCCCTGAGGGGCTAACAAGATTTTTTTTTTTAAATCGGAGAATGTCACTTTCTAACCTGACCAAAGTTACAACTTCATGCAAAATTTCAAAGAAATTCAATGGATGGTTGCAGAGAAAAATCCGGACGGACGGGCCTCAAAACATAAGTCCCCCGATTTATAAAATCGGGGGACCAAAAATAAGAAGCAATAATTAATTAAGATTTATTTTATCTTGTGACTTAAATACAAGTAAAATCAAATTACAATTGTTTTTAGTTGTGCCATGAAGAACTGGCTGTATTTAGCCGGTTTTGCCCGGTTGGAGGGATTAGAGAGAATTATTTTTAAATAGAGAGAGAGTTGATGTCAAGGAGCAGGGAAAGATACCCCTCTCTCCATGCCATCATGGAGAATGTCCCGAGATTGAGTTTATCACTGCGGCGCCATTGCACCCTAATAAGGAGCGGGAGTTTTGCCCGCCAAAACAGGTGCCCCCCTCCCCCTTGTCGGATAGCCGCTCCGATATGGCCGACATGTCTCATGGACCTGTACAAAATAAAAGGGAGATTTACTCCCTTAAGAATAAATTTAGTGAGAGTAAAGGAAGAAATTGCAAGTTGTGCTTCAAGTCCGACCATGGAATGAAAGATTGTCGCAAATATTCATCGTACAATTTAAAAATCGAACGCGCTAATGTGGGAAATGTTTAGGTGCTCACAGAGAGGAAAATTGTTGTGGTTTAAAGAGATTTCCCTTTCCTTGTGTATCATGTGGTTCGAAATCACATTTTTCTGCGATGTGTCCTACGTCACCCCAGGCCTTCGTGGGCAAGACTTCCCTGTTCTCGGAACATGACGAATGCATTTGCTCTGTTCTTAATGTCTCTATTAAGAGAGATGGTTCTTCTATCCTTTTAAAATGTCTTCTTGACACTGGTAGTCAGAGCTCCTTTTTCTCCGCTGATGTCTTAAATAAATTGTGTGCACGCGAAGAAATCTACTCGTTTGGTCGTTATGCCTATCAACACCTTTATAGGTACTAAAAATGTCAAGCTTTCACAGCTAGGGGTATCTGTTAAATTGGGAAATTAGATGCCCTTCATTTTTCCTGCTTTATTCACAGATGGTTTGAGTCTGAAGTTTAGGATATCTCGGTTTGTTGAGATCGTGTCTAATATTAAGGAAGCTGGAATTCGCTTCAACCCAGGATATGAAAGATTGAATCATTCTATCTTGGACGGTCTCATTGGATTGGATATTATTCAACGTCTGGATAATTCCCGTCTGGTTAGCTGCCTCAACGGATCTGCTTGGCAAACCCCAAATGGCATTATTCCCTCTGGAAATATCAGTTGTTTCTTGGGGGAGGGTTCGAATTGTGACAGCAGCCAACTTAAATCCCACTCCTTCGGGGAGACAGTCCGTGTTTACCCAATTGTTCTAGTTACCTCATTGAAGGAGTTTCAAATCCGATTACTTCATTTCCGGACCTGTGAGGTCCCTTTTTTGAAGATTCTTCTGTGGAGCGTGGAGTAGAGAATTTTTTTCTCTCGGCTCAATAGGTGTTGACAGCAATTCTGATTTGTCGTCATATGACGAAGACAAAATCATGTATTTAAAGAAAAATATCCTGGAAAATGGGAAGTATTACGTGGACTTACCATGGGATGAAGAGAAAATATCTCTTGTTGAATCAAATTATGTGCCTTCATTGAAAATTATGCAAAGAGTTGCAGACTCCTTAGAGAGGAAGGACATATATAAGGAATACCTACAAGTCTTCCGAGAAAATACGAGGAATTATCGAGCCTGTTCACGTTTCTCCTGGGGAGTTTGAAAATTATTACTGGATTCCTCATCGCCCAGTTATTAAGGAAAGGACAGGTGTTACCATCAAAATTCGTCCTGTTTTTAATTGTTCCTTCAAAAGGCGGAGGGGGCCCTAAATGATGTAGCTTATTCGGGTGTCAATTTGACAGCCAAGTTGTTGGATTTGTTATTGACCTTTAGGGGGGATGATCATGTACCCTTGGGATCTCAAGGCATTTTTACAAGTTTGTTTGAGGACCGATAAAGATAAAAATCGTTTGTTTTTTCTTAAAAGTGGGCGATCTTTTGCGCACTTTCAGATATAATTCTATTATCTTTGGCTTTAATGCAAACCCATTCATCTTGAGTTTTATACTCGCGTATCATGCTGAATGATATAGTCATGATGAAACGTCATCTGTACTTTGCTACAACTTTTATGTTGATAATATAGTCAAGACCAGCAGTAATCTCAAATCTCTGTTCAACTTACCATTCAGTACGTGACAGGCTGAAGGAAGCTGGTTTTGACTTACAATCTTGCAACTCGAATAATCAGAGCTTGCAGGAGGAGATGATAGAGGATGGGAGTGCATCCTTTTCTCCTCCTCTATCGGAGAAAGTGTTGGGATACCGGTTTTTCCCACAAAGGGATTCCGTGAGCCTCGTACCTACGGTGATTGATCCTGAGGTCAGCTCTAAGCGCGGTATATTGGCTCAGTGTTCCAGGGTTTATGACCCCCCTATTCTTATGTGTCCCAGTTACCATTCAGTGTAAAATTTTGATTAGTGAACTTTGGAAAAATAAGTTGCCCTGGGATCAGAAAATCCCAGAAAAATTTAACGAAAATTGGCATACATTAGCCAATGATTTGAATTCCTTGAGCGAGTTGGAGTTTCCTAGAAGGGCTTTGGGGGAACACGTTTCTACCGAGTTCCGGTGTTTTTGTGATGCTTCTAAGGCAGCTTACAGCTTTGTTCTGTATGCTAAGCAGGGAAATGAATGCCTATTGATTTTTTGCAACGGCAAAAGTAGTCCCCTTAAAAGGAAATCCCTGCCTATTCTAGAACTTATGGCTATATATCTTGCCGTTAGAGTTATTCCCAACATTTTGAAGGCATTCAGGTCGGTTGTTATCCAGTCCCTATATCTCTTTTCGAATGCTCAAGTGGTTTTGTCTTGGGTCCTCAGCGGGAAAGCAGCCAAAGGGAATATATTCGTTGGGAACTGTATTAAGAACGTTAAAAGGATGGTGGAAGAGATAAATGGTGAACTTGGAATTGCAATGTTCCTACTAATGAGAATCCGGCGGATTTACTTACTAGGTGTTTCATCATCAAAATTCAAGCACCTTTATGATTTATGAGTTTACGGCCATGATTGGATACATCAGATATATTCTCACAGTAAACCAAAATAAATTTGAGACTAATATCTGAACTGTATTTCATTGAAAATAATTTATCGGCAATAGTAAATGATTACCCAAAATCGACCGCCATTTTTTTTTCATTTACTCGTTTTTGGTTAAGTCAAAGTGACGATAACATACTTAAAAATAATTACAATCAGTTTCCACACTTTAGAAAATTAAATTTACCTGTTAAAAGATATTTGTTGTATATTTTGTTTTTTTCGATTTCTCTACTGTAACTATTACTGCATGAATGCTTACACTTTTTTACGCAAGTATGTCACAAATGAGGAGGTAAACCAAAATAAATTGTAAATTTGTCGTTTTCTGCTCAAAATGTCGTACAATTGACATCAATGAATCGTCTGGTATTTTCCGACCTCACGAATGAGTAAGTAAACCCAAATAAATTCAATTTACTTTAAATTATTTTAAAGGAAATACAGTTGGGAAATTAAACAATTTATTTGGGTTTACTTACTCATTTGTGAGGTCGGAAAATAACAGACGATTCATTAGCGTCAGAGTTGTCCAACACTTTTAGCAAAAAACGAAAAATTTACCTAAATTGTTTTGGAATGGGACTAATTTTCCCCCAACTGAAATTTCTTTAAAATAATTGGTAAGGGTCTAGTTTGGAGTTTTGTAGTAAAAAAAATCAGGGGTGAATGTGTACCAGTATGGTACCCGAAATCTTCGTCTGCAAGGCAGAGGTCACGTGATATTCGTAGCACCGTTTTTATGTCCTTTGCAAAAATAGGACCGGGCAGTAGGGAAACATAGCTTAATGTCAGAGAAGCGGTATTTTTAAAAACCCACCCACCGAGAAAAGGCCGTTTTTTTTTTGTTTTGTTTTTTATTGGTTCCTTTATTTAATAATTAAAAAAATATTCAATAAAAAAGAATTCCTCCCGACTAATTAAGTTCATGTGAAGCCAACAATACCGTCTCACAGAGATCGAAACATTCAACAATCTGCTTGTACAGATTCCACATTTTTATCATGTCAATTAATTTTTGTTGTTTATTTTCTTGGTACTGCTATCCATCCTGAACCAGTTTTCGTGAGGTTCGACTGTCCTACGCAAACGCCCGAGTGTTGACGAGCCGAATGGTACCAGACGACAATTTTGATACGGTGCTACGTCCTGTGATTGTAAGTTATATTTTCAAGAAATTTTCTAAAAAAAACAAAAAAAAAAAAAAAAAACAAGCAAAACATAGCGAAGTTACTGATATCAAATAAATATTTTTTTTTATTTTGATACGTTGCTAAATCCTATAATTTTTAGCTATAGTTGCAAGAAATTTTTTAAAAACAAATAAATCAAGCAAAACAGATCGAAATACAGTTATCAAATAAATATTTGTAACCCTAACCCCTAACAACTACAAAAAAAACAAACAAGCAAAACATTATCATAGGACGCAGCACCGTATAAAAATTGTCGTCTGGTACAAATCGGCTCGTCAACTCTCGGGCGTTTGCATTGGATAGCCGAACGCTTCCGAGTTGAGCCTCACGAAAACCGGTTCAGGATCGATATCAGCACCATTTTCTTTAATAAATTAACCTTTTTTCTGAAAAATCAATTTTGACACTCGAAGGGGGAAAAAAAAAAAAAAAAAAAAAAAAAAATCACATTTGTAACATTTTTCGTTTTAAAAAACATGTTTATTTTCTTTAATAAATTAACTGTTTGTTGACAATCACTTTGTATTTCAACGATTTCAATTTCAGAAAACGAACAGCCCGGTATGGTTTTAGTTGGGACATAAAAACGTGATCTCCGCCTTGCAAACGAAGATTTCGGGGGTAATACAGCTTAACACTGGCCCCCTGGTTGCGCGCAGTTTTACCTTTATATCGCCATAAGTAACGTTCTGATTCGAAGCTAAAAGTCAGTATTATAAAATAAAAGTTCCTTTACTAGCCCCTTTCCGATTTAATAAATAATATTTTCCCGGTTTTATTTTCCTTTCAGGGTTTCACGTGTACGATGAAACTAGTCCGAGTAAAGTACAGAATAGAGAATATAGTCGAGCACAAACAAAGACAATTTATAGCAAACGCATTAGAATTAAATTCTCTAACGACCCGTATACGTTTAACGTGTGAAAACTAAGATTCTTTATTTCGATGTTCGTATCGATAAGACACATGTAAAACATGACTTAGCTTCGCTAAACTTAGACGATTAAGTGCGATTTTACTAGGGGCAGTCGGACTTAGGGTTAGTGGTAGGGTAAGAATTTTTAAACTATCTTTTCAAAATGAATTAAGCTATAACCTAGGACGCCATATTTTTAGTTTGTCGATAAAATACACGAACATGGAAATAAAATTCTTAAATAAAAATCTGGGGATTTTCAATTGTAGTTATCAAAACAAAAAAGGTGAAAAAAAACAAATGTGCAAGAAATAAATGTTACCAAGATAAGTTACTCTTCTATCTACCGGGATATGAGTTTATTTGTGTTTTAACTGATCTTATAGGGTTGTTTTTTTTGGGGGGGGGGGGGGGGGCCAAGTGTCCAGTTAGAACGAAAAAAAAAAGATTCAAAAATCGAAAATTAAACAAAATAATTACATTACATTTTCGCAAGATTGATGACATTTATTGGATGTGTTTCTAACCGTATTTTATTTACCTTTTGATTTTTAAGCAATTATCAAGAGCCCATGTGCAATGCTCATCGACGCCATCTTTTTTTTCGTTCTCACTGGACACTTTTTACAAAAACAAAAAAAGGCACTTCTTTAGTTTAGCTGTGAATCAGAATTTGTTTTCAATTGTGAAAACAAGGGTGGACCGGAAGTAATATAGAAGTTGTTTATCGAAAACAAAGCGAATAATAACAGCGAACAGTGTTTTTTATTTAATAATGTAAATTTTTATAAAACGAATAAAAAAAAATACAAAGTCTGAATTACTTCCGGTTCATTGATTAGGGGTGAATGTAACTCTTTAAATTTGATTCACATGTAAACTAAGGAAATGCCCCCCCCCCCCCAAAAAAAACGCTTTCAAATAAGTTACAACACAAATCAACTTATCCAGGTAGTAATTTATCTTGGCTTTGGTAACATTTATTTGTTGAACATTTGTTTTTTCACCCCTTTTTTGTTCTGTTAACTGCCTAAAAATATTAATGTTAAAGTATACGGGTTGGTAGAGAATTTAAGTTTACTGCGTTTGCTATATATTTTGGGGGTACTTGTGCAGTTTAGTAAACAGGGGCAGATAATCCACAGGAAGTAACGACAGTGCTTCTGCTTTTTTCGCACTGGCTAACATGCCTCTCTAAAAAAAAATGTATAAACTTTGTTATGTACTTACGTGGTAGCTTAAAAGAAGACTGTACACCAAAAATTACGTAAATTCGTCCAGTATTTATTAAATTAAAAATAACGATTTTACATTTCAGTAGCCAGTAAACAAAATTTGAGTTATCTCCCTTGCCTATTTCATAAGTGAAAATATCTAACGATACGTAAGATCTTTTTCTTTTTCTTATAATTTAATAAATACTGGATTAATTTGCGTATTTTTTTCTGTACAATTTTATTTTCAGCTAACACGTAAATACATAAAGTTTACACATTTTTTTAAATATTGAAATGACGGGGCGAAACAGAAGCACCGTAACGATCAATGGATTAAACATTTTCAGAAATTTATTTATTTAATAAAATATAGTTTCTGAAAGAAAAACCTTGTAATAAAATAAAGTTTTTTTTCAATAAAGTAACATTTTGGCCAAAACATTGTAATAAAATATAGTTTCTGAAATTGACAGTGATTTTTTTTAATAATTTAAAATTTTATAAAACGAACATAAAACTAATGTAACAAACTAATCTATTGGTCGTTACTTCCTGTGGATTATCTGCCCCTGTTTACTAAACTGCACAAGTGCCATTATTTGTTGTTTGTATTTTTTAGTTTAACTATTCTGGACTTTTACCCTTAGTATTTTTAATGGTGTTTTTTTGGTAAGCTTAACACCAAGTCGATTTTGAATTGAGTCCTAATCTCAAGAAGCACCATGTTTTTTTATATACACAATCTTTGAATAATAAAGGTTGTTCGGAAATAATGGCGAAACTTTAATTTAGGTGACTGAAATATGAATTAATCACGGTTCTTAAATTATTTTAAATGGCGGCTATTTGGGAAATTAAAAAAAATGGTTACTCGTTCTTTCCTACGCGATATGGTCAATAAAAAGATACTTTTACCTTATTTTTATATAGGAAATTCACATTTAAAGTCTAATATATATTAGTTTTTTTTCTCAATGTGTTTATGTGTAATCGCACGAAAAAAATATATACAAACACATTTTATTTTTCGTTGATAGCGTCGGGGCAAAAGGTACAATTTTTATTTATTTGGTTTTTCTTTAACTTATTAGTCATTTGAAATATATTAAAGAAATTTAACACTTTTTTAGGCAGTGACTTTTTTTTTGTTAAGATTTTTAAAAAGACTGAACTTCAAATTTATTTTTTAAACAAAAAGATTGTGCATAAACCCCAAAGATAAAAAATAAATAAAAAGAGTAAGGCACATATGTTAAAATATTTGCTCTAATTCTAGTGTTAAAAAAAGTGCATTCGCCATGTTAAAAGGGGGGGGGGTAGACAATGATGAATAAAAAATATATATATATAATACATTTTTGGAGTGGTATTGGCCCCACAAAACTATAAAAACATCTGGATTAAAAAATAGGTAGAAAAAGGAAAAAACAATTCACAAACAGTAAAATATAAACGTAAATAAATTTGAAATATTTATAAATAAATTAGCGTCTTTTTGTAGTATGGTTGTAAAAGGACTCCGTTTTGTATTTGTCTGAGAAAGATAAGAGGGTTTTTATTTAAAGATATCGGATCTTAATAGTGTCTAATAAGTCAAATAGTAAGTTTAATTCTAGATTGTAAGGGAGAAAAACTGTGGGGAAACAAATCGCCCGACTTACATGAGCGATTTCTTGAACGACTGTCTTCGAATTCTTCTTTGTTAATGTCGACACTGAATAAGTTATTTCAGCCAAGGCAAACGAGAGTGAATCGAGATTCATATTCCATGAACGCAAAGAGCGAAAGCCTCAAATCACTTTGAAGCCTTCTTCAGACTATTTCCAAGTTCTGAAGGTCTCGTCGATGGAAAAAGTCCGAGGTTTTATGACCCGAATCGGGCCGACATTACTGAGACATTTGCCTACAAATTCAGACATGGCATCCCGGCGGCCATGTTGAAAGACGACGTACCTAAGAAAAAAGAAAGCGTCGACGTCAAATAATTAATAATAATTAAAAAATATTTTTTTAGAAGACGAATATTATTATCTGTTAGCAGTCGGGATTTTTTTTAATTCGGAATTGGTTTAAATTATTTTTTAAATTTTCTCCTGAATAAAAAATTAAGAAGAAAAAAAATCTCGCAATAGTCACGTGATGTGCATTAGAACGTGATTTTCCATCCCCCACATTTTTTGTTTATTGCAGTTCTTAGCTTTTCATATTTTCTCACTATTTTTTTGTATTTATTTATCCTAAAAAATACGTTTTATTAAAATCATAATTTTTAGTGTATCAATTTACAAAAAAAAATATTTACATTCAAAGACTGAAAATTATGTAATCGATGTCGTCGTCGAATGATGCCAATATCTTTATGAATGACGGAATTCGAGAATGCTTTAATCCATATTATTCCATCAATACGTATTTTAATTAAACGCTTTTTTACTTAGTTTATTTATTTATCTATTTTTCTTCGTTAATTTCTTTATTAAATAAACAATAAATAAAGAACTTTTATAATTTATTTAAAAAAGAAATTTTAATTTTTACTTTGTTCTCTTTAACTTTGTTAACTTTTATTCTACCAAACTTTGTTGTTAACTTTTATTCTACCAAAATTATTAAACATCAAACAAAAAAAATTACAATAACAAACGAAAACCATTTTGTTCATTTTTGTTGTGTTAAATAAAACTTATGTTAGCTTTAGATTAGTGTTAAACAAACAGTTCGGTTCAAATTCTGTAGAAATAAGTCTCTAAAGTCAGTTAAGCTTTTATTTTGTATTAATAAAACTATCAGACAAGATCTAGTGAGTTTCTCGCCTATATGTAACTTTGTTAAGAATTTACTATACGGAATAATTACGTTGACACACCGATTACCGCTAGATCAGCGAAGTTAAGCAACGTTGTCAGTACGAGCTTGGTGACCATTTGAGAATGTATGTGAACACCCAGCTATGAGTAAATTTTTTTTTTTTTTTTTTTTTTTGTAAATAAAACAACTTGGGAAATTTTATTCAATCATAAATAAAAAATAAGAAACAAAAATATTACACTGATCCATTCGGTGAAAAAGTAAACTATAAATAATTAATAAATCCCTTATTCGTCACTTGGACATTGTTTAGTTCAATAGTGATAAATCCTGATTCCTTATATATAATTGTATCACAGTCCATAGTTTTCTTCGAATGTCCGGCTGGCTTGGCAGGCCGAGAGCAGACTCAAGGCGTTTCCACAAATAATGGCGATAGAGACGCACTCGTAAAGCCAAGACAATTCGCGCTTGTCTCTGGTGTTGCGCATCATTAATAGACCAAGGCTGCCGAGGAAGTCGCGTGTGGCAGAGCCAATCACTCCACTCGTCTCCACAGCGATCGGTTGAAATACAAATCTGTCGAGAAAATTGGCATATTTTGACCGCTTGCGGCTCTCTGCTGACGCTGCTGCATGTCCAGAGTTTGTTGCCGATTCTATCACTGACGAGAGCGCAAAAGTGTCGACACAAGTCGCATCCCATATCAGTGACTTACCGTTTGTAAAGGGAAACACTGTCATTGAGAGCACTGTGCCTCGGAAATCTGCCAGCGCTGCTTCTACATGAAAGGGTATGGAGTCCATATATGTCGACCGGCTTGCCACAACGGCACCTGTGACTGCTGCAAACTTTAGAACCTGTGCGCAGAGCTACAGCGAATGTCAGGCAATCGTCATCAACCAGGTTACCAACGGCCGATGATGGGAAGACTGTTAGCCATGCACCACTGTGTCGTGAACTTGCAGCTTGAAGGCAAGCCAGAGAGTGTTGGTCGCAAGATGATTTTAGGGATTCGATACTGGCCTTCATCCTGATCGTATCCCAGCTCTTCTGTCTTCCTGTCTGCTCCGGAACGATTAGACCAGCTGCCCTCCAGTCAGTGGAAAGGTCATGGATCAGTTGGTCGAGAGAAGATTCGGATGCTTTATGTAGAATACTCTCAATGAGATCCTGACTTGTGCAGATGGAGGAGGTGTAAGCAGGCAATGCAACGTCGGTCGTTAATCTAAGACCAAGTCCATCAAAGGAGATAGGAAGAATGGTCTGGCGTCAGCCTACATCATCAAAATTGACGTTGCAGATGGCCGTTGCTGAGTCCCGAATTACGCAATCCAGCCTGCTCAGGTCGACCGGAAACTGGTAACATGGTGCACTACGTAGCAAAAATAGTGTCGCCAACCCACAGTGCATAGTGTGGCGACTATGGCAAAAACATCCTAGATTACAGTCACCAATATAGTGGACGGAAACCAGGGAGGGGATCCTAAATATACATATATATATATATACATATATATAAAATTATATTTTATTATTTTAACTAGATACAATGTCGTTTCGAGCTTTTGGCTCTCATTAGTGCAGGGAATGACAATCTCAAACGGTCACAAGGCGCAAACCCGGTTTGCAGAAACACCTTGAACCTGCAAGCGTTTACCCTATCCCCTTGGCCATGGGAGGTTGTCACATTATATGGAGAAATTAAGTTATATTTATGCTGAAAGCGGCGCGCATAAACATCAAGACAGTCTGATAGAACTCAACGACAGAGTCGAAGTATCGTACTTAAGCTTAGGTGAATGTCTATTTTTTAATCTCTCCAACAGTGCTCGACTTGAATTTACTTAAAGGGGCTTCTTTATATATATATATATATATATATATATATATATATATATATATATATATATATATATATGCAAACATTGTTAAAAATAACAGAATTCGTCTGTTTAATTATACCTTTTTTTATTTTTTCAATTTTTCTGATGATATTAAAATTCAAAAAATTAATAAATGTACCATAGGTTTCACAAACGTTTTCGACTCCTCGTCGAATCATCCTCAAAAACAAATAAACAAAAAAGCTGGAGAAAGAAGAGGATTTTTAAAAAGACAGCGGAGAAACGCACAGAGAACATTTTCGTATTGTTCCAGGAAGTCGTTGACGATTTAAATTCAGCAATACTGGATGGCATCTATATATATATATATATATATATATATATATATATATATATATATATTCCAACAAGCTGCTCCATATTACAACAAAGCTTTCTGCAAAAGCGGTTATAGAGAAGAACTCTCTTACAAACCCACCGAACCTACCAGACAACACAAACACAATAGAAAAAGAAATATTGTCTGGTTCTCTTCCCCCTATTCCATCAGTGTCAAATATAACATAGGTAAACAATTCCTCTTATTATTAGATAAACTCTTTCCACTATCTAATAAGCTTCATAAACTCTTTAATAGAAATACAGTCAAAATGAGTTATTCTTCTTGTCCCTCAGTAGGATCCCTTCTAGCCTCTAAGCACATAGTTCCAATCAATCCCCCCAACCCTCACTGCTCATGCAAAAGAGGGGATATCTTCCCCCAAGGAGGAGGTTGCACAATCAGATCCGTAGTGTATGAAGTCAAAGTTATATCCGGTGTAAATTCCAAGAAAGTAGAAATTTACACTGGAATTACTCAAGAAACTTTCAAAGAGTGGCTTTATGCTCACACTAATACTTTCAAATATTCCAGAAAGAAACATAACACCTCCCTAGCAACCACCATATGGGAGCTTAAGAAGTTAAGTACCCCCTATGAAATTAAATGGAGGATCATCGATAGGCCTTATAGCCCCACCTCCAGGAATTGCCACTATGCACCACTGAAAAATTCAGGATCCTACAGGCAATCAATAATCCTTCAATAATGTGTATGAACATCAAAACTGAGGTCTTCAAACAATGTTCCTACAGAAGAAATATTTCTACTAGCCAAATGGACTAACAACGAAAATACATAACTCACCGATAGTCTCTTCCATGCATAAGTCTAAAGAACTCCACATCATATGTAAAATATAAGGCCTATTTCTCCCACCCCAAAGATCTTTCCAATTATTATCAAATTAATTCTTTTATACAATATACACCTCCTCCCTCGGATATATTATACTATACTTATCACATCGACATCAACCAAAATACAATCTACACTTGCACTCTCGTAATCCCTACATATCACAAATAACATAAATTATTAGATACCTCATCATATTCAAAAGATTTTTTAAACATTCAAATATATTAACTATATTAAGTCTTACTAGTTAGATACCTAGAAGTATATTCATCGAATACCCTTAAATAAAAGGAAAAAATATATATGACCACGATCTAAATCTTACCGATTCACACAGATCCCCCCCCCCCCGATAGGTTCATAAACGTTATTAGATATAAGCTAACAAAGTTAATTAAACACAAGCATCCAACACGAACCAATACGGACACCACACATGATGATAACAAGCTTATATTGACCCATCCACTTATTTTGATATCCCTGAAGAAAATTTTTTACTGATAAAGATACCCCCTCCATTAACACCACGCCCCCACATAGCTAATAATCTAGAATGATGACAATAGTTTTACACTCAAATATAAGCAATATCCCAAAATTATAAAAAGTAATATAAATATAACACTTAACCCCTTTAATAACAGGAATACAACCCCACCCAAAATCTAACCCACTCACTGACAAATAAACTATACACATACACCCCTAAATATGAATGCATCATTGAAGCAGAGAAACATGCAACATCTATTATCAACATATAATTCATTCTGAATAATACTTAGTTACGATTAAGACCCATATAAACATACAGTCCGTCCCTATTGACTCTGTACTTTTTCCAAAAGGGACGCCTGAGTGAACTTACCAGAAGACGTTACAGTGATCTTTGAACTTCATACTTCGATTTGTTTTATTTTGTGAGTCACATATTTTGCCCCATAAAGCACGCAAAAAGACTTGTTGGCACATGTTCCCCTACAATAAGGTGCAATTCACCAAACCCTGGGCAAGAGAAAGCACGAACACAGATTTCAGGAGCGGACGAGAGAAGAAGTGTCTAGATTTGGTGCTCACACAGCACTTCAAATTGAAACAATATATAAAAATATACTAAAAAAATAAGTGGAATTCAAAATTTATCGTCTGAGAAAAATACAGCGAGGATCTTACCGCTGTCTATCGGACATACAAGGAAAACCCCAGTTCGACAAAGTTCACAAGGTTACCTACAGCTCGCCACACTAAAAAAAAACTATTCGCGAAGGACGGACATCAGGATCTAAAATTCTGTGATAATATCTTTCATAAAACTATCTAAGAAAGACGGATATCAGAATAAAAAATAAATTCTGTGATAATATCTTCCACCCAGCATGTCAACTACCATACAAAAAAAACTATAAAAGGTATGTGGCTTATGAAAAAAAAAATTCCATATTTTTAATTCATTCTAAATTGAACTTTCGTATTTGCCAATTTTTTTCTTTTTTTTTTTTGACTCTTGACTGATCAATCATTCTCGGTCTTAACAAAACAAGTCCCTCTATGAAAAACTCTCCTAAAGCAGAGAAGTACTTTTAGTTGATCACTTGAAACACTTTTTATGTTTGCATAATATCGCCATTGTTGATTTTTACAAGTGTCTTATTTTTTGTTTATAAATTGTTTTTCTCTCCCATGATTACTTGCTTGTCTCCCTTTCATTGTTTTAATGAAAAAAATAAGTCGTTTTCACTAATGGTGAGTCTAACATGTGATTCGCGGGCCCGATTAAAACATAAAGGATAGATTTACACATTTGTAACATTGGTGTCAAAGTATCACGTTTATAACATATCAAAATGTTTTAGGCGATTTTTTTTCTAACCGTTTTAGAATTAAGAAAAATTTGAATAAAGTCAAAGATTTATTAAAAGAAAAAGAACGTTTTTTCTATATGCGAGTGGGCAACAGAAGGGAGATAACTCAGTTTTTGAAACGGAAAGCAAAAACAGAAAATGAAAAAACACTTACTGCTTTATATATATTTACACTACAACAAACCATATTGAAATCACAAAGTAACAATCAAAAACTGCAAAGTGCAAAGTTATTATTTACAAGAAAAATAATAAATAAATAAAATGGCTTCCGGAATCTAGGAAAGGGTTGTGATCCCCACGCCAGTTGTTTATGGCAGTTCGGCCGTGGTGGGGGTACCTCTCTTCGGGGCTGACCCATAACAAGTTTTTCTCTATATCCTCCCAACTTGATCTCTGCTACTTAAGCGCTCCTTCTTCCTTTGTTTAAAACCGCCGTTTTAATTTCTGACTTTGCACTCCGGGTGCCTTCTTCTTCTGGCCTCGTGCACCTGACTTTTTTAAAGGTTACCGAGTCGTTTCTTTTATACAACGTCATACTTCAAAATGAACTCGTTGACCTCACACACTTGGGCTGTTCTTTTAGCCTAATTGACAATCTATCTAGTCTGTTGCGGGGTCATGCCCTTAGCCTCCTCGTGACGTCTTATGCATTATTACTGAACATGTCTGCATCATTCTAGATGTGATTACCATCTGTTTAATCCTCCACCAAAAAATGAGATTCTACTTTTTTTAGGCGATTACGTGTAAACACCCTGAAAAACTTGGCAGAAAGAAGAAAAAAAACAATGAATTTAGAATTTCGAGTTTTGCATATAAAATTAACATAAAATGATCCCCCATTTCCGGGTTATTCTAGCGTTTTAGGGCAGTAACCCACATTTTCTTTTGTTATGGTAGATAAATTCTGTGCATTTTTAGGGATGGGGTTACTTTTTTAGGCGATTATGTGTGGTTTTACAAGAGTTTTGTTTGGGAGAGACTTACAACTCGGACTTAGGGTTATGGGAGAGTTTTTAAGGGGGATTTACCACTTTGACTTAGAGATATTAGTAAGGTTAGGGGAGGGTTGGGGGAGGGCTTTTTCCACTCGAACCTAGGGTTAGTGGTAGGGTTAAGAGAGGATTTTTAGGATGAGGGGGGGGGGATTTGCTACTCAGACTTAGAGTTAAAGTAGGATTTTTCATGTTCTTTTTAAATGTCTTATTTTCTAGTTTCTTTTTTATGAAATTATATTTTGTCAATGATAACTAATTTTTTTAATCATGAAAAGTAATTATATTTTTTACTAACTTTTAAGTATGAAAACAATCACACATAGCAAAAAAAAAAATTCGGTTACTGCCCTTAAAAGCTAGAATTACCCAGTTTTGTAATAAAAAATTTATGTATAAATATGTATGAAAATGGACTTTAGTTGTTGTTGTTTTTAAATAATATTTAACGAATAACCATTTCGAGTAAAAATCTACTTATTACCCGTTTTAAGACGTTTTAATAAATTTTTCGTCTAAAACACGCAATATCGACATCAAACATATGAAAACTTGGATTGTAAAGCATGATGTACTGAAACGAACTCGTGTAGTGATTTATAAAAATAATTTATTAAAGAAGTTTCTTGATTTCACAACTTGTGTTATCTCAATAAAAATACAAAAATTAATATGTCTTTCATCTTTTTTTTCATTGTAAAGTAAATTATAAAAATAAGTGCTGGTTTCATTGCGTACTTCCATTCCATTTTTCGTTAGGCCTTACTTCCGGTCTGTTCGCGTTCATTTTGTAGCATTTCTATGCTATTTTGTAGCATTTCTATGCTATTTTGTGGCATTTCTATGCTATTTTGTAGCATTTCTATGCTATTTTGTAGCATATTTACACATTTTAAACATGTTTTTTTTTTCCAATTATATGGAATATATAGCAAAAACTACCCGCCCTCAGGGCGGCAATTACTGACACTGTAGTCTTCTTTACAGAAACCAAAGAAGTAATTTTCATTTGACATTTTGGTAATTTAAAGGAAATTTTAAAAAGTGATAATTTTCATGGCGTTATTTGATATATTCCAATGTGGGAGAAATATACTGTGCATGAATGTTAATCTTTGAGGGGTAGAGCATAACATCGCGGTAGACTATGAGTCACGATGACATAGAAGAAAAGACAAGAGTAGAATGGGGTAACAATAACACGTGCGTATTGCACAACTTTTATTCTCGGACTGAAGATACAATTTTGAAAGAACAAATTTGGCGCCTAATTTTCATGTCACGTGATACCTCTGCAGTGCAGTAATTATCATGTAGTGCGATAATCAGGTCGATGGCCCTCTCACCACTTGGTTGAGTGGAACTATATTCAGTTGACAATTCAACATACCCCCTTCAACTGATATATGTTCGTAATGTGTTTTTTTGGTTTTAACACTTTTCACATTCATAGGCCTTAAAACAATTTTTTTTTTGTTCACAATATAAAAGTTTGTTTGTACATTTGTTGTGTCATCAATAGTTTTCAAAAGTTTTTTTGTTTTTTTGTAATACCCTTTCACATTTATAGGCCTTAAAAAACACATTTTTTTTTGTTTTAACTATTAAAGAAAGCTTGTTTTTGTTTTTGTTTCAGAGTCCCATTAGTAAGTGTCTGAATTTTTCATTTCTAAATCTATTTGCTGGTTTGGTAAATATATCGGCTATGTTTTCTTCACTTGCAACGTGAATTAACTCAAGCATATTATTTTGTAATTCGTCTGATGTCTATGTGTTTTGATCTTTGGTGATTTGCGGGGTTTTGGCTAAGGTTATCGCGCTCTGATTATCACAATATAATGAGAATGTATCGATTTTCTCGTTTAATAAATCTGTCATTAGTGTTTTTAGGTATTTTTCTTCCTGTGAAGCTGCACTGATTGACATATATTCAGCCTCGCAAGTAGATAACACGAATGTGGACTGTTTTCGTGTTTTCCATGAAATTAATGGCCCGTCCTCTGAGATTTTAAATCCATATCCAGTTATGCTTCGTCTATCCTGTGAGTTTGCCCAATCTGCATCGCAAAAACCTATGATGTTTAAAGTACTTTTAGTAGGTTTGAATATTAATTGTTGATTGATTGTGGCTTTTATATACGTGTTTAGCTAACAGCATGTGATTTTCGTATGGTTTATTCATATATTGTGATAGTTTTGTTACTATGAAACATAAGTCTGGCCTGGTGGCTGTCATTACATATATTAAGCTTCCGACAATTTCTCTATATAGCTTTTCATCTGCTAATTTCCTAGTTTCGTTACATAACTTGTTAATATTATTTTCGCTAGGTGTGTATTTAGGTTTACAATCTTTCATTCCAAATCTTTCTAATAATTTTTGAAGATATCGCTTTTGATGCATGTATATTGTTTTGTTTTCATATGTAAATTCTATGCCTAAAAATTATTTGATTTTGCCTTGATCTGTCATTTAAAAATTTTCTTTTAGAATAGTTTTCGTATTTATCATATTTTCGTTATATTTTGTCGCTATTAGTATGTCATCTACCCATACAATAATAATTGTATATTTGTCATTATATTCAGGGCCGGCGGGACAGTTATAAAAGTGTAGGGGGGGTCTCCTAAAAAGTGTGGGGAGGGGGGGGCGGCCCACATTGCGCTCAGAATGCTAAATATGGGAATAAATTCAATATCTTGACTAAAAATGATCGTCCGATAGTGGGTGAGAGCTCGTTAGAAACGGAATGGAATTCTCTTGGTGATAGAAAAAGAAAAATTCAAAATATTTAAATTTGTTGGCGTCTGGGCTCAAATTACCTTATTTGGCCATATTGGGGAAAAATCACTGTTTGGGGCATATTTTGGTTTAAAAAGATCGTCTGGTAGTGGTTGATGGCTCGTTAGAAGCGGAATGAAATACTCTTGGTGATAGATAAAGAAACATTAAAAAAATCAATTTTTTTGGCGTCTGGGCCCAAACTACCATATTAGGGCATTTTGGACCAAAAATACCTTTTTTGACATAATTTAGACATGAAATGATCTTCTGATAGTGGTTGAGGTCTTGTTGGAAGCATATTAGCAAGTCGCTTCTGGTGAGAAAAGAACAAACAGAAATTTCAATTTTTTTTTTTTGGCTGAGCCCAAATCACCATATTTGGTCATTTTGGGCCAAATACACCTTTTTGTACTTAATCTAGACATAAAATGATTTTCTGACACTGCTTGATGGGTCATTTGAAACATATCAGCAAGTCACTTCTAGTAAAAATGACAAAATTCAAGAATCAATTGGTTTATCAAATATAGAGAATACATAAAGTTAAAAGTATTAACTGACAATGTGCATATAAAAGTACAAAAGTAAAAAGTATAAAAGTTTAAATATATTAAGTATAAAAGTATAAATGTATGTATTGGAATTGGAATAGCTCTTTGGAAGTGTATTAACAAGGCAGACTTGCATTGTTTCTCTGTTCTTCACTTCAAATTGCGTTCATTGGACTTTGCTCAAAAGATACTGTATCGGTTGTTCTGTGGACAGAAGGAATGAATAACTTTGGATATTATGCGGATCCTCAACAATGTGAAAAAAGAATGTATCGATGCAATCCGAAAAATCACCGGTATGTTAATGGATGCACCATGTGCGAGTGGGAGAAATACAAATAATGGTCCACTTTGCAACAGATTTTTCAGCCATCAAAATCGCTTTTACGGATGTTCTCTCATCCGTAACAGCGTCGATCGTGAAAATTTTGAAACGTTCATGTGTAACACCAACATCATCCTGACTATCACCCAGTCTGTCACAAACAAATGTGTGCATGTGGAAGCATTGAAAATCTTGGGCATCGAGATAATGCTTCATCTCAGAATTGCCTTCGTCGATGAGAAGGCTAAACCATGGATTATGATAATCCCGAGCTACCATCAAATTAATTCTGGAATGAATATAAATATAGAAGTCATAGGTAGAAATAGAAATAACGTAATCTGATATTCGCGGAAAATCATCCGAGTGATTTGCGTATTGCTTTATATTATGTAGTAAATTAATACCAGGCAATTAATAAGTAAGAACGGAGTCTTTTGTGAAAATTAAACTGTGTTTATTAGTCTCCAGTGTCGATGAGTGGAGTGACAGTACAGAATTGTTAGGGAGAAAAGTTTTTGCTACCACCTATATGGAGTTGGTTTGGCGGAGAGTCGTAGATGGTGGGCCAAATGTAATATTTAGTGTTTGTTGGTGAAAAATAATGAAAATTTACTATAACACGCTCGAGTGAATAAGCGTAATGAATTGGTGAGTTTAGTAGCCTGTGATGGATGGGGTTATTTTCCTATTAAGCAAATATGTACAGGGAAAAATCCTCTCTACTTTATATATAAAAAAAAAGAAAAGAAGATTTTGTATAAAAACACCTAATTCTGTTATTCTGGTTGATTGTCTGCCGCTGTCTTCAAAAAAGGAAAGCAAATAAATTGTGATTCACAGCTAAACTAAAGAAATGCCAAAATCAGTTTGATTCAAGTTTCATCTGTTTTGCTTCGGGGTGTCGATTTTTTGGAGAAGAAAATGAAAGTCCGTAAATATACCTAAAGAATAGGGACCTTTAACAAAAACTCACCCATTTCGCTTGGTTTTCGCCAAATTTTAGATAAAATTGATTGTTGGTCATATATTGTAATGATGACAATATAAGACAAACAATCAATTAATAGATAAGCTAATTAGATAAAATTAAACACATGCATATCAACTTAATTATTGATGACCGTAAAGTGTGGGGGGGGAGTAAAAAAGTGAGGGGGCGTGAACGCCCCCCACCCCCCTCTTGCCCCCCACCTCCGGTGCCGCCGTATATGATATTGTGTATAAACACAAACGTCTGCCAATGATTGACTAAATTCGTTTTCTATTAGATGTGTGTGTAACAAATTATTCCAATTTCTACCACTTTGTCTCAAACCATAAAGTGATTTATTTAATTTATACACTAATCCACCGGTTTTGTTTTTATTTTCTATTTCAAATCCTTTTGCCTGTTCCAGGTAAAGTTCCAAATTTATCGGTGCGTTTAGATTTTAGGCTGATTTTACGTCGAATTGATGTATTTTTAGATCGTATTGTGCCGCCATTTGCATCAACATTCTTATTGAAGTTAATTTTGCTGTTGGTGAGAATGTTTCTTCGTAATCTACGTTTAGGTTTGGGGCATAACCTTTTGCGACTAGTCTTGCCTTAAATATCTCTCCCTGATTTTCATCAGTTTTAATAGTATACACCCATCGTGCTGGGATTAGGGTTTTATTCTGAGGTAATCCAGTTAATTCAAATGTTTTATTTTCTTTAAAAATGTGTATCTCCATTTTCATGACCATCTGCCAGTTTTCGGAACTATCTGAATTTATCGCTTCTTCGTATGTACTTGGTACATTTCTTATGTGGTAACAATAATCTATCGTGTATTTTATTATTATTTTCGTCTTCCACAGAAGTAGTAACTGAAAATATAGGGAGAACGAAAACCCGCCCAAAATATCTTAATGACTACTAAGTCATTAAGATATTTTGGGCGGGTTTTCATTCTCCCAATATTTTCAGTTACTACTTCTGTTTCGGGTTAAACTGTTTGAATATTTTCAGTTGTAGCACTTCCGTCTGTTTCTTTTATATTATCTTTAAATTAATCTGTAAATTTTACTATTCTGACATTTTTTATTTCACCGGTTTCGGGAAAATATATTAAGTAGGCCGGACTACCTCTGTCATACCCTACAAAAATTCCCTCCTTACTTCGGTCTTCCAAGTTTTTGGAGTTTTGTACGTATGCGTAACAAATGCTTCCAAATAAGGGCATATTTGATATATTTGGTTTATCGCCCGTAAAAAATTCATATGGCGTGCTGTTAATACGTTTGTTGTAACATCGGTTACGAATATACGTTAGGACATAACAGCGTATGACCACATATATTTTGGAAGGTTAGCATGTTTTGTGCGCCATGCTCTTTCGATCGTACCGTTTTGGTGGGGGGAGTAGGGCGCCGATTTTTGATGATGTATCTTACTCTTAATTAGTAGCGATTCGAAGATTTTAGAAGTAAATTCCGTGCCTTGATCGCTCCTTACTGTTTTTATATTTCCATACGGGGCAACGTCAGCTACAAATCTTTCGAAGGCGTCCACTGCGTCACTTTTACTTTTCAACATGTAAGTGACTGTTATGATCGAGGGTGATGTTCCCGGACTATAAGCGTGCAAAGTTGAATCAAGCAATGTTGCATGCAAAGACAGAGTAATAATTAACAAACAAAAGGAGATAGTTCAAATAACGTTTATTGAACGTGTGTGTACGTGGAATGGTGAAGTGTGTGATGTATGCATGTGTGTCGATGGAAAAACAGTTCTTGAAAAGGTATAAGAAGAAATGAATCCGGCGTAGGAAAAGTCTTTGAAAGCCGTACACAAAGAAAATGAGTTGAGAACTCTTACTGTTGTTTGACCACGCGTGTTGGTAGTTGTTATGCCGATGCCATTTGAAGAGAAAAGCGTTAGACGAAGCGCTAGTGTATTAGCGGCGTTCTGCCGAGGCCACTCGACCAGACGAGAAAAGTGAAACGGAACGCTAGTGTCAGCGTTGTTCTATCGAGGCCAAAAAGCGAGTGAAACGGAGCGCTGGTGCCAGCGTTGTTCTGCCGGTGCTGGTCGGTGAAGGAGAGATGGATTTTCCGTTTGCAACGGTTTTATAGTCAGAAGGGCAGATAACTCTGGTGTCGCTTTACAGTGCCACCTGTCGGTGAAAAGGCGATACCTACCGGCAAACCGGTGTAGTTATGTTTTGAAAGGAGGAGGTAACTGCTACAAGGACTCCCCCCCAGATTGAAAAGTATTGAAAATATTATTCAATATGTACAGTTGTAGATGAGAAGCATTCTTTGTGGGTATGTCTGTTTTGCTGTTGAAGATTAGAAAAAGTAGTGTGCACGCTACTTATTTCTGTTTCTGCATCTGTATTGAATGATTGATCGCAAGTGCGTCTGCGGAATTGAGTGTTTGTAACGCATGTGGATCTGCGTGTTGTTTGGGTCTGCATCAAGTTTGAGCGCAAGTGAGTTTGCGGTCGAAAGATGTTGAGTGCAAGTGAATTTGTACTTGTTGGTGGCGTTGTTCATGTTGATTAGCCTGCGTGATGCGGAGCTGATGAACGAACGTTGAATTGTCAGTGTTGTCCGGGAATGTTTGGTGCTTGGGTCTGTGCGGTTGTTGATGAGTGAGCACAAGTGGGTCTGTGCGGTGTTGATGAGCGAGCACAAGTGAATCTGTGCAGTGTTGATGAGTGAGCACAAGTGAGTCTGTGCAGTTGTTGATGAATGAGCACAAGTGGGTCTGTGCAGTTGTTGATGAATAAGCATAAGTGGGTATGCGCAGTTGTTTGATGAATAAGCACAAGTGGGTCTGTGCAGTTGTTGATGTTGATCATGTTAATTAGTCCGTGTTGTGGAAATGATGAACAAACATCTAGTTGTTGAGATCGGTGGTACACTATGGTCAAAGTCAGATGTACAAATGTCTGCAAGTGAGTTAGCAGGTCCAAGTACAAGTGGGTCTGTACTGGTATTGGTGCGCGTCGTTCGAGTTGATGTGTCCCCCAGTTGATCAACGAACGTCCAGTTGTTGAGTATTTAGTCGTGCTTGTGCAGTTGTACTCATTTTGAACTGGTGTGATTTCTTCCATAGTGTCGTCAGTGATGTCCGGAAATGTTTGGTGCTTGATGAATGTCCGGGAAGATGTGGTTGTTCAAGTTGATGGGTCCTCCTGTTGATCAATGAACGTCCAGTTGTTGAAGAGGGTTAGTAGCCCTTGAAGGGTGATGTTGTTGCTTGCTGATCCTGACTTTTTACAACCAGTATTAAGTCTTGGAGCTTGGTGATGTTGTTCGTGTTTGGCATCGTGTGTTGTCTGTTTTGTAGTTTATCTTCTTTTATATATATATTTCCAACACGTGGGTAGAAGGGAAAAAGAAAAAAAAATGGAGCCGTAATTTGTTTCACACACGGAATGCCTTTTTTTGTTTTTGTTTTAGTTTGTTTGAATGTTAGTTTCCACGTAGAGAAAGAATGGCGGCTTCTCTTTTCTTTGTTGTCGAAAAGAAAGAAAAAAAAATTCGTATTTTCTTTTTTTTTGTTGTTGTTTGAATTTCCATTTCCACGTGGTTAGGGAAAAAGATGGCGGCTTCCTTTTTTTTGCTTGTTGTTGAAACAGAGAATATAAATTCGTATTTTCTTTTTTTGTTGTTTGAATTTTCATTTCCACGTGGTTAGAGAAAAAGATGGCGGCAATTTTAAATTTTTTTATCAACACGTGGTTGTGAAAAGGATGCCGGCATGTGAGCGTTTGTCTTCTTTTGTTTTCCTTTTATCTCCACGTGTTCAAAACAAAGGAAGTGGCGTCTTGTAAGGTCTTTTTGTTCGTCGAAAAAGAAAAAAAGGATTGGCAAAAGTTTGTCTTTTTCTTTGTATATAATTTTCCGACACGTGGGTAGAGAAAGAGAAGAAGAAAAAATGAAATTGTAATTTGTTTTATACTCGGAGAGAGCCGAGAAATGTTTTTGTTTTTCTTTGTTTGGGTATTTCCACGTGGCCAGGAAAAAAATAATGGCGGTTTCTTTTCTTTTGTTTGTTTGTATATTTCTACCACGTGGGTAGAAAAAAAAGGAAAAAGATGGGTGCGTAATTCGTTTCACCACGAAAGAAAAAACGAGAAATGATATATATATATTTTTTTTTTTTTTTTTCAGGTACGAAATTAATTACTCCGCCACATACAACAAAGCTTGCACGTCGGGTCACCAATTGTTAAGATCGAGAGGGTGATGTTCCCGGACTATAAGCGTGCAAAGTTGAATCAAGCAATGTTGCATGCAAAGACAGAGTAATAATTAACAAACAAAAGGAGATAGTTCAAATAACGTTTATTGAACGTGTGTGTACGTGGAATGGTGAAGTGTGTGATGTATGCATGTGTGTCGATGGAAAAACAGTTCTTGAAAAGGAAAAGTCTTTGAAAGCCGTACACAAAGAAAATGAGTTGAGAACTCTTACCGTTGTTTGACCACGCGTGTTGGTAGTTGTTATGCCGATGCCATTTGAAGAGAAAAGCGTTAGACGAAGCGCTAGTGTATTAGCGGCGTTCTGCCGAGGCCACTCGACCAGACGAGAAAAGTGAAACGGAACGCTAGTGTCAGCGTCGTTCTATCGAGGCCAAAAAGCGAGTGAAACGGAGCGCTGGTGCCAGCGTTGTTCTGCCGGTGCTGGTCGGTGAAGGAGAGATGGATTTTCCGTTTGCAACGGTTTTTATAGTCAGAAGGGCAGATAACTCTGGTGTCGCTTTACAGTGCCACCTGTCGGTGAAAAGGCGACACCTACCGGCAAACCGGTGTAGTTATGTTTTGAAAGGAGGAGGTAACTGCTACATGACTATGAGACCGGAATAATCATCTATACACCCTAATACGTACTTAAAATCATCCTTTGCTATGGGGTCTATCGGTCATGCTAGATCAATGTGTACTAGTTCGAGTATTTTTGTTGCTCGTTTGTCAGGTATTTTATTTCTGAATTGTGGCAAACTGTGCGCACACGTCACAATTAAATTGTTTTTGTCACTAATGTGTATACCAGAAACGTTTTTTCTAATTTAATTACATCGTCGATGTTGCAATGTCCCATTATGCTATGACACTTTTCTAGCGAATGTTTTATTTTCTTCGGAGAAGTTACATTATTTAAGTAATATAGTTTACCATTCTTATATACAGGGTGTTTCAAAAGTCTTGGGAACATTACAAATGCGTATATCTCATGAACTATTCCAGGTAGAAAAATGAAACTGGTGCCATTTTAAAGCTTGCTTAATCAAGTTTTTGGTCATACTAATAATTTTCGTGTTATCTTTCCAGGTGCAGTAATGGCGTTCTCTAAACAAGACAAGGCATTTTGCGTCCTCCAATTTGCAAAGACTGAATCGTGGACATGTGTTCAGCGTGCATTTCGCAGGAAATTTAAAAAAGAAGCCCCTGAAAGGAAATCCATTGTCAGATGGCATGCTAAATTTGTGAAAGATGGGTGTTTGTGCCCAAGTAAGCGAACATGTCGCCCTTCAACTTCAGAAGATGCAGTTGAGCAAGTTCGGACAGCCTTTCAGCGGAGCCCCCATAAATCAGTGAGAAGAGCCAGCAGGGAACTTCAGCTTGCTCCAGCAACTGTCTGGCGTGTCTTAAGGAAACGAATGCAAATGGTACCTTACAAGCTCAAGTTGGTCCAAAAGTTGAAGGACACTGATAAGCCACTTCGCCGTGACTTTTGCATTGCAATGCAAGAGAAGTTGGAAGATAACGGCTTTGATGACCGGCTTGTTTTTAGCGATGAGGCGACCTTCCATCTGAATGGCAAAGTTAACAAGCATAACACTCGCATATGGGGTACTGAGAATCCTCATGAACTTCTTGAGCACGAGCGAGATTCACCAAAAGTGAACGTGTTTTGTGCAATTTCCAAGAAAGGTGTCTATGGACCGTTCTTCTTTGAAGAGGCAACTATCACTGGTGAATCCTATCTCAACATGCTGGAAGACTGGTTAATGGCTCAGTTGGAACAAGCAGAATCTGATGACTTCATTTTTCAACAAGATGGTGCACCACCACACTGGAGTCTTAGAGTAAGGCAGTTTCTTAACACAAGGCTGCCTGGTAGATGGATTGGGAGATCTGGGCGAGGTGATGACGTTCTCATGCCCTGGCCTCCTAGGTCTCCAGATCTTACCCCGTGTGACTTTTTCCTTTGGGGCTTTGTCAAGCAACAAGTCTATGTGCCGCCCCTTCCAAGAGATATTGACGAACTAAAGGCTCGAGTAATGGCAGTTGTGGGAACCATTGACGTCAAGATGCTGGAACGCGTTTGGCAGGAAATGGACTATCGACTAGATGTCTGCCGTGTGACGAATGGTGCTCATATTGAGCAACTTTGAAGATTCCCCACAAAACTTGAAACTTTAACCTTTCCAACGGTACCAATTTCATTTTTCAACTCCTAATAGTTTTTGAGTTATTAAAAATCGTTATGTTCCCAAGACTTTTGAAACACCCTGTATATTAAATTTAGTTCCATTAGTATTTAATGTTGCAGAGTTAGGTTTAAATTCAACGTAAGCACCCTTTTTTGTCGCCACTTGTACTGAAAATATATTATTATTAAAAGAAGGTATATATAAAGCGTTTTTTAAGATGTTATTATGTATCTTTCCATTCGTATCAGTCATTTTAATAGAAGCATCCCCCCCCCTTTTTAGCGCCAAATTATTGTATCTGCTTCCAACGGCTAGCTCAAAAATATGGCGGGAGGAATCAAATTCTTTATCGAAGTTAACGAACTTGGACTCGTCGTTTAAAATATGGGTTGTGGCCCCATAATCGACTAATAAATCAAGATATGAAGAGTCACTAGCGTTATTAACAGAAAAAATATAAGAAGTGTTCTTATCTGATACGTGTTTTATCGCATTCCCTTCGGTGTTTGAGTGTCTATCTTGCGTTTTTTCTGCAAAAATTTGTGTCATGTGTTCGTGTTTTGCAGTTTTTGCACCAGCGTGCGGATTTTCTACAATTTTCGGATTTATGTCCATATCGCCCGCATAAGAAGCATGATCCATTGAATTCGTTTTTGTTATATTTATTTGGTCTAGAAATGGTTGCTGGTTGGCTGTTATATTTCTTTTCTCTCACACTCATTACTGCGTTCGCACTTTCACCTTGGTTTTTTTCCAGTTTCTTCGAAGTTTCTTAGAGCGGTTTTAAAGTTCTGGAATGTCATAGGGGTATCTCTCTACGTTATTACTGTGGTGAATGTTTTATATCCACTCGGTAATCCCTTTATAATTATTGCGATCAGTAATCCATCGCTTATCGTTTCACCGGCATTTTTTAGGAATGTGGCAGCATTTTCCGCTCTTATTACATAGTATGTAATATTTTCATTTGACTTGTTTTGCAACGATGTTAATTCCGTGTACAACGAAATAATTCTTGGCTTTCCACGTGACAGATAATGTTCTCTTAGGATATTTATTTACTCCTCTGCAGGAGTTAGGCACAAGGCCAGTTTTATCTTACTCCCACAAGTAAGATGTGACCACAGCTTGGGTCGAGTAAGTGGGGTTTGAAAAGCCAGCGCCCGAGAAAGTGAGCACTCTGGTCATTAAAAATTGCCTGGGCAGCCCCGTCGGCATTCCCCGGTAGGGGCGCCTCAGGCAGTAAGCAATAAACTTACTCCTCCCCAAAGAGGGGAGGCGAAGCCTGGGAGGGTGGACCTCCTAGAACTGCACAGGACAAACCCACAGACAGGTGGAATCAAGCCCCGAAGGACAAGACGACACCCGTCTATAGGGTGCAGTATCCATCGGAACAGATACTACACTTACTTCCTAGCGTGCCAGGTAAGTATCTCTTAGGATATTTAATGCTTTTCTGCCATCGTTATTCGCGTCTCGTATGATCAACGAAAGACTTCGGTCATCGGCGTTCTTGTTCTGATTTATTTCAGCTTCGCTCCCTGCTGTAATGGTGCTGTACGGTTTTTGAGTCCGCATGTAGCCAAGGAACTTCACTTCCCATAATTCATACTTTCTCTCATCTCCCTGAAACATTAGTCTGTGGTTTGCATAACTGGGCACATAACCTGTTAAGCTTTGAGGGGTAGAGCGTTTATTTGTTTGTTTGTTTGTTGGGTTTTAACGACCTTTCAACCCTTATGAGGTCATCTCAGGTCAAACTTTTTATTTATTTTTTATTTTTTCCTTTTTAAAGTTCAAATAGTTTAACTATGTTTTCTCTTTGGGAAATTGTTTTTATCGAGCAGGACTTGACTGTTCTTAATGTATAATCACTGTTTGCTTTTGGTATGCTTTTTGGTGAATAGGAAGGAAGGTATTAATTGGGTCATTCTTTCAAGAGGTATTTTTGAATTGTCTGCTTGATGACAAGATAATTATTTTCTTAATCAAGTTGTTTGTTTTTCTTGTTTAATGTTATTTTGTAAATACTGTATATATATATATATATATATATATATATATATATATATATATATATATATATATATATATATATATATATTAGAGGAAGCATTATTAAAATCAATGAAACAGACGAGTGGGGAAAAAAAAAAAAAAGGAAAATTGTTAAAATTACCTTAAGGCCTTGTCGTCTGACCCTCTGAGAGGAAACGTCAGAATGGTAAATTAAAAACTAAAAGTCGAATGAGAAATGAAGGGGGAAAAAAAAAAATAAAAATAAAACTTATTTCAGTTGGAGGAAACGATTGAGAAGGGGAAAAAAAAAAAAAAAAAAAAAAAAGTAAATCTCTCAACGTTATGGTGGCTTTGAATCATTAAAGATCTCCAACTGATGTTTCAAAATCTTTTGTCTACACAGGCTAGGTCGATAGTTGTTAATGACTAACGCCTCAAGAATATTGAGATGGTAGTTCGACCTGGCACTGTGTAAAACAGAAAACCACCCATCGGAATACCTGTCAGAACAACTATTTGTACTAACGAGGTGATTACCGATGGCTGATTCCTGTGCCTGGAAGTTCCCGGATGATCTCGAAACCTTGTGTAGGCGAATATCACGTGGTATGTGTTGGGATATTCTAAATTCTAATCTTTGGGATGTCTTGCCAACGTAGTCAGCTCCACACTGACACATGAATTTATAAACTACAGAATTCTTTTGAATGGCTGGCAAAACATCCTTACGAAAAGAAGAGAAAAAGGTTCGAGTCGTGTAAACTACCCTCAACATGGTTGCCGGAAAACAACCTTGAGTAGAAGAAGAAATCCTTTTAACAATGTCAAGGCCGTCAGAACCCAACCAAGGGAGTTTCAAATAAATAGGGCAATGTGACGGGCCAATAAATTTACCACCATTAAATAAAGCAACTTTACGTGCAATGGTGCCTTTTATAGTATTGATGGGATATCCATTGGCAAGAAAAATATTAGTAATCTCACCAAGTTCTGCATCGAGTCGTGTTGGTGAACAAATCATAAGAGCTCGATGAGTGAGAGTACCAATAAGATTTATTTTTCTTGCTCCAACTGAAATAAGTTTTTTTTTTTTTTTTTTTTCCCCTTCATTTCTCATTCGACTTTTAGTTTTTAATTTACCATTCTGACGTTTCCTCTCAGAGGGTCAGACGACAAGGCCTTAAGGTAATTTTAACAATTTTCCTTTTTTTTTTTTCCCCACTCGTCTGTTTCATTGATTTTAATAATGCTTCCTCTAAAATTAATCCTACCATTCTGTTGTACACGAAATTTACTTATATATATATATATATATATATAAAAATGTAAAGTTGGTTTGTTCGTTTCCCATGGAAATATACTTCCACTATACCATTACCACTGAAATTTTTTTATAGCAAATCCTTACATCCGAGCTATGTTATTAACATAATTTTTACTTTACACATAAAAAAACACTTTTTATTACAATTCGTTCCTACTAAGTTGCACTTCCGGTTTACAATCCGTTTCTGCGAACCTGCATGTCCAACTTCACTTCCGGATTGACCTTCCTCCTCCCGCTGTCACGTATCTACTTCATACGTAAAAAGTGTTTTCCTTATTCGTTGTTTGTTTCCCTAAACAAACGTTTACACTAATACTTACCTAACAAACGTGCGTTAATTTCATTTCCTCTCTACTTCGATGTTTTTAAAACCTGCTTCCTTCCTCATTTTCTTCCCTTTAATCATGCTTCATCTCTAAAAAAGAAAACAACACTACTTGCATTTCTTACACAACCCTTACTCGCGCGTTATAATTGATTGTTTATTTTAAAACCAGTTATCTTTATAAAATTATTCATTCCTACTGTTTTATTTTTACAGGTAAGATTTAATACATAAACCACGTGCTTTAAGTTCATTTCGCATCTACTCATTTTTTTGACTTTAACCATGCTTCCTCTCTAAAAAAAAAAAAACTCAACGTGCGTTAATTTCATTTCCTCTTTACTTCGATGTTTTTAAAACCTGCCTCCTTCATCATTTTCTTCCCTTTAATCATGCTTATCTCTAAAAAAAAAAAACAACACTACTTGCATTTCTTACACAACCCTTACTCGCGCGTTATAATTGATTGTTTATTTTAAAACCAGTTACCTTTATAAAATTATTCATTCCTACTGTTTCATTTTTACAGGTAGGATTTAATACATAACCCACGTGCTTTAATTTCATTTCGCATTTACTCATTTTTTAGACTTTAACCATCCTTCAGGTACGATTTAATACTTAACAGACGTGCTTTAATTTCATTTCGTATCTACTTCGTTGTTTTTTAAACCTGCCTTCTTCCTCATTTTCTTACTTTTAACATGCTTCATCTATAAAAAAAAAAACCATACTTGCATTTCTTCGACAATTGTTTTTTTTAATCCATTTACCTTTATACAATTATTCTTTCCTACTGTTACATTTATACAGGTAAACATGCCCCCCCCGAAGATCAAACTTAGGTCGTCATACTCGCTGTGCAGAAACAAGGCGTCGATTACTTGCAAATCAAACTCATGAACAACTGGCATCTGCAAACCAACAAGCTAGACAAAGGATGATTCAAGTACGTGCGAATGAATCAGCACAGCGACGTGCAGCCAGACTTGAAGAGGAACGGTTGCGGGTACAACAATCCCGTCAGGCATCTTCAGATCTGCTTCGTTCACAACGTAACGAACGCGAGAGGCTGAGACTAGCAGATCGGCGTCAAACAAGGCTCCATGCTCAACAATCCCTGGATTGGGATCGCCTAGCATTTCATTACAACCCTCATGAGGATTATAGTTTAAGCCACCATGTTCACATAGGCACTATGACTGAAGTGTGTCCCTATTGCAAAGCTCTGAAATCTAAGGGAGAAACTAAAGGATTGTGTTGTGCCGCAGGGAAAATTAAACTACCTCAACTGGCAGATCCTCCACAACCATTAAAAACCGGACAATCTCTTCATCTACACTGAAACGGGAACCACTAAGAATATTGTGTATCCACAAGTATTGGAAAATTAAACCATTCATATTAAATGGCAACTTAAAGAACTGGATCAAAATGAACTCCAAAAGGCCACCTCTTCATTTCAACTAACAGCCACAGCAACGCGTGGCCGGGTACAGCTAGTATATATATATATATATATATATATATATATATATATATATATATATATATATATATACATATATATATATATATATATATATATATATATGCACACATACACACACACACACATACATACATATATACATTTTTTATTTTATTTTATTTTTTTTTTTAATTTTATTGTATAAGTTGGATTCTTTGAGAACCCCTATTATTTGAGACGGGGTTATATTTTCAAATAGTTTTTTAATATTTGTTACTTTGTAGTATTTATTGCGTATATGTGTATATCTTTTGCATTTAAGTAATATGTGTTTTATTGTTTGTCCTTCATTACAATGATTACACCGAGGCTCTTCCTCTCCTCCTAGTAGGTGTATGTGGGTCAGCCTTGTGTGGCCAATACGTACACGTGTCAATACTGTGTCTTCCCTTTTGGTTGCTTGTCATGTTTTTGTTTTCTGTTCCAACTACACGTGTATGTGGGTAAGCCTTGTGTGGCCAATACGTATACGTGTCAATACTGTGTCTTCCCTTTGGTTGCTTGTCATGTTTTTGTTTTCTGTTCCAACTACACGTGTATGTGGGTAAGCCTTGTGTGGCCAATACGTATACGTGTCAATACTGTGTCTTCCCTTTGGTTGCTTGTCATGTTTTTGTTTTCTGTTCCAACTATAGGTGTATGTGGGTCAGCCTTGTGTGGCCAATACGTATACGTGTCAATACTGTGTCTTCCCTTTGGTTGCTTGTCATGTTTTTGTTGTCTGTTCCAACTATAGGTGTATGTGGGTCAGCCTTGTGTGGCCAATACGTATACGTGTCAATACTGTGTCTTCCCTTTGGTTGCTTGTCATGTTTTTGTTTTCTGTTCCAACTATAGGTGTATGTGGGTCAGCCTTGTGTGGCCAATACGTATACGTGTCAATACTGTGTCTTCCCTTTGGTTGCTTGTCATGTTTTTGTTGTCTGTTCCAACTATAGGTGTATGTGGGTCAGCCTTGTGTGGCCAATACGTATACGTGTCAATACTGTGTCTTCCCTTTGGTTGCTTGTCATGTTTTTGTTGTCTGTTCCAACTATAGGTGTATGTGGGTCAGCCTTGTGTGGCCAATACGTATACGTGTCAATACTGTGTCTTCCCTTTGGTTGCTTGTCATGTTTTTGTTTTCTGTTCCAACTATAGGTGTATGTGGGTCAGCCTTGTGTGGCCAATACGTATACGTGTCAATACTGTGTCTTCCCTTTGGTTGCTTGTCATGTTTTTGTTGTCTGTTCCAACTATAGGTGTATGTGGGTCAGCCTTGTGTGGCCAATACGTATACGTGTCAATACTGTGTCTTCCCTTTGGTTGCTTGTCATGTTTTTGTTTTCTGTTCCAACTATAGGTGTATGTGGGTCAGCCTTGTGTGGCCAATACGTATACGTGTCAATACTGTGTCTTCCCTTTGGTTGCTTGTCATGTTTTTGTTGTCTGTTCCAACTATAGGTGTATGTGGGTCAGCCTTGTGTGGCCAATACGTATACGTGTCAATACTGTGTCTTCCCTTTGGTTGCTTGTCATGTTTTTGTTGTCTGTTCCAACTATAGGTGTATGTGGGTCAGCCTTGTGTGGCCAATACGTATACGTGTCAATACTGTGTCTTCCCTTTGGTTGCTTGTCATGTTTTTGTTGTCTGTTCCAACTATAGGTGTATGTGGGTCAGCCTTGTGTGGCCAATACGTATACGTGTCAATACTGTGTCTTCCCTTTGGTTGCTTGTCATGTTTTTGTTTTCTGTTCCAACTATAGGTGTATGTGGGTCAGCCTTGTGTGGCCAATACGTATACGTGTCAATACTGTGTCTTCCCTTTGGTTGCTTGTCATGTTTTTGTTGTCTGTTCCAACTATAGGTGTATGTGGGTCAGCCTTGTGTGGCCAATACGTATACGTGTCAATACTGTGTCTTCCCTTTGGTTGCTTGTCATGTTTTTGTTGTCTGTTCCAACTATAGGTGTATGTGGGTCAGCCTTGTGTGGCCAATACGTATACGTGTCAATACTGTGTCTTCCCTTTGGTTGCTTGTCATGTTTTTGTTGTCTGTTCCAACTATAGGTGTATGTGGGTCAGCCTTGTGTGGCCAATACGTATACGTGTCAATACTGTGTCTTCCCTTTGGTTGCTTGTCATGTTTTTGTTGTCTATTCCAACTATAGGTTGATTTTCATACAACTTGTTTTGAGGGAAAGTGTTCCATATTGTTCGCCATTTTGATTCTATGTGCTTTTTAACTTTTCCTTTGAAATCTGTATATGGGATTTTGATCTTACTTATATCTTTGTTAAGGGCTTTTTTAGCCAATCTGTCTGCCTTTTCGTTGCCTTTAATACCCACATAACTTGGTACCCAGGCCATGATTATTTCCTTTTGTGCTTTCATTAAATTATGTTTTTCCAGTATATTGGAGATGTAAGGGTGGTACGATCTCCTTTTTTCTAGGGCAATGAGTGAAGATAAGGAGTCTGTGAATATTATGAACTTTTTTGTGGAATTTCCTGTATAAGTTCAATTGCCATGTTTATGGCTTTCATTTCGGCAGTGAAGATTGAAGCGTCGTTGGGTAGTCTTATAGTTTTTTGTTTATAGACGCTATAGGCTGCTGCTCCCACTTTTTCCTTGTCTTTAGATCCATCTGTATTAATGGCTATATGCGTTGTATAATGTTCTTTAAGTGTTGCAAATTCGTATTGGTATTCATTTTCAGTTGTTAATTCTTTTTTTTTGTTATTTCCCGTCGCAGTGTGAGGTCTATTTTCAGTTTGGCCAGCATCCATGGTGGTATATTAGAATTTGTCCATCGTGATATGTTGTCAGAGTTATTGTTAATTTGGGAGATGGCTTCTTTAATACGTATTCCCAGAGGTTGTATGACTGAGGGCTTACTGGTGTAAAAGTGGTTGTATTGTGATGTGAATATTTTTTTATATGTTGGGTTATCAGGGTCATTTTGGATTTTTAGCATATATTGGAGTGAGAGCTTTTCCCATCTTAGTTGTAATGGGAGTTCATTGGCTTCGACATGGAGACTTTGCATAGGAGAGGTCCGAAAAGCATTCAGACATAATCTTAGTCCTTGATTTGTATGGGTTGTAGTTTTTTTAGGTATGACTCACGGGCTGCACTATAGATTATACAACCATAATCTAATTTTGATCTAATCAATGCTCTATATATGAGTAACTTCATTTTGCGATCCGCTCCCCAGTCCTTTTTTGATATGATTTTTAAGAGATTTAAACTTTTAATACATTTTTGTCTTACATATTTTATGTGGTCCTTGAAATTCAATTTGCTATCAAAAATGAGTCCTAAATATTTGGTTTGTTGAACTATTGGTATGTTGGTATTATTTATTTTAAGTTGCGGTTCAGGATGTAGCGCTCTTTTGTTACAGAAATGCATGCATACATTTTTGTTTTTAGAAAATCTGAATCCATTTATGTTAGCCCATTTTTCTATTTTATTAATGCAGTTTTGCATCTTCCTTTCTGCTATTGACATTTGTCGGGATGACAAGGCAATCGAAAAGTCATCTACAAATAGAGATTTCTCAATTTCAGGATTGACTTCTTGTATAACACTATTTATTTTTATTATAAAAAGTGTCACTGACAAAATGCTTCCCTGGGGTACTCCCATCTCTTGTTTGGACATCGTTGCTCCGTTTCTAACTCGGAAAATACAATTTGATAAAAAGTTTTGTATGAATGTGGTTAGTCTACCTTTTAGACCTATGTTGTATATGTCTTTTATAATTCCATGTTTCCATGTAGTGTCGTAGGCCTTCTCTAAGTCGAAAAAAACTGCAATAACATGATGACTCTGTACAAAGCCATCTCTGATAAAGGTTTCGAGTCGTACTAGTTGATCAATGGTACTTCGGTTTTGTCGAAATCCACTTTGGTATTTGGATATATACTGATATTTCTCAATATACCACTTCAATCTCTCATTCACCATTCTTTCCATTGTCTTACATAAACAGCTAGTTAGTAAAATAGGTCGATAATTTGTTGGATTTGATGGATCTTTTCCGAATTTCGGTATTGGTATGATTATTGCTTCCCGCCATGTTTCCGGAAAGTTACCTGTGTACCAAATCTGGTTGAAAATCTCTAATAGTATTCTTAGAGGTGTTGCTGGTAATTGTTTCAGGAATTGATAGTGTATATCATCTGGTCCTGTTGCTGTATCATGAGATTTTCTGAGAGAGTCTTCCAGTTCAGTGATAGTAAATGGGATGTTGTAATTTTCTGTATTGTCTGATGTGAAGTTAAATTTTTGCTTTTCAGCATTGTTCCTAAGTTTTTGAAATGTAGGATCGCACTGTTTGCTCGAGGAGTGATTTTCAAATTCTTCCGCCAACAGGTTGGCAATATTTTCCCTTTCTGTACATTTTTCTCCGGTTGCTTTTTTTAAGTGAAATTTGGATGCGGTCCTTTTCCCACTCATTTTCCTAGTCATATCCCATACTTTCTTTATTGGTGTGTTGGTGTTTATCTTTGAGATATATTGTTTCCAGGTTTCTCTTTTACTTTCTTTGATAATGCGCCGTGCGTTCACGCGGGTTTGCTGATATGTTTGTAAATTGCTTGTGGTAGGGTTAGTTTCAAACATTCTTTTTGTTTTTTTCCGTTTTTTTGATGGCTTCTTTACATTCTGTATTGAACCAGGGATTTTGTTTGTTATGTGAGGTTATTGAGGATTTCGGGATTGTTTCTGTTGCTATCTGTGTTAAAATATTTGTCAGACTTGTGACTGGATTTGGTTCTTTGAGAATTTCCTTTTTAATTAGGGATGTACAGAGGTCTTTAAATTTGGGCCAGTTGGCTTGTGTATTTGCCAATGGGGTATTTCGTCCTTTGTTATTGGTTTATTGGTATCTAGGAATATAGGTGGGTGGTCACTTTCACATTGGTCATCGTGAGTTCTCCAAATGAAGTCCATAAAGGTGATGGGAGAGCAGATTGATAGGTCGATGGCCGACATTGAACCTGTTCCTGGGTGTATGTATGTGTAGCTTTTGTTGTTCAGCAAACATAGATCTGTTGTTTCAAGTATTGTTTCTATGATTTTACCATTTGGGTTGGAATCGTTACATCCCCAGATTTCACTATGGGCATTGAAGTCTCCCGCTAATAAGAAGGGTGTCGGAAGTTGGTTTATCAAATTGTTTAAATCGTCTGTTTTAAGTTTATAATTTGGAGAGATGTATAATGAGCATATTGTTATTGTGCAGTGGAGAGTAACTTTTACTGCTATTGCCTGTAGGTGAGTATTTAGTTGTAGTACTTCTTGAGCTATTGATTTTTTTACCAAGATTGATGAGCCACCTATTGGTCTATTATCTATTATTGACCTATTAGTTATGTTGTATGTTTCATATCCCTTAAAGGATATATTATCCGATTGCTTCAGGTATGTTTCTTGCAGGCAAACTATATTGAAGCTTTTGTTTGATAGGAGAAGCTTGATTTCATAGTTTGCTTTGATTCCTCGGCAATTTCATTGTAGAATATTTGTGTTGTTATGATTAGTCATGTTTGGAATTTTTGGGGGGTGTTGTAGAATCAGACTTCTTTTTTGTTTGAGTCTTGTTTATATGCAAGATTTCTTCTTCTGTCTCCATAGTTTCCAGAATTTCAAATCTGTTTTTGTTGGTGAATTTTGGGATCTTGATTTTGATCTGGATTTTCTGGAACCCCATCCCCTGGTTGTGGTTTCTTTTCGAATAAGGATTTATTTGTAATGGATGACAGAGATTTGGGTAGAACCAACACAGTTAAGATGAGCATAGATACAGGGACGAATGAACCCATTAAAAAGTGGCCTTATCGCACACCACTTAAACAGCGGAAGGCTATGGACAATGCTATCGGGAATTGTGGAATGATCGAGAAGCCCATGGGCTTTCAGATGGTACTAGTTGAAAAAAGGGATGGGAGCAAGCGATTCTGCGTGGACTTTAGGGCCCTCAATAGGATCACGAAGAGCAATACCCATCCACTCCCAGTCATTGACGATATCTTATCCATGCTGGAGTCGGCGAAATATTTTTCCAAACTTGACCTGAAAAGTGGATATTGGCAGGTCCAACTGTGGGAGGCCGACAAAGAGAAAGCAGCCTTTACGTGCCATCGTGGCCTGTTCCAATTTAACGTCTTATCGTTTGGCCTTTCGGGCGGCCCGGGTGTATTCCAAGAATTGATGTCTGTTGTATTGCAGGGGCACGAGCCATTCGCCTTAGCATATTTAGATGATATCCTGATATTTTCCGATTCGGTGGTACACTACTTGGAACATATACGTAGGGTCTTAGGTAAGCTGAGAGAACATAACCTAAAGTTGAAACCCACGAAGTTCTTTCGAAGAGAAACGCAGTATCTAGGGTTTAAGATAAGCGAAAAAGGAGTACAACTAGATTACAATAAGGTTAGGGTGATAAACTCCAAACACGGTTAAAGAAGTAAGAGCCTTCATCGGCATAACTTCATATTACCGTCGATTCGTAAAATTTTTTCGGATGTAGCGGAATCATTAATTAACTTAACGAGAAAATATGCTCGCTTCGTGTGGAGCGAGGCATGTCAATCAGCATTCGATACGTTGAAGAGGAGACTGTCAGAATTAGTTGTGTTAGCATACCCGGACCCAAACAAGGAATATAGGTTATACATGGATGCGTCGGAACGGTCCATAGGTGCTTGTCTGACGCAGCAGGTATACAACAGGACTTATGGAAAGGAAGTAGAGAAGCCAATCTAATTTCTGTCGCACAAGCTGAGTGACACCCAGAGACGGTGGTCCACGATAGAGAGAGAGGCATATGCAATTCATTATTCGTTAGGAAAATTAAACCATTACTTACATGGAGCAACCTTTACGATACTTATGGATCATAAACCTTTAGAGTACTTATTGAAATCCCCCATACAGAACAAAAAAATACAGATGTGGGCCCTGGGAATAGCTGGGTACAACTGCACGATAGAACACCTGAAGGGTAAGGATAACGTATGTGCAGATCTTTTATCACGGGCGGTGGGAACACCTGTAAGTGACGAGGAGAAACAGGTGGATATCGATGACAGGAATTATGAGATCACCACGATAAACTCTAACAGGTTTGAACCAAGGGCATTTGCATCATATTCGAATGATGACAGTCCTTCAGGGACGCAGGAACGGCCGGGAATAGAAGGAGTGGATTTAATTAGAGAACAGGAGTTAGACCCCGACATAAAGGAATTAAAAGGAAGAATTAAGGATGGCCGGACCACCAAGTTAGAAAAAAAGAAGTTTATAATAATGGACGAGGTAGTGTACTACTTATCTCAGCCAGAGGACGAGCCCTTCATTAGATTCTATGTTCCCTCCCACTTAGAAAAGAAGGTTCGCGTGCAGTACCACGACAACAATGGCCATATGGGGGTGGAAAAGACATTTAAGGCAATCAGTCAGAAGTATTTTTTGCCGGGATTGATTAAGAAGATAGCAACGTTCGTAGGTAAATGTATTCCGTGCCAGATAAGAAATCTAAGGAAAGAGCAACCACAGATGCAAGAATATGATACCCCACCCTTTCCTTTTGCGAAGTGGGCCCTGGATGTCACTGGACCGTATCCTACATCACATTCTAATAACAAATATATCATCACGTTTATCGATATGTACAGTGGTTGGCTCGAAGCGTTTGCAGAAGAAGAAACAGACGTAGCAAGAAGAGACTCACTGTAGTTGATAGCAGCCGCGGTAGACGATTTGCAGACACGAGCGAAATGTCCTTTCTTTTCGCAATTTTTACAGATCGAATTTCTAGCAGGACATCTCGATCTGTCGTGTCTCTGGTTTCCGCAAAAGAAGCATTTCTGTCCAGGGAGAGTGGCCACTGTAGGCTGTTCGTCGCACATAGACTGGTCCTCCCTCGTTTCTTCAATCCGGGCAGTAGATACCGACGCCGTTATGGAGTCCGGTTGAGCGTAAAACGCAGATTGCTTTAGGGTCATTTCCGGAGTATAGGGCTTGGTCGTAAGATGTGCGTAGGTTCAGCGTCTTATTTTCTAGAAGCCTCTGTCGGATGAGATTTGACGAGATCCCGCTGATGAACGCGTCTCTTATGTGTTCGTCGCTCGATTGAATTGCCGTAACAGCCTGGAAGTCGCAGTCTTTCGCTAGTCTCCTCAGAGATTGCAGGAATTGATCGACATTTTCGTCGACTTTTTGCCGGCGGGTGGCCAAAAAATGTCTGCAGACAACGCTGTTCTTAGGCTGGACGAATACTTCTTCGAGGACCGTCATAGCGGAGTCGTACTCCTTTACATCCGAGATGTATTTAAAAACAGCCGGAGAGACAAGATTTACGAGTAGATTTCGTTTCTGCTCGTCGGTTATTGGTGTCTGTAGATGAGATGCGTTCACCGCCCCGAGAAAAATATCGACGGTACTTTTCCAGTGTCCCCACGTGTCGGCGGCTCTGGGTTTAGTGGGATCTAAATCGAGTCGTTCTGGTCTGAGGTATTTCTCCATCGTTACGTTAGGATATTAGCAAGTTCTTAGTTGAATAAATTGTTGTGAGCTGAGTGAGAGAAGACTGAGTCAAGAATGCTTGTTGAAGATTTATTCAACTAAGAACTGAACAAAAGTAATGTTGGCTAAAAGAGTGCCATAAATGAATGAATAGATAAAAGGGGAAGCTATCCACTTCCGGAACGCAGGGGGAGAGATTGAAGAGTTCTTCTTATCACTACAGCTCTACATTCAATTCGATCATTGCTCTGCACAGCTACGAATACGACCCCTCACTTCTGGTACATCTATTCCCCTGTGGGCAAAACCAAGCCAAGTATACGTCAGATATCATATTAGGTCGAGTAAATATGACCCTCCGGTTACACATGCTACGTTACTGAAGATCAATCCTCATTATGCCCATGTACGACTACCTTCTGGCATCGAAACTACCGTCAACGTTATCAATGGAGACAACACATTAGAGGATGTTTGCATGCCACCCGTAAAGCCAGAAAGTGAAAAAGAAAATATACAATATTCTGAACAGATAGAAGAAACACCTCGTGTGGAGCCAGTTGAGAGCGAAATGCCATCCGAGCCACTGCGAAGATCTGGCAGAATACGGAAATTTCCTGAGAAATACAAGGACTTCGTTACTAAATAAGGTATTAGAAAAAGAAAGTTTGAATAATAGAATAAAATACATTGAAAAAAAAAAATTTTTTTAAAGGTAAAAAAAAAGAGGAGTTAAAAAAAAAAAAAAAAAACCTGAAGGGGAAAGTGTAATATTCTTAACACCCCTCCCATTGAATGAACTCTTCCGTCAGGCGTTGACTATAAATGCTTCGTCATTTCTATTTTATTTTACTTTTGTGAATAAAATTGTAGTGAAGAGAAGAAAGAAAGAGCCGAATTCCTTTGTAAAGGTTCATTTTTTAAAAAAACTTTCCGAATCTCTCAAGGTTGAAATTTCTTCTTTTTCTGTTTACAAAAACGCGGCGTTTCGTGTCTTGCTCAATTTGTGACTGTTTTTTTTTGTTTTGTTTGTTTTTGTTTTTTAAAGGGAGAAAGTGTTTTTGTGTTAGAAGAAAGTCCTTATTAGTTTTGCTTTCTTTTGCTTTCTCAAAAAAATTGTCATTCGAAAGTTTCCAAGTTCTTTCTTCTATCTTTTTTAAAACGACGGAGTTTTTTTTTTTTTGTCGCCGTGGGGTTGAGTTTTAAAACCTTTTCGTTGCAAAAATAACTTTTCGAGGGTTTTTTTTTGTTTGCTTTTTTATATTCCGTTTTTTCCTTACGTTTCGTATATCAGAGGGTCTGTTTGTTTTTTTTCTTTTAGCGTCGGGTCACCGTTTGTAAGGATGTGATGAGGGGATGAAAGGGGTTATCCTTTTATCTTCTCGTAAAGAAACGGAACAACGAAAAGTATTTCTGTAACTATAACAAAAAGGGGTTTATTAACTCAAGGTTACCTATACCGTTTGGTATAGGTAGAAGAGAGTGGGACAGTGTCCGTCTGAGGAAGAGGAAGAATATAAGAGTTCTTAGGGCTGCCCGTGGATTTCTTCAGGTGAAGATGGTAGTAGTCGTCAAGTGGCGACGGCGGCAGGAGAGAGGGTGTTTCCTCGTTCCTCCCTGGTGCTCTCTGCAATGTGTCCAAATGGTGCCAGGAGGTCGTCTCATCTTTTTCCTCGAACTCGAAGGGAACATAAGTAGTCCCTTAGGGAACTAACGATATTACTGCACCCTGTGATTTGATTGGACAAGCCAGCTCACAAGGACAGTGATTACGCATTCAAAAGTAGTCCCTATTGGTGACTGCTACATGGTCACGAATGAAACTAGCCAACTTAGATCAGTTAGTATATGTTAGGGAAGATCAATCTTTCCCGCCCCTTTTTGGCCTCGTGCCGTATTTTTGTGATTTTTTGCAAAATAAATAACTTCGAGTTAAGACACATGCAGTCTTAACATTCTATCTTACGTATTCTCTAGTCGGTTTTCCCTATTACATATTCTGTTAACATATATATATATATATATATATATATATATATATATATATATCCGGAAATAAACCTATTATTTAAAAGACCTTCCACTCTGGTTATTTATCATTATATCTTCAACAAGCCGCGCATGCGTGGTCTCCCTCTGTATGTGGCGAGTGTAAAATGCAATAAATTTGGGCAATTTGGGGCATTTTTGACCCCCTAGGGGCGCGAACCAGAATTTTTCTGAGGTCAAGGATGCTCATTTTATATCTAGAACAATTGCCTCTACATTTTAGCCAAGTTTCAGAAAAATTGAATGGATGGATCAAACGTTATGGGAGAAAAGGGTCATTTTTTGCCATTTTAGAGGGGTTCTTGTACCCCTGGGGGCGCGAACAAGATTTTTCCAACGTCAGCGATACTTATTTTCTATTAGGAACAATTGCCTCCACATTTTGGCCAAGTTTCAGAGAAATTAAATTGATGGATGAAAAGTTATGGGGCAAAAAATGTCATTTTTTGCTATTTTGGGGGCTTTTGACTCCCTGGGGGGCTAACCAGATTTTTTTTTTTTAAATCGGAGAATGTCACTTTCTAACCTGATCAAAGTTACAACTTCATGCAAAATTTCAGAGAAATTCAAAGGATGGTTGCGGAGAAAAATCCGGACGGACGGAAATGGCTTCAAAACATAGGTTCCCCGATTTTATAAATCGGGGGACCAACAAGATATATCAGCTAGCTTCGACGGATTTCGAAAACAAATTCACACTTCAAAGGAGTTACCACAGAAAACAAACCACGTGGTGGATTTTTTTTTGTACAACTTGAAAAAAAAGTCGTTCAAAGAGGAAACTTTTGTTTTTTAAAAGTAAGAAACTTTTATTGTTTAAATTGTAAAATGAAATGTATATTAAGCCGTGACTGAACTACGAACGCGGTCTAGTAACATTACAATCTATTCAAGTTAAAAGTACTTTTAGTAAGTAATAAAAAATATATATATATTTTTTTTATTATTGTTTGTCGTTGTGTGGCTTTAAAAAGAAAAAGAAAATATTTTTTGTGTGTGTGTCGTATTCCTGAATATTTCAGTATGGAACAATTAGTCGAAATGACTAAAATGCTGTGTACGAGTTTGCAACAACAACAGCAACAACAATTACTACAGGAACAACAACAACAGCAACAATTACTACAGGAACAACAGCAACACCAACACCAAGAGTTGCAACGACAAATTCTACAACAACAAAAAAGTTTTTCTGCCGAAGGAATTGCAAATTCGTTATCTGAATTTGTATACGAACCTGATTCTGGCATTACATTTCCAGCATATTTCAGACGTTTTGAAACAATATTTACTAAAAGGTGCCAGCATTGGTCGGATGAAGAACGGGTAACCCTTTTATTACAGAAACTAGGGACAGACGAGAATACTAAATATACGAACTTGATATTGCTCAGAAAACCAGTTTCATTTGAGGAAACTATAAATCTACTGTCAAAGATATTCGATGAAAGAAATACACAGGAACAGTGAACTCTTTGGTTGAGCAATTCAAGATAGATGAAATTCCCAAAGATTTATTCAAGTGCCTAATTTTTCTTCAAGGACTAACCGCACCTAAGTACAAAGAAATTAGGTCTAGAATCTTAACAATGGTGGAGCAAGACACGAAAATAACGTTACAAAGAGTGACGGAAGAATGTCAGCGTCTCATAAATGTTAAAAGGGATAATACCCAAATTGAGGAAAAAAGTGTTGACAAAGTTCAACACATAAAAACCCAAAAAACTCCTAAATTCAAAACGACAGGAAAATGTGAGACGTGCAGAAATAATAAACATACTAAAGACGTGTGTTGGTATAAGAAAATGTTCTGTGAATCTTGCGGAAGTAACGGTCATAAATGGTCTGTTTGCCGCAAGAAAAAGAAAAAGAATTTTGAAAATGTAAGCCTTGTGTTGTAAAAAAAAAGAAATCCAGAACAGTAAAAACCTAAAATACGTAGATGTACGTATAAATGGTCATACAATCACTTTGTTACTGGATTCTGGTTCAGACATAAGCATTATTGACGAACAAACATGGTAAAAAATTGGAAAACCCAAATTATCTGAAACCAAGAAAATTGCTAAAGGGGTTTCAGGAAAAAAATTAAACTTAAAGGAGAATTAAAGTGCGATATTTCTTTCTGTGGCAAAACTGCAAAAACGAAAGTATATGTGATTCAAGGGATTAATTCATGCCTTTTTGGAGTAGACTGGATAGTACTTTTTAAGTTATTTGAACTCACGATGAACTCTTTTTGCAACAAAATAAACAGTGCAGAAAAGAAAAAAATGATTAAAAATGAAAAATTCATGAATGAATTGAAAGAAGAATATCCCAGAGTTTTTTCTGAGGGTTTGGGTTTATGCACAAAGACTGAAGTCAAGTTTGAACTCAAGGAAAATGTCAATTCAATTTTTAAACCTAAGAGAAACGTCCCTTTTTCCTCCTTAGACGCAATTAACAAGGAACTGGAAAGATTAGAAAAAATGGGAGTTATATCTAAGGTAGACCATGCGGACTGGGAAGCGTCTACCGTCTACGTAAAAAAAAAAAACAGAAAAATAAGAGTGTGTGCCGATTTTTCAACGGGTTTAAATGACTGCGTAAAAGATCACAATTATCCACTACTCTCATCAGAAGACATTTTTTCAAAGCTAAATGGGGGTAAGATTTTTTCAAAAATCGATTTGTCTGACGCATACTTACAGGTTAAAGTGAGCGAGAATGCTCAAAATATTTGTGCATAAATACACATAAGGGAATTTTCAGCTTAAAGGTCGCCCCAGCTTTGTTCCAGCAAATTATGGACACTATGCTGGCGGGTCTTGAGTTTGGTATCGCTTATTTAAACGATATTCTAGTCAAAAGTAAGAATATTCACGAACATAAAATGCACATTAGAGCTACATTCAAACGACTAAAAGAATTCGGTTTCAAATTAAGTCTTGAGAAGTATCAATTCTTCATGGAAAGAATTAAATACCTCGAACAGGTGATAGACAGTGAAGGCAGGAAACCGGACCCACAGAGGACCGATGCAATTAAGAATATGCCTACACCCGACACAGTTTTGAAACTACAATTATTTCTTGGGTTGGCCTAATATTATGCAATCTATATTCCAAAAATGTACAATTTAAGAGCCCCCCCCCCTAACGAATTATTGAGGAAAGGCAAAAAATGGATTTGGTCGAAAGATTGTGAGACGACTTTCCAGAAAATTAAAAAATGCCTACGCTCAGATTTCACCTTATATCTCCTTATGCTCCTGAGAAAGAAATCATCCTTGCGACTGATGCTAGTGAATATGGAGTGGGTGCTGCACAAATATGAAGATGGTACTACTAAACTGATCGTGCACGCGTTGAAGACTCTTCTACTGGCTGAGTAGAATTATAGCCAGATAGAGAAAGAGGCATTATCGATTGTGTTCGGGGTTAAAAAACACCATCGCTTTTTACATGGTAGATCATTTATACTTCAAACAGACCATAAACCGTTAGTAACGATATTTGGATCCAAAAAAGGCATTCCTACCCACACTCCTAACCGTTTACAGCGATGGGGTGTAACCCTACTGAACTCTCATTTTAGGATGGTATACATTGCATCTAAAAACATGGGCATGCGGATGAACTGTCAAGATTAATAAAAAAAAAAATGAAGAGATTTTAGAAGAGACGGTTATAGCAGCACTAATAGAGAAAAAGAAATCTCAGGTCTGTTGTTAAACACTATCAGAGAATTACTTGTAACTTTAGAACAAATAAAAAAGGAAGCCGAAAAAGATGATTATATATTAAATATAAAGAACCAGACGAGATTGAACAAAAAGAAATAAAAAGGGAATTCAGATTTCACCTTTCTCAATTTGCGACAACACTCTAGTGTACGAAGATAGAATTGTAATACCTCAATCTCTACGTACAGTTATGTTGAAAGAATTTCATACCGGTCATCCTGGCATGTCCCAGATGAAATCACTCATGCGATGCTACGTATACTGGCCAGGAATGGACAAAGAAATAGAAGGTTTTGTAAAACTGTGCAGAGGTTGTCAATTGGCTGCAAGGGCGTCTCCGGTCAAAACGAATCCTTGGCCAAAAACGGATTTGCCGTGGGCACGTCTACATATAGACTATGCTGGACCGATTAATGGATATTACTACTTGATCTTGGTGGACTTTTTCTCGAAATGGCATGAAGTATTCAAGTGCAAACATCCTACATCTAAGAACACCATCAGTGCATTAGATGAAATTTTCAGTCGTTTTGGGGTCCCCCGGACACTGGTCAGCGACAATGTATGGCGTTCACAGGAAAGGAATTTAAGGATTTCTGTATTTCTTTGGACATTGAACACATTACTACACTAGTATATCATTCTAGATTGAACGGTCAAGCCGGAAAATTTGTTCACACTTTTAAGCGTGCTTTACGAAAAAAATAATATATGGACACAGAAGAAAAAACTATTCAAAATTTTTTAGCGATTTATAGGGTGTCTCCTAATGAAAACAACGACTCGAAGTTGTCACCTGCAGAACTTATATTCACAAGGAAAATGCGATCAATTTTCGATAGATTGATACCCTATCCAAAGAAAAAAGTTGCTAAAAAGGAAGAAAATGTTAACATAAGAAGATACTCCCCAGGAGATAAAGTATATTTTAAAAATTTCCATGGTGGAAAAAGTTATTGGATGGATGGCATAATTCAGAAAATGATTGGCAAAGTGTTCTACACCATCAAAAGTCAAAAATGTGTGTGTAAAAGACATCAACCAAATTAGACCACGTTATTCTGAAGAGAATAAAAAAAGTGAGGAAGAAGTTCGAATGGAGATTCTTTTGACATGCCGCTACCTAATAATGTACTTGAACGTATACATACATCTCATAGGCGAGCCTTACGAGCCGAACAAAATTTATCTTCGCCTCAAATTGGAAAGGATTCAATTGTTAGAACTAAAAGAAAGAGCACATGGGAAAGAAAACCAGTGGAGCGCTTCAGCCCGGATCCAAAAAGGAAAAAATATTACAAGCAAAAATTTCAAGGGAGAATTTCAGCTTAGGGGGGAGGTGTTGTGATGGGATAACCTGACTTCCCGATTCACGAAATAGATAGACTCATTGGAATATAAGTATGACTACAGCGAGCAGTCGAGACATTTGAGTTAAGACACATGCAGTCTTAACATTCTGTCTTACGTATTCTCTAGTCGGTCTGCCCTATTACATATTCTGTATTCTGTTAACATATCTTGTATGTACAAGATATATATATATATATATATATATATATATATATATATATATATATATATATCCGGAAATAAACCTATTATTTTAAAGACCTACCACTCGGGTTATTTATCATTATATCTTAAATAAGATATATCAGTTTTTAAACGCTATCATTTTTTTTAATAAAATCTCTTTATCTTATTTTATTCATAACTAGCAAAAACTACCTGACTTCTGGGCATCAATTACTGACGCTGTAGTCTTCTTTACAGAAACCAAGGAAGTAATTTTAATTTGACATTTTGGTAGTTTAAAGTAAATCCAAGAAAATGATCATTGTCTTAGTGTTATTTGATATATTCCAATGTGGGGGAAATATACTGTGTATAAACATCGTCAAATGTTGTTTCTTAGGAAAAAACAACATTGGGCTACTACCAGTTGACTCACCGTAACTAAAGGAATCCCAGTAAACCAACCTTTTCCTCTGCTTAGCGATATGCTAAAGTTCAGCGGGTCGTCTTATCCGAGCCTAGAATGGCAGATTTTTCTTTTGGGAAAAGGAGAGGATTTCGATTTGCGGCTATGGCGGTACTGCTGCAATAGTGGCAGTGCTGGCCGATGGCTTTCTGTCGATGTGGCAGCCTTCATGACTGTGCTCAAGGCTTTGACTATTGCTAAACCTTCAGAGACAACAGATGAGGCAGCGGACAAACTCCTCCTACTCCTCTTCTTCCATAGTGTTTTGCACGCGGTCAAAGTAAAAGTCTCCCCAGTCTACCAGTAGGAGATGAAGGAGGTGGCTGCAGTGGCACGGAGACAGCAAGATGTTCTTTTGTTAATGAGAAAGACATGTTATGTTCCGTCTCTCAACTGGATGTGGCCCCTCGATGTTCACTGAGTCCTGCAATTCACATCAGTTTTCACAGCTAGACACGCTCTTCATTGACGAACGAGCCGAGTGATCCCCCATCCAGGGTTTAGCACTTGGTGTATTTAATGGGTTTTGTTTGATTCGTTTTATGGTATGTATGAAGAGGGTGATGGGTGCAATGGTCGCAATGGCCTAGACGCGCACCAGTAGCGGCTACAGCTACTGTTACTACGGCAGTATCAACTCCGTGCGTCTGGACTGGTGGTAGCCACGTAACTGCAGCAACCGTCTGTTGCAGTGGGGGGAAAGGGGAATATCTTTTAATGGGGGTTAGGGGTAGTGTAGTATTGGTTCTGTTGTCAGAAGACCGTTCTCTCAGAAGTAACTTCCTCCTTTTCTAAGGGTTTGAGGAGGAATCCTCCCAGGTATTAGATCCTCCTCTAGATGTTACCACATTGCCACCTTCACCTTTGTTTTTTTGTTTGTTTGTTTGTTATTTGGAGGGGGGGGGGTAATGTAGTACCTGTTCTATTGTCATGATATCATACTCGCGGGAATTACCATCTCCTTTTATGGGGGATACTCCCAGGTATTACCTCCTCTTTTTGGGAGTTTGCAGTGTAGCATCTGTTCTGTTGTGATAAAATTTTACCAAGCATTACCCCCTCCTTTAAGAGGGCAATGTAAAGTATGTTCATTCGTTTATCATGATATCATCCCCCCCCACGCATTACCAGCTCCTTTTTGAGGAGATGAACACTCCCAAGTTTTACCCCCTCCTTTGGAGATAATGCAGTATATTTTTATTTGTCATGATAGATTCCTCCTCTTTTTTGAAGGGGGGCAGTATAGTATATGTTCGTTCCTCATGATAGCATCCTCCCAAGATTACCTTTTTTATTTTTTGAGCGGTAATATAGTGTCTGTTCTGTTGACATGATATCATCCTCATAGGCATTAACTCCGCCATTTTGGGAGGGGGCGATAGTGTAGTATATTATCTCCTGCTTTGGGAGGTCAGTGTAGTATATGTTCGTTCACCATGATACTATCCTCTCAGACTAGCCAAAATATGTAAGTGACACAGAGGTGAGAAATACATATACAAACACACTAAAAGTAGTCACACAGTTTTATCATAGCGATTATGTTTACCGTGAATTAAAAAAGCCAAAGTAATCTTTTATTAGTTTTTGTTTCGTAGAGGAAAAGAAATGAATAACAAAAGACAATTTGTAAACACGCGCATTCTTCTAGTTTATTTATAAGCTCCGTTTGGAATAATATAATAGTAGGTTCAAAGTGTCAATGAACGTTCTAGGTAAAGAAAGGGTTGTTTTGTCGGTAAGAAGTATTTGAACAGACATGTTTATTTCGGGTGTTGCTGTGTGAGATTGTATGTGGCAATGTGTAAGTTCGGTAGACTTGATGGTGGTGTGCATAAGCATGTTTGCCTTTTGTTTAGTCTGTATATGTTGGACTTGTGTATGAGTGAGTTTGTGCATGTCTCTAGTGTCATCTGCTGAGAGCCTAGCGGCCAGGGTTAGATTTAGGTCTGCCCACAAGGTATTTAGTAGTAGTTGATAATACCATAGTTTGACTGACAAGGGTTTGTGTGGCAGGTTGAGTTTTTCACTGCTGACTCTGCGCTTGGGTTTTCATTTATGTAGCTAGTACATAACTGGCGCTCAGCTCCAAGAGCAACTCTTTTTGATTGGCTGAAGTCCGATTTTGGTAATCAATCGAAATTGACTATTTTGTACAAATCAACCACTCGAAATTAAGTATTTATTAAAATTGTTTTGCTGCTGCTACTATAGTTGTTGTTGTTGTTGTTGTTAAGTGAGTCATACTTCTGCAAGAAGATTTTGCCTCGGGATTGTCTGGCGGCATGAAAACCTCCTCGTTAGTGATATCTATTCTTTAACATGCCAGCTTGCAGATTTTTACTCCCGATAATGAAAGTAGCAATGCTTTGCGATTGCATGCGAAGTCGGGGAAGGTTTGGCCCAGTACACTCAAAGGAATGGTGCAGAAGCAACGTTGTCATTCTCAATCCATGATTTATGATTCTGTGCCTGACGCGTCTTTGCTTGGCACGCACAGAGGCAGAGACGACCAGAGAATGACGGATTCTGATGCCGACTCCTCTTGTTAGCTGGGTTACGACTCTAATGCCACTTGGTGCCAAACTCGTCTGCCATGTGTGGCCCCGCCAAAAACTGGAGTTCCAGACAGCACGTACCATGGTGAGGAAGGTTTGGACTTTACAGGTGTACTGCTATTGGGGTTCCACACATGCATTGCTCCTCACCTATTTTGAAAATTAATTTGCTGCAAGAAAATTAATGTTATATTTTTGGAAAGAGAATTCAAGAAGGAAATATATTTTAAAATAAATTTTTTTTTTACTTTTGTTCACCCCCAAACAAGGCATATTGCTACCGAAGCTTAAAGGGCTGCTATGATAGAGGCCATATATATAGGAGGAAAACCTGAGTGGGGAGTTGAGCAGCAAGATGTTTGTGCACATTATATTTAAATTGTTGTATGTTGCTACTGTTGAGGAAACAGGGAGCAGAGAAGGAATTCTAAAGGCAGGTAGTCCGAGGAAAGAAAAAAAGAACTTCCAGCATCTAGGGACTACTACAATGAAGAGGTGGGATTATGCTGCTAGTCGGCAAAGTCGGGTGTATTTACAATGAGGGGGTCCACGTGCAATAAGTTCATCAGAGCACATTCCGAAGTTTAAATTCCGTAAATAAGACAACATATTTCTTATTTGGGGGCAGTTTTCTTCTTTAATATTTTGCTTATTTTTTGAGAAGGTTATTTATATTTTTATTTTTAAGAAATGTTTTAAAACTATTGTTATTGCAAACTAAATCCTCTGTTGGCTCAGAATATTCAGGAGTTATCTCTCTTGAATTATATTGTTATGGTGTTGATCTACCCTATTTCGGGTGTAGATGGACTCTTTCAGAGACTATGAATCGCGTTATGATTCATTTGCCATCTGGTGACGATGACGGATATACCAGTCGATGTTGTGATCTCGACAATCAGAAACTGGGCCATTTCAGTGGCCTTCTATCTGTTGGGCTGAGGTATTAGTTCTAGGAAGTGCACCCTCTCAGACAATGCCTCTCCTCTTTGGGGTGGAGTAAGTTTATTGCTTACTGCCTGAGGCGCCCCGATCAGGTAATGCTGATGGGGCTGCCCAGGCAATTTTTAAAAGACAGAGTGCTCCTTTTTTAGGGGCACTGGTTTGACTCTCCCCACCTTCCAGCCTTGTGCCACATCTTCCTGCAGTGGGAAGGAAGTAAATACCATCATTGGTGGCAGTCATAGCCACAGTATCAGACACAGATTATCTGTAACATACCATGTAAATACACTCTAGTAAATATACCACCCTTCAAGGCCACAACATTGCCAACGAAAACTCGGTTTTATGTCTACAATTGGGATATTGGATTTTTGAAAGAAATAGACTTTGATAGTATGCTCTGGATATTTGTTAAATAGAGCGAGAAGTTGAAATCAAACTCAATTTTAACAAGCAAAGTGTGTGAATTCTGTGAAAAAAAAATACTCCAATGTTGCAAAAAGAAATTGTCGATTTTGCGTAGGACTGAAACAGTTTTCAAATTAATGTTTGGAAATTCAAGTCGTTCAACCGTAAAGAAAAAAGCAAAAAATATCCAAACATTTATGTTTGGATATTTTTTGCTTTTTTCTGTCGATTTTTGTTTCATTAATCAGAAACACGTAAATAAGTTTTGTACAAGCTTATTTTTTTCTTTCCACTGAGAGGTTACGAACTTATCTCCCAGTAAGAAAAACTATATGCGAAAAAAAAAAAAATGGAATTGCAAAAAGAACAACAGAAAGAAAAGCTTCGAATGGAAGAGAAATGCCAAGAACAACAGAAAGAACTGCTGGTAAAAATGAAAAGATTTGAGGAAATGTTTCTTCATACCCAACAGGAACAGAAAAAAATTATTTGAATTGTCGAATGGGTGTCAAAATGGTAAAGATGAAAGTGCGTTTTTACAAAACACTATTTGAAACACTATTGATAATTTAAAGTATGATCCTGGCAACAAGGTTACGTTTGCTTTGTATTTCAGACGATATGAGGACATTTATAATACGAACTGTGCGAATGGGACCGATTTAAAAAAAGTTATTTTGCGTTTGTTATATCCACATATTTTGCCCCATAAAGCATGAAAAGAAGAATAGGGGACTTGTTGGCACATGTTCTACAATAACAAAATTATTGTGCAATTCACCAAAAAGGGAACACACATTAAAAAATTGGGACCGGATGTAGTCTAGACAGCGAGAGGCCAAGAGCCGTAAAGTCAGCCCACACAGTTTGCGGGGTGGGGGCGGATGAAGGGCAACCAATCAAATTGAAGAAAAGCCTGTTGCTATGGAAACGAAAGCCCCTAGACAGGGAGCGGGAAGAGCCGGGCAAGAAACACAAGGAGTTGGTTCGCGGCAGTGGTGGAGTCAAGACGTTTCTAAGATTTGCTGCGAACCAAGCAGAAATCGAAATAATATATATCCCCGCACAAGGGACGAATTTCAACGGTGGAGGAAAGATGATGTTTCCAAGATTTGCTGTCGACCAAGCAAAAATCAAAATATAGATCCCTGCATACAAAAAAAACAAAAGGAGATTAACAAGGAAAAATCCAATCCGACATAGTTGGCCATATAGACGAAGGCAACAATTTCTTTTCTGGATACGAGATTACCTATATCTCACCACCTAAAAACTATCCACGAAAGACGAGACAGTCAGATTTCAGGAGCGGAGGGGTGAAGTCGTATCAAGATTTTGTGCCGATCCAGCACTTCAAATCGAAAGCTATACTCCCGTATACAAGGAACTGACGTCAGGATCTAAAATCCTGTAAAAATATCTTCCACTCAGCATGTCAATTAACACACAAAAAATAGGCTATAAAAAAGTACGTGCCCTATGAAAAACAAAAACAAAAAAAGAAAACAAATTACTTATTTTTAACTTTCATTATTTGCAAAATTTTATAACTCTGGACTGATCAACCATTCTCGATCTTATCTAAACCAGCCCCATATCAAAAACTCCCCAGAGCGGAGCAGGACTTTTATTTGTCTTTTTTTTTTTAATTTAATAAACACTTGTTATGTTTGTTAATTCTTACAAGTGTCTTATTTCTAATTTTTTGTTTATAAATTGTGATTCAAATGTGTCCCGTTTTTTCTCTACCATGATTACTTGCTGTTCTCCTTTTTATCGTTTTAATGAAAAGTCGTTTTACTACCGCGGGTCTTAACATATGACCCACAGGCCCGATTGAAACATAAAGGATTAGGAGATGCGTGGTGAGGGGAGCGGGGATTTCCAGCCTTACACATGATTAGCTTTCGACGCTAATTTTCACGTTTGTAAAATTGGTGCCATAGGATCACGTTTATAACACGTTTAAGGAAATTGGGTACGGTTGAATATACAAAATTCGTAAATTATATTTTACCACAAAAAACAGCGACTTTACATTTGGTGAAGCACTACTATTATTGACTTAATTGTTTAACCCTAAAACGTCTCTTTTTAACAAAAGATGGAAATGCATGACCTTACAAGGAAAGGCGACGAAGACTACATTACTTTTGCTAGTGTTATATCCCCATATTTTGCCCCATAAGGCAAGAAAAGAAGAATAGGGGACTTGTTGTCACATGTTCCCCTACCAAAATAATAATGAAATTCGCCAGGAACTACACACACACACACAAAATAGGATTGACAACAGACAGTCCTGGCAGGCAAACAAACAAATGATTGGTCAACCAATCAAAAGAGAGAGGGGCTGTTGCTAGGGGGTGAGGGCACGAAAAGAGGAAAAGGAAGGAACACGAGGAGACCGAATGAGGGCAGCGAGTGAACAGGACGCAAAAAAAGAAAGGGATTTTGGCAGCTCACCCAGCGGCCAAAAATCCAAAAAATAATTATTATCCCCTTTCACAAAAAAGGGATTCTAAATTATCAACCTGAAAGGTTACAGTGACGGAATTATAGCTGTTATCGAATCGGACGGGAAGAGTGATACCGCATCCGTTCAGATCGACATTTAAAAACTATCTATTCCCCAGCCGACAACTAACGATTTCCGACACAACCCCAGGGATTGACAGAATTAAAAAAAACTGGTCTTTTGTAATTTTAACAATTAATAAAACCCTTGTTAAGTTGAATATCGCCTTTTTGTTGTTCTTTGCAGGCGTTTTGCTATTTATGTTTATAAATTGAGATTATACATTTTTTTGTCTCCCTTTTGTCAGTATATTAAAGCTAACAAAAAAAGAGAAAACGACGTCTCACGAAGAGTAGTTTTAACATGTGACTTACTCGCCCCCCCCCCCCAAAAAGGAACAAAGGATATTGAGGCACGTTAGGCGAGAGGGGTAAGTGGAAAGGATCTCAAGATTTCGCATTCGTGACATCGATGTCTGAATATTCTCATTCGTAATATTGACGTACGAATGTCTCATTTATAACACTAGTATAGTTAACAAACACTGTGATGATTTCAAGTTGTCAGAGTTGAGTGCTAACAATTTCAAAAGCCTTGTATTTGTGCAAGGATTAGTATCGAATACAGACGTGGAAATCAGAAGAAGGGTCTTTAAAAAACTGAAAAATTAACCAAATTTAACACTCCAGCATATCACAGAGGACTGCCAATGGTTTATTAGCATGCATCAAGATTCAAAAGATATTGAACAGAGTGGAGTGTCACATATCAGAAAAATTCACAACAAGACGAAATTTGATAATCAAAAGAAAAGTAATTTGCCCACTAAACCGTGTTTCAGTTGCAGACAGCTGCATTGGTACAAAGATTGACCATATAAATGCGATCACATCGGACACAAAAGTATGCAATGCAGAGTAAAAAATAAAAAATTTTTAAGTTACATTAGAATTGCTAAATGTGACGATGTGGAAAATATTAAGAAGTTTGTTCAAGTAAGAATATTGAATAGAAATATTAAAATGCAACTGGGCTCCAATTTGTCAATTATAAATCTTCAGACATGGAAGAAAATTAGAAAGCCAACTTTATTGAGGACCAAAAAAATAGTCAAAAGCGTCACTGGAGAACAAATCAAATTCGAGGGCAAACTGATAACTACAGTTACACTACAAGGAAAAACTTTAAAATTGAAAATTTTGTGATAAGCAATTCAAGTAGGTTTCTGCACAAATTGGATGGAAAAGTTCCAATTTTGGGATATACCTTTCTGTAAAAGTATAAAAACCTTAAATGCTGCAACAGAAAAGTTGAAGAAAGTATTGAAAGAAAGCTATTGGGAAGTTTTTTTCTGGTGGACTAGAAAGAGATAACAAAAATGACTGACAAAGCTGATTTTAAATATATATTGAACCAGTTTCTAAAAAGAAAAATGTTCGATTCCCATCATTAGATAATATTGATGAGAAAGTGAATAAATTTTTAAAAAGTGGATACAGGATACAGCAGTGGTTTTCACCTACAGTCTACGAAAAGAAAAAGAAATTAAAATATCTTAGTGGAATCATGGACAAAGATTATAAAAGATCAGACTCAATGCAAGTGAGTATGTTAAAAAATATGCCAGCAAATGTCTCCAGCTCGACAAAGTTCTCTTAATTTTGCAAATTGTTACAAAGTGACATACAAGATTTATGAACATCTCTTAATGAGATATTTCAAAAAAGAGAAAAATGGAAAAGATTGGGGCTGGACGAGAGAATGCCAGAAGGCGTTTGATATAAAAAAAAATCACATCAAGAAGAAAGCGTAAATTACAGACCTCATTAAAATAAACCTGAAAAGAAAATGGTATTAACTCCATACGGAGCACAGCTAAAAAGGGGTTGTTATGGTGGGATGTTGATCTACCCTATTTCGGGTGTAGATGGACTTTTCCAGAGAATATGAATAGAGTGACAACTAAGTGTTGTTGCATCATGTCGACAGTCATTATTGGCAGACTTTCTGTAACATACTATTCTGTACTTCTGTAAATACACTCTAGTAAATATACCACCATGTTGTCTAAATTATTATTGACCCTTCAAGGCCACAACACATATATAAGTTACCTCCCCTGAATTATACTGAGCACCAAAGAATGCAATCTTATACTTTCGGAAACCAAAAATATATCTAAATTCCACCCATGTGTGAATTTAAAAACCGTTCTTAGTTAGCTTTAAAGGTGGAGATGGGCATGTTCTGCCTAGATCTCCATCTTAGCATCGTTTTCACATCTAATGTGAGTCTTATAGACAGGCTTAGATCTGATGACATCAAAAGAAGATTAAATCTAGATAGTATAGATGTGAGCACAACAGGAGACTTTGTTAAAAAAATGGATGAATGTGCTTGGGTTAGTAGATGTAGAAGAGTTGATGTAGCAGGGTTAGTTGGAAGGTCAAGAGAAACATGGGAGGAAGTGATATGGATGGACCTGAGAGAAGGAGAGATAAATAAAGACCTGGCCAGAGAAATGTTAGGTTGGAAGTTAATTTCTAAAAGTCATCCAACACATGCCAGCATGTAAAACAGACGTTAAATCGAACATAATGATGATGATAAGAACAGACAACTTGATCGCTCACCTCAATAAACATAGAGAATTTCTTTAGCATCAGAATAGTTACAGGAATACGTTACAGGAATACGTTACAGGAATACGTTGCTGGAGTATCTCAAGAATGTAACTAGGAAGATCGTAATTATTTTTAAAAACTGTTACAACAACAATCAAAACAACGCAATAGTTTTCAGAAAACAATGCCCGTATCGGAATGAGCTCAACTCGCTTCAATTGAGGCAGCTGAAATAATAGCAATGAAAACCAAATCCCACACTCTTGCTGAGGCAGTTATCCTTCCCACTTGCAAGCAGATGGTAAGTTAGACAGCTGAAAGCGAAATTTGTAAAATTCCGCTTTCAAATGATACAATACACAGGAGAACTGTAGATTTATCTGAGAACATTGAAACAAATGTTCAGAAAAAAGTTGAAGGATCTAAATTTGCTTTAATAGTCGGTGAATCGACCGATATCAGTAACAGTACTGGCTAATTGATATGCATAATTAGCATAAGTAGAAACAGATTACTATATAAGTATCTCCTTAAGTATAGCTAGCAGTGAAAGTACACTAGCAACTGACTAGGTAAATTTACAACTTCACAACAATGGCGTCGCTGATAGGATCCCAATTGTCTTTCAAGGACCCCGACTTTGTGGACACATGGATAAGATGCTTTGCTGCGAGTGCAAGGACTAAAAAGTTAAAAGACAACAAGGAAAGGGAGGAGAAAATGAAATAACAGATTTATTTTTGGCTGTGAGGCCATCATGAAAGTCTCAACCATGGTGTATCCCATGAACCTAGAAGACCTGACTTTTGGAAGAATAAGTCAGATCATAAAAAGAAATATGAGACCTAAGAAAAGGTTAGTCATGGCAGAAAGAACAAATGAAACAAGAAATGAATGAAACAAGAAATTGACGAACCAATCATCAAATATCTACACGTCTACAAAATGCGAGTAGATATTGTGAGTTTGAAAAACTCGGACAAGAAGAACAGACTATCGAAGAAGATTTAATTTAATTAAGATTAATTGAAGGTATGTGCAATGCGTCACAGAGGAATAAAATAATGGAACAGCTACAAATAGGAAACATGTTCTTAAATACTTGCATTGACTTTATACAACAACAAGAATTAATACAGAAATACAACAATCATAAAAGTCAACCCAGCAAACAAATAGTCGCTGATGCGTACATGTTAAAAAAGAAAAAAATATTGGTATTGTGGACGTGAACACGAAATAAAAAGGGAAAAATGGGCAGCATTTGGAAAAACTCGTACAAATTGCTTAAGAATGAACCATTTTCAAGCAGTATGCAAGTTCAAAAAGAAAAACGTCGAAAGAGTTGAAGGAAATTAAACCAATAGGAAGTCTTTACATTAAAATACAAAAATAAGAATGTTGAAAAAATTGAACAAAAGAAAATATATACTAAAAGTCAAAATTAACAATGTCGATTTTGATATGCAAATGGATAGCGGCAGTGAGGTAACGCTTATACCAAAAAAATTCTGGGAACGCATTGGAAAGCCGACTTTACGAAAGAGCAGTGTACAACTCTGCCAATTTGATGAATTGGTCATATGAACTTTAGGATACTTTGAAGGTTCCTTAGAGTTAAAAGACAGATTCGAGGTAATACCTATAATTGTCACAAATTGTAAAAAGAACCACGGACTCCTGGGAAACGATGTGCTTAAAATAAATTCTACCAAACTAATTAATGAGATAAAAATGGAAAAAACGGAAAATTAAAAAACTACAAAGTTAGTTTAAAAGTAAAAGAAAATGTTACCCTCTCTTATTATGAAGAATGAAAAGTACCAGTAAATTTGTTGTCATTAGTAGTAGCAAAACTACGAAAATTAATTAAACAGGACCTTATTGAACATGTTTCAGCTGGGGGTAGCAAGTGGGCATCACCCATTGTAGTTTTGAGAAAGTCAAAGACATACATATATGTGGAGAGTATAAAACAGGCGTAAACTACAAAGTTTGCTCGGATTCGTATCCTATACCTAATGTGAAGGTTGCATTATATGCGCTAGCAGGAATGAACGTTTTTACAAAAATAGATTTGAAAACGGCATACCACCAAATTCCAATAGATGATAATTTCAAAGAAGTAACAATGATAAATACGCCAATAGGGTATTCTATTTCAAAAGATCAAGTCTTAGTAGAAAAAATATTAAAAATATCTATACCTACAAACAAAAAAGAACTTGAATCTTTTTGGGGATTGGTCAATTTCTACAGGCGATATTTACTAAAATATACATACATGACTGAACCGTTTGCAAATTTAAGAAAAAAGAATGTTGAATTTATTTGGTTAGAAAAACAACAAGAAGTTTTTGAGAGACTGAAATTAGTTATAGCAAAGAAACCAGTAATAAAAAATTTTGATTTCAAAAAGGAAAATTACGTTAAGCACATATGCAAGTGAACATTTGCTATCTGGAATATTATCACAAGAAGGACATCCGATAATGTATTTATCAAGAAGACTAACGAACACTGAATTAAATTATTCAAATATAGAGAAAGAAGCATTAGCCATTGTATGGTGCATCACCAGGGCTATTTCTAATTGAAAAAATATTTCTCTTGAGAGGTGATCATAGACCATTGGAATTATATTTCAATCCAAGAAAACAATTACCCAAAGTTACGACATCGAGAATATTAAGGTGGGCAATAAAGTTAATGGCATTTGACTTTGATATAGACTATGTCAAAGGAAATTCAATTCCACACGTAGATGCACTATCAAGGTTGCGATTTTACAAGGAATCAAAAGATAAAACAGAAGAAGAATTTTAAGAAACATTCTTACATTGGGTAGAGACTGATATTTTATCATTAGATAGAATGGCTATGGAAACTAGACATGATCCAGTACTAAGTAGGATAACATCGAGGATAAAAAAAAATATATGGGGAAATTGTTCCAAAGCAGAGAGACCTTACAAAGAAATAAAACATAAATTAACGATAGAAAATGGAGTGATTGGTAATTCCCCCAGAAACACAAAGAAATTTGGTGATAAAAAGTGTATATGTTGATATACACTGTGGAGTAGCAGCCACACAAAAAAGAATAAAACTAGAAGCATGGTGGCCGGGATATTCACGAGATATCGAAGAATATATAAAAAGATGCAAAAAATGTAGAGAACTAAGAAATTTTACACAGAATACTTTACATTCATGGCCCAGAGAAGTAGAGCCATGGAGTCGTGTGCATATGGATCATACGTACATTTCTGGAGTGGGACTTTTATTAATATTAGTAGACTCTTTTTCAGCCTAGCCTGAAGTAGTCCGTGTGCCGGACAAGAAAAGTTCTACCATAAAACTGATACTAAGGGTCATATTCTCTAGAATGGGTATTTCCAAAACCCTGGTATCTGACAATGCTCCAAAGTTTTGTGATGAAGGTCTTAATTTATGGTTGGAAAAAATCACCCTCAATCGAATGCGTTGGTGGAAAGAATGGTGCAGACCGTAATAACGGGACTAAAAGCATGTTCTCAGCAAAAAGAAACAAAAGAAGTTTTTCTACCAAGGCTGCTTTTAAGCTATCGAACAATACCATATGCGGGAAGATCAGAAAGTCCATCAACTTTAATGGGAAGACAAATTAGAGCTCCATTAACTATGTTGTATTGTACAGATATGGTACTGTAGCAGTTACCTCCTCCTTTCAAAATATAACTACACCGGTTTGCCGGTAGGTGTCGCTTTTTTCACCGACAGGTGGCACTGTAAAGAGCACCAGAGTTATCTGCCCTTCTGACTATAAAAACCGTTGCAAACGGAAAATCCATCTCTCTTTCACCGACCAGCCTCAGGAGAACAACGCTGGCACCAGCGCTCCGTCTCTCTCTCTTCTCTGGTCGACAGAACGACGCTAATACACTAGCGCTTCATCTAACGCTTTTCTCTTCAAATGGCATCGGCATAACAACTACCAACACACGTGGTCAAACAACGGTAAGAGTTCTCAACTCATTTTCTTTGTGTACGGCTTTCAAAGACTTTCCTCTCGCCGGATTCATTTCCTCTTATACCTTTTTCAAGAACTGTTTTTCCATCGACACACATGCATACATCACACACTTCATCATTCCACGTACACACACGTTCAATAAACGTTATTTGAACTACTTCATTTTTGTTTATTAATTATTACTCTGTCTTTGCATGCAACATTGCTTGATTTACTGAACACGTTTATAGTCGCGGGAACATCACCCGCGATCCTAACAGTACAAAAAGAACAAAGAATCAAATCCAGAAAGGACAGAATTTATCGTGCAAAAAGGCCACAATATAACTATAATAAATAGAGAAAACAGAAAGAGTGTGTTGGCCCATGCAGATCAAATAAGGTCCCAGGGTGAATACGAAGAGCAAAATGAACAAATCGCTACGACTTCCGTTATTGAGTTATTAGAACAACCTGTACAGAATGAAACGTCAGAAGATGAAACAATGCAAGAGCAAGCAGGTCAAAATGAGGATTCGGATCAAAGTATGAAAGGGGACGACTCTAGTTACAGTTTACTGCGAGATAGGTCAAGATTTCTCAGAGAAAGAAATAATGGAGAGAGAGAAGAGCAAAGTAATATCGAAAATGAAATGATCATTAGAAGAAGTGCAAGATGCACTAGAGGCATAAAGCCTATACGTTTCAGGGAGATGTAGTGATACTGGCTAATTGATATGCATAATTAGCATAAGTAAAAATAGAATACTATATAAGTCTCTCCTTAAGTATATTGAAAGTACACTAGCAATTGACGAGGTGAATTTACAACTTCACAATTGCTTGTATTTATTTGGTTCATTGATGATGAAATAATCCATCAGTTTTTGTGTTGTAAAGAAATGCCAACAACTACTAGAGGTCAATATAGTTTGATATGATAACAGGCTATCTTAAAAAAATGAATCTGACGTGGAAGTTTTGTGTTGGTATTTGTACTGACTGTGCACCATGTATGCATTAAAGGTTTTGCATCACTAGCACAGAAAGAAAATCCAAATCTTGTTCGTACTCATTGCTTTTTACATAGAGAAGTTTTAGTTTCAAAAGTATCGCAAGAAGATTTGAAGCAAGTGTTAAATCAAGTAGTTGACATTGTCAATTACATTAAAAGCAGGCCAAGAAAGTCGAGATTATTGGAAGAATTATGCAAATCAATGGATTCTCAGCATGTTCACCTATTCATGCATACCGACGTTCGATGGCTGTAAAAAGGTTAAGTGTTAACTCACATTCATGAATTACAGAAGGAATTAATGATATTTTTTAATAAAGAAAAGCACGAAAGATTCTGTAAATATCTTCGATGTGAATTTTGGATGACCAAAATGGAATATTTAACGGAAATATTTAGTCAACTTATTATTGTGAACAGTAGTATGCAAGGTCGAAACGAGAATATTCTAACTTCGACAGATAAGTTAGTTTCCCTAAAAATGAAAATTGTTATTTGGAAAAACAGAGAAAAGTTGGGTGAGTTTGGTATGTTTCTTACAATGTGCACTAACTGCACTAAGGAAATGATCCCGATCGTTGGTTGAGCATCTGGCGACGCTTGAGGAAAACATCGATCACTACTTTCTGTTGCTGACACAGAAACGTACAACTGGGTACGTAATCTTTTTGTAGATATATCTTCTAATATTGGGTTTAATTTATGCGAAGATGAAGAAGAATTGACTACCATTGAAAGTGACCACAGTCTATTAGTTCATTTACAATTCTCTACTTCTTATTTGTGTGAATTGGGCTTTTCAACCTTAAATAATATAAAAAATAAGAAGAGAGAAAGACTACGTTCCACTGAATGAGAAATGAGTTTGCTTATCTCACATATGACCAAATATTCAAGAAGTCATAAGAAAACAACAGCCACAGGTTTCACACTAGAGAGCTGACAATTCTGGGATACTAGCATAATAAACTGTATCAGACAAGTCTATGTATGTATTTTTAATTTATTTCACTATTTCAATATAAAATATTTAAAATTATTAATATGTTGCGACAGTTAAATGTGCTCGTAGGTATGTCGAGAGTAAAAAAAGGTTGAGAAACACTGCAATAAACCAACATCCTTCTCAAAAAGAGGAGGTAATGCCTGGGAGAGTACACCTCCTAGTATCGAGCCGAACCATACCTCATTCCAATAAAGAAAGGTCTGATGGTTCAGGTCAGTCGCTAGGTTGTCGGAATGGTTTCCAAGTACGGCTCTCCAGCTGGTATGAAAATGCTTGTCCTCTTACTTAAAATGTTGTCAGAAAAATTATATATATATAGGGAGGCTTTTAACAGTAACAACAAATTAAAAATTGGTTAATGTGAATTTGCATTAATTTGAACCAAACTTCAATCGTCAAATTTCTACTCTTGAAAATCGCTATGATGTTAAAATTGTAAAACTTGAATTAAGTATTATGTTTTCAAATTTTTGTGATGAAGATTGATAATTTGGATTATTTGGACTATTATTCTCATCTTGGATGTTATTCTCTCAACATTTTGGCCAGTTTAACCTCTGACCTTCTTCAGGTGTGTCTCGTCGAACCAGGGAATCTGTATCTGTTGCGCAACGGATAAAAGTGCTAAGTTATAGTCAGTTCTAGGTGAATACAATTCTGAAATACTTAAGACTTCTACCCAGTCATGGCTGATGGAATGAGAACAAGATACCTCAGTGGATTAAATAAAGGGTTCCGTTCAAAATTCTGTACAGATTCCCGAGTTCGGCAGAAATATTCTTGAGTTTAAAAAGACGCACCTGAAGAAGGTCGGAGGTTACATCAGCTGAAAAGTTGTGAGAATAACATCTAAGATAAGAACGGTAATCCGAATAATCCTAATAATCCAAATTGTATTAAACACTTTCAGGAAACGGCTGATCTGAACGTAAGATGTTTATTTTGAAAAATTGTCTTCCTCAGAAAATATTTAATTTATTGAATAAATGCTAGAAATTACATGAAAATCGCTGACTTTTTCGTGATTAAAAAATTCACGCATTGGTTTATATTTATGAATTAGGATCAATTGTAATAGAATTGTCAACGAGCAAAAGAACACATTTTGCTTTGACACCGTTTTTTTTTTACTTCCAGATGAATCATAAACAAAATAATACGTACATTAATAACTTTACCATCGCAGATTTTTTATTAAAAAAAGGGTTTTTATTTATGTTGTGATGGAATACCGGACTCCCCTCAGTCACTAAATAAGTGAGCTAGTGTGAATTATGACTGGGGTCAAATGAAGTCGAGCTGACATACACCGAAGGGGACCGTTATGAGTCAATCATGTTTTTGTAAAACCATAACAAAGTTACAAATTCGACGCTGACACAGGGAATCTCGGGTCAGAGAAGGTCAGAAAACATGAGTGAAGGAAATGCTTTTTGCATGAGTGTCACATGTGTGAATCTGTGACGTCACTTCTTCTTCGTGAGAAACTAAGGTTTTTGAAAGAGTTGGGGTTTTGGAAGCGAGCCGGACGGTCGACCTCTCTATATGTCTTAAAATGAAAAAAGAGAACGTTTTTGGGAGCTCGGAGCGTTAACACCAAGATGTAGTCGCTCGTCGTCAGAGATCCCGTGCATCGTCGCACCCCACAAGAGGTATGAATGAGAAGCATGGCAAAAACGAATGGATAAAACCACCCTCCGCAACCAAGTCCAGAATAAAAGAATCGAATCTCCCTGAAGAAAAACTGCCTCTGAGTGTTGTCTCCCCCTGTCTATAAAGTTTATCCACAGATCAAAGACCACCAGCAGTGATCACGGCCAGAGACATACAATGGAAACCGGCGGCACCAATGGCGATCACGACCAGACGACGAAAGAAACTGTAAGGTAACTTTTTGTGTTGAACATTTTTGGGTCCTAATCTGATAAACTGAAAGAGTAAAACAGAAAGAACAAGTGTACGATGTTTAAAAAGAACTATGTTTAAAGTGAACAATGCTTAATTTGAATCTAATTTGGGAAACTGAAAAGATAAACTGTAACCATGTTTTAAAGTGAAAATGTTTTAACGAGAAAAATGCTTAATGTAAAGAAAAATGCTTGAAAAGAAATGTTTAAAGAAAGCAGTGTTTTAATAAGTAAAATGCTTTAAAAGTAATGTTTAAAAGGACTGACAGTTTAAAGGCTGAAAAATGCGTTAAAAATGAGTGTTAAAAAAGTTTGAAAACACTTCAAAAGATTTTGTATGGTTTCGGTTTCGAGAAGAGTGGTTTAAGAGAACTGCCACGACCCTTTCCAGTCCAGGGACTATGTAACACTAGTCTGGACAATAAATACGACTACGAACAGTAGTATGGGGGATTCGATTGTATTCTGTTAAATCCTATTGGATTACCTGTTGTTACTATTGTTTGTGTAAGATATGTACTTTGGAATAAACTACTATTTTAAGACTTTTACATTCTGGTTATTTTGTTATTTATAACTACTTACCAAGTTATATCAATTTACAAAAAGTTTTACTATGAAAAAAAAGTGTTTTTTAATAAAAAAGTTTTATTAATAGCCTAAAAAATACATAGTTTTATTTACAAGCTAGTTTTATTATAAGCACATTTTTCATTTTAAAAAGTTTTATTTTTGTTTTTGTTTATCAAAAATGTCCGTGTAACAAAGCGTTCTTGCAAATAAAAGTATGTACTTTTTAGGCTATTATTAAAACTTTTCTGTAAATAACCCCGGTTTTTAATAAAAAATCTGCAAAGAAGTATAAATGTCCAAACTATCTCTCTTTCTCAGTAATAGGATTTATATTTCTCAGTACTAGGACTTATACTTGAATCTTTGGGGCATACAATCAAGGAGCTTGCCCCTGGCACCTCCAGGGTATCACCTCTGCATACAATTGGCATAGATGTATACACCAATGTGCAATGTACCAAAGTTGACCCAACTGGTCACGAGTCGTCGAGTAAATAAGTAAAACTGCAAAGCTGTTACATTCATTAAACTGATGAATTAACGCTGCAACAAAGGAAAACGATATTTCTTTTTAGTTGGTAATTTTTGAATGAAAAGAATGTGACTTTTGTTTGCAATTATTTTTAATGTAACACAATTTAAAAATTGTCTTTAGATGTGGATAAACAATATATATTATATTTTGTTTGTGTAGGCAAAATTCAACCAAGGCAAACTTTCATACAGAACTAGTGCGTCCATGCCATCAAAAAGGACAAAATACGTTTTTTTCATTGCTTCACAACTTACCTACAACTTTTATGATTTAAAAAGCAGCTGTTGTCTTGTTTACAAACCAAAATAATACTTCAAGTTAGCTGCTGTTAGTGACAACTTTAATGTTAAAGTAGGAGTACATCAGAGTTCTGTACTGAGTCCGTTGATTTTCATTAGTGTCATTGTTGAGGGAGTTTCGTATGCGTTGTTCAGAAGAGATGCTGCATGCTGATGATTTAGTACTTGCCTGTGAAACAATGGATGACCTACTTGTTAAGTTGAAGACTTGGAGGAATGTTATGGAAAGTAAAGGTCTGAGAGTGAATGTTACCAAGACCAAAGTGATAATCAGTGGTTGTAGTGTTGGAAACCTTCCTAAAAGAGGAAAGTACTCCTGCTCAGTTTGTGGAAAGGGAGTCAGTGCAATTCAATCTTTTGTAGTACCTGTAAGCATCGTGAGATGATAAGCAATTTGTGTGCAAGAAGTGTAAGACAATGGAGATGGATGAGAACTCAGATGTGGAGAAAGTATATCTGGATGGCGAAGCTATTGAGATTGTTGAGAAGTTTTGTTACCTTGGTGATACCATTGGAGCAGGTGCTAGTGTGATTGCAATGTTGCATACCTCCCGGAAGGGGCGTGGCAGTTCTCGCTTTGTATACACGTCCCGGATCGGGCTGTGGCAGTTCTCGCTTAAACAACTGGCTACCCCCATTTTAACACCAAAAATGTATATGTTGCATACCTTTTAATTTCTTGTACCTTTACTTCTTCTTCACGGAGGGGCGCCATCTCGATGTCGTCTAGTAGCTGAATCCTTTCTTCTTTCTTTCTGCTGTGAACCTCATCGTCCGTTGTCTGCAACAAAACCTTTATAACACAAGATTCATGAGGCAACAATCTTTTAAATATTTCAGGTGTTAGATTTCTGTCGATGGAGATGCCTTACTAACGCCGAGGGACAGACCAAATTCCTACTTTATCGTAGTTAATTCCTAACTTAAGTCCTTAGCATTCGAGGAGGGGGGAAGAAGAAATCCCATGTCTGTATTCTCTTAGGGAATTTAATTCCCCTAATCATGTTAAAGACTACATAGAAAAATCGACCATTCGGCTCGCTTCCAAAACCCAGACTCAAAACTCTGCTTCCCACGCAAAAGCCTGTGACGTTACAGAGCCCCAAATGCGCAGGTGCACATTGACCCTTGATCTGAGGTCTCATCAACGTGGTGACCCTGTCAACGTCTGTGAGCTCCGACTCTGAGAACAGCCCTTTTCTGCACTCGTCTGTACGGGTCCACCCACACTAAATCACACAAGCCAAACCAAACGATCTCCAACACATACACCCACTTCAAGATGTGTCCGTCCCCACAGGGCCATTATCCAACAGCAAGAATTAGGATGGAGTAAGTTGAGGGAACTTCTATAATTTCTAAACAGCAGAGCAGTACCACTGTCGACCGAGGGAAAAGTCTATCAAGCATGTGTACACAGTGTGAACCTTTCCAGTGAGGGTTGAGGATATGTGTTGTATGGAGAGAATGATATGAGAATGATATGATGGATGTTTAATGTGAGTTTTAAGGACAGGTTTAGTTCTGATGAGCTCAGAGAAAGATTAAATCTGGACAGTATGGGAGATATGTGCAGAAGGATATACTTAGCTGATATGGCCATGTTGAAAGAATGGATGAGAGTTCTTGGGTTAGTAGATGTAGCAGGTTCATTTCATAGGGGAAGGCCAAGGAAAATATGGGAGAAAGTGATAAAAATGGACCTGAGGGAAAGAGGGATAAATAAAATCCTGACCAGAGGTAGGTTACTTTGGAAGTCAATTTCTTAAAGCCATCCAATGCATGCCAGCATGTAAAACAGGCATTAACTGATGATGATGATGATGATGATGATGATGATGATGATGATGATGATGATGATGATGATGATGATGATGATGATGGCTTACATGTTTAGCTCAATAATTTTCCACTTTTCAGATCCAAGGATACTAGTAAAGTATATGGTATTATCCCATAAGAGGAAAACATAAATTAATTTTGATTCCGACCAATAGCAGTGCAAGTAAATCTTTTATTTTAATTCTGCAACTGTTGCATCTACAGGATTATACAATCAAACAAGGAGATGAGAAAAGCACCTACATATATTGTATATTGTTGTGAAGTAGTCCAACAGTAAAAAGAAGAAGTCAAGTCGAGGTTGGATTAAGATAACAAGTGTATTAACATAACAAGTACAAAGGTAAGGAAACTAACTGGCACTCGGCTAGACAGTTACAATACTGTCCTTTTTTCTCACTGGTGATTGTCTACTCGCACTATTTATAGTGAGAACCGGTGTAGTTTCTCTTCTGTTAGAACGGCCGGTGTAACACCCCCCTTTGAAAATATCCCGTCTGGGGATTAATAACGTTTTTGTTTGGGAATCACCATCATCAACTCAGTCGATTTCTGTTTTCTTTTTGATCTCCTAATCTCAGGAGCAGTCTCTGGTATGGGCACCTGAAAAGTATCAAACACTGTGTCCATGATGTTCTCCTCGGGCGATCTGGTCACCTCACTGTTCGAGTATCTTTTCCGGATTTGGTTTGTGCACGAAATCTGGTCCCTTAATCATATAGACCATGTTGCCTGTGGAGAAGTCGGCACAAACCCGAATCTCCTTGCTCTTTTTCTTAACATAAACTGTAGGTGAAGCCCACTCACTGTGATCAATTTTTGAAATGACACCCATGCTTTCGAGTCTTTCTAATTCACCGTCTATTTGCTCTATAGCGGCGTATGGAACATTTCTTTTCTATCTGAACACAGGTAGTTCATTTGTTTTGACTTCAAACTTTGCTACCGCTTTCGTACACCTTCCAAGACCACCTGAATATACGTCTGGAAAATTCTCTTTTAATTCCCTCTTGAGTTTTTCAGCCTCCACATTCGAATCCTCAACCTTTTGGCAAAAGGAGCTTAAAGGCAGATCCCATAGTCTAAACTTTTCAATCAGATCAGTTCCAAAGAGGTTATTCGATTTTCGCATGACAAAAATTTTAGCTTTTTCGGTCTTATTCTGGAAAGAAATATTCGTCAATAATTCCCCTTCAAAGGTTATTTTTTACCACTGATGCTTCTCGCCGTTTTTTGTGATTTGATCATAGTGGGTCTCCCAAGCTTCTTCCATGTCTGTACATTAATGATGGAAATGTCAGACCCACTATTAAGCTGTAGTCTTACTTTTTTAAAGCATTTTGACCTGTACATATTTCCGGATATTTTGTTCCTCAGGTTCAATGTTTGTAAGTTTAATGGCTGTCTTTCTACCAGATTTTTTCCTACAACGTGATGCCTTATGCCCTTTCTGGTGGCAGTTGTCACATTGTTTGAATATGTAGGGACACTCATTGTACCAATGGTTATCTCCACACCCCCAACACGGTCCAGGTGGATCTTTTCCATGTTTTTTTCTCTGGTTATTCATTGAAGTCAATTTTTTCTTCTGATGGATCTTTTTAATGTGCGACACTCCGTTTTACTCTATGTCACGACTGTTCTGTTTCAACGCAACAAAACGTTCACAGTCTTCCGCTAAGTTTTGTATTGTTAGAAATGACTCACTTTCGAGTTTATTTAAAACACGACGTCTGATTTCAGAGTCTTTATTTAAGACCAGACCTTGCATGAATATTAAACATTTAAAATTATCCAATGATAATTCCTCTAATTTAAAATCGTCGCAAAGTTTATTTACTATACTTGCATACGTAATGTAGTCGTCTTCCTCTCTTCTAGTGACATTCATACACTTATATCTCCTGTGGAAAAGAGAAGTTTTTGTAGAAAACAGTTCTGTTAGTAAAGTAACTGCCTCCTGGAAGTTCAACTCACTGGTCTTTTTTGGAAGAATAACATTCACAAACTTTGTATGCTCGGCAGCTCCTAATTTTCTTAGCAAAAATCTAACTTTTTTAAAGTCTATCCATGTACTGCAGCCCGATACAAAAATATCCTCATATCTTCTATAGAAGTGAGCAAAAGTGACATCGTCTTCTGGATTATAATTGAAAATTTCGATAGCGCTCCACACAGCCGTCTGGGAGAATGCATTATGATTCTCGTTTAATTTCGTTAACTGTGTTGCCTCCAGAAATTTTCTCTGTTCCTCCTGTGTTTTTATCAAGAGTTCTTCGAAGTGTTTCTGCTGTTGTAGCCGTCTTTCTTGGAATCTTTCTTCCCGTGTTGTCGCCAGCTCTTTTTCTTCAGCATGCATTTTTCTTTGGGCTTTTTGCTGTTCCAACAACTCTCTTTTAAATTTCTCCTCAATTTCAACTTGTTTTCTTTGAAGTTCCATTTGTTGTTCAACTTGCTGTCTTTGTAACGTAACATTTTGTTCCATTTGGAATTTAACTAATTGAAAAAGAGAATCTTTGAATTCAGTGCCCATCATTCACGAATTCAAATTATGCACCACACAATTTACACTTGTAAAAATAAATCAGTTTTCCCCACAACGTGCTTAATATAATTAGTTTGCTGAACCAACACACAAAGCAAGAAATATATTATTTCTTAGCAAAAAATAATTCAATCCCAGTTCTTTTGTTTGAAAAACAAAATTGAGGAAAAAAAATCCTTAAAAAATTTTTTTTTTTTTATATGTGTACGTAGTTTTACAAAACCTAGTCCGTCGCTATAAGCCTAATAAGACTAGCTTTATGAGAAATCCTTTTAACCCCTTTGCATTTTGCAAAAATGCGACTTGCTTATTTAACAGTTCTTTGTTAGAAGCACAAATGACTTACACGAATATATATTTTTCACTGTCCGTCCTTCTTTGCCCTCGACAATTCTGTGGTAGACCGTTTTAATAAATAGTCAATCCGGATCTTGCTCAAATATCAGATGTTGTCCTAATAATAACGACAAACTTACACAATATCTGTAATAGTTGACGCGGATAACATTTATCTTAACGAGTCAGTGAACTTGAAGAGAAAAAAAAGTCTTATCGTGAAAAACGATTTCTTGAAGAGAAAAAAAAGGAAGGCAGTCAAACCTTTCTTTTCCATTTTTTTTTTGAACACTTAAGGTGTCAGTGTATTCAATTATTTTAATAATTGAAAATGTCTTTCGCGTTCTTTAGTTGTCGATTTTTGGTAGCAAGTTTTGAGTTTGTGTTTTTTGCTGTTAATCCTTGCAAATCCAAATATCTGTTTGAAAAGACGAAAATGTTTTTCCATGAAGATCTTGCGAATCCTTGTATATCAATCACTTTGGGTGATTTTCTGCAGTGATATCGTTTCGATTTCTCGTCGCCAATCTGTTGTGAAGTAGTCCAACAGTAAAAAGAAGTCAAGTCGAGGTTGGATTAAGATAACAAGTGTATTAACATAAAGGGTACAAAGATAAGGAAACTGACTGGCACTCGGCTAGACAGTTACAATACTGTCCTTTTCTTTCTGGTGATTGTCTACTCGCACTATTTATAGTGAGAACCGGTGTAGTTTCTCTTCTGTTAGAACGGCCAGTGTAACATATATGTAAATGCTTTTTCTCTGAAGATTCTACTTTTTTCCCTGAAGTTTCTTTTTTGACTGTAAAATTCATACTTCATCTGATTGTATAGTGTCATGTAGAACGTGTAATCAAATCAAAATTATTATAAGAAAAACTATATTTCATCAATATTGTCTGAAACGAGCAGAGTCTATTTCGCCATATTATATTTTTCCATTTGCTTTTGACCCAGACAGTCTTAAGAGAAAGATAAACGACCTAAACCGACATTCCCCTACCTTAACCCTTACCCAAAATGACAAAATTAACGCCCTTTTTGTATTTAACTGCTTGTCATCTTTGCAAGATAATTTAAAAAAAATGCCAAACGCCTATGTAAAAATCCACATGCAGACACGTGACCAACGCTCATATATACAAAAAAAGAGCACATTTTCCAGTCAGTGAATGAGGATCTGCCAGTCAGAGATCATTGCAGGACATTCTCGCTGCCCAGTCGCAGTGACTAATTAAAAAGAAGAGGAAGAATCAGCAAAGACAAGGATGAAAAAAAGACATTCATGAGAAAAAGTTCTTTTGATTTCGAGATCAGGCAAAAATTAATTCTAAAAAGCTTTTGAGACAAACTCCATCCATCACAAAATCTGTCACTGTCAAGGACATTTTAAATTATCACCAAGAAATATGATTCTGATATCCTATGTAAGGATTGTGTAGCACCGACCGGGATCCAGAACTCCAACCCCCACCCCTGTGTATGATATCTGCTGGACTTATATTTTGTTGTCTGCTTTGACTTTCTCATCACAAGAATACTGTGAATCTTGGATTCTTGGACTTTTCTACTACCTTGAAGAGCGCAATTGTAATTCCTGGACTTTTGAACTTGTGCCATTCATCAATGTGTGGTACTATCGCTTGCCGGGGGAGAGTAACTTGGTGGTCCGTGCCGTGGGGACGTTTTTGGAAGGGCTGTTAACGTCCTGGCATGGTACCTCAGCTCCCCAACAAGGAAAATGATAAGCACATCCCCTTAATAAAATGGTTGATCCGTCGTCTGGCTTGACAGGTCTTTGGTTGGGTTTTAGGCGTCATTAGGCATTATGATTTCTCTGGAGAGAATTAATTATTTGTCTGAGGGAACCATCGGCTTGCTGACATTGAACGCTGCATGTAAAGAGTGACAGACCATTTTATTTCTTTATTCATTTCAGCTTCAAAAAAAACATAAAAACTCAAAGTCGGCTGGAGTTGGTTGCGCACAACCTGATCGTCCCAAAGTCAAAAATTAACGGCTATAATAAAATGAGAAAGAGAGAGAATGAAAGGTCTGCAAGAGAAGGAAAGATGCACAATATGCATGACGAAGAAAGGGAGATAGAAATAAAGTCACTTCTCAGTTCAACATATACAACAGTTGATTTGACCGTTATCCCATCAGATGTGAGATAGCTTGGTAAGTAGTTATAAATAACAAAATAACCCAGAGTGTAAAGGTCTTAAAATAGTACTGTTTATTCCAACGTATATATCATCAGTGCAGGAAAGTAACAATTTCAGATGGTCGGGAGGCGCGAACCCGGTTCACAGAGTCAGCCTAGAATTTGCAAGCAGTCGCCATATCCAGTCGGCCAACGGAAACTGTCACATAATTAAGGGAATTAAGATCTATATGTACCTAGAAGCGGGCACAGATAGAAGACTAGCCGAGAGTGTTCGACGAACGTATTCGGAACTTTGCATTAGAGTTTTTGACAGTCTATATATATATATATATATATATATATATATATATATATATATATATATATATATATATATATATATATATGAGTTCTTAGAAAGAATATATATTTAAGTATATACTCTGTATAGTATCCAAAAATGTTCCAAATTGAAAGCTCAATAAAATTGTATTACAAGCTTCAGAGCTTATATATTTTATAGTGGCATTCCAATTACCATAGGAACAATCAATCCATAACCATAATTTTCACTTGTCCCTTTAACTTCTTTATCTTCATATATTGTTGAACAACCATACCATCTGTTCTTTCACTAAAGAAGATGAAAGTTATAATAGTGGTTGTTCAACAATATATGAAGATAAAGAAGTTGAAGGGACAGGTGAAAGTTATGGTTATGGCGTTACTAAATTATTCATGTTCTAACTCTTGTGATTTTTACTTTTATTAAAAAATTTTCATTCATATCTTTCTTTGTTTTACATATTTTCTATCCATTCTTCTATTCTGTGACATCATAGCTAAATGATCTTTCTTTTGACTTATACAAAACCCTCTCACCAATGTCTCTACAGTATATATTACTTATGAGAGGGGAATACATCTTCAATTTTCTGTTATCTCTGGGAGGTGGCGTTTAAACTGATTCTCTCTCATATATATATATGGATTTTTTTTTTTTTTTTACCTGTGGGGGCTCTGATCTTGGCAGCAAATCGTTAGTCCTGATCGACAACCTTCCAAGAGCTGAAGAGCTGGAGTCTTGAACAAAATATCCGGTTTGAAAACCTAAAATTGCTTGAGAAGTAGATGGGCCCTGCCTATCGCCCAACATCTGCACGCCTTCTATGTCAATTAGCAAGTGCAGCCGTACTAGCGCAGGGTAACCCTAAAGACACCCAGTGTTTGGCGTTGTTTCCTGACTAAGACAATGAACGCTGTCTCTCTTTCTCTCTATCTGGGCAACTTGGGAAAAGTTTTTTGTCACTAACTAGTCTGGAACGCTCTTGTTCCGACAGGTTGAGGGTACAGGTTAGACAGCTTGTCTGGCTGCTGTTTCCGACCGGTAGTACAGGAGCCCAAACTCTTAGGTAGCGCTAAGAATGGCTGCTCAGTTGTATAATATCGTGGGTAACTATATGTGCCATGTCGCACATGGAAATAGACCCTACAATTATACCCGATAAGCTTTCCTGAGGCCACAACCCCCATGGATCAAGTCTCGACTAATGGTCTGGATGTGTGAGCTTATTGACACCAAACAAACACCCACTTTGCCCTCCTCACTCTCTCTAAAACCAAAATGACAATACAAAGAAAAAGAAACAAACCTAAACCAGACACCCACCAAAAACATTTTCACCTCCGCCCTTGGGGCTAGCATTCACAAATATCCAGGGACTTAAAACCAACATCAATGATGTAGAAACTTTTCTCCTTGTAAACTCCCTGGATATCCTAACACTAAGTGAAACAAACCTACAATCCTTAATCTCCTCACACCATTTAGACATGACTTAATACCTCCCATTCTATCGTAAAGACTCTGACAAACATATGCACGGGTTAGTAGTTTATGTTTGGAACACCCTCCCCTTGACTAGAGAACATAGGCTAAAATCAGATGATCAAGCCTACATGTGCTTTAGATTAACCTTACAGCACAGTGTTAGTTACTTATATTTCTTATACCGTTCTCCTTCGACCTAGAATTGTACCCTGCTTAACTTTGTCTCTGAAAGCATAGATAGAAGACTCTCACTTGACTCGAGTGTCTAAATACATGTATTTGGGGATGTTAATGCACATCACTGTGACTGGCTTGGATTCTCCAGCCATACAGATGCAGCTGGCAACTCTATGTATAGTTTCTCCATAGCGCACTCCCTCCCACAGACTGTCACTTTCCCGACCCGCCTCCCTGATCATGTGAACCAGCAAGCCTCACTTCTCGACCTGTTCTTGACCTCACTGCCCGATGCTTGTGTGACAAATGCCCGTAGCCTACTCGGGAACGCTGATCACATTGATTGATATCACATTAAAATCTCGTCCCAAAGCTGATGAGCCGTTGCTCAAAACGACGAGATACTACAAGCCGGCTGATTAAGAATCCATCAGAGATCACATCAGTGACGCCCCATGAAGTGAAACTTTTTCTCTCCCTGCTGATCAGTGTGCAAATGAGGTAACTGAATGGGTCAAAACAGGCATTGAAGCACATGTCGCCATGCGGAAATTCTACAGCAAGCCCCACTCTCGACAATGGTTTACATCGAAATATGCAGTTGCTATTGCTCAGAGGCAGCAAGCATTCCGACGATTCGACTGCCATAAGTCAACTACGAATAGAGAGAAATTTATAGAGTCAAGAAATAATTGTAAGACTGTGATAGCTGAAGAAAAGAGAAGGTATACAGGGATGACCAGAAAACGCATTCAGTCACAGAAACTAGGGACTCGTGATTTCTGGAAAATCTACAATGAACACTTGACAATCAATAATTCTCCTGCTATCAAACCACAATGATGTCGTTTGCTCAACAACTGATAAGGCTGAACTACTTGCCCAGCATTTCGCCTTAAACTCTACCCTGGACTCCGCAAACCACTCCCTCCCAAAATTCCCATTGCGGACTGAAGCCACACTTGATGACCTGGTCATCACCTCATCTCATGTCAGGAACATCATAAAAACCCTTAATACCTTCAAAGCATGTGGGCCTGATCTTATACCACTAATAGTAATAAAGAAATGCTCTGCTGAACTGGCTCCTGTCCTCTCCAAATTTTACAACAAATGCCTTGCTGAATCTTGCTTCCCTGACAGCTGAAGAATTGCCTCTGTGGTACCAGTCTTCCAGAATTCTGGAGAGATAACTGACCCTCAGAATTATCGCCCCCATCAGTCTACTTCCATTCTTCGCTAAAATATTTGAATCTTATTCAATGTAGTGATAGTTCGGCACCTCGTTAATGCTAAACTTCTTTCTGACCATCAGTATGGATTTAGGCAAGCACGATCTAATGCGGATATCCTAACGGTCATCTCTGATCGTATATACCATACACTGGACAAGGCAGGTAAAGCTAAGACGATAGCGCTTGATATATCCAAAACCTTTGACAAGGTCTGGCATAAAGGGCTTCTCATAAAAATTAATTCATATGGTATTACTGGACGACTATTTAATATAATTAGATCCTTCTTAACCAAAAGAAAGATCTAGATTGTACTTGATGACCATTCATCCAAACATGACACAAATACAAGTGTACCCCAGGGATCGATCCTTGGACCTTTATTGATCCTGATTTTCATAAAGACCTCCCTCATAACATTGTGTCTGAGATTGGTATATTTGCTGATGACACCACGCTCTACTCTCATCATGTGGGCAAAACGGATGCACACATATCCGAGGCAATGGCTGAATCGTTAGAAAGTGACCACCAGTCTGTAGTGGAATGGGGTCATAAATGGATGGTAACATTTAATGCTACTAAGACAAAGCTCCTTTCCTTCAACAATTACAAGAAACCTCTCTAACCACTGATTGCCATGGCAAATAACACCCTAACTGAGAGTTCAACGTTCAAACTCCTCAGCCTAACATTCACAGGTAACATGAATTGGAACAAATACATTGAAGACATTGCCAAGGCTGCTGCAAAGAAAGTGGGTTTCCTCTACCGAGCTAGAAAACTTCTCACACCTGACAGTATCCTATATCTCTATGAAGCCACCATCTGCCCATGCATGGAGTTTTGTTGCCACATCTGAGCTGGTGCACCATCCACTAGTCTCTCCCTCTTAGACAAGGTCCAAAAAAGTGTATCTAATCTAATAGGTCCCTCACTATCCACTAAGCTCCATCCCCTGTCCCATCGCTGCAATGTTGCATCCTTGTGCTTGTTTTACAAGTACTTCTATAGAATGTGCTACTTGCTGCTCTGGTGCCCCCTCGATGTAAATACACCTGACCAACCTGACAATAAGCTAAATCCCATCCATTTACTTTCGAGGTCCCCAGTAGAAAACAAGCATAATTAAAAATGTGAAACAAAACCTTATTTATTGGTTATCATTATTAAACAGTCTCAGTGAGATGGCTGGTGTTGCACGTTGGAACAAGAGTACATCTCAGATCTGGCCCCACTACGATTCTGTTCCTGGACTTGGTATTTATTCCCAACAACGCAAATAAGCCAGCTTCAGACAGATAGGTCGATGGAAAGGGCATCAGATGGTGGATGGCTGTGCTTTAAACTTTGGGATACGAAGAAACAATGGCTGACCAAAATAAAGGTAAGCTGTTCTCTTTGAAAGCATCTTGTTGTTGAGTCATTTCTTAATGCAATAAACTCTTCTTGGGTGTTATCAGCGCCGTTGAACATGTTGATTATGTCGTTGTTTGAGATACGGATTTCTGACGAATGTCAAATTGTCTCTTGTTATATCAGAGAAATACTTGGTTAACTCGCAAAGATTGGAGGTTGGTAATAACCTGTGATTTGACATTGTTATCAAGCTGTATATCCTTAATGTCTTCAAGGAATTCATTGAAGACAGCAAACATTCTTCTCCATTGCTCTCTTCCTTTTACAAAGTTCTAACCGCTTGAAATGCTGAAAGTATATCGATGAGATCGATGATTGTCCTGTTTTTTCTTTTCAAAGAGAGCTTTATTTCATTTAATTTGCCAAAAATAACAAGATAAGCCAGTAATACCACATCATCTTGCAAAGATTTTACCATCCGTTTCTTCCTTTTACCAGCCATTTCTTCCTTTTACCAGCTGTTTCTTCCTTTCTTGTGTAAAAAGTCTCTCGACACGCAGTTCATAGACCCACTTAAACCAGTTGCCTTTTGATAGCCATTTCACCCCAGTGTGAAACAAGAGATTTTGATGATCTGCTCACTAAAATGTCGGAACAAGCGTGCATTAAGTGCATTTGATTTTACCGTGTTTATGAGCTTTATCATCTGCTTAAGCACTTTCATCAACTCGGGAGACAGGGCCTCACGTTGTATCATACAATGTACAAATGTACAGTCCGGTGCCATCTTCGTAACATGTGCTTGAAACCCTGAGGTATGGCCCAACATAGCTGGAGCACCATCTGTACAAAGTCCATACAACAATTCCCATTTGATATCGCTTGCTTTGAAAAATGTATCAATAACCTGATAAACATCTTTTCCAAATGTTTGGGAAAGCAGGTCTAAAAAATAAAAAAACTCATCTTTGAACACACATTTATGAAAGTACCGCATGAATGCAATAAGTTGTGCACAGGATGAAACACCCATAGACTCATCCAGTTGCAGAAAAAATGGCCCAGCTGCCTTCAATTGATTGATGACTTGATCCTTGATGTCTTCAGACATCAACAAAATCCTATGTTGTACAATGTTGTCCGAAAGTCATAGTAAGTCAAGTTTGCATTCTGCTTCATTTGCAATCAATTGACGATTTATATCTTTTGCGCACGGGATTATAAACTCTTCAGCAACTGCGTGTGGCTTCTTTGCTTTAGAATCTGCATTGATACTAAGAATGACACTTCAACAGTGGCTCGATTTTGTTCATGGAATACTCCGGAAGAATCCAATCGTAATCGCTTTACGCTGTTTGCCTTTCTATCAAAAACATGTTATATATTTGTCTTTGTAGTCGGGATGCAAATTTCTAAGTATCTTTTCAGCTTTGACGGTGTAATCCAGTACAACTACACCGACCGATCAATCTGAACTCCAATGTTCTCCCTTATCTGTCCCAAACCCAACTGCCTCCTTCCATTTTAGTTCTTCCATTTACATCAGCTGATCCCCCCATATGCTAATTAGTTGCAACTACAAAAGGCTATATCTGCGAAGAGAATACTCCCCCCCCCACCACCACCACACACCCATTCTAGCAGATGAACAGTCTTGACATGCAAAGTATCGCATTTTCTTCTCAGCTGGTAGGTGTGGTTCTTTATTGTTACACTCCCCCTGATCATATGATCACATAAGTGACAGATGGTGGCTGGTCGTTTTACCCTAGTACTCCGCCGTAGTGGGAGTTATTTCTTCCTCTCTGACTAAGAAATTCCAGGATCTGAATTGGTAATAGAATCAGGCAGCTCAGACAAAGTAGATCCGGCCTCTTCCTCACTCTTAAACGTGGAATCACTACTACTTGTATCGGAATCTGGTTCTCTCCATTCAGCACTTTCTGATGATGTGTCATCACTGTTGCTTAACTGAGATGTAGGTGCACGTCTCCCACGTGCGAAGGCGTGCCATTGATGACCACCAACTGTGGACTTATCACTCCGGTGTTACGACCTGGTCTGAATTCTGACGTGTAACGTCCTTGCAGATTCTTCACTCACACTGTGTCCCCCTCTTTATGATGTGTAATGATTCTTTGGTGATCAGGATGGGACACCACATTGACCCCTTTCATTCTGATCTGGTATGAATGCAGCAAATTGGCTGGTGCTCACGAGGCGGACACATCATTCTTGGTTGTAACGTTGTATCAATACACAGCCTCCATAATAGGGCAGCGCTTTCGTGCAGCAATCCGCTTTACTGTTCTATGACATCATTCTATGGTACCTTTTCCTGATGTGTTAAACCGACAAAAAAGATGACGGAAGCTATCCATCACTTCCCTACATCTACGAATATCACCACCGTCATGTCCTGGTTTGAACTCGTGAATCAGGTGTCATATGCCCTTTCGCAAGCTGAAGTATATGCTCCCTTCCGGGTACTATTACAGACGAAGAACCGAAAGTTCTATTGGGATGAGACAATGGAACGCCTATTTCAAGAGACAAAGAGGGCGATCGTAAAAAAAATTGAGAATGGGGTTAAAACATTCGAAATCAACAGAAATATGGGCCTGGCAACAGATTATAGGGGTTAGAGTCCTGTTGTATGTTTGTACTCAGATGCCCAGATTTGCTGGCGACAATTGACCGCCAACCACTGACAAAAATATTTTCTGATCAGGCTCTAGAAATCATTAAAACCCCTCGTCTCTTAAACTTCAAAGAAAGAAGCCTGATGTACACATTCTGGATTAGACACTGCCATGGAAAACACAATGCAGCACCTGATTGTGCTTCTAGATACCCGATAGATATGTCAAAGAGCCTGTCCCAAATGATAGACACTGGGGTCAAAGCGACCTTCATGTCAATGTACAACAGCGACCTTAAGCTGAAGGCGATAACATGGAAACAGATGAAGAATACCGGACCTTAGCAGACCTGGTGCAAAAAGGTTTCCCCGAGTCACGCAACAATCTCTCACCCATAGCTCGGGTTTTCTGGCCCATGCGCGAGGGATTATACTGCCTGGAAGGAATGATAATCAAAGGTGGCAAAATTTTGATACCCTGACAACTTCGAGCAGAGGTACTCGAGTCACTTCATTCCACGCATCAAGGCGTAAACAGCATGCTGGCAAACGCACGACAACGATTGTTTTGGCCAGGGCTGGGTGCTAGCGTCAGGCAGACCAGATCCCAGTGCTGCACTTGCAACACAATTGTGCCATCTCAGCCGAAGAAACCCTTGATGTCACCAGCAGACCCGGGATTTCCATTTCAACAAGTTGTAGTGGACTTTGTCAGCATACAGGGCAATCAGTACTTGGTATATGCTGATCGGTATACTGGATGGATGGAGGTAGCCCTAATGCCATCGGGGAAAGCCAAAACCGTGTGTGACACTATATGAGAACATGGTTTTGCACATATGATGTACTGGAAGAAATCTCATCGGATGGAAGACCACCATTTGAGTCCCAAGAGTACGACTCCTTTCTAAAGAAGTGGGGGATAGGGAAACAGATGTCATCAGCGTACTACCCACAAATCAATGGACGTGCAGAGGTAGCGGTAAAGACAGCTAAGTGTATACTCACTGACAATAAAGATAACTGCGGACGCCTATGCCATGATCGTCCTGCCGGGGCACTGCTGACCCATCGCAACACCCCCGTTCAGGACCTTGACAGGTCCCCAGCTATAATGCTGTATGGTCGAGTTATTAAGGATTACCTCCCAGTCCTATGGGATAAGTACCAAACACGGAAGGAGTGGAAAGAGATAGGTGAACTAAGGGAGGTTGCGATGGCCAAAAGGCACATGCGGAACAAACAGTTCTACAACCAGCATTGCCGTCCTCTTCGGGAACTGAAAATCGGAGATTTCGTCCAGATCCAGAAAACATTTTGTTATAATTATTAATTTAATTTCGTTTATTGACTTCAATTTTCTTTTATTGGAATAAATTTACTTTTTATATATGTAGTTGTTTTTTTTTAATTGCATGATTATCTCCCTTCCGAATTATCTGCCCTTGAATTATTTTTAAGAAAAAAGATGGACACTTACTGAACGAATCGCTGTTATGATACGAAGAATGGAAAAATACTTGTAATTAAAGTTCTAGCGGATAATTTTTTGTACTTTTTTGTACAGTGAGTAAGAATATAACGCTGAATAAGTATATAATATTGTTTTTATAAAAAAATAATTTTTTCGTACGGCCGCTCATCAGCACAAGCACCAAAGTTTCTTTTATCATTCATGATCATCCGTACTTGAAATTTACTGCAGGATAACCCGGAAGTCAGCGGGATCGCGAACCCTTCTGGAGAGCCAATAAACATTATTTAATCCTTTGGCCTTGATAAGCGGTGACCCATTAGTACAGAAAAAAATTCGATTGCACATTATATATATATATATATATATAGTCTAAAGAAGCTTTGAGTCATTTTAAACAAAAGAAAAAAAAAAGAAAATGCAGTTTAAATTCCCAGAGAAACTAACTAAATCCAAGATATTGCAGACTTAACATTCGTTGGAAAATTCATAAATAAATAAATAAGTAAATAAAATAAAAGGGGGGGGGGTTAAGTATCTAACAGTGAAACAAAAACAGGAGACCTTAAGCGTCTAATATTATTATATTAATATAGCTGTTTACCATGTAACTGTTTCGGAGATTTAAAAACAGGACAGTTATAATATTCATGGCTCTCCAATGGTACTGATTGAACTACCATTTCCCCAATAATCAAGTGTCGAAATAATTCAGCTTAAAATTTCACCAATATATACATTAATAAATAATAATAATAATAAAATAATAATAATAAAATAATAATATTAATAATATATTACCCTTTAGACTACCGTGTGATTTGCATATCAAATAACATTAATTATAATAATTATAATAATATATATATATATATATATATATATATATATATATATATATATATATATATATATATATATATAATAATGGTAATAATCCAGGTGAAAAATATCCACAGGGTGGTAATCCAGAGAATTTTAACCGGGTTTATAAAAAGTGCTCAATATCAAAATAGAGCTTTATATATGATAGTTTTATTTACACAGACATGTACAAAATCTGCGACACTGGCATGTCGATGTTATCGATCAACAGTTACTATAAACTGAGATCTCATCAGGCAGAGTTAGAATCCGATCTTAACCTCAGATCATATTTGGAGAGAATGAAGTGGAGGGGTAGAGACAGAGAAGAAGAAGGAAAGAAATTTAACATTTCAAAAATTAAAGCCGTTAAAAAATTAAAATTAAAATTAAAAATTTTTCCTCTATGTGTCTCTCCCCTCATCATTATTTGTTCCTCTTTCCACCATATATTCTTATTTTTTTATTTATTTATTTATTTATTTATTTGCCCTGTCTGTTTCAGATTCTAGACCTTAGATTTTTTTAATTTTTAATTTTTAATTTTTAATTTTAATTTTAATTTTTTAACGGCTTTAATTTTTGAAATGTTAAATTTCTTTCCTTCTTCTTCTCTGTCTCTACCCCTCCACTTCATTCTCTCCAAATATGATCTGAGGTTAAGATCGGATTCTAACTCTGCCTGATGAGATCTCAGTTTATAGTAACTGTTGATCGATAACATCGACATGCCAGTGTCGCAGATTTTGTACATGTCTGTGTAAATAAAACTATCATATATATATATATATATATATATATATAAAAATGTTGTAGATTAACAGCCGCAGCAAATCCCCCACCCCCGCTATTTATTCTATCATTTTTAGGCGATTATGTGTGAACACTAAAAATCTTGCCGGAAAGGAAAAAAAAAATTATTTTTAGATTTTAAAATGGGGGATCAGTTTTGTATATAAATTTAACATAAAATTACCCCCCCCCCCGATCATTTTTTACCACTCACCCTAAGTTGGAGTGACATTGTCGTAAAAGCGCACATAATCGCCTAATAAAGTAGAGCCTCTCACACACAGAAAACGCACAGAATTTATCTCCCATAGGAAAAAAAGAAATAAAATTCTCGTTAACTGCCCTAAAACTATATAATGGCTCGAAAATGGGGAGTTATTTTGCGTTATATTTATATGCGAAACTGATCCCCTACTTTAAATTCTAAATTAAGTTTTTCCGACAAGTTTTTCCAGAGGTTTGTTCACCCGTAATCGCTTAAAAGTAGAATCTCATTTCTTTTGTTAAGGTGTATGTGTGATTTAGTTGAGGGTGTTAATCTACAATAATAGCAATAAATAAATGACAAAGACTTAATCATTTTTGGACAGCTTATAATCTGGGTACACTTACGCTTAATACCCAAGAACGAGCAATGAAAATAAGTCAGTATAAAATAAATCAGTTCGACAGTGGCTTTGTTCAGCCCAAGGTGGTTCACTCTACCAGGCTTTACTTTCTCTCAGAAAAGGGGTTAGTTTATTGCTAATCGCCTGAGGCGCTCCTACCGGGAATGCCGACGGAGCTGCTCAGGCATTTGTTGTAGGCCAGAGTGCACTGGCTTCTCACAACCACATCTGACCTTGTATCTAACCTCCTAAATATAACTAGTAATTGTGATTGATGAATCCAAAATCACATTTTATAAATCTTTCAACTATTGTACTTCAGCAATTTGAAATTGTTTTCTTCTACTAATAAATAAATAAATAGATATCTTTTGTCTAAGTTAAACCACCCCAAAATCCAAGTCAGTGTCGCCATAGTAACACAACTCCCAGGAATGACTGAGAAAGAAAGAGGGAGGGGTATAGAAAAAAATGTTAGCCTTCTTTCAGTCTCGAGAGACAATGGACATCCCTTGTAAGGGTACTTGCACGGAGAGTTTATAGTGAAGCAAGAATTAGCGGATACTGCTCGAGTCTAATGGCAAGGAAAAACCCATGACGACTAGAAACAATTCCGGCATAAGAAGAGAAAGAATGGTGTTATTTCGGAATTTTCTCCACGTATACTAGTTGCACAACCAAGGCTTGAGGGTCTTGTCTACCATACTATTCAATCTAGAGCTGAAGGATGGATATATGCCATATATTATATGGATTCATACCTTTACCCACGTCAGTTTATGAATCCAGATTCCCTAAAATAATGGGAGCAAAATTTGCCGCGATCGGACTCGTTGGCATTTCTAACTGAAGGATGGGCGGCTGCAATAAGTCTCTCACGGAGAAGGGAATAATGCCTGGGAGGATTTGTTCCTCGAAAAGAAGCATTCATCAAGGACACCAACAAAACATATTGTAGAGAAAGTAAAGGAAACAAGTGTTTCCCACTAGTGGTCACAGTGATAAACAAAGGGGAGATAATCTGATTTTATTTTTAATGTTGCTGCTGTTGCCTACCGCTGCTTATGCTTCTCCTACTCCGATAATAGAGTCAAGTCTTACCGCTCCTCTTACTGCTGCTGCTTTTACAACAACCATTTCTTCCTCCCGCCGCAAAGAAAGAACAATAATAATCAGTCGGCTGTTCCCTTCCACTCCCGCTGCTGTTCCACAATTTTTTAGTAGCCGAATGATGGCGTCTAGTTTTGTTGATGGAAATGCTTACAACTCCAAAGATAAAGATGACCGGAGCTGTGGCGATCGACTAAAGTCATTGTACCCGGCCGTGAATGAAGACGAGACTCCATTGCCAAGGTCTTGGAGTCCTAAGGACAAGTATACCTACATCGGGTTGTCACAGAACAACTTGAGGGTCCACTACAAAGGTAGCGTTGAAAATACAAGTCAGTATTTAAAAAGGAAAAAAAGGCAAAACTATTTGTTAAAAAAAAAAATGCTTTTTTAGGATTTAGTTATGATTTAGAAAAACAACAACAATCCTTCGTTATCTTTTAAAAAATAATTAATTTAAATTTATTTCTATAAATAAGGAAAATAAAATAACGTCAGTTTTTTTTCTTCAGGAGTAATAGTAAAAATAAAGATCTATGAAACGAAACGAAATTTAAACAAATAATTCTTTTATATGAATTAATATATTCATATTAATTAATCTATTTTAAATTAAATAAGATATAAACTATATTTTATTTATAATAAATAAATTTAACAAATGTATTTATATAAAGAAAGTCTTTTTGTTTAACAATAAACGGGATGAAAAGGGTAATAACAAGAATAAGAATATAAGAAACGAAACGAAAAAACAAATTAAGTCTTATTTTTATTATACCAATGAATAAATATTTATATTTGTATCTTAAAAAAAAAAATAGCCTATTTATTTTAAGTTTTAAAATATTTACTTATTTCGTAAAGAATTTTTTTCCCAAACAAACACTTTTTTCTATTTGTGGAATGGAGTTTTTATTTCGAGGTCAAAGAAAAACAAATAAATGACAAACAAAAGAAATGTGAAGAATTTTTAATTTTTTTATTTCCACACACAAAAAGAAAATGATTTAATTCAATTTTCCTGCTTGACTTCAATTCAATTAACGCCAAAGTTGTCACCTTATCTGATAATAAACGCACTTTTTCAACCATTATTTGTGATGATGGCGAGTTATTACATAATGTAACTGTTGAAAACAAAGTTTAAAACACATTGTTTTTACATAAAGAATCAAAACAAATTAAATGATTAAAATCTTTTAATTTAACCAAGCGATACTTACTATTTTTTAGATGTTATTTTCAAATTGAATTTTTACGGTATCTTTTGTTTATCAAATTATTAGGTAAAAGTACAAGTCTCCCCTCCCGTGTTAAGAATGGGGTTCGAAATAATAACAGTATTATTTCCGCACGGCCCGTAAATTGCAGAGTACCATTAAAGCAAAAATATTTTTGTATCCTAATGAAAGTGTGATTCAATCGTACTATAAGTGACTTCTGTTGGAATATCCCTCCTATTTCGCCCACATTAATAAACTTGTGTGAGTGATCACTTCTCGTGCGTCTGTGTTTCTCGCCTCTACGTGGCTTACACATCATTATTTTTTGTATTTATTAGTAATCGATCAATTATTAAAGTATAAAAAAAAAGAAAAAAAAAAAGAATAATATGAAGTCCCCTAAAGAACTTTAAAAAAAAATCTGGCAAACCAGAAAAACATTCGACTCTGAGTCAGCAGCAAACGGTGAAGGCTCAGATTCTGTATCTAATATTAAAGACTTCCGTTTTTGGTTTAAAAATAAGTAATTAATTCGGTTAAATCCAAGATTCTTATGTCTTTGTAACTCCCTGTTTAATCGTGCGCATCATCTGACGTACGGATGACCAGAAATGAAAAATAAAACCTCTTTGTTAGCATTTCTTTATGCGAATGTTGTTGTTATTATTATTATTATTATTTATTATTCCTTATATAATATTTACATTGAAAAAGAACCACACATTTTATTGTTTGAAATAAATAGAAACATATGCTATAATAATTATAAAACATTTTATTGAATTAATTTTAACAAACAAATTATCAATCGAAAGTTCTTTTTTCTTCTTAATAACGTTACTTTTTATTAACATTTTCTAATCCCATCTAAAATGTTTCCGAAAAAATTGTTTTTTGTTCGACGCCGCCAAAGAAACTCTTGCAGATAACTAGTAGAGTTTCATTGAAAAACTAATAATAGTGTCTCTTGTTTGTTGTATTAAATCATGCAAATTTATATTTATAAAGAATAATTCTGCAGCTGGAATTATGTCTTAAACTAACTTCTCCATTACTTTAATTTTAACGTTATCTTATGGAAAGGTAATCAATAATTAGTAATTAAAAAAGGGAGCGGAAGTCGAAATTAAATTTTTTTTTTTATAAATGTGAAAGTGTAAATAGTAATTTTTGTTATTCGGAAATGCTAACAAAAAGTTTTTTTCATTTCTGGTCATCCGTACGTCAGATGACGCGCACGATTAAACAGGAAGTCACAAAGACATAAGAATCTTGGATTTAACAATCAATTCGGCCCTTTTCAAGAATAAAATGAAACTCTGCGCGGAAACCATATCTTTCTCATTTTCTTTTCTTCGTAGTTCACATGGTAAATATAATTCTCGAAATAATCATTTCTATTAGCGACATAAATGAGTTTAAAGGAAATACAGTTGGGAAATTAGTAAAAATATATATTTTGCTTTACTTATTTGTGACCTATTTGCGTAATTTTTTTTAATATTCAATATTTAAAAAAAGTTTTAATCAATTTCATTCAGCAATTACAGGAAGTAAATACATAACCGGATCATTTTACACACAGTCTCTATTTACGACAAATTAAATAGCTTAAAGCTACTTTTAAATATGAAATATTAAAACAAATTACTTCGGCCATATATAATAGTAGCGATCTGACAGTATGATTTCAATGTTTAGAAAAAACAACTTTCATATTTTTCCCCAAAAATTTTATTATATTTCTATATTTAAAATCATAAAACCACATATGTGAATACTTATTTTTGTAAAAAAAAATTATTTAAAATAAAAATTTCCCCTGCTTTTCCATAACACCTATTTGATTATTTTTAACCAAAAACATAACACTGGTTCCCTGACGGTGCGCATGCGCCAACAAACGGAAGCGCAAAAATGAAAAGTCTATCGATAAAAAAACACACCTAAATTTAAGCTGGATACAAATTGTGGATTTTATGGCTCTCCAGAAAGGTTCGCGATCCCGCTGACTTCCGGTTTATCCTGCAGTAAATTTTAAGTACAGATGATCATAAATGATAAAAGAAACTTTTTTTAACGGAAATTTTAGAATTTAGAGAGCCGATTTTATTTACTAATGCAGTAAAAGCATCTTTGTGTTCTTTTCTAAGCAAATATTCACAAATATACTCCCATTGATGAGGAATTATATTAGCGCTTCCGTTTGTTGGCGCATGCGCACAGCCAGGGGGGCAGTATTATGCAGTTTACCCCCCCCCCCCCAAAAAAAAACCGAAGTACAGAATCTGAGCCTTCACCGTTTACTGCTGTCTGGTTTGCGAAAAATCCTATTTAAAAAAGCAAAAATTAATCACGAAATAAAACTCCGGCAGAATGCTTTTCTGTTTATTCGTAAACAAATCAGCCATTTTAATCTTTCCTTAATAGTTAATTTTTTTCGAAATTTGAAATTCTTAATTTTTTAATTAGAATATTGAGTGTTGGAAGCTTTTTACATCCAATAATTATTGCTTTCACAATTATAATTTTATAATAATTTGGTTTAATTTAATGACCAAACAATACCGTAATGATTGAAGATAACATTTAAAATAAAATCCTATTAAAAATATAATTTGGGTGTTAATAAAAGGGGAGTAGGATAAAAATGAAAGTAAAGACTTCCGGGCGACGTCGACTATGTACACCTAGTTTTGCATAAAATTGATTATTGGTCATGAATTCACTTTTTGTCTTGAAATAAAATTATTCAGAATAACGCTTTAAAGTATTTTACGGGGATTCCCGAGTCTTGGCGTACGTAGCTACTTGAACGCTCGGCGAACAGAACAAAGTTTTTTGTATGGTGGGGGAAGCCGATAATTAAAAAAATATATAATTCTTTTTTTTTTTTGTGTAGGGTCTGTTGCAACTTGGACTGAGGGTTAGCTTAAGTTTAGCGGTAGAGTTCCAGTGCTTTATTTGTTTGAGGGGGGGGGTAGGAGGATGGATGCCAATAAATGATAATAATTAGTATGCTTACGAAATGTTAGAAGGCAAAGAAGTAGTAGGAATCGATGTTGTCGAAATAGAAGAAGAAAAAAAGGTTGCTGATGTTATTTATTGTTCGTTTTTTTTTTACTATCCTACCCAACGCATTCAAAATTCAAATTCTACTTTTTTTTTTTTGCGATTACTTTTAAATAGCCTGAAACAATATCCGCAAAGACGAAATTAAGATTTTTGCGTGGGGGGATCACTTTCCTTTATAAATTTAACGTAAAATGAGCACTTATTTCCTAGCCAGTTAGCGTCAAACGAGACATGTGAGTTTCCAATGAGGGGGGAGGGGTACTTATCTAATAAAAACACGTAAAAATTTAGCCAATTTAATTTTTTTCTGGTTTAAATATAAAAGAGTGTGTGTGTGTGTGTGTGTGGGGGGGGGTTAAATATGAAATTAGCGAATTATAGAATAATCAAAAAGAAATCAACCATGAAGGAAAGTACTTGTGTTTGGCGAAGTAAAAGTGACGATAAGAAATACATAGATTTAAAAGATTTAGTACTTCTGCAGTTCACGGACCGTGCTGAAATAATAATGTTATTATTTAGAAATCCATTCTTAAGATGGGGAGGGGGCTTTGTTAACTAATCTATACTTTCACATGACATTTTTTTGTGTAGGGGTACGAATTTTAGGGAATTAGGGTTAGGAGGTCCGAGTTTTAGGGTTAGGGTAAAAAACTTTTTTACAACCTCCTCCAAATTCAAAATTATTACATGTCTAAATTGGCTAAATTTATACGTGTTTTATTTGATAAGTACCCCCCCCTCTAAACAATTAGAACCTCAAGTCGGTTACATGTCTCGTTTCACGCTAACCGGCCAGAAAATGGGTGCTCATTTTACGTTAAATTTATAATTCTCCACTCTAAAATCTTAAATATTTATTTTTTAATTTCTTCTTTGCGGATATTTTTTTAGGCTGTTAAAATGTAATCACAAAAAAAATGTAGAATTTGAACTTATTTAGGGGGTAAACTGCGCTGTGTAAGAGACTAAACTGTGAAAGGGGTCGGGTTTCCCGAATACTTGTCTCCACAATTTATCGTCTGCATGTCTCGGCCAAGTCGGAAATTTGTCGTCAAAACCCTGGAATCTCCGCTTAATTCTTGGCTGTCTATTCTGTACATTGTGCAGTGCACAGGTAACTAACATTTAAATTTACTTGTTAGTCTTGAAAACTAACATGAATTAAATGTAAAAGATAGTTATCAATTTTCTTGGTGTTAATTAACGATTTGAAATCGAGGTATCTGATTTTACATACACACACACACGATATATATATATATATATATATATATATATATATATATATATATATTATAATATAAAATGAAGTAATAAAATAAGGTGTCAATCAAATTTTATTAGAATTCAAAGTTCATGCAAAGCATCCTTAAGTCCTTAGATCATGAGTTTTCAAAGATAATTCTTCTCTTCAGAGGACCATTACCGCAGTTATACTACTACAGGCAATAAAATTACGCTTTGAAAATATATAAAATTATATACACAAATATATAAAAGTACATAACATCAAACATATCAATCCAAAAACATACTTTTGTTGAATCCATACAGTCCATCCAGGTCATACAAGTCAGTCAACTTGTATGTATATTTCATGTATATTTCAGCCACTGAGAAGACTAAAATTCACGTGATTAAATTAGATAAATCTTTGGTGATTCTCCATAATTTGACCGAACTATAACCTTAAAAATTAGGTTAGGGTTAAAACAAGAAAACTAGTTCGGTTCAAATTCTGTAGAAATAGGACCAAATCTTTCTCTGGAAGAAATACGATTTGTTTATTTCACTTAGTAGTGTTATATTTTTTCGTTCATATTATTTTGTAACTGTTCATTTCCTATTAAAACATTTGGGCACTTATATATATATATATATATATATATATCATCCCCCATGGCTGCTCATATTGGTGTGGTAAAATCCGGTAATTAATTAGTTACAACAGCCGAAGGCGACAATGCAAAATTTAAGACGGAAAACGAAAACAAAACATTTTTTCACTGATATATTTACATTATTGCATAATATTTTTGGTCAAATTGTAAATTCTACTCTTTTTTTTTTTTTTTTTTTTTTTTTTTTTTAAGCGATTACATGTGAACACCCTGAAAACATTGTGAAACGAATAAACGAATAAAACAAAAAAAACTAATTATTTTAGAAGTTAGAGCAGGGGAATAAGTTTCGTATATAAATTTAACGTAAACTGATCCCCCATTTCCGTGTCATTCTTGCGATTTAGGGCAGTTTAATAAACGTTTTAAGTCCGAGTTCAAGGTCGTAAAATCACGTAATCGATTACAAAATATACCCCCCCCCAAACAATAACGCACAGAATTTGTCTCCTATGGCAAAACAAAAAAGAATTTTGGTTAATGTCCTAAATTGCTAGAATGTCCCGGAAATGGAGAAATTCAGAAGTAATTGTTTTGTTTTTTTAATATTCTTTCCGCCAAGTTTTTCAAGATGTTCACACGTAATCGACTAAAAAAATAGAATCTCATTTTTTCTTTGATGTGCGTGATTTAATGGAGGGGTAAATTGTGGGTTATAATTTTTGGTGCTTCTGGAGTTTAACTCCAATATGTTAAAAAAGGGAACTCTTTTTAAGAGCTAATGGAATGGGAGATAAATCTACTAATAGTTAACAACGCCCCCCCCCCCTCCTACCATGTTAAGAATGGCGACAATTTTTACATATTGGAGTTGAACTCAAGAAGCACCAACTTTTTCTTTCTATAATTAGCTTTTTAGTATTATTTAAAAAAATAATTCAATCATGCGGGCATTATATTTTTGTGAATTGTTGCAATTTCGCGCGAACATTCTATCTACGTTACTTTTCCAAAAAAAATGTTACTCTTATAACAATATATCGGCATTTTTTATGCAATATAAATAAATCAATATTTCCTAGTTTTTCGTTTCAGAAACCCGAATTTCATTCGGCTGTTATAACTTGTTAACGAATTTTACTGGGCCAATATCGACAGCCATGGGTGCCGATCTATATAAGCACCAACATTTGTTTATAATTTCAATAGAATTGAATAAGAATTCTTTTTCATTTAAAAAATAGTTTCGTTGCTTCATTTTGAGTTGTGTTCATTCAAGGCGAATGCTACCATTCACAAAGAATGAAATCGGAAATCGGAGAATTTACGAAAAAAAATGTCCATTTTAATAATTGGCGTGTTATTTTTAATTTTAACTCTAAACAAAAAATGGCACGTTCTGTTTTGCTTTCTTTATTATTTTAAAGCTTTTTTGTTTATAAGCAAGAATTATTAATGGAATCTCTTTGTTTTGTGTGTCGCCTTTCTTGTGGGACGTGTGTGAAATAGTAGTTGCATAAAAAGGCGTTTTTTCGCTGGTAAAGAACAGTTTCTTTGTGAAAGAATAATAAAATCTAAATTTTAGTCTTTGCACCCCCCACCCCCCACCACCATATTTTTGTACACTTCAAAACCTGGAGAGTAAAAAAAAATCATTGGAGTTTACTTTATTATATAAATTTAGCCTAAAATGATCACCCTGTTCCTAACCACATTGCGTATGACAGAACGAGTAACCATTTTTTTAATTTAAAAATGGTTGCCATTTCGGAATACAAAATGTTTACTCGTTTTGTCCTGCGCTATGTTTCCAAAACTAGATGATCAATAACAGTAACACTTTCCGGTTAAGAAGTGGGTGATCATTTTACGTGGGCTTTTCAATAACTGATACATCCCATTTTTTAATTTCGAAGGGTCACAAAGTAATTCATGTATTTAAAAAAAAAACAAAAAAACAAACTATTAACGACAGATAAAAATGGCTGATTTGTTTACATTATAAAGAAATGAAAATCTGGTCATTCGGAAATGTAACCCAGCCCTGATTTATAAGTTTAGCTTTTGTAAGTATGGGTGCCCGGAAAGACAATCTCGGTAAAAATAAAAAAATCTAGGTCAAGTCTTGGAATTTTTTTTTTTTTTTTTTTTTTGTATATAATTTAAAAAAAATTTAAATTAAAAAAAAAAAAAAAAAAAAAAAAAATTAACGTCATGTAATAACAAGAATTTAGTCGTATTCCTAGTTGATCTAAGATGCGAAAACAAATATAGACATGTTGATTATAATCCCTCCCGGGGATTATAATCAACATGCTGGCTGACACTTTGATTCAATTGTACGATAGGGTCCGTACGAATATCTTGGCTATTTCGCGTGGGGTTTCTCCCAAATTGCCGATAACATTGTCAACATTTGTCAGCTTAAGTTTCTTTTTAAAGTCTTGAAAATCTAACTATAATTCAATAGCCTAATCGCTGGCAGCCATTTTTTTCTTTCTAATTTTAAATTGTTTAACATAAAAAGTCAACTTTGAACTTTTTTTTATATAGTTTTAACGGATTAACGTACTCGACGATGATTTAATAAGACCACCATATCGCCAAAACAAATTAAATAAAAACTTTCGATTAGTTTAAATTATATACACTAAAAAGTAAATTAGAATTTTATTTCTGTGCAAGAAATATAAGTTTTTCCAGAAGTTGACGCTTATGTAGATCAACTTCCATGGTTACCAATTATTGGCTTGGTAAACTCCGCTATCGAGTTACGGCAACCCCACAAAATTAAACGCTGGTTCTTAAAACAAAAAACAATCATTTTTTTTTTTTTTTTTTACTAAAATATTTCCAATATTGTTGCATTTTTTTTTTTTTTAAATTATTATTTTCTAGTGTTATTTTTTTTTTCAGTCACGCGGTCAGTTTATTTGCAATGTAAATAAATCAAGAAATGCTTTTTCGTTTTCTGTCTTTGCGTTTTCCGTTTCAGGAACCCGGGTTACATTTTGTATGGTTACCTTTCGACTGTTGTAACTCGTTACTGTAATTTACCGAGCCAGTTCGCCATGTATAAATCACCCACAAAACCGAGCGAAATATTCGAACGGTCTTTATACTACAATTGAACCAAAACGATCGTGTAGTACACGCGCACTAGTGGTGAACACGATTTTATTTTTTTAACTCGTAATTTTCACCTATCCTCTCGATGATTTACAGAAAATGATGCAAAAATAAATATTTCTTTAATTACAGTTAAATACTAGTCGAAGTAGTCGTACGTGGAAAGGGAAGGGTTTTTAGTCAATTATTAAATAATTCTCAAGTTAAATAAATAGATTTTTTTCCTTTAGTCTGAACGATTCGACGTCAGACCAAGGTGTTTATAAAGATGAAATCGTTTTTTTTATTTACTAGTATATGAATTAAAATCTATTTTATATTTTCTAAAATGTCAATTTTCTTTAGACGGTTGAATGGTCGGAACAACTTCAAACAAAGCGCATTTCTGTTTTCATTTGAAGCTGGTCATCAACGTACGACGATCTCACTTTCCTTTGTCTATACGCGTCTCTTATTCTCCTCCCCCCTCCACGTGTGTGTATGATACACCTTCTGTCAAAAATGACAAAATGCTTCACCAGTGTTCGCACTTTCCATTCATCTAGATATATTACTAAAATATTTAAATAAAATCATAGAATTACGTCAGTAATTTAATTTTTCATATATGAATTATCATTTCTGATGACCTAAAAAACCTACTATTGACTTTTTTAGAGACCATTATGTGGGAACGATCTCCCAATTGAAAATTCAAATATTTCAGTTTTGCATGAAATTTGATCCATAGTCATTAGACATCAATTAAGCAAGATTTCCTGAATTTTAATTTCTTATTAAGACCTCTTAAGCTTTAAATTTGAGATATATTTTATGTATAAGATTAGTTAACCCCTTCCTCTAATTGCACGTACACCAGTACAGTGCTGACCGCTTTGAAATTGTGGTTCCAAAAGTAAAGGTGGTTTCATCAACTTCTTTAAAAAGGTAAATGAGAATTCTGGTCTTGAAGTGACTCAACTTAAAAGGAAGACCCCCCCCCCTCGCCCACACATAAATTAGTGATGACAAAGATGAAATACAATGTTTTACTTTATTCTATTTATAACGTGGAAATTATAGAACAGGTAATATGGGCTTCACGCTTTGGAGCTTCATTGATTTCCAGTAAATGCTGGCCTTAAAGACTATAAATTTACCATAATTTATTTCAATTAATGTCACTTTACTTACAATCTGCCTCATCCAGTTGATGTACATTCTTGGGCCCCAACCCCAAAATTGAATATGTCAATGTAAAAAAGAATAAGGATACAAAAGTTAATATGGTGTTCTTGGCTGGAAGCAGGAGGACATGGCTCCTTCAATCGTGGGCAATGTCTGGTTTTCCTGTTAGTACCTATATAAATGCATCCATGCATATCATGGCTGTTTCATGCTTTCTTGCAATCATCAGGTGAGACTGGGTTGTTTTTGTGGTTTTATCATTATAAACTAACCCCAAAACCAACGGGTGGCTCATTCTCACCAGATGCATGCAAAAAAGAATGCCAACATATCTTATAAAGCAAAGACAATATTACCTCCATACTTTTGTGATTAATAACTTTTTTTTATTTACGAGTTACATAATAAAATCTGTTTCGTCAGTGATTTACAGCAAATGTTCATCAGTGTTGTTTAAAACAATTATTTTCAATTGATTTCATTGAATTTTCTTTTTAATATTTAATCCTGATCAATATTTGTATTAGTCATAGATAAAAGTAGACGGAACTCTTCTGCTCAAAGTCACAGTCAGACATACTAATACTAGGTACTAATTTAATAACATTTTTTTCAATATTAACTGAAAAGAGGGAAAGGAAGTTTTGATTTGTCATTTTTGCTTTCTTTCGTTGCCTTTAAGCTAACTGACGCTTGCCCCTAAAGAAGGGGGAAGAGAGGAAAAAATAGGCTGGCTTATCTGTTAAATAGCGTAACCATGTCGAACTAGCCCCCATGATCAGTCTGTTACCGCGCTGTACAGTTTTGCGAGTTTGAACCTCACTCGGGGCATAATTACTTTTTACTCTTATTTTGTCACAATATATACACGGACATTTTAAATTACAATATTAATATAGATATTGTTCGAGTGCATTTGAAATGACAATGGGGTGCTTGCAACAAATGAACAGGACAAAATGGATGCATGGAAAAATAGAGAAATTCAGGGATGTGAATTCTCTGCTTTTTTGTAATTTCAAAAAATCAGAATTCTGCTTTTTTATTTTTAATTAGAAAAGGCCAAATCGCTCGAGCTTTACATCCTTTTCCTATTTGGCGTGATTTTCTGTTTCTTTCTTCCTCTCTCACTTTATCTCTGTTTCTCTCTCTCTGTCACGTTCTGTCTTACCTTGCTTCCACGCTCAGAAAATATTAATTTTGCCATACTTCCAATGATTCATTAGTAGGGGAGATAGAAGACTTCTCACAGCATGGGGAATAAATATTGAATTCAATGCAGTTCATTTTATTTGGTGGTTTCATCAACTTCTTTAAAACATATCAGTTGATACTTTCGGTATGAAAAAAAAAAGTATTGTATATAAACACCCTTCGGAACCATCTAATAAAATGAAGTAGATTGAATTCAATATTTATTCCCCAGAATTCTGTGAGAAGTTCTAAAAATACGAGAAAATGTGTGACCCATTGGGTCACCCATTGGGGGGGGGGGGGGCTATCCAAATATTGTCACCACTTATTAAGGCTAAAAGCCACTCGCGTATAAGGGCTAATGAGATGGATAGATTGACAGTTGAATGATGATGGATATTATGAGAGGATTGAAAATAATGAATGAAGAAAATTTGATTACTTATAAGGTTTGTTGATGGCAAGTGTTTGTTGACATTAGACTTGAAGATGATCAAGCAATCTTATGGCAGCATGTTTCAGTTCCCTCGGGTCCATCTTAATATGTAACGCTTCTTTCAGCTTTTGTTTGGATTTTTATTGTTCTGCTTATTTTATTTGTACCATCACTTTTTTCGTTATTACGAGTTTACCCACTGTCAAAAATGACGACAAACTTTCTTTGTTGCTTGTTTTTATTGTGTAATTCAGTCGCACGCAGATTTTCAAAAGAAAATTGTTAATAATCATATTTGGTTTAACGTTCATTTGACATGCTGGCTTTTAGAAATTGACTCCCAAAATATCTTTGGGCAGTCCATTCTTATCACTTCTTCCCATGTTTTCCACTGTGAACTGAACATGCTACCTCAACTGTTCTACATCTACTAACCGAAGACCTCTTATCTATTCTTTCAACATGGTCATACCATTGGAGTCTCCAGTTTTGCACACATCTCTCTATAAAGTGCAGATTTAATCTCCTTTTGAGGTCATCACATCTTATGTCTAGAATATTTATTCTAATTTTGATCAAAATCCATTACATCATTTTGATTATGGAAAATGTCAAAAATTTAAAGCTTAAGAAGAAATTGAAATTCAGGGAATGTTGCTTAATTGGTGTCTAATGACTATTAATCAAATTTAATGCAAATCTGAAATATTTGAATTTTCAACTGGAGGAGGGGGGTATGTCCATATTATGCTCTCCCACCCCCAACAATTTCTTTAAAATACTCCAAAGAAACTAAAATTTGGGGGCAATTCATTAATTGATGTCCAATAATTATTGTTAAAATTTCACAGAAATCTAAGCTATCTGAATTTTCACGAGGGGCTTCCACCCTCTTTTTACTCCCGGGTTATTCCATGTCAAATCATCCAGGGCTTGAAACCCATGTCCTCAGATTTTGTTGTAACTTGCACCACAGATGGGCATCATAAAAACTAAGAAATCCTGAAAATTTGAGGATGCAACTCCAAGCGGTTTCCGATTTAGAGCAGTTTCCATGTCGCGTAAATCGCGCAAGATGTCGCCCGGGCGACATTTTAATAATTACATTTTCTTTAATATTTTCAGTTTGGAACATTATGTGACGCTGAAAATTCACACAGGTATGTTCTTCAACCCAAGGAACCCAAAAATGGCATCAGCTTTGTTCAGAAATGAAGCCTTCTATGAGATTTTATCAAATTTTGACATTTTTTACATGTGCATCAATATGGTGCCAAAAAAATGATGTAGCTGATATGGTAACGAGTTTTTTTCTTTTGGACATTCATTTAGACATTATGAAGTACCTCTGGACCAAAAATGATAAATAATACTTTTTTTGTTCACTCAGTGTCTATTCAAAGTTAGGCCTTTTTCCGAGGGTTCAGAAATACCCTATTGGGGGAAGCAACTAGTTTGGGTATGTGAGATGAAGTTGGAGGGACCGTTCATCTAAATTTATATAAAATTCACATTGAAATAAGTTTTAGAAAGTAAAAGTTAAATAGTAAAAGGTAATACAGTCTCACAGTGATCAGATATTTATCATAAAACGGACTTCACAACAAAAACCAGCATACGACAACATTATCTACATACTGTTATTTTCTTTATGCCACTGAAATGCAGAAATCGTTTTTTCATACTCCTCATCAGTTATCTTGTATGTTCTTCCTGTATATGTTGTTGGGGAGACAAAAAGAATTTTCTTGATTGGAACAAGCCATGTATCATCAATTTGCGGCCAATTGAATGTCTTGCGTGGTCCATGAGGGTGCATGAACTTGACGGTTACATCACTTTCCTCTGCATTAATTTCATTCACAATGCCAATCCATCATAAAGAATTATAAACACAGGTTACATATTGCATTGGTGAAATGTCAGAGATTTCCAGAATTGATGGCAAGTTAAAATCATGGTTGTCTGTATATGATTCATCCTCGCTGGTCAGCTTATGACCAATGTTCGATGTTGAAAACGGGGCAAAATGGTGGCTGCTTCTGCTTCCTGGTACTGTGTTTCCCCTGGCAAATCTTGCTTCAAGAAACTTTCTCACCTCCTCCATAGTTTCCATACTAATATCAAAGAACTTGATTGCAGACATCTCCAGGCAGACTTCTAGCATGGCTTTATAATCCAGGATTTGATTATTCAGAGGATGTTAAAGCGACCGTTTAGCCACATGCCGTTTTACTGAACCACCGATTCCATCACAAAGGGATTTTCCATGGCTTGTAGCAAAGAAAACCCACTCTGCATCAATCCCAAAGTCCTGTTTATGCAGACATAAATTTATGAAGTTTTTATAATTTTTATATTGACCCCCACAGCCATCACTGAAGTAAGTCATTTTATTTACATGGGGCAATAATGCACGAATGTAGTGAACTGTCATTGTCTGGGTTTGATACACAAATGCAGTGTCGTGGGTGTTGTACGAGTACTTAATGTGGCACGGTCAGTTGTGTCCCATTGACTAAAATGAAATTCATCATATTGATCCACATCAACCAGCTTTTCATCCAAGAACTTCTGCAATGCTTCTCTGCCAGGACATGCCTCACAACGGTGCATCATGCATTCCTTGTTGGAAGAATCACAAACTAGTTTTGAGATCAAATCCTTGTAAGTGACGTCCCAACCAATGGCGTCTACAAGAAGTTTCGCATTCTGATGTATGCTACACACAAACAGAATGGGTACCTTTAGATCCAGCTAATACACACCACTTTGGACGCAACTGAGAAAATTTGGAAAACCCCACCTTGACATTGGGATACTTCTGTTTAAAAGCAGCATACAATTCATCCAGGTTACATATTATTAAATGATTTTGTTTGTGAACACCCTTTGCAATACTAACATAGTCCTTTTTGCCTGGTATTTGACGGCTGTATTTATCATTTTCATACATGTGTACTACCAGTTCTGCTGTCTCTGGGGAGAGTTTTTTCCCTTTTTTAGGGGCAGACTTTGAGAGAATACCACTCACATTCTTTAGTTCCCTGACAGTTCGAACAACGTTCTCTGACACCTTGAAGAATTTGGAACAGTATTCACGAATCAGTAGCAACTGTCATGATTTGGAGTCGAGGCTTTCTTAAATTTCTCCTTCATCAGATCATGTAATCTATCCAATTCTAATGCTTTCTCTTTGATTTCTTTTTCAATATGCACTGATTCTGACACAGTCAATTCTTCAGCGTCGACTTTGTATACAGTCGACAGGTCGCTTTTGAGTGTTCCAATCACTTGTTCTAATTTCCTTTTGACACTATGAACACGACTATGAGAAGCAACACCATGTAAAGCGACAGGAGAAATAAATGTCCATGGATTTCAGACTAATATTCAAGTTTTTTTGTGGGGTTTGCAAAAGTTCACAGGTGTAGTTTGCATCTATCTTGTCTGTATCATCGATCAGTCTCACATATTTCATCATACACTGAGGACAAAGAATGTGTCCTGGTGTTACATTGTACCCTCTCACCTCCAGCTCTTTTGCCATCACCAACGATATCAGCTGTGCGCCTTTGACTTTACTTTTATGTTGTAACAATCCACCACGGCACTTCTTTGCTCTATGTTCAAACACATTTCCAAAATATCTTTTGTGATGAAAGCAGATGGTTGATAACTCGCCTTTATGTTCCTTGAGCCCAGCTCTCCACAACAACGTCTCAACAACGTCTCTGTTCAAGTCTGACAGATTCTCAATTCCTTTGGAATGATCATAATCTAATTTGTGACATTCCAAATTGAGTTCGACATCAATCATTTTGTTTTCTTTTGTTTACTGTTGAATTGAAGACAAAACAATAAAATAGAATATATAATCAGGTAACTTAAGTTTGGTAGCAGGGGATGAGTAAGCAGTTAGTGAAGAGATTTATATACATTTTTCCACTGAATTGAAAGGAAAATCAACATTTAAAATATTCATAAATTTGTGCCTACCTCAAATTCTTCTATATTTTCTACAGCTAATTTCTTTGTATGCTTTCACCTCAAAGACTGGACAGTACTAGCAAGGGAGATTATTGTGTTGGAGGGAGGGGATGAGGAGGTCATAAAAGTTTGGTAGCAGGGGATGAATAAGCAGTTAGTGAAGAGATTTATATACATTTTTCCACTGAATTGAAAGGAAAATCAACATTTAAAATATTCATAAATTTGTGCCTACCTCAAATTCTTCTATATTTTCTACAGCTAATTTCTTTGTATGCTTTCACCTCAAAGACTGGACAGTACTAGCAAGGGAGATTATTGTGTTGGAGGGAGGGGATGAGGAGGTCATAAAAGTTTGGTAGCAGGGGATGAATAAGCAGTTAGTGAAGAGATTTATATACATTTTTCCACTGAATTGAAAGGAAAATCAACATTTAAAATATTCATAAATTTGTGCCTACCTCAAATTCTTCTATATTTTCTACAGCTAATTTCTTTGTATGCTTTCACCTCAAAGACTGGACAGTACTAGCAAGGGAGATTATTGTGTTGGAGGGAGGGGATGAGGAGGTCATAAAAGTTTGGTAGCAGGGGATGAATAAGCAGTTAGTGAAGAGATTTATATACATTTTTCCACTGAATTGAAAGGAAAATCAACATTTAAAATATTCATAAATTTGTGCCTACCTCAAATTCTTCTATATTTTCTACAGCTAATTTCTTTGTATGCTTTCACCTCAAAGACTGGACAGTACTAGCAAGGGAGATTATTGTGTTGGAGGGAGGGGATGAGGAGGTCATAAAAGTTTGGTAGCAGGGGATGAATAAGCAGTTAGTGAAGAGATTTATATACATTTTTCCAGTGAATTAAAAGGAAAATCAACATTTAAAATATTCATAAATTTGTGCCTTCCTCAAATTCTTCTATATTTTCTACAGCTAAATTTCTTGGTATAAGAATCAAGTGCTGCCTAACTTTCTTGCCTGCATAATGGAACAAACCAATTGCACCAACCACTATTATATATTTTAATTAGGTATAGATAATGTTTTTCATTTAAAATTATTTTAGGATTGTTGCAGTACATTATGGTGAACTAATCCAGCTCCATTGCATATGGGACACGTTTTACTGAAAAAATTAACCACCAACTAATGCAGGCATAATAGGCAAAGAAAAACTTTGTTATACAAGAAATATGATCAATATTTAAGCAGCTATTGTGGTTCAGTAGCAATAATTGGCATAATCATTGGATTCTAGTGACATTGGACCAAAGCGCCGTTGCGAATGGGACATTTTGACGATGTTTCGCTCAGTCATTTTACAATGGATGGTGTTAACAACCCGAAACTTTTTACCTTAGTAAAAACTGCTATGCAGTTATTAAATAAACACAAACAGTGCTAACTTCATCTATCTTATAAGTCATAAGTAAAACAATTCAACATTTATTCTCAGTTAAAATTGATGAGAATAACCCATGTAGATAATGTTGTCGTGTGCTGGTTTTTTGTTGTGAAGTCAGCTTTTATTATAAATATCTGATCACTGTGAGACTCTTTTAACTTTTACTTTCTAAAACTTATTTTAATGTGAATTTTATATAAATTTTGATCTCGCGTATCCAAACTAGTTGCTTCCCCCAATAGGGTATTTCTGAACCCTCGGAAAAAGGCCTAACTTTGAATAGACACTGTGAGTGAACAAAAAAAGTATTATTTACCATTTTTGGTCCAGAGGTACTTCATAGTGTCTAAATGAATGTCCAAAAGAAAAAAACCTGTTACCATATCAGCTACATCATTTTTTTGCCCCATATTGGATCACATGTAAAAAAATTCAAAATTTGATAAAATCTCATAGAAGGCTTCATTTCTGAGCAAAGCTGATGCCATTTTTGGGTTCCTTGGATTGAAAAACATACCTGTGTGAATTTTCAGCGTCATATCATGTTCCGAACTGAAAATATTAAAGAAAATGTAATTATTAAAATGTTGCCCAGGCGACATATTGCGCGATTTACGCGACACGGAAACTGCTCTAAATCGGAAACCGCTTGGAGTTGCATCCTCAAATTCTCAGGATTTCTTAGTTTTTATGATGTCCATCTGTGGTAGAAGTTACAACAAAATCTGAGGATATGGGTTTCAAAATCCAAAATTTCTGGATGATTTGACATGGAATTACCCTCCCCCCTTTCATACAATTAAACTAAATATAGCCCACATTACGACCTTATGCCTAGCAGTTGTTCCAAAATTATGATCAGTTAATTAGTTTAGGAGTGATTCCAAACATACAAATAAACATACACATATCTAACTTTATATGAAAAGATATATATATTTATAAAGTTGGGCCATTTATCTCACTAACAGTGAAATTAAAATGCCAAATTCATAATAGAAAACCAAAAGCTTTCTAATATGTGGATCATGTGTATCCATCGTAAGATTAACTACTTTGCATATGGTTTTGCAAAAGGACATCTCATTAATTAAATATTCGTTTATATTTTTTAAATTCGCTGATTGTTTTCCTTTTAATATAACATATAGTTCTATTCACAAATATTTTTTATATTGTGGACTTTGAGTGAAGAGTTGTAGATTGTAAAAAAAAAATGGTTGGATCATTCTACCACCCCAGAAAGTATCTCACTATTGCGGCAATCATCTACCTTGGAGTCAAATACGTCCTAAGATAGAGTATTGCTGCCACATCTGGGGAGGTGCCGTTCAGAGCAACTTTTCCTCTTGACAATTCAAAATCTAGTGAGGGATGTCTATAGAAAATGAGATGAAGTCCATGTCTAATACAGAAAACAACTTTATTGAGTCGTCTTTGTTAGTATGTGAACAAAAAGGAAAGAGGTTAGTATGTCCATAAGTATGGACAAAGACAAGTAAAGGAAGTCCATTACTATAATTCCCCATGAGTAGGGAAGAGAGAATAGTTCATAATATAAAACGTTTGTACACCGGCTGTGGTGTCAGGACGCGTCCATGTGTGTATGTAAGTATGTGTGTCTGTACACAGGTGTGAAAGTCAGTTCACATGTAAGCAGTTATGTCTTTTTTTTTTTTAAATTTCTTTTCATTCATTTGCTGGAGACGGGGCATTCTTCTAAATGCCATACGATGACCCGCTATTTACAGTCTCCAACCGAGAGCTCTTTTCAGGATTCTGGCTGTTCTCTTGAGTGCAGTTGTTTGGATTTCTTTTGCGCTTGGTTCACCAGGTATACTTGCTAAATACTTTTTCAAGTTCTTCTTCATGAGTCCAGTGGCTCCTATGATAACTGGAATGATGGAGATCTCTTTGAGGTTCCAGTTTCTTTTCATATCATACATTAGACCTTGATATTTTGTTATTTTCTCCCTTTCAGCTCTGTTTAGGTCCCCATCATTAGGGACACTGACCTCAACCAAAGTTGCCACTCTCTCTCTCCCTTGTTCCATATGACAATGTCAGGTGTGACAGCTGTGTTTTCCAGATAGATAGCTGTGGGGATTTCATGGTCATAATGAATGTTGTATGTCCCATTCCCCACAGTTCTCTCAGGTAGATGTTCCCAGGGCCTGCTGCTACACCTGATATTCAGTTTCTTACAGATGGTTCAGTGGAGGTACCTGCACACTCCATTATGTCGTGCTGTATAGGAGCCATCTGCCAACATGATTTTGCAACTCGATATCAGGCGGCTCACACTCTCCACTTCAGTGTGGCAAAACCTGCACTTGTTGTCCTGACTGAGACCAGCTATCTTTTTAAACACATTTGTCATCAGGCCCTGGTCTTGGGCGGCCATTATAAGCCTCTCCTGGTCGTAGTGGAGGGCTCCCCTTTTTAGCCAGTCCAAGGACCCTTCCTTATCAATATAGTCCTTGGATAGTTCTATCGATGAAGTATGTGGCACGTTTCTGTCCTGACCACTCATCAATGCACCTGTTCTTAAAAGTCTGGGTGTATCTCTTGCGGCTCTTTTGGGCAGGATTGTTTGGTGTTTCTGCCTCATCTATATGACAGCCCTGTCCAAAATGCTTGGCCAACTTTGTGATGGAGTTTGTTTTGCTGGCTCTTGACTCTTCATGTTCATGTACCATTGCTAGGCTGGGGTTTAAGGAGCTTCTTAGATACTGGCCAATGCTGACAATAGTGGCTCTATGCTGGTGGTTAATCTCTGATAGCCCCAATCCTCCCTCTCTTCTGGGCAAGTACAGTCTTAGCAGACACTGATTTCTATAGATGACCCTATGGAGGGTTAACATTTTTCGTGTTGATGTTTTGTTGATGCCAATCAATGATGCCAAAGCTGTACGTAATTACTGGCATGGCAAGTTGGTTAATGGCAGTTATTTTATTTTTATTTGTAAGCTGTGTTTTGCAGATCTTTCTCACACGGCGTACATACTCTCTGCCAATTTTCTCTCATCTTGGCATGTTAGATGGTGTCATTTTCCTCAATGCCAAGGTATTTATATGATCCCTGCTCTTCGAGATCTCGTATGTCATTTTCCTCATCTAGCTCTATATTGTCTGTATGAATCTTCTTCCCAGCCCTGAGGGAGCACTTGGCACATTTGTGTAAGCCAAATCTCATTCCGATGTCTTTGGAGAAGGTGTGCACAACCTGCAGGAGCTGCTGCAATTCAGCATCAGAGCTTGCATAAAGCTTAAGGTCATCCATGAAGAGAAGGTGGTTGATTCTCTTGGATGGATCTCTCTGGCATCCCTGACCAAGGTTGTAGGCCTCTCAGCTGTTGTTGAGAAGTTTACTGAGTGGGTCTATTGCCATGCAGAAGAGCAACGGGGATAGGCTGTCACCTTGGAAGATTCCCCTTCTGATATTGATGTTAGGGATGGTAATCTTTCCATGGCTGTGGCTTAGTGAGATGGTGGTTTGCCACATTTGTATGTGGGCAGCCATTGTTTGTTTAATTACTGGGTTGATATTATACAGATCAAGGCACCTCAGTAGCCATGAGTGGGGCATGCTGTCGTAGGCCTGCTGGTAATCAATCCATGCTCAGGTTTCCATGCCGCTTCCTACAGTCCTCTAAAATTGTTTTGTTAATTAATAACTGGTCCTTGGTACCAAAGCATTTTCTTCTACAGCCAGCTTGTTGTTCTTCTAGGAAGTTTCCAGAGGAGAGATGGTCGTAGATGCTATTGGCTACCAAGCCAGTAAAGAGCTTGTAGGTGGTACTGAGACAGCATATTGGTCTATTTATTTGGGCACTGTGTCTCTTTTGTTTTGGGTATGAGGCTTGTATCTCCCTTGGTGAGCCATGGTGGTGTGGCCTCTTCACCCCTCAGCAGTCTGTTGAAGCATTTACTGTAGTGACCATGGAGTGCAGTCAACTGCTTCAACCAAAATTTGGAGACGTTGTCAATGCCAGGTTTCTTGTGGTTAGCAAACAGAGCTAGTTTTTTTTTTTAATCGCTTCTATTGTAATCACTGGCTCTGGCATTGTGGGCTTGGTCTCATTTAGCCTCTGAATGTCCCCAATCCACTGGGCCTCCTGGTTGTATACTCCCTCACACTCAAACAGAGGTCGCCAGTGTGTGTGTTATATTAAGTCCACGTGTATGAGACAGTAGCCATTTTGAATCCTTGTCGAAGTTGAACCCAGGGCCAAAGGGAGTGATGTGTATTTGGCTGTATCAGACAAAGAAAGGGAGAGATGAGGCGTCTCGTGCCGAAGAAGAAAAGGAGAGAGCGGATGGGATCAAGTATTTATATAGTTATGCTAGCCATCCGATATTCGCCTAAGAGAAGGCCACTGATTGGTCAAGCCAAGGAGGAAGTAGATTGCTTGAACCAATCAGCAGGCAGCTAAGAAGTCATTAATATTTAAACAATATTGTGGCTGTGCGCCGGCTTGTAGCAAACTGTTACACGTCCTTTTCTCTTCGTACAATTGTTATTTACATGATGGATGTTTTACTAAGCTCCAGTCTATGATTACCCTCCGTAAAGCATTCAACACAAAAACTCGTCTAGCTACAACCACTGTAAATAATTTTCCGTTTTTCCTCTATGTACCTAAAACTAAATGGAACTTCCATGAGCTAAAAGTTTCTTTCTAAGTCTGTGGAAAACAATACCATGGGGCTACTTTCCGGCTGACTACAACATGGTCGTTTTCAAGTCCAATGTTAACAAGTTCTTGTTGAGCCGTCCTCCTAAATAATGCAATTCTGCCCAGTTTGAAGCATCATCCTCACGGTGTAGACCACTTGAAAAACTCATTAATCCTTATCCTTGAGTGGCCTTTGGACCGTCGGGTTAGCGGTGACTCATTAGTACACAACATCTTCTCCCCCCCCCCCATATTCATCGCTGCCAAGAAAATTAAACAAGTCTGTGCTATTTACAAATATTTTTTTAGATTGTGGATGAAGCCTTCGCATTTTGGGTAAAAAGAGTCTTACATGGAATTGCTATCTTTTCTTTCTTTTATTTCTTAATTTAAAAAAACAAATTGTTGTTAGACTTGCAGTTATCTCCTTTCTTGATTTGCTTATATCAGCCATCTTTATTTTTTGAAGAGGGGGTAAACGTGTTTGTATTTTCCGCATTTTGCATGTCTGATTAAACTTACTATAACTAAATGTTTTAATGTTTAAATTAATTTTTTTACTAAACCTAGTTTTAAGTAAAAAAAATAAAAATAAGACTATGGAGATAAATGAAAGCCGGCCGACCGAAACCCATTTCACTGTAAATAATAAGCGATCATACATTAGGAAATGACTTAAAAAATAATGTTCCATTTTTATTTATATATAAAAAAGCACATGTTCCATATCAAATTTCATTTAACCTTGAGATAAACTTTATTTCACTAATGCCTTATGTAGGAGGAGGAGGAACTGTCATGCTAACCATTTTATAATCCAATGACAAAAAATGAAGGAAAAGAGAGAAACAACAACAACAACAACAGTTTTCTGGAACGAATCCAGTTTTGCGAACCTGTTGTCTGCACTAACCTTCTCAACAGGGTTTGATGATCGGCTGATGACAGACCAATTTAGAGAGAGGGAAATAGGTAACAAAAACAAAACAAACACCATTTTAGCTTTTATACTATCTAAGAATAGGTACGTTAACAACTTCGGCCTAAAAACTTTTGAGGTGGTTGGAGTGTATGCGGTCGTGCTTGGTAATTGCATTTAAATAAAAAGCCGTTAGACTATTGACATTAAATGGAGACAGTATTTGAAATCAGAATTTTGCTCTTTTTTTTTTTTTTTTTTTTTTTTTTTAAACTCAGATTTACTGGGCAAAATTATGTATACGGAAAATTGATACATGCATACTCTAATATTTTATAAAGTTAAGTATGTGTAAATGTTTATATATTTATATGTACAGGATATACTTTTAAATTAACAGATCATTATTAATTTTGAAACAACTACTAGGTGTAAGGGCAGGTAATGTGGGCTATATTTAGTTAAATTTAGTTTTGTAAAAAGGGATGAAAGCCCTTCATGAAAATTCAGATACTTCCGATTTTTGTCAAATTTGAAGACATCGATGAATAAATATTCCCCAAATTTTAGTTTCTTTGAAGTATTTTAAAGGGTTTTAAGGGGCATAATATGGGCACAACTCCCATTTGAATATTCAAATATTTCAGGTTTGCATTTAATTTGATCCATAGTCATTAGACACCAATTAAGCAAGATTCCCTAAATTTAAATTTCATAAGACCCTTTAAGCTTAAATCTTAGACAATTTCTAGAATCAAAATCATGTAAAGGATTTTAGTCAAAATTTGAATAAGGATTCTAGACATAAGGTTTAGTAGCATTATATCTTGATTTTAATCTTCATACAGGGACATAAAAGTGGTGCAAAACTGTTAAGTTGAGAGAATTAATTTTACCCGTCCTGGAACCTATATTATTCTTGTGTGTGTGTGTGTGTGTGTATATATATAATATTTATTAATAAATATTAAATTATTAATACCTACAAACGCTAGCGTTTCAAGCTTATTGCTCTCATCAGTGCAGGAAAGTAACAATTTCAGACGGTCGGGAGGCGCGAACCAGAGTCGGCCTAGAATCTGCAAGCAGTCGCCATATCCACTCGGCCAACGGAAACTGTCACGTAATTAAGGGAAATTAAGATCTATATGTACCTAGAAGCGGGCACATATAGAAGACTAGTCGAGAGTGTTCGACAAACGTATTCGGTACTTTGCATTAGAGCTTTTTGACAGTCTATTTTTAACATCCCCGAGAGTGATCAACTTTAATTTCTTAAAGGGGCTTAGTATAATATTTATTAATAAATATTAAATTATTAATACCTACAGACGCTAGCGTTTCAAGCTTATTGCTCTCATCAGTGCAGGAAAGTAACAATTTCAGACGGTCGGGAGGCGCGAATATATATATATATATATATATATATATATGTATATATCAAGTACCTACACTTGTTATAAGGAGATATATTATATGTGTATAAAATTATGGGTAATACTATAGTGAAAATTCGATTAATCATTGATACCGGCGGTTTCAGAAAATGTGGGTTATGAAATACTCTACAGCTCCATTCTCAGTCAGAAATCCTTATGGAAAATATATAAATCTGTCTAAATATATAATGTCCAATAAGAATCTACTGATTGTCCCCAAGAACTGGGTGTATAGGTGGAGTTATGAGTAAGAGCTGAGCATGGAGGCAAGAAATGGTTCAAATAAGATACCATGTATCGGAAGTTTATAAATGATAATAGTTAATGGTGAAATAAAAATAATTGAAAAATGAAATAAAAAAAATTGGAGAAAATTACGAAAATTAAGGAAATTAAATATTAGATCTTAAAACAGAATGATGGAAAAAGGCTGAATTATAGGGTAGGGCAGAAATCTAAGAGAAGTGATAGGCTAAGTGTTCTACCATATAATTCAGCCTATTTTTATTTCATCCCTTACTCCATATCCTGTTTTAATATTTAATTTCCTTAATTTTCACTCTATAGTATTATTCATAATTAATATATTATACTCTTACAAACCTAATTAAGCCCTATGTTTATTTATTTATTTATTTATCTATATATATATATATATAACGTAAAATATAATAACACGAAATTACATGATTGTCGATGCAATAATTTATTTCAACCTTGTAATCATGTAATTTCGTGTTATTATATTTTACGTTATTATTGCTCTGTTTACCACATTGAGCTCTCTTACCCGGATTTCTTCCTGGAATTATTCCATTATAACACTAATATATATATGTATATATATATATATATATATAAATAAACAAACAATGGTATTTTAAATACCAATGTCCAAGTCTTTATTCATATTTATACTTGCCGAATTAAAAAAAAATTCATGTAACTCTTGACAATTGATAACACCATACCTGAGAGTTCATCATTCAAACTCCTCGGCCTAATTTTCACAGATAACATGAATTGGAATAAATACATTAAAAACATTGCCAGGGCTGCTGCAAAGAAGGTGGGCTCCCTCTACCGTGCCAGTAAACTTCTCACACTTGACATCCTATATCTCTACAAAGCCACCATCCGCCCATGCATGGAGTATTGTTGCCACATCTGAGCTGGGGCATCATCCACTAGTCTCGGCCTCTTAAACAAGGTCCAAAAAAGAGCTGCCAACTTGATAGGTCCTCACTATCCACCAAGCTCCAGCCCCATCACTGCAATGTTGCATCCTTGTGCCTGTTTTACAAGTACTTCAATGGATTGTGCTCTGATGAGCTTACTGCTCTGGTACCCCCACGATGTAAATTCATTAGACCAACCCGACAATCTGCCAAATCCCATCTATTCACTGTGGAGGTCCCCAGATGCCGAAGAGATTTCTACTTCAAAAGCTTCTTTCCTCGAGCTGCTGGACTCCGGAACTCCCTCCCTGCTCCATTTTCCTGACGGTACTGACATGCAGAAATTTAAGACTAATGTAAACAGACATCTCGCTGCGCAGCTCCCAATTTAGGGTGACTCAAAACCGTCACCTGTTTTCTCAGTAGCCCCTTACGTCTACAGTGGCGGCCTGCCTTGTTTGGGGTGAACTGTTAAAAAAAATATTTTTTAATTCGGAAATCAAATATGGCTGAAGATAACCAGAGCGAGTTGTTTATTAATATAAAACAACCCACCAAAACATTAATTTTCAGTCTTGACCAGCTCCTGGCTTGAAACTTATGGTACCATGTTGATTTGACTTGATCTTCTGTAACATTATTAATGAATGAATGAATAAATATTATGCTCTTATTATTGAATAATTGAGCACTCTGTTAGATTTATTTTTACAAAACAAAACCAAAGATTATGTATATGTATAACATATATATATATATATATGTATATATATAAATTATTTATGACAATATATTAACATATACAGTCAGTGACTTTTTATTTTGAAGTCTCTTTAAAAGATTCAGTTCGATGATTGTCAATCAGTAACAACAAAGCATAAGTCAGGTTCATTTTATATTCCAATAACCATTTTTTATTTTTATTTTTCACATTTTCAAAAATCATAACATTTCTGTGAGATCTATTTTTTACGGTCCGTTTTATTTGTCATGAGCCAAACAACATTTTTATGTCAATATCGTCTCTGCAACATTAAAAAAATCATCAGAAAAATTCACAAAGATTAAAAATTCTTGGATTAAAATGTCTTGAAAAAAACCTACACTATACAGTGGTTCATTTTTGGGTGAAAACCAAATAAAAAAACAAAGAAAAGAGCAAACTCACACGTGGGGAAACTCACTAGTACGCCATTTTGAATTTTTCAGTTCAGAGCTAGCACATCCTAAAAGTTGTGTGGACATTTAAAAATTTTAATTCAGTAATATTTCTTAAAATAGTTAATAAATTCTATAATTTATTTATAAAAATTTGAATTCACTTGAGGGTAATTTTTTACTTTCCTAAAGTTATATCAATTGGCCTTCAAATGCCTATTTAGATCATTTGGATACAAAGCTAACTACAGAGATGATCTCTTAAGTTCATCAGTTGAGAGCTATATATATATTCAGCCATCCATTCAAGCAATTATTAAGATTGTTATACTTTAGTGTTTTGGTGGAAGATGTTTAGTATTTATTTATAAACCGTTTAAATTAACACTAAGGTAAGATTAATTGCCCAGATTTCTTCACTTAAGTAGTAAGTTACTAGTTAATGCGAAACTAGGGGGGGGGGAGTTTGTTCCTTACAACGAAAATAGTTTATAGTTACCTAGACATGAATCAAAACTCTGAAAGGAGCTATTATATATTTATTTTTTTATTAAATGATGCTAATTACCTCATTATAAAATATTATGAGGATTCAAAAGTACTTTTAAGGACATTTATACATAAAGTTAATTGTGATTATGTTTTATACTTAACTCCTGTTGTGAGGGAAATAACATTATATATAGAGAGAGATTAAAGTGAAGAAGGTTGCAGGAGGTGGCCGAAAATTCTATTTAAAAAAATTTTTTTAAGACATTTTGTTTTCCTATGTCAACAAATAAGAAATAAAATTTTAAAAAATATACATAAACACATTATTTTACATTATTATTTTATACATTATATATATATATATATATATATATATATATAATGTTATAGTGAAATGAATTCCAGAAGGAAATCCGGGTATGAGAGCTCAATGTAATAAACAGAACAAGAATAACTTTGATGCTTGACAATAGCAGAAGGTTGAAATAAATTATTGCACCGGTGATTGTGATTCTGTGTTACTTTATTTTATATATATATCACACACTTTGTAGTATAAAAATATACTTATTAAAAAGGTATCAACTTATGGCAAGTAAGTTATATGAAAACGTTTCCTAGGAGTTTGTACGGCTAACTGCCACATTTCTGTATAGGAAGTTAGACTGAAGAACTCCTTCTAGGAGTGAAACAAACGTTTCTGTGTAGCTTACTTGACATAAGTATATTTTTATATTTCTGCATACTCTATTCGAGAATTGGGCACTGGAATAAATGCCGAAACGAAAATATACATAACATCTTATAAGTATATATATGAAACATTGTAGGGGGGGGGGGCAAAAAAATCACCCTCAATGCAACTGGAAAAATGTTGTTACTTTAAATTATTATAAAAAGACAAAAATACTGTTTTTAAATCGGTAAACGTTTTATTAGAATAAAAATAATTATAAATTATAATGAAATAAATAACATTGATTGATAATTAACATTTGTTAAATTGAAAATATAAAATGCTGAAAACACGATTATATGATTTGGACTACAGACTGGACCCTCCGTATGCCTTGCATCAAATGTAATTTTGATGAACAGTTTCTTCCGATCTGTGGGACTGCTTCCCTGCAAACTACACCTTTGCTGTCTAAAATCCTATGTCAACGAATACTTGCCATAAACAGTCCTCATACATTCCATTCATTATTTACAATCCTCTCATAATATTTAACTATCAATCCATCTCTCATTAACCTTATACTCGAGTAGATAAATGGTGATGCCTTAATAAATTAAAAAAAAAAGTGTGATTGCTATAAAGATGAAATTGACAATGGAAAAGTGGATGAACCAAAAAATAATGAAGAAAAAAGAAGCCGTTAGAGAGGAAATGGAGAACATCAAATATGGGCTTTTCCAATGTTGTTTTCGGTGAGTGAAAGTTGAAAAAAAAATCCATAGCGCTGGATACGAGTAATGTACATGAAGACTTTTGGGTGTTGTAACAGTGAACAAATTTAAAATGACATCCAAAACATCATCGGTAGTTTAACAGAGATACGGATAGTTACGCATCCTATGTTGAAGACACGTAAAAATCTAACAGGACGCAGTTAAATTTTACCCAAGTAAATTTTTTCATAAAAAAAAAAATTATACACTGCAATACATACAGAAAGTGTCAGAGGTGTGGGTTCCCTTTTTACCTCACTTTTTTCTCTCCCCCCCCCCCCCCCCCCTTTCAAGCTTACAATAAAGGACAGTCGACCCGATCTATCCACTGTTTTCTTTCTAACTGAACAATTAAATTTTGCTACACGGATCAGGGAAATGCATTTGTTGACTGTATATACAGCTGGCTTCTCAGTCCAGAACCTCATTCTCACTTCTTACTAGAACAGGCTGGCATGGAACATCTTTGAAATGTACATTCTTGAATTCTGGTTACATGATCACTTGGGGGGGGGGGTAATTCACATTTATACTGTTAGACGTTTTATTTTTTCGCCTACATAAATCGAATAATAAGGATTACTTATTTATCCGATTAAAAAAAAAAAAAAAATTTTCTCATCTTATTCGTAACATAAATTTCCCGGAGATGCATAAAATATCCCACTGGGACCTATTAAAATCAAATTTGTGGTTCCCAGGACTCGGTAAATTAGAAAGCAATCAGCATCACTGAACTAATATTTCGTTTCATTTTATTAACTTCATCAGTCTAAATATTAGTCTACAGGTGATGTTTTACATGTGATTTTGTCTTTTATATCTTTTGGTTTATCTACTTTTCGGTTTTATTTCTGTCATACATATATAACCATTTGACACGGGTTGCTATTCGTGGAATATCTGTTCCAAATTTCTGAAAAATGAGTTGAATGGTTTCAGAGTTCAACCCTAAAGTGTACTTTATGTATAGTCAATATTTCGGCTCCAGACTCTGCAGTTGTCTTTATGTGATGTCCTACACGCAAGTCTCCACAGAGTAACTCTACAAGCTAGAGGAATAAATGGCTGGAAGCTAAACTGTTATATTTGATGCTTTAATATTGTTAACGCTTTCGTTACTTTCAACATTTCAAGTCCTCATGATTAAAAAAAAAAAAGCAAAACTTTATAATATATAAAGTTTATTCTTTAATAACCCATCTTTCTGTTTTGTTATGTAGTTCTCTATTATGACCCTTTCCACTAAACTGGGGGAGAAGGCTATGCAAATAAAAATAAAAATCACATAATACTCTTCTTTGTAGGATTCATTTCCTCGAGTGAGAGGAAGAGTGTTACCCTGTTGTCATTGCATTAAAAGTGCACAAGCGATCCGCCCCCAATTAAGATGATTCAGATTCTCTGTTAGAATATTACATTTCTATCATTACAGTAAATATATGAAACGTTATGAGTAATACTCTCTGAGGCAAGCACTTACCCTAGTGACTAGCCATGTTGTTTTTTTCTAATCAGGTTACTTTGTTCCTCACTAGGTGCAGAGTATTTTTCTGATTATAAAAATATTTTGATTTACATAAACAAATATACTCTTGTCTCCCCCCCCCCCATTAATAATAAATTTTAATATTAATTTCAGTTTTAAAAAACATGTTAAAGGGGACATTTCCCTAGGGTGAGGGATGAATACCATATTAGTTATCCCCCTCTCTACCCCCCCCATCTTTTAAAACTTCTTATTCTCCCTCTTCCTTCGACTGTCTGTCTCTCTCTCTCTTTCTCTCTCTCTCTCTGTGAATTGTATTAATAGAAAGAAAGCTGGCTGACTGCTGTTTGACCTACTTTCAGTGTTTTTGAAACAACTACCAGAAATTTGTATTATTTGAACTACTGTTCTCATCTTGGATGTTTTTCTCAACGTTTCGGCTGATGTAACCTCCGACCTTCAAGTGTATCTTGTCAAATTCAGGAATCTTTCTGTTGAACTCGGGAATCTGTATGGAATTTCGAACAGAACCATTTATTTAATCCACAGAAGATAGTTTTGTCAGCCATGACCGGGTAGAATTCTTAAGTAATTTGTAATTGTATTTTTAGTATTGCCCGCGCTGAGGATTGAACCTTCAACCTGATTATTACCTAGCACTCTATCCATTACACCACTGTTCCTTGTAGATCAGTTCTAAGTGACAGTTTTCTGGAGGTTGAAGGTTCAATCTTCAGTGCGGGCGATATTAAGAATACAATTATGAATTACTTAAGATTTCTACCCGAGTTCAACAAGATAAACCTGAAAAAGGTTGGTGGTTACATCGGCCGAAACGTTGTGAGACTAACATCCAAGATGAGAACAGTAGTTCAAATAATCCAAATAATAAAAATTATCAATCCTCATCTGAAAAATTTCGAACTACCAGTAAGAATAAAAATTCTTAGCAAGTTCTCATTTAATTAAAAGATTGAAAGTTTTGGAAGCTTTTTACATCCAATCATTTTAGAGATTTAAATATTACCTTAAACACAATTAGTCATAGTTTTATAACAATTTGGTCTAATAAATAATTTAATGACCAAACAATTCCGTAATAATTAAATTTAATTTTCAAAATCATATTTAAAAGAAGAACCCCCCCCCCCCCCAAATAGTATAGTTAAAAACTAAACAAAATAAGACTCCAAGACAATGTCGGATAGGTACATTTGATTATCGTATAAAACTAGCAGGGTTACCCAGTGTTGCCCGGGTTAGTGTAGGATAGAATTATGCAACATCATATTAAGGAGAGTTTACTTTAACAGCAACCATGATGTTGTCAGCTAGATATCCTACCCACTGAACTATTCAGATATATGTTAATACTTTTAAACTAACACTTATAAATAGATGAATTTTATTGTATAACATGTATAAATGTTGTTAGTTCCTTTAATGGGGCATCTAGAGACCCAGAACTGCTTCCATTATGCTCACATGCAAATTGTACATGTGAATACACTTATATTTAAAGTACCAGCCAAAAAAAAAAAAAAAAAAATTTAGGGTGGGGTGGTGGTGAAATCCCCCCCCCCCCCCAATAATCGAGCGCGAACGCAGATCCCAAACTATATCGAAGAACCAGTTTTGATAGGTAGCCTCGTTTTAAGATGATTAATGAAAAAAATGAAAAAAATCATATTTCTACCGTAAGTAGTTAAATCAAAATCGTTTTTTTAACTTGTGATGGTAGTTCAGTGGTAGCGTATCGGACAAATTCGTCCTAATTACTCTTTGACGTTAAGGCTGCGAGTTCGGATCACGGCCTCGGTGTCGAAATTATTTGTTTATTTAGTCGTTAATATGTGCCCTAATGTATTATGTTTCTGACTTTGAAATTAATTAAATAGTAATTACCCGCTTTCTTTAAAATAGAAAATATTTAAAATTTCAACACTTGATAAAATAAACACAAAAATCATCCCAGTGAAGTCCAACAAGGGTCTCTCCTGAAAATTCTCTATTTGTTTTCAAATTTCCACCTTCCTCTTTCGATCTATGAGTTAGACTATTCCTGAAAATGTCTGCTCAGTTGGTCTCTCCAAGAAAATGTCTGCTCAGTTGGTCTCTCCAAGAAAATGTCTGCTCAGTTGGTCTCTCCAAGAAAATGTCTGCTCAGTTGGTCTCTCCAAGAAAATGTCTGCTCAGTTGGTCTCTCCAAGAAAATGTCTGCTCAGTTGGTCTCTCCAAGAAAATGTCTGCTCAGTTGGTCTCTCCAAGATTTTACATTTTTATTTTTGCACTAATAGTTCACCATTTATGAAGGCCAAAAGCCACTTGAGGATAAGGGTTAATGAGATGGAATGATTGTCAGTTGAGAGATGAAGAACCGTATAGAGTGATTGCTTAGATAGACCAAGTTCGAATACTTGCAGGGATGGTTGCAGCAAAAATTTGTTGACATTGGATTTGAAAACTACTATGTTGTAACCTGCAGGGAAGCAGTCCTGTGGTAATGCTTTTCACAGATGGAAATTTAAAAAATGGACAAATTTTGAGAATTTTAAATTTTCATTGATGTTTGAGCAGAAGTAGTTTTTATGTTATGCCCTTGCTCTTCTAATCTCTCAGAATCTGCGATCTGAATTTTCTGAAACCTTAAAATCATTTTAAATTTACTAGAGCTCATGGAATATTCATCTAAAGATCTAAAAGAACAAAAACTGAAACAAAGATGTTACCGAACACTGTTTTACAGACTTTCACATTTCTATAACCTGGCCAAGCTACTTTGCAGAAAAGGTCAATTTAGTTATTCAAAGTAAGTTTCAGTTGTTTTTGGATCACTAAAAATTAAAGGTGACAAAATTTAGATGTTTTTTTTTTAACTTCCGTAACTGTTTACTAAATTAGAACCTACCTAACTATACATATGAAAATACACAAACATGATTTTAATAAAAATGTTAATTAAAATCTGTATGGTTCAAAGTCAATAACTCTTAAGTTGTGAGTTCTGAAATATGAAAGTGGTATAATTCAAGACTTGCAAATTTATTCACCCTTTCAGAACCTTATGGAAGTTTAATTTCTCGATGTTTCACACACCTCATCTTGGTTGTTACCGTGTTCATGTTTCGATCTTTCTATTAGGTATCACAAGCCAGTCCAGTTTAGAGCGTGAAAATGGGTAAATATAGTGAAATTCCCTTCATGTTCAACTTGTGATAACTCATTTATTTGGGGGTTAGTTTGATAAAAGTTGGATGTAAACAAAATTTAATTTTTTTCCCTTTATAAACGTACAATTTTTTTTCGTAATAAGTTTTTTTCCAAGCTACTTCAAGTTACTATTTTCATAGACGAGCAATTTATTTTTTAATGTTGGTGTTTTGCAACTTATATATGACTAGCGGGGCTACCCGGCGTTGCTCGGGGTCATAAAGACATATAATTGAAGAAAAATCGCGTGTGTAACATCTTTATATCTAAACTTCTATTTCTCCCCCTCCTCTACAGCCGTCTCTTTATCTTTCTACCTTTCTCTTCCCTGGTCGCCCCATTTCACCACTACTTTCTAATTTTGCCTTTTGCGAAAGCTGCTTCTTCCCCACCATTTCTCCTACGTTGCCCAGGGCAATAGTATGACATATTTCTATAAAAAATACCACATCTATCTGCGCCTTCTATATAGGTACTTATCGCCACCCCGGTGCACATACAATATACGTACTTATCTCCGCCCCGGGGCAGATACTATATAAGTACCTATCGCTGCCCCGGTGCAAATGCTACATACGTACCTATCGCTGCCCCGGTGCAAATGCTACATACGTACCTATCGCCGCCCCGTTGCGAATGCTGCATACGTACCTATCGCCACCCCGTTGCGAATGCTACATACGTACCTATCGCCGCCCCTGGCAAATGCTAAATACATCCCTATCGCCGGCCTGATGCGAATGCTAAATACGTACCTATCGCCGCCCCGGTGCGCGTGCTAAATACGTACCTATCGCCGCCCCGGTGCGCGTGCTAAATACGTACCTATCGCCTCCCTGGTGTGCGTGCTATATACGTACTGATCGGCACCCCGGAGCGCATGCTAAATATATACCTATCACCACCCTGATGTGCATTCTATATACATACTTACTGCCATCCCTGTGCACATGCTATATAGTACCTATCGCCACCTCTATGCACTACTATACGCGTACCTATTGCCACACCGGTGCACATACTATATTCGTATCTATTGCCACCTCGGTGTGCACTTACCTACAAAATATTTATGTTCAAAAAAGTTTGGCCCGACCCCTAAAAAGTTTGGCCCGACCCCTACAATTTTCCCGACCCCTAATATCTAAAGCCGCACCCCCCAATTTTGTTTTACTCTCCCCCAACCCTGAGAAATATTTTGAGTTCAAAACAAAAAAAAGAGAAAACAAATTGGCCTGACCCATAAAAAGTTTGGCCTGACCCCTAAAATTTTCCCGGACCCCTCAATCTCTCCAGCCCCCTATCCCAACTAATTTTTCACTCTCCCCCAACCCTGTGAATTATTTTGAGTTCAAAACAAAATAAAAGAAAAAAATTCGGCCTGACCCCTAAAATTTTCCCCGACCCCTCAATCTCTCCAGCCCCTATCCCAACTAATTTTTCACTCTCCCCCAACCCTGAGAAATATTGTTAGTTCAAAACAAAAAAAAAAACACAAAAAAATTTGGCCTGACACCTAAAAAGTACAACTTAACCCCTAAAATTTTCCCCGACCCCTCAATCTCTCCAGCTTCCCAAACGTGAGTTATCGCTCTTCCTTAGCTATTCTTTAAAAACATTCCTGGGGGGACCGTTATACTTTGGAAGCAGCAATATTTCTAGGGACCGTTATACTTTAGAAGCACCAATATTTCTAGGCAGTAGTTCTCAGGAGGCCTTCTTGATTTTCAAAGGAATGTTGGTGCTTCTGAAGTATAACGATACTTCAGAAGCACCAACATTCCTTTGAAAATCAAGGAGGCCTCCTGAGAACTACTGAAATCACTCTTACTGGTTGTCAAGTGCAGATGTGATTGAGCAACCCTTGTTTCACTACACACTATTAACGTAGCCTTCCTATTATGTTATTGATGAATCCGGACAGAATTTATGGGATGACCTGATACAACCGGACAGAATTTAGGGCAAGATTTACGGATTTACGGACGGACGTATCTAGACGGACGGACATTGCTGGAATGACAGACAGACAGACGGACGGACAGACGTAGGTTGAGAGATGGACTGACATAGTAGGACAGACGGACGGACGGACAGACGTAGGTTGACAGATGAACGAAAGTATGTTGACTTAGCTAGACAGACAGACAAACTAACAGACGTAGGTGGAGATATAAACTCACGTAGCTGGACAGACAGACGGACGCACGTAATTAGACAGATGGACGGACGTAGCTGGACAGACGTATGTGGAGAGATGGAGTGACGTAGCTGGATAGACTGACAGACAGACGTATGTAGACGGACGGACGTATCTAGACCGACGGACGTTGCTGGAATGACACAGACGGACGGATAGACGGACGGCGGACGTAGCTTGAGAGATGAACTGACATAGTTGGGACGTATCTAGACAGACGGACGGACAGACAGACGTAGGTTGACATAAGTACCTATCACTGCTCCAGTGTGCATACTACATAAGTACCTCTCGCCGCCCCGGTACGCATACTTCATAAGTACCTGTCACCACCCTGGTACACATACTACATAAGTACCTATGGCCGTCGTGGTGCGCATACTATATACGTACCTATCTGCACCCCAGGGCGCATGCTATATACGTACCTATTGCTGCCCCATGTGCACATGCTATATACGTACCTATGGAAAACCCTATGCAATAGTATATACGTGCCTATTGCCGCCCTGATGCATATTATATACATACCTATTGCCGCCCCGGTGCGAATACTATATACTTACTGATCTCTGCAAGGGTGTGTATACTATATATGCACCTATCACCAGCCCAGTTCGCATACCTAAGAACCTATATTAATGTGCCCTATCGTATCCAAGAACAAAATTCAAGTTCATTCATGTAGTGTCACTATCATAAAAAAAGAACTCATATTAATCAGCCCTATTTAAGTTCAACTAAAAAAATGATTTTGCCCCATTCCACATAAAAAAATTTTTATTCTCCACCCCCAAAAAAATTTACACTCCCCCAACCCAGAGAAATATTTTAAGTTAAAAAAAAAATTTCCCCGACCCCCCCCCCCCCCCCAAATTTTTTTTGTTACCCTAGGAACCCCAAAAAACTTCTCTCTCCCTATCCTAAGAAGTATTTTAAGTTCAAGAGAAAAAAAAATTTGGACCCACCTGCCAAAAATTTACCATAACGCGCCCTCCCCAAATTTTTTACCCTCCACCTCACCCCAAATTTTTTTTACTCTCCCACTATCCTGAGAAATATTTAAGTTTAAAAAAAAAAAAAAATTTGGTCCCCCCCCCCCCCCCAAATTTTACTGATTGAGACGTTGTTTAATATGTATACAAATATTAGTGGAAACAATGGCGGAGCATAATTATTTATTCTTGTAATTTCACTGATTGAGACATAAAATATGTATACAAATATTAGTGAAAACAATGGCGGAGCATAATTATGTATTCCTTTAGTTTCACTGATTGAGGCATTATTAAATATGTATACAAATATTTGTGAAAACAATGGCGGAGCATAATTATCCATTCCTTTAATTTCACTGATTGAGACATTATTAAATATGTATACAAATATTAGTGAAAACAATGGCGGAGCATAATTATTTATTCGTTTAATTTCACCGATTGAGACGTTATTTACTATGTTCACAAATATTAGTGAAAACAATGTCAAAATTGCGCTTCCATATCATCTCATTTTTGTAGTTTTTTTTTTTTTATTTAAACGGGGTTGATCTAATAATAATTGTTTTCCTTATGGTTTTCATTTACCACAAGATGACATTACATTTGTAAAGATTTTTCATTTCTTTGAAGCTTGCATTTTTAGTCATATACACTGAAATTTGACTTCTAGACCAATAGCGCACAAGATAACAAGTTTTCTAATTTCCAGCAAACTTTGAACAATCCTAATTCTGTGGCTAAATTTGCTACCAAAATAAACTTAGTACAATTGTTTGTTTTGCTTAGATTAAAAAAAGTGCTCAGTTTGAAAGCTTTTAGATATAATGAAAATAAAATTTTGGTTTGGGAAAGCTAATATGATCATGAACTACATCTGGTGTCGAGACCTCAGTTTGGGAGCTTTGAGGATTGTGGATTCACCCTGTAGGTGTCATTACTCCTTGGTCCATTCTAACTCCAGTGATAGTATCTGTTGGTCCCATCCAGTGTTTCAATATTATCTATCGTAAAGACTAGTTTTAGTTGTTTTTGTGCTGCCCTCTTTCTCAGCATGTCGATTTCACTCTTTTTTTGGCTAAGATCAAAGTGTAGTATCTGTTCCGATGGATACTACACCCCATAAACTGGTATCGTCTTGGCCTTCGGGGCTTGATTCCGCCGGTCTATGGGTTTGTCCTGTGCAGTTCTAGGAGGTCCACCCTCCCAGGCTTTGCCTCCCCTCTTTGGGGAGGAGTAAGTTTATTGCTTACTGCCTGAGGTGCCCCTACCGGGGAATGCCGACGGGGTTGCCCAGACAATTTTTAATGGCCAGAGTGCTCACCTTCTCGGGCGCTGGCTTTTCAAGTCCCACTTTCCCGACCCGACCTTGGGTCACATCTTACCTTGTGGGAGTAAGATAAAACTGGCCTTGTGCCTAACCTCCTGGAGAGGAGGTAAATATATACTCATATCCTTGAATCCAGCTTTCTTTGTATATATGAAAACAAGAAGCAGGTGACAACTGATTTTTTTTATAAGCTGAAGTAGAAAAGTTTTAGCTAAGAAAGTTACTAGTTTAAAATTTTTAGAAGAAAAATGTGAAAACAAAATTAAAATGAATATTTTACTTCTAATATATAAAGTTATCCTGTTGGATTTTCCATGTTGAACCTAAATATGACAAATCGATATTTGATTTTGACTAGAAATTTTTTTCTTTTCAGCCTTGCATGTTCTTTAGATTAAAAAAAAAAGTGTAATTTATTTCAGTTTCTTTCCCAAAATAATTATTTCAGCAAGGAAGATTATTACAATGGAGACAATTTTAAGTGATGAATAAAAGGGTCAAAATGTATGGGAGATAATTTCTATTTTAGCTTAAAGGTAAAAATATCAATAAGCCAGGTAGATAAAGCTAATTTACTTTAAAATGAAGCTCTTATCTAGAATTCTTACATTCCATATTTGGAGCTTTCAAACAATTTAGTTTCAACAAAGAAAGCAACCGTAGGCTTTCCATTTGGGTCCCATGAGTAAGATTATCATTTGTTTTACCAAATCCGACTGGCATTTCTCAAGCCACTGTTAAACAGTATGCATTGTTTACAATTATTTTGCCATGAAAAAAATGCCTTATTTTTTTCAGTAGTCCAATAAAAAGTTTTTTTTTTTTTTTTTTTTTTTTTTTTTTTAAATTTAAAATGTTTACTTATTATACGGGTGTCAGCTATGTTTGTCTCTGTATTGGATTAAATGAGCACAAGATTCTAACTATTTGGATGTATCATAAAAAAAAATGAAACCCTATTTTTATAACCATATAGTCATTTATCTAATTTAATATATAAAGTTAAGTGAGTCTGTTACTCGTATCTTTCTTCCTAAAAAAGAAATCAATATTTGATTCTGATTCACCATTTTGTTTTTTTTTTGTTTTGTTTTTTGCACCTTCATACATGTTCTTAACAACAACAAAAATGTATTTCGATTTTAATTTGTTTAAAAAAATTTATCCGCATTGGAAGATTTAAAAAATGGACGCATTTTTCAATGACTTGGATAGTAGTATACCTGTGGCTGAAAAAGAGAGAATGGAAGTCTTGATGTCCTTTTCACTGTCTTTTCCTCTGTTTTATTGTTGCCTTGGAGAGTCAGTTAATCTGCTTTACATATTAATAGGGTCACCATATCGTATTTCCCATGGGGGTTAATTGCTTAGCGCTGCGCTCTTTAAGACGTTCAACTCGGGCATAATTATTTTTATTCTGATTTTGTCCCAAAATGAATTTAAACATTTCAAATTACAATATTAAGTAGATTGTTTTATTTTAGTTTTTTTTTCTGTAATCGACGGAATTTATGGAAATTAGGAGCCCGGGCGACACAGGTCACTTCTGCTAGATTTTTTTAAGTAAATCTGTCTCTCTCCAAAAGTTAGTACTTTTCAAAATTCGAGAAACCCTGAGATAATTATGTTCTCAAAGTAGTGACATTGTTTCACTCAGGACCTAAACATGAAAAATAACAGAATAGTTTGACTTTTAGTCGAAGACAGTCAAACAACATGGCTGACCCCCATAATACGTTTATGTATTGAGTAAAATTCAAATAACATAAAGACTTTTGAAAACTGATTTCCTGATCGAGCTTGGTTTTCATAACGTTTCGGCTTTCAAAGATAACAACATAGATGAGGAAACTGTAATGGAAATATTTATATATTAATAAAATAATAAAACTACTTCACACGCACGTGTGTGTGTTTAGCGCAACTATGTGAATTTGCTAATTACATTCAAAAACTTTTTTTAATCGATAATTTATTGAAATAAAAAAATACAATAGGATAAAATAGAATGAAATGTAAAAAATAATATAATTAAAAAGTTAAATCTACCACAATGCATTTCGTTTCTTTGTAAACAAATCAGTTATTTTAATCTCTTGTAGTTGAAAAACAAATTAATTACTTTGTGATTCTGAAATTTGAAAAGAATTTGGGAGCCTTTAACTGTCGAATAGAAAGTCATTTCTTGCTTTAAAATTGTTAACAAATCTTCATTTAATTGAAAGTTTTGGAAGCTTTTTTTTACATCCCACAATTTTATAGATTAAAACAACATTTATAACTTATCAAAATTAGTTAGAAACATACACTACCCCCTCAAAAGGAGAAGATAATGCCTGGGACGATAGTATCATGATGAATGAACATATACTCCACTGCTCCATCAAGTGTGTCGGTAGACAGCTGAGGCTCCAGACAACAACCATCGAGGATGCCTAGGTTGAGCTCTCAAGTTCACTAGTAAAATCGCGATTGGCTATCCATTTCGTACAACCTTGCTCAGGACCGCCGTGCATGGGCTGCCATGATTAGAGATGTAGTGCGGGCGAAGAAAGAAGCCAGCTCGACCCAACCGGGAAAAACTGCTTCCCCCTCCCCAAGAAGGAGATAATGCCTGTGAGGATGATATCTTTACAAACATCCTCACCTGAACTGAGCATGAAAGATAGTACATTAGTCTAGAATAGTATAGTAAACTGAATTGAGCATTAATAGTATAGGTTCGTCTTCAGACAGATACCAAATCTCCATTAATAACATGAACCTTGTGTGGTTGACAGCAACAGTGATCATGGTCTTTCAGCTAGAGATGGGCGGTTTTACCGAAAAACCGCGGTTTTTCGGTTTCGTCTCCATACCGAATACCGAATAGTTTTTTTTTTTTTTAAACCGTAACCGTTCGGTATTGTGTTTTTACTACAGTAAGCCACCATATACAAGGAAACACGGTTGAAAAGATTTTCCGATTTGAATAAAATGGAATATTACCAAAAAATGTTATATTAGTAAGAGGACAGATTGAACAAATATATGATACAAACATTTAATTGACTTGTAGGAAGAAATCTTTGTTTACAGTTTGTTTATCATTAACATTTTGAATTTTCAAATGAAAAAAAGAGAAATACGACAGACAACATGACATCGTATTTTTAGCATTTTCAAATAAAAAAGAAAAAATCAAACGCATTCCGTATGATGTCGAAAATCTATTTGATTCACAATATTTCATTTCATCATCATTTTTGCTTAATTTTATTTGTAAAATTATTTTGTTTAAATAAATTTTTGTTTTTTAATTTCTTGCATTTCTGAGTTATATTTTAGCTTCTGATGGGTTAAAGAATTAGATTAGATAGAATGATGTATATTCAAACTCAGTTTTATTCTTCAGAAATCTTTCATGAATCTTTGGTCACTGTTTTAACTGTTGAAAAGGTATCAGAACTTTGATTACAACAGTCAACATCTTAAAACTTACGAATAGGCTATATTGCCGGTCCCGGCAAAATAACGATTCCTGCGATTAATAACGATTAAAATATATTGTCGCTTAATAAAGTTTTAAATTATACAAAAAATCAATTAGGCAAAGTTTAATTAAAAACAAACAAAAAATAACAATCAGGCAAAGTTTTAAATTATAAATAAAATTTCGTTTGATAAAGTTTTAAATAATACAAAAAAATTAATTTAAATAATAAAAAAAAAAATTTATAGTTAAATAAACACGAGCCGGCAAAATAACGTAAGACTCATTATTGTGCCGGGCGTCACTGTATGTTTAACAATTTAGTTAAATATACATGAACCGGCAAAATAACGCAGGAATCGTTATGATTCATATCATGGAGAATGATTCAGTCACAAAATTATTGAAACAGTGGCATAATTCAACTAAACGTTGAATAATAACTAATCATCACACAAGAGAATGAATAGCTTCCATAGTAAAAAATTTTTTTTCCAAAAAACCGATACCGAAACCAAAATTTCAAAACCACCCAACTCTACTTTCAGCAATCAAAACTCAGTCAATTTTTGGAAAGAAACAAAACCAGTATTAGGGAAGATTAACAGATGAGGAGTCTGATATAACGGGGAGAGTCGTGGGTTTAATAAATAGCTAAAAAGTGATTCAAATAATTTTTCTTTGCTTTTGGTTACTTCTGGGTTATTGCAATTTACTTAACCTGTCCCGTAATAGAAATGTTAGGTAAAATTTGGAGTTACATCCTTTCTGGATCTATTTATATCGGCCATCTTTTTTCCTCCCAGTCAACTTGTTTTGCATGTATGATTAAACTTACTGTTTTTATTTAATCTTTAACAATATTTTTTAATAAAAATAATATACTAAAACATGCTTTTCGATGCAAATGAGTTGTGGGGGAGGTGCAATAATATTGAGACCATACATTTCACTGTAAATAATGTAATTAGTTCTTTTGTTTAGGTGCGGACAAAAAAGTTTATTTCTAAAAAAATAGATTGATGAAAACGTAAACATCCTTTCAAAACTTAAAATGAAATAACTTAACTGTTTGTCAATTTACATGTACATGAAAAAGATAACATTCTAAGCCGGAGCGAACAAGTGAACTGATAGCTACCCGTCTTGCGTCAGAGGAGCATGACAAATCTAAAAGGACGCAGCAAAATCTTAGTCCTAAAGATGCAAGTCAATATTTTCATAAAAACGATAGATTGCAATGAACACAGAAAACCCGTCGAAGTGTGGGTTCTCTTTTACCGTAAGTTTTTTCTCCCCCCACCCCTTTAAGCTAACTATAAGGACCGTCAACCCGACCTACCCACCATTCACGTGATCTGTTTACGAAGGGGAGAGTGGGAGATAATTCATATTTATACTGTGATTCGATTTATGTAGGAGAAAACATTAAAAAATATAAAGAATATTTTTTTATTTATTAAATTACTAAATTTTCGTTTTATTTTCTCATCTTATTCTGGGAATATAAAATTTCCCAGGGACTCATTAAAATCAAATTCGTGGGTGCCAGGACGCATTAAATTAAAAAAAAAAACTAGAAGCATCATTGGGTGAACCTCGTCCGACTGCGAGCGGGTAACCACCCAGTAGAGATGGGCGGTTTTACCGAAAAACCGCGGTTTTACCGAAAAACCGCGGTTTTTCGGTTTCGTCTCCATACCGAATACCGAATCATTTTTTTTTTTTTAAACCGTAACCGTTCGGTATTGTGTTTTTACTACAGTAAGCCACCATATACAAGGAAACACGGTTGAAAAGATTTTCCGATTTGAATAAAATTGAATATTACCAAAAAAATGTTATATTAGTAAGAGGACAGATGGAACAAATATATGATAATAGGTATCCCAAACCGGGCTGATTTGCTAGCGAAATATGTAAAAAAAAGTGAAATTCCATACAATTTCAACTTGCGGTATCTCGTTAATTTTTTGGATTATTTTGATAAAATTTGGATGTAAACAAAATTTAATCTTTTCTTTAAATATAAAGATATAATTCTTTTTCTTGTCTCATTAATATTTTTTTTTCCAGACAATTTTAAATTAGGTCACTATTTTCAGTGATGGACGCTTTTTTTTTTTTGAAAAAAATCGATGTCTTTTTCAAATTTGTTGCGCGCGCTCGCGCATGTTACTATGCATATAAAAATAGTCCCATCTAAAAGAAAAAAGGACGCTCTTTAATTTGGTGGGCGTAACATAGGGGTTTATGTCGAATTTTATAAAAGAAATCCAAGTTAAAAACTTTACTGTATAAAATCACAAAGAAATTCAATGTAAAAAAATGTAAAAAATGTACACCTTTGTAGAGAAATATACCGTCTTTAATAATCTGTTGGTGTCATATTAATACACCCATAACTCAGGATGCGCAACGTATAAAACTGGAGGTAGGTCCGCGCAAATGATAAAATCTTCAATGATCTATAACCGCCGCGCATCAAAAATTCGAAAACGTCAACAAAACAATTGCTGCTGATGGATATTTCAAAGATCTTAGGCGACTTTAATTTTTTTGTTTTTTTGTTTATTTAAAAGTTGCATGAAGTCTTTTATTGTTTGTTTAAAATGATAAATTGAAGAATATATTTGTTAGTTGAACTTTGTGCGTCAATTTAAAACGGGTGGTATTTTTTTTATCACATGTGCGTAAATATAATTAATAAAACGAAAATAACTTCCGAGTTAAAAACGGGTGGTATTTAAATATTTTTCAAATTAAATAACAGGAAATGAAAGATATTTTTTAATAATAATAATAATAACAGCTGTTTATTAAAACGAAGAAGCTGCAGACACGGCGGTCATGTCTGTAATGTTATTCATTAGAGACACGGCCGACGTATACACAAAATAAAACTCATTCAAATTTAGAGACACCGCCAGTATTTATTTAGCGTATTTTAATGAGTTTTAAAAACCGCTATCTGGAATGTAACTCTTCAAAATTGATTTCTGATTCACACCTAAACTGAAGAAGTGCCGAATAATCTCTTCTTCATAACATTAACAGTTGTCACCATCAAGCGGTTTCGTGTAATATATCCCTATTTACCGGCACACGGCGGGATTTATTCAGCGTATTTTAACACGTTTTGATAAAATCAATATAAAGTACGTTCTTGAATTAAATAATAACATTGCAGAAATAATACGACGCGTATCATTAACGGTATCATTATTCGATAAATTATGTTTTTGTGACATTTATTCTATTGACACAGCTTGTTTTGAACCAAACACAACCCTTAAAAATCAGTTAAAATACAAATAAACTTATCCATGTAGGTAGATGAATAACTTGCCTTTGCTAACATTTATTTGTTACACATTTTGTTTTTTCATCCTTTTTTTCGTTCTGTTGAGTGTAGTAAATGATTCCCCCCCCCCCAAAAAAAAAAAATTAGAGAAACGGATATTTTATTAGCACATGTTCGTAAAAAGAATTTACCGAGCGCGTATCATTAACAGTATTGTTATTAACTTTGGTAAATTATTATTTTTTAAATTTAGATTCTTTAGCTGCCAAAGGATAAAATGAGTTGACTAATGAAGATATTCTTCAGCTCCAGAATTACTTAACGCAGAAGAATCTCAAGTTCAGTATGATGGTCATGTGGATAAATCAACTTCTGTCGTCCAATTACGATGAAAAGCATCTGTCCTCAACATTAAAAAAACTGGTAATAGAGAATCGGATAAAACGAAAAAACAAGACACAAAGACCTCAGGAACTGCAGCAGTTTTTGACTTCACCTTTCCATGAGCGAGTTACCCTATCTTCCCAGGTCAAATCTCCAGACGAATCCAATGATTCAGCCACTATTGAACACCCACCTGCTTCAAAAATTAAGGCACTGGAAGAATCGGTCAAAAAATATCAGAATAAGCTGTCCGATATGAGAACTGCATTTCGATTATTAACAGCAAAATATGAAACTGTTTCTAAACAAAAACCATCTCTGCTAAATCAGAATGTTCATGTTAAGAACGTGATTGCCAGATTGCGCATGGAAGTCTCCAAACAATCCATTGACAGGCAGAAAAAGTTGACAAAGAGTAAATTGTATAAACTAATTTATATGTTGAAACAAATGAACAAGAAGAGACTGAGTGAAAATAATGAGCTTAAAAAACAAGTCAATTCCTTGAAAGAGATTCAGGTAAAGCTGAAAGCTATCACTTCACAAAACAAGAAGTCTTTTGAAAAGGAAGTGTAAGAAGATGAGGAACGAGAAGACTTCCAGAGATGAAGCTATTCAGCAGATATTAGAAAAAAACAAAAAGGAGGTTAGAGCAACTAGGGACAGTTGGTGCAACCGCTTTAATGATAATGTTAGGATGACCATTATAGGCCTGCAGGTAGCAGGTATTTCTGCATCAAAATGTTCACAAGTAATTGACATTTTTTGAAGAAAAGCTGGATGATCTTCCCTCAATATCCACATCAGCAAATATCAGTGATGAATCTCATTTCATCACTAAGCTTCATGCTGCAAAGATGATCCTGCAGTCACCAAGTGTCACACTCCATACAGATGGGACTAGTCGGCAGAAGAACTGTAGGGGAACAATTATAAGATGTTCCGTCAGTTAAGATAAAAATATTTTAGCTTATTTCAAATTTTTTAAGTTTTAAGCTTTACAATAAGTATTTGCCTAAAAAAAAAAATGACTTGTTATTCCTTTTATATAACAAATTTTAAATTTTTGTTGTTGTCGGCCCTTTTTTGGCAAGTTAAAAACTGAATAAATTTACCAAAGTTAAAATAGATCTATGTTTTAACGTGTTAACTGTTGAAAAGGTATCAGAACTTTGATTACAACAGTCAACACCTTAAAACTTATATGATTCATATGGAGAATGATTCAGTCACAAAATTATCGAAACAGTGGCATAATTCAACTAAACGTTGAATAATAACTAATCATCACACAAGAGAATGAATAGCTTCCATAGTAAAAAATTTTTTTTCAAAAAAACCGAACCGTAAACCGAGGTTTTAAGGGAAAAAAACCGAAACCGAAACCAAAATTTCAAAACCGCCCAACTCTACCACCCAGAGCTCAAATATTTGCTTTTGAAAATCAAACGTGTAGTGGATACAACTTGTCGAAAGTGTGAACTTAGAAAGAAGACTGCTTACCATGTCCCTCACATTCACAAAAAACTCAACCACCAATCCCAGCAGATGTTCTCACTTCAGACCCTGGTCTTGCCCTGAAGATGTGAGAATGATGGAAAGAGACATCAGACCAACAACTAACCCTACCCAACTTGTGTGCTTCGTAACACCAGCAGCTTAACCAATTTCCTCTACTTTCAAGGTCAAGCTTAAATGCGACCAACCAGACAAAGCCAGTAATAGAAAGGTGATGTCCACATGTAAAAAAAAAATATGAACCAAGTCATAAAATTTACATTATTGACTCATTTTGCTATCTTGGTGATATGATCTGTAGAGGAGGTAAGTTTTGTGAGCTTCTTATTTTACAGGTGTACTTCACTTTCACTTGTTACTTGAGATTGAGTTTACAACAGCTTAAATGTCCGTAAGGCATTGTCACATGCAAGTGAATGCCGGACTCTCACTAATTCAGTCTTTCTGAAGATGAAGACAAATGACAGCGATTTGTGGTGTCCATTAGTTCTGATTTCCTGCTATTGAGGCTGAAGGTTTACAGACTGGAGTCTGCTACGGTGGTATGGACAACAAAGCTCTGGTTGGATAAATAGATGTACACACATCAGTTGTGTGTAAAAGGTAGGCCGAAGAAAACTTGAAGTGACTCCCTCAAAGATGACCAAGCAATGGCATATGAAAACCAACATAAATGAATCTCATCGAGAAAATCACTTTGTCCTGTTGTCATAGCCAACGTGCAAGACATGTCTGATATGAAAAAGACTTTCCCACTTTTTAGTATTTTTTTTGTTTTTTTCAAAGTTCACTCCTTTGTTACATAATTGTCTCTGATCGAACCCGAATGACTCATTGTCATCGTTGTTCAAATCTTGCGAGTCATTTCAAGTCAAAATTGTTATTCATTATCCACTTTTCCTCTGAGTCATTGAATCCTCCTGATTTTACATCCAAAATAGGAAATTCCTAATTTTATTTGCTTAAGCATACATCGAAGAACGTGTAATTGTAAATCACTTCGTTAACCATTGTCGACTGATTTCACTGATGCTGCGCTACAAGCAGAACGTCAAAAGGATCGTCAAATTCTGTTTCAAATCTTTCTCGCAAAGTGTTGGTTTTACTCATAAGAAATATTTTATTTACTCCTCCCCTTCTCTGGATTTTTTTATGACAGATCAACCCTTTATGGGTTACGAACTATACCTGCCGGGAATCATTTTATTTTCATCGTTGTTTTGGTGTAAAGTACAGAATAGTTCAGTCAAAAATTTTTGAACAAAAAGCAAAAGCAACAAATAATTTCTAGCAAACACAATAAAATTAAATTCTTTACCGACTCGTATACGTTTAACTTAGGCAATTAAGTGTGGTTTTACAAATGTTTTTCTCTTTGTTTTTTTTTGTTTTTAAATGGGCACTCGGATTTACGGTTAGTGGTAGTGTAAGAACATTTGTTTTTACTATCTTTTTAGCATGAAGTTAAGCGATCAAAAAAAAAAAAATGCTTTCTCAGATCAAGACCCGAGCTAACTTTGACCCTGTCGTTAGGGTCAGGGTTAAGGTCAAAGTTAGTTCGGGTCTTAATCTAAAAAAGTCCCCCCAAAAAATATTCAGTTTCCACCTGTTAAAAGTATACAAGTCAGTAGAGAATTTAATTCTACTGCATTTACTATAAATTGTTTTTATTTTTTGTTTTCCACTGTTAAGTATTGCTCAACCTTGATTTGCTCATTACACCCCCTTCCATCTCCCTTTTGTCTTTTCTCTTAATTAATTTCTTGTAAAATATTTGAAGTTTTGAAAATACAATTCAGTTCATTCATTCATTTCATATGAATCAGATGATTCTATTGTGGGCATTTGTTTCCCGATATTTTTCTAGTTAGAATTCTTTTAGAAAGACATTGGGTACTACTACGTCTCATTTGCCAACATCGTAACTGAAAGTGTTTCTGTGAAACGAACTGGATTCAAACTTGGCACACCCAGGTTGTCAGTCCGTGTCGTTAACCACTTAGCCACTGTCACTTCCCAAATAATTCAATAAAGGAATTGTTATTTAAAAGAAATCAGTTTTGCAATAAAATCAACCGAACGTCTTTAAATCCCATAAATACTTTCGATTTTATCCTCTTTTTCATAAACTTTGTCGTTTTTTTTTGTTACCAAATTATTTTTAACTGTGAACAACCAAATTGTTAAAAAAAATTCCAATTTGGTTATAGTTTTATATCTATGTACAAAAAATGTTTTTGTTACCAAATTATTTTTAACTTTGAAACCCCAAATTGTTAAAAAAAATTCCAATTTATGTACAAAAAAATTTTCTTAATCTTATGTAATGTTCGTTATTTTGCTTGCTTGTAATATTTGTTTGCATAAACATGCAAAATATTTTGCTTGCTTGTAATATTTGTTTGCATAAACATGCAAAATGTGGCACAATACTAAAAAGTGACGAGTGGAAAAAAGGTTGGTCATTTCTTGTCTTAACCAGCTTGGCTAGTCTCATCTTGGAGAACAGTTTGTCACTTGTATCCTTTTTCTTTCACAAAACGTTAAAGTTTGTATCCTGTCTTGCTTGCTTCACAATGGCGGAATGCGACACAAGGTTCATCATCGATATGAGGCAGGCCACGAGCACCACAAAGACTAATGATTATTATCACGAAAACTATACATCTACTTGAAAATGAATGACATCATAAAGGATGAATGGTAGCTTTTGGGAAATACTCATTTTTCAAGTTGTGTGTGTGTGAGTAAAAGTAAAGTGGTCTATCATAGTTAAGGGCAACCTGAAGGCTCTCTTTTTATTAGATGTAGGGGAGGGGACCACTTCTTTTCCAGGATTATTCCACTTACCCTTGATCTTCACCTTTATAATACTGAGTGTTTAGCTAGAGGGCAGCGAACACCATTTTTTGAGGCTTTGGCATGATTCGACCTAGGATTGAACCATGATCTCCTGGCCCATGCTGAATGGGTCGGTTTGTTTATTTATTTAATTATATATTACATCAATTTCTTGATACTAATCATTCAGAAAAGAGAGAGAGAGAGAGTCTATTATGACATCACAAGAGTTTCATAAATATTTGTGTATTTTTGTCTGCTGGTTGCTGATGATCAATCTATCTATAATTATAACTGAATTTTGTTTGTCCCCATGCACACTGGATAACATCACAAAGGAATGACGTCATCCACTAAACAGGTTGAGGACATCGGGAAGAGATCTTTTAAGACATAAAGTAACAAAAAGATGTCATCCATTAAAACAAAACATAGATGACCCATGACCTGAAAGCTCACAGGACGACTATGTAGACAGTGACTAATATATATATATATATATATGAATAAATGCAAAAGTTTTTTCCACCTATCCTAACTATATTAACATCAAAATGGTTTATGCTTATTTACCTTTTTGATAAGATAAAAGTGTAGTATCTGTTCCGATGGATACTACACCCTATAAACCGATACTGTCTCGGCCCTCTGGCCTTGATTCCGCTGGTCTATGGGTTTGTCCTGTGCGGTTCTAGGAGGTTCACCCTCCCAGGCTTTGCCTTCTCACCCTTTGAGAAGGGTTTAGTTTATTGCTAATCGCCTGAGGCGCCCCTACTGGGGAATGTCGACGAGGCTACCCAGGCATTTGTTGAGGGTCACAAGTGCTCTTCCTCTAGGGTGCTGACTTATCGAATCCCACTTTCAGATCTTGTGTCACATTTTACTCTGTGGGAGGTAGATAAATACCTAATTCTATGATACAACAACATTTTGCAATGCCGTATATATAATCTGCAAACACCCCAAAACTGCTTTAGATATTGCTCATTTGCGTATTTATTTTTTAAAAACAGTTTCTAATGAATTGATACTCTGTAATATACATTTTTTTCTTATATATACGTAATAGTTTCTTCGATAGTTAAACGTCTTATGTTACTGGGATGCTAGGAACATATACTAGACTTTGAATTATTTATTTGCACAAAATATAAAGATTTCCATTCAGAAAGAAATTAGGAACAAGTCCATCAAAAGTGTAGAGAGATGGGGTATAGTTTGTCATCCTTGGTCAAAAATGATAAAAATGTCTGTTCTACTTTTAACTACAATCATCTCAATCACCACAATACCACATTTAATCTTATTTAAGATATCCCCAAATTTGTTTGAAATTTTATTCTTCATAAATATGTTTATATACAGAAATTCATTGGAATAAAATGGGAATTGGGAGAAAGAAAAACAAAAACCGGTTAGTAAAACCCTCTTCACCCTTTCTAAATAATAGACTGCTTACTGTTTTCCGGTTTGTTCAGAACCAAAATCAAGCAGGTCAATCTATAAATGGGAGTGGGATCTAAGTGGGAGAAAAAAGAAAACTGGGATGGAGTTTTGGAGAATTGGTGGTGTCCTTCCAAGATGAATACAAATTGGGGCAAAAACTGAAGGTGGAGAGTGGGCATCTTGGAGGATCTCTATTACAAGGGTGAGAGGAAATCATTCCCTTCACTAGCTAAGAAGCTAAACTTACCCTGGGGTCTAACAGGACCAGGAATTACGTGCGCCATGCTCAGGCAGGGAACACGTACTCATACTTGACTCCCTTTTGTACACACAAACTCGTTACTTTTATCCATCCGTTTTTGTATTCTGAGGAATGTAATCTCTTTCGATCACATCTGATCTTGACCTTCAGTTGATGCTTGAAGAACGCAATCAGATCCTGATCAAAGAAAGATTCAACCCCTCTGGTTACTCTCAGACGTGACGTCCACACCAGCATTTGCGCCATGGCTAGGATCGCAAGAAACACCATTTATCTCTCCCTGTCTCATGGCGGCTAGATGTTGTCGATTACATAGGATATGTTTAGCGGCAGAGGATGCTCGGGATTGATACGAGCCATCACCTCGTTAACATACACCCAGAACCACTGGAGTCTGGGGCATTGGAAGAAAGTGTGGTTAGGCGTTTCTTCTTCAAGCGTTTGGCATCAGGGACCCTCTGGCGAGTCCTCCATTTGGGGAGAGGTACATGGACTCCTAGATTGGGAAATCACCTGGATTTTAGCTTTTTTTTTCCATTGGCTACTCACATCTCTTCTTGGCATTTTGGCTAAGATCAAAGTGTAGTATCTGTTCCGATGGATGCTTCACCCCATAGACTGGTATTGTCTTGACCTTCGGGGCTTGATTTACGCCGGTCTATGGGTCTGTCCTGTGCAGTTCTAGGAGGTCCACCCTCCGAGGCTTCGCCTCCCCTCTTTGGGGAGGAGTAAGTTTATTGCTTACTGCCTGAGGCGCCCCTACCGGGGAATGCCGATGGGGCTGCCCAGGCAATTTTTAAACCCCACTTTCCCGACCTGACCTTGGGTCACATCTTACTTGTGGGAGTAAGATAAAAACTGGCCTTGTGCCTAACTCCTGGAGAGGAGTAAATCAATACTCACATCTCTTATTGGCTTTTCTTGGCCTTTTGGCTAAGATCAAAGTGTAGTATCTGTTCTGATGGATACTGCACCCCATACTGGTGTTGTCTTGGCCTTCGAGTCTTGATTTACGCCGGTCAATGAGTCTGTCCTGTGCAGTTCTGGGAGGTCCACCTTCCCAGGCTTTGCTTCCCCTCTTTGGGGAGGAGTAAGTTTATTGCTTACTGTCTGAGGCGCCTCTACCGGGGAATGCCGACGGGGCTGCCCAGCAATTTTTAAACCCCACTTTCCCGACCCGACCTTGGGTCACATCTTACTTGTGGGAGTAAGATAAAAACTGGCCTCGTGCCTAACTCCTGGAGAGGAGTAAATCAATACTCGCATCCCTTATTGGTTCAAATCAGAGGTGCGCAAAGAGATAAATAAGACTTTAGTTAAAAATTGGTTAAGATCTGTGTTATAAAATTTGGCTTTTGATGGACAAATGGAAAATTTAAGAATGTTGTTGTTGCAACAGCGTTCACCCTGGTTAGGTTGATCTGGCTTCTTCCCTGGCCTATGGTGGCCCATTGAGTTGTTCGTGATGGTTATTGTCCAGGTTCTCACCTATCCACCGATACGCTTGCGCCACCCAGTTCGAGAGGTATAGAGGATTACAGCACACATTAATTCTCACTCGGATCAAAAAGCTCTATCTATCCAGACAGAATGTAGCAGAGGTTGATCGTCGAGTTGGAGCTGCTAGGTTCGCCTTTGTGTGCCTCCAACGGTCTCTGTGGAAGCGTTGGGAGATATCGATATCAACAAAGAGGCATGTCTACCAATCTGTTGTCGAGTCAATCCACCTGTATGTCTACGAGATTTAAGGACGTTAAAATTTTACATTTAAATAATCTTTTGTGAGGAGAATTATTAAAAAGAAACAAACATGTGTTCCATATTTAGAAATCTGATCATTTTGAATTGGCATTTCTAAATATGGAATCTGCTTATTTATTTCCTGGGTGTAAGTATATTTAGTAAAATCGGTTTAGAAGTGAATAAAATTCCTAAGCAAACATCTAACTTCCTGCCATGAAATAGCTTCAAGTACATACTTGAATGTTGACTATGCACGTTGTTGCTTGTTTTTCATAAAGCACCTTTTGATTTCTTGAAAAACATTGCACATATCTCTTTAGTAAAACACAATTTGTTTTTTCTTTCAATTAAAAATTTTTTTTAAAGATTTATTTAGTTTGGACCAAATCAAACCAACTTGTTGAACTAAACCTACGGGTTAAGGTATGGTTAGTGTTAAAGGAAACGGTTCGGTTCGGTTCAAATTCTGTAGAAGTAGCTTCAATTTAGTTAAGTGTACATGTATCATCATATCTACACATGATGTGGACGATATTTGTTAGCAAGATTAATTAATGTAAAGTTTCATTTAAAAATTTTTTTTTTATAGATTTATTCATTAACCATTGATCGGTTTGTTTTCATGCCTTGTAATCCCCATTTCCTGTGATGACCTCCGAAGAAGGTTAAATCTAGACAGTATAGGGAGATGTATGCAGAAAAGGAGACTTCGATAGAATGGCCACATTTGAAAGAATGGATGTGAGTTCTTGGGTTAGTAGATGTAAAACAGTTAAGGTAGCAGGTCCAGTTGACAGGGGAAGGCCAAGGAAAACATGGGGGGAAAGTGATAAAAATGGACTTATGAGAAACGGATAAATAAAGACCTTGCCAGAGATAGGTTAGTTTGGAAGTCAATTTCTTAAAGCTGTCGAACGCATGCCAGCATGTAAAATGAATGTTAAACAGAATATGATGAACCCGCCTTTGGCTTTGATAACAGTCTCGAGGCAGCCTTGGTGGAACCTGCCACTGGCCTTCGTCACTGTCTCCTGATGATTCTGGCCTTCAGCTCATTCTTCGTGTTGCAGCTAAATCTGTTGGTCTTTCATTCCACTGCACTCCACACAAAAAAGTCAAGCAAGCTGGGAGGCCAGATGTCAGGTGAAGTGTAGTTGACAAATTTTCTGACAACCAGGCCTGGCTCTTCCAGGTGTTGTGGCAGGGTGCCGAGTCTGGTCAATTAAGAGTTTCACTACCGCACTTAGAATGTGTATGGAGCCATCGCTATTCGATCTGAGGCTTCCAGTGGGGTGGCATGACGTCACCTTCAGTGATGAACTACACCATTCTGATAGCGTCAGATTATTGATCATGCCTTTTTCTCAGATGTTGCCTCGTCATAGTCAAATCCTGAATCGTTTAATTCCTTTCTAACCTTTTCTACCATCCCTATGCATGTTGGATTGTTGATGCAATAATGCGCACTAACATCGTTATGTGTGCAGGATTTTTTATTTTTGTCTAACTAATCACCACTTACTAAGGCCAAAAGCCACTCGAGGATAAGAATTAATAATGTGTCTGTTTGTAGTTAGGTAATATTAATTCTTTTAAGCATATTTCCTTGAATATGAACCATTTTCTGTATGTGTGCAGCTATTTTTAAATTGGCTATCAAATATTCAACTGTCCATCTGTCTTCAAACTGTTATTGGTGTTAGAATGAAGTTTCCTTTCTCTTAGATGAATTGCCCACAAAGTTTAAGAGTAATTTGTCTTGTTTTGCATCAAATCGGTGTAGACAATAAGTTGCAGGTTGCTATTTTATCCATAATTGAGGTAATTCGTTCACAATGTAACGGCAGATGCCTTTCCATCCTCTATACATAACTCTAGTATGGCATCTTCTTCAGTATGCTATCTTATCTTCAAAACTATATTGTACATGTGGAATATTTCCACTTCCTTTTTTTTTTTTTCCTTCACATGTTTTGTCACATCTGAAGAGTCTATCAGACATGTGTATGCAGTGTGATGATGTATGGAAGGGAAACCTGGCTAGTGAGGGTTAAGGGCATGTGTTGCATGGAGTGAAATGATATGAGAATGATATGATGGATGTGTAATGTGAGTCTTAAAGATAGGCTTAGATCTGATGACCTCAGAGGAAGATTAAATCTGAACAGTATAGAGAGATGTCCGCAGAACAGAAAAAAGAATGGTGTATAAGAATTGAGGTAACAGGTTCAATTCACAGGGGAAGGCCAATGAAAATATGGTAAGAAGTGATACAAATGGTCTTGAAAGAGGGATAATAAAGACCTACCAGAGATGTTTGTTAGGCAGTAAATTTCTAAAAGCTGTCAAACACATGCCAGCATGTAAAACTGAATATGATGATGACCCTCTGACCTTGCCAAACAATCCTGTGTCTTGTCTCATTGAATGCTTCTAAGAACATTCATATAGAGAATAAAAATTTTAAACTAGCTGAAATATTCGACCTGTAATATACAACACTACAGGTTCCCCAACAATGGCATCACTTCCTGTTTTTCTGTTCACACGTTTTTGTCACATCTGACCTTGCCAGACAATCTTATGCCATGTCTGTTCTCGAATGATTATAAGAACATTAATACAGAGAATAACAATTTTAAATTAGCTGAACTACCCTACTTTCAACATACAACACATTTCTTTTATTTATCTCTTGATGACAATTTTACGCAAGACAATTTTTTCTTAATATTATTTAACCATACATACATTTATCTCATGAATATTGATAATTGGAATAGATGGAATTGTTCAGATGATAGTTGGCATTTTTTTTTATTATCAACAATAATATATTAAATCATGTTTATGAATAGATGGACTAAAGTTTGCATTATTTTCAACATGAGTCAATAATAGAAGTTAAGTATCAAAGTCATGCTACATTCACATCAGAATGAGATATATATATATATATGTCATCATAAGACAGACTGTTTCGCTGTATCACAGCTCTTCAGTGCGGTTAGACAAGACACTGCATCAAGTCAGGATCGAAACTCGACCGTCTAGACGCTTTTAACCACTAGGTCATCATCTGGCTGTTGCTGAGAGTAAGTGAAATCACAATGATAAACATTGTGTAAACAAATTGAGCTTTCCCATTTGACAAAGAGCATTGCATTATAGGTGAGTGGCAGTTGGCGATTTCACTTAGCAAAAAGCGCAATGCAAGAAGGGGAGCATATTTAGTCATCTACAGACACTGTTTCGCTGTATCATGGCATCTGGCTGCTGCTTACGTGTATATCCTCTCTATCTTTATAAAGTTAGGTAAGCTTATATGTTTATATATTTGTATGTATAGGATTCACTACTAAACTAACCGATCATTATAAATTTTGGAACACATCTGCTAGGCGTAAGGGGTCCAAATGTGGGCTATATTTATTTCAATTTAGTTTTATGCAAAGGTGGTGGAGCTCATTGTGAAAATTCTGATAGGTATAAGACATCAATTAATAGATATTCCCCAAATTTCAGTTTTTTGGAGAGTATTTTAAAGGGTTTTTAGGAGCATAATATGGACACATGCTCTCATTTGAAAATTCAAATATTTCGGATTCTCATTGAATTTGATCCATAATCATTAAACTCTAAGCAAGATTCCTTGAATTTCAATTTCTTAAGGAAATTTTTTACAATGGTTGTAGCTAGATGTAAATTGTAAACAAAATTTAATCTTTTCTTTCAATAAATGTACTAGCACGGCTATCTGGCGTTGTCCGGGGCAATACAAATCAAATTAGAAGAAAGTAAATAGTGTGTGTAACATCTTTATATTAAAACTTCTCTCTCCCTCTCTCTTTCTAGCCATCTCTCTATCTTTCTTTATCCCATTATTTACCCTCCTCTCCCCAACCCTCTATCTCTCCTCCATCCAGCTCATTCTTGTTTTAATTTGTAGAAAAAAAGTAATAATATAATTAATTTACCAGAGATATGTTTTAAATGTAATACTGTAATCTTGCATCTATTGTTTCTGGACAACACCGATTAGAACTAAACACAATGACATTCTTGATCTCGGGTAATTCCACCCATTTTCACAATAATATGAAAAGAAATGAAAATAGTCCAAAGATTTAAATGTAATACTGATTTACATTTATTGCTCTCAGACAACGCCGAGTCGAACACAAGTTTCTGTTACCCGGTTAATTAATTTTTTTTTTACCCCACTCCCCTGCACTGATTTGTCCCTGGTGACCTTAAAGGAATAAATATTACAGTATTACTTTTGACCATAACCAGGGTCACACTGAATCCAATGGTGTCAAGTTTATAACTGTAATGCCATTCACCTGGGGTGGGTTAAGCTGGCTCCAAATGAGTTCACCTCATGTCAAGGCGGTCCACCCCTACCGATCGGCATCTGAGTCCTTGGCATACTTCAGCTTACTTACTTTGTAAGTGTATCTTGTAACATGTCTGATTTTTAGCCGCACACACATGCACGTACACACAGCTTTCTTTTATATAATAAATTATTTACCCTGGTGAACTCATTTTTCTTTTTGATATTCCATTCAATTTATAGACATGTGATTCCATTATATTTTTATTAAAAAAAAAAATTTTTTTTGAATAAATCATTTCTGGATATTATTTGTTTCTAATCGTTTTTTGTTTATTTTGATTCATATTCAAGATAAATCTTCAAGAAAAATAAAAAAATAAATGCTGATTTTATTGTCTAATTTAAGTAAATTTTACAATGAAATAGTGAATGGAATAGTCAGCGTTCCACTTCACGATTATTATTGGGTTACATCCACTCTGATTTACTTACTCTTAATATGCATTAATATAATGATTGTTGTTATTTAACTCAATGTTACTTTTTAATATTTTGAGTATTAGAAACACAAAATCTGCATTATAGTTTAAAATAAAGGCACCTGAAATGGCTAACTGATAATGAAATCGTAAATAATTCCTAAAAATACAAAGATGATCTTTGTTTTGTATTTACAACTTAAGAAATTTGTATATGGATTATTTGGACTACTGTTCTCATCTTGAGTGTTATTCTCACAAGTTTCGGCCGCTGTAACCTCAGGCCTTCTTCAGCTGTATCTTTTCGAACTTGGGAATATTTCTGTCGAACTAAGGAATCTGGACACAAGGACCCGTGGCGCATAGGATATAGTACTAAGTAAAATCCAGTTCTAAGTGATAGTCATCTGAAGATTGAAGGTTCAATCCTTGGTGCGGGCGATACTAAGAATTGTGAATGACTGAAGACTTCTCCCAGTCATGGCTGACGGAATGAGAGCGTGCTAACCCAGTGGATTAAATAAACGGTTCCGTACAGATTCCTGAGTTCGAAAAGATACACCTAAAGTTGTTTGGAGGTTACATCGACTTAAACGTTGTGAGAATAACACTCAAGATGAGAACAGTAGTCTAAATAATCCAAATTATCAATCCTCATCTCAAAAACCCAGAAACATAATTATTGAGAAATGTTCGAATCAAAAATGAAATTTTCTTTTTTTTTTTCCCCTCCAGGAATTGGTAAAATTCCAAAAGATGCTGCTAGTGTCCGATCAACACATCCGATTCCAGCCTCATGTGGAATTTATTACTTTGAAGTTAAAATCATCAGTAAAGGTAGAGAGGGGTAAGTTTCTATTTCATGCCTTTTTTTCATTGCTTCTCAACTTACAACTTTGATAATTAATGTCAATTGAAAAAAAAACAAACGTTTTCGTCCTGTTTAAAAACAATACTAATTCTTCATGTTAGCTGCTGCTTAGTATGATGTCGCTTGGCAAACAGATACACATAGCAATATAAATAAACATATTTCGAAATAATGCAAACATTTTTTCCAGTACAAATTACATATAGAAAATTTATTCGATTTACACAGAATCATAATTTTGAAATATTCTCAAACAAAGGCAAATTTACGATTCTTCTTCAAAATTTGATTCTTAACTTACGACTTTATATAATTAAATTTATTTTGTACCCCCCCCCCCCCAAAAAAAAAAAAACAGTTGTCATCTTGTTTACATTACAAACCATAGTAATATTTACTTGTTTGCTTGAATATATACTGAATTGTGTTAGGAATAACTATTTATACAGAAAGATATTGAAACAGAAATTACATTTTATTATGAGAGATTTATATGCTAGTAACGTACATTTATCTACATACATGTATCATACTCTTTACCTATAATATAATTAAAGCTGGAAAATATGTTTGGCTTTATCTATGACATTTTTTCACAGATCCAGCTGGTTATATATATATATATATATATATACAGGGCTGGAGCGAAGGAGAGGAGGGCTCATTTTATATTCAGCGGGAGTGGAGCGGGAGCAACTCCATTTGACCCTAAAGAGTGGTGATTTTATCGCTCCCGCTCCTCACTCCAAAATTATTAGTATGAATTAAATAGGAAGTCGATTTGATGAAGAAATTGTATCCGCCATGTTTAATGAATAAATGTTGAAGGAACTGTATTCGTTAATTTCATTCGCTGAAATCCGGAATGAATTTTAATATAGAAGTCATAGGTAGAATTAGAAATAACGTAATCTGATATTCGCGGAATATCATCGGAATGAACGAAAGCGGTCATTAAGTTTTTGTGTATTGCTTTATATTATGTAGTAAATTAATACCATGCAAATAATAAATAAGGACGGACTGTTTTGTGAAAAGTAAACTGTGTTTATTAGTTCCTGATGTCGATGAGTGTAGTGAAAGTACATAATTGTTAGGGAGGAAAGTTTTTGCTACCACTTATATGGAGTTGGTGTGTCGGAGATGGCGGGCCAAATGTAATATTTAGTGTTAGCTGGAAAAAAATAAGAAGAAATTTACTAAAACACGCTCGAGTGAATAAGTGTGATATAGAGGTGAGTTTAGTAGCCTGTGCTGCATGTGGTTATTTTCCTATACTCCGAGAAGGTACAGGGGAAAAATCGTCTCTACTTTATATATTAGATAAATAAATAATAAAAATTAAAAATTAAAAAAACAAACTTTTTAGTCCCAAGTCGTTCAGTGGAAAATCACTCATGTAAGTCAATTTATTTTTTACAGTTATTATATTAGTTTGCTTCTAACATTATTTAAGGGATCATCAGTTGTTTACCATGAAAAACTGTTTTGGGAATTTAAAAACAAGACAGTATTTAATTTTATGGCTTCCCAGCAGAGTTGATCAGACCCCACTTCCCTTAAAAGACAAAAGCATAAACGTTCCGTATACTAAATCTATGTTTTGCTAACTTATATTAGTTATTTAAAAAAAAAAAAGATAATAGTCTTCCTTACCTGTGTTGTTCGTCTGTCTAATACAATTTATCCATTACTTACAAAAATGTTGCTGCATTTTAAAGTGTTTGGACGAATCCATTACACTATTATTTAGGTGATTAATGTATTATTTTTAGTTTTATATTATAAATATAAAAAATATCAACATATCAAAAAAAATATATATATATATATACATATATATACGTATAAAAATGAATGTAAAAAATTTTTTTCATATATTTTTGTATTTTATTTTTTCTTTGACGTATAGGAATACAAAATGTTTTTTAAAACAGAATTTTCAGCTGCTACTTGTGACCTTCAGTGTAATGAGATTTCAGCGAAATAGAGTAGAGCCAATGGGGTGAAGAGGTGTGTACACATGACCAGTATGTATTGACGAACATATCACTGACTACTGTCTATCCCCTCCCTTAAACTTTGACATTTATGTGCAAAGAAGGTATATATAGCTTACACAGAGAGAGAGAGAGAGCGCGCACCCTGCTCTTGTTACCATTATAATCATGGTCACAGAAAGAGGAAGGGGGGTATGTTTACACACACATTGTTTTCTAGTTAACAAAAAAGTGACGTGAAAATGAAAAAAAACTGTAAACATGTCTCTTTATTGAGAAGCCATTGGTGATGTTAAATAAGATCAATATTAATCTTATTGATTATTATTGGGGGGGGGGGGAACCCTGCTTTATCCAATGGTATAAAAGGTGTAATTTATAAAGTTAAATTTCTGTAAAATTTTATTCACTGAAGTTTTCAACGTGGAAATTTTTTATGAAAATTAACTTAAAATTCTATACTTCACCCACCAAATTGAAGAATAACCTTTCTTTTATAAGATGGAAAGATTTTTCAAAGCGGATTAATTAACCTGAGAAATAGCAGATATTGTAAGTTAAATTTTACGAAAATTTGACGGTTTTTACCCATTTTCGCAGCATCAACAGGCCAGTTTGACATTGCTACTAGTATATATAATGTTGAGTTTCTTGTCTACCTGTGTTTATCTAAATGGCGCTAGTCTTACTTCTCAAAGTTTAGTCTTTTTAAGTTATGACGTTTGACATTTACCAAAAATAAGAATTTTCAATGATACTGACAAAGTTTATAAAAGTAATATCCCCTGTGTGTTTGCAACCAAAAAGCTTACTTATATATCATTTTAAGGTGCTTAGATAGATCTAAAATGTACCATATGTAGTTTTATCTTAAAGGTCAAATAATGCAAGTTGACCATGATCTATATTTTCTCAAAAGACTGTTCAAAATTTTTTTTTTTAATTAGCCAAATAATTTGTCTGTCTTATGTGATAATATACAAATGATTTATAGTCGGAAACTGTTTAGAACTTTTATGACAAGTGTTTTACTGCAACGATCCCAATTCAAAATGGCGGATTTAGGCATCTGACACAATAAGTTCAAATTTTTATATTTCAGAATACAGTTAAATTGTATATCTTTAGAAAACTCTTTTAATGTTAAATAACATTTACATAAGTACCATGATCATGAAATCAACAGATTTATTTTTATTTCTGGTTAAATGATGAGCAAATATGTAAAAAAGACATTTTTGGTTTTTGTTTACATTTTTTAATATAACAGATTATATTATGAATAAAAGTGATTTAAAATCATGCTAAGATCGAAAGAATGTGCAATATTTTATGTCAGTGGTGAACATAATTCAGATGATTTTCAATACATTAAATCTTAAAAATGATAATTTTTATGAAATTGTTTTTGCATACCAAATAATTGTGCTGATTGCTTTGTTCTCATTTAACATGGAAGTCAAAATCCACCAAAATGTAAATGCGTGCCACTTGGAACAAATTTTAAAATAGAAAATGAAAATTTGAAACAATTAAAAGTAAGTTAATCATACTAACGATAATAATAGTAAAAATAATACCAAAAATAATTTAAATAATAATAGTAACAAAGATAATAACACCAATAATAATAATATCGATAGTAATAATAGCAACAAAATATATAAATAACATAAAATGTTAAGTTAATGAAAGAAGAATTATGTTTACAATGTGATTTCTCTTTTCTCTCTTTGTGGTTCCCCTTTTCTCTCTTTGTGGTTCCCCTTTTCTCTCTTTGTGCTTCCCCATGTCTCATTTTGTGCTTCCCCATGTCTCATTTTTTGCTTCCCCATGTCTCATTTTGTGGTTCCCCATGTCTCATTTTGTGGTTCCCCATGTCTCATTTTGTGGTTCCCCATGTCTCATTTTGTGGTTCCCCATGTCTCATTTTGTGGTTCCCCCCCGTCTCAGTTTGTGGTTCCCCCCGTCTCAGTTTGTGGTTCCCCCCGTCTCAGTTTGTGGTTCCCCCCGTCTCAGTTTGTGGTTCCCCCCGTCTCAGTTTGTGGTTCCCCCCCGTCTCATTTTGTGGTTCCCCCCGTCTCAGTTTGTGGTTCCCCCCGTCTCAGTTTGTGGTTCCCCCCCGTCTCATTTTGTGGTTCCCCTCGTCTCATTTTGTGGTTCCCCTCGTCTCATTTTGCGGTTCCCCTCGTCTCTCTCTCTCATTTTGCGGTTCCCCCTGTTTCTCCCTCTCATTTTGTGGGTCCTCTCGTCTCATTTTGTGGGTCCCCTCGTCTCATTTTGCGGTTCCCCTCGTCTCTCTCTCTCTTTGCGGTTCCCCTTGTCTCTCTCTCTCTCTTTCCGGTTCCCCTTGTCTCTCTCTCTCTCTCTCTCTCTCTTTCCGGTTCCCCTTGTCTCTCTCTCTTTGCGGTTCCCCTTGTCTCTCTCTCTCTTTGCGGTTCCCCTTGTCTCTCTCTCTCTTTGCAGTTCCCCTTGTCTCTCTCTCTTTGCGGTTCCCCTTGTCTCTCTCTCTTTGCGGTTCCCCTTGTCTCTCTCTCTCTCTCTTTGCGGTTCCCCTTGTCTCTCTCTCTCTCTCTCTCTTTGCGGTTCCCCTTGTCTCTCTCTCTCTCTTTGCGGTTCCCCTTGTCTCTCTCTCTCTCTCTCTCTTTGCGATTCCCCTTGTCTCTCTCTCTCTCTTTGCGGTTCCCCTTGTCTCTCTCTCTCTCTCTTTGCGGTTCCCCTTGTCTCTCTCTCTCTCTCTCTTTGCGGTTCCCCTTGTCTCTCTCTCTCTCTCTCTCTCTTTGCGGTTCCCCTTGTCTCTCTCTCTCTCTCTCTCTCTTTGCGGTTCCCCTTGTCTCTCTCTCTCTCTCTTTGCGGTTCCCCTTGTCTCTCTCTCTCTCTCTCTTTGCGGTTCCCCTTGTCTCTCTCTCTTTGCGGTTCCCCTTGTCTCTCTCTCTCTCTCTTTGCGGTTCCCCTTGTCTCTCTCTCTCTCTCTTTGCGGTTCCCCTTGTCTCTCTCTCTCTCTCTTTGCGGTTCCCCTTGTCTCTCTCTCTCTTTGCGGTTCCCCTTGTCTCTCTCTCTCTTTGCGGTTCCCCTTGTCTCTCTCTCTCTCTCTCTCTCTTTGTGGTTCCCCTTGTCTCTCTCTCTCTCTCTCTTTGCGGTTCCCCTTTGTCTCTCTGTCCATGGCTTCCCATTTTTGTTTCCCTTTTCTCTTTGCTGGCCCCCCTCCTTTTGTTTCTCTTTTCTCTTTGCTGGCCCCCCTTTTGTTTCTCTTTTCTCTTAGCTGCTCCCCCCTCCTTTTGTTTCTCTTTTCTCTTAGCTGCCCCCCCCCCCCCTTTGTTTCTCTTTTCTCTTTGCTGACCCCCCTTTTGTTTCTCTTTTCTCTTGCTGCCCCCCCCCCTTTGTTTCTCTTTTCTCTTCACTGCTGCCCCCCCCTGTTTCTCTTCACTGCCCCCCCCCCCCTTTGTTTCTCTTTTCTCTTTGCTGGCCCCCCTTTTGTTTCTCTTTTCTCTCAGCTGGCCCCCCCTTTTGTTTCTCTTTTCTCTTCACTGCCCCCCCCCCCCTGTTTCTCTTTTCTCTTCACTGCCCCCCCCTTTGTTTCTCTTTGCTGACCCCCCTTTGTTTTTACTTTTCTATTAGCTGGCCCCCTTTTTGTTTCCCTTTTTTCTTTGCAGTTCCTTTTTTAACAAAACCAAGAAAATGTCTATTTTTCTATAGTAGTTGTAAATAAACTCTAATAAGTTTACAAATTGTGAAACTTTTCTTTAATGGCTATTCGTTTTTCCAACAATGAAAATCAATAAAAAAGAATTTCTATCCAATGCAAATCAACATTATTTTCCATAAAATGAGATAACAATTGATTTTGTAAATCAGCATGTTTTAAAGTAGTAATCAGTGTTGTCATAAGAATGTGCAGTCAGTTAACTGGATTGTCCGATGGGATTAAGGTTTACTTGCTGATGTGAATCTTTTGGGGTAAAAAGCCATTTCAAGAATGGCTTCTCCGACTTTGGCAAAAATAGCATGTACAAAGAATAGCATGTACAAAGAATAGCATGTACAAAGAATAGCATGTACAAAGAATAGCATGTACAAAGAATAGCATGTACAAAAAGTAGCATGTACAAAAAATAGCATGTACAAAGAAAGTATGAAAAATAAAGAGAAGATAAATTTTGTTCTGATTCTGAGCAGTTTCTTTCTTGTTATATATAAAAATATGAGAGTAAAAGTATACTTTTAGAGAATTGAACCTATAGTGAAATGGTTTAAGCTCAATATACGAGATAGAGCAATTATAAAGATAAATGAAGGAAGAGAGATAAAGATGTGCGAATGACAAATCTATTTCATCTTCGATTGTTCAATACAAGGTGTACTCGATAAAACCATGTTTATTTTTCTTTCCTTAAGCCAGGTTTTTCAAAGATTAAAATCTTATCAGAGGAATTTCATAGATGGATAAGTTGGCAGGGAAATGGCCAAAATTCAAAATTTGAAAAATTTAAGAAACAATATAAAGTAATGGAAAGTGAGAGTGTGTGTGTAAAAAGGTTATCAAAATATAGTGCTGTATTTATGCAGGTGCTTGAAGGAGTTATCTATAATTTTGAAGAATTCCTTAGGGATATAAATTATAGATAACTCCTTTAAGCATCCGCATAAATACAGCACTATTTTAAATAAAAACTCATTAAAATTTCCTACTCCACAATGCCCAATATAGTGCAAACCATCATCACCTCTAATAACAAAAAAAAATTAAATCTGCCCAGTACCTATTATACCCTCTACTAATAATTGTAACTGCCAGAAATCCAGAGAATGCCCGTTAACTAGCAATTGCATACAAAGTGACATCATATACGCTTGTACTGTAAAACAATTCCCCCAAAATACCATTATGTGAACTAGCACCAACATGCAAACTCTCCCCTCACCCTATAGCCATCCACATCCCCAACTCCCTGTACTAAATGACACCCTAAATAACACCCCTTGCACTAACCAACAACCCCCGCTAACTAACAATAACCTTGATCTCACCCCTCAAATTCTCTTACCTTCTCCACCTAACAATTCCAACTTAACTTTTGCCTAGAGCTTGAGCATGCAAACCCAAACTACCCCCAATACTATAAATAACACAAATACTATAAATAACACAAATACTATAATAACAACCCTATACAAAATACACACTTACATTGGGGCTAGTGCCTTCCCCATCAAGACCCGAATCTCAAACCATATCTACTCCTTCAAACACAATAACAACAATACCACTGGCACCTCTCTATCCAATTTAATAAAAAACTGTAAAAACACTCCCTACTCCCTACATTGTCAATATTAAAAAGGTCTACACTCCAGGATCCACTTTCTGCCAACTATGTACATTAGAAACATTTCTGATAGCTACAGCAGCTAAAAGCAAAAATATTAGCTCTAAAAACGAACTTTTCTCAAATTGCAGGCACAAGCGAAAATTTAAATACGTCAATTTCATTACTCCCTCTGACACCCCTCCTCCCAGCCAAAAACCCCCTCTAACATTAGACTAATTCTTAAATTTCATAATTTATTAACTCTTTAACTCTTCACCTTTCTAACCTTACAAATAATCATCCCAATAGCATAGTGTATCCTCCCCTGTGTCCCTAATAACTTTATTAACCCATAATACTTAATGTAAATTGAGAAATAACACTACTCTTCTCCACTCCACTAATCCTTAATCTCCTCTACTCCAACACTCTAATTCCTATTCCCTTTTTCAATTACTAGCTACCCCCCCTTACTTATCCATCGCCTCTCTTATCTCCCTTTTACATACAATCCATTGACTCTGTGTACGCAGCGCTCTACCGACAATCCTTTTCTCATAGATTCCATAACTCTCACCTTTAAACTGAGCTACCCGGTTATTACTATAATGACCCATTTGCCCCCCCCCCCCTTTCCAATACTTCATGTCATCACTTTGGTTACATAATTCAACCCAATCCCACCCCATAATCCTTATACTAGAACTCATTTGTAGCAAACATATTGATGCTGTTCCCAATCCTAACTTCAGTAATATATTAAAGTATCTTATTTAGTCACGCATCTAATATTTAACTAACAGGGAAATCTATAAATTCATTAAACATTAAACTCTGAAATACTATAATTGTTCGGATAATTACATCTTAAGATTTCCAATCGTTTAAGCCCTAAGTCCCAATTTGAACCCTTTTAAACTTTCTGAATTATATATAATTTTGTCTAAAAAAATCTGTTTAAATACGGAGACACTTCGCCTCCCCTCCCCTTCCTGAACTGTTTACTTACTGACCAGAAACGCTACTGTATTGGCTTATTGAAACCCCACCCCAACTCCTAACTGAAGCCAGTCCAGGCCTGACATTATATTGTTGCTTACTAGCGATGAGCTGTAACTAAACAAGCCCCCCCACCCACCCTACTCCTAGCATCAGCCATAGTTCCATCCACTTAACCTCCTCCTTCTCTAATTTCACACACCTCTCCAACTTTTTACTGGCTTCGTCTTTGACCAGAAAATTCTTTCTCATTCCTTAAATTCGATCAGTGTAACTACTTACACTTTTCACTGACTGCTTGAAATATGCTTCAGAATTTTTGAGATGAGGGTTGATAATTCATAGAATTTGGTATATTCGGACTACTGTTCTCATCTTGGGTGTTTTTATCACGTTTCGGCCAATGTAACCTCCGACCTTCTGTACACATGAAGAAAATCGGAGGTTACATCGGCCGAAGCGTTATGATAAAAACACCCAAGATGAGAACAGTAGTCCGAATATACCAAATTCTGTTTGAAATATATACAACATTTTAAACTCAACTCCTTAAAAACCTTTTTCATTCGCGGTCCACGGAAGTATTTTAAAATAGCCCTAATTATCAAAATTACATCCGAATAGTTGCTTTTTATCTACGGTTGAACTGAACACCATTTTATTAGATTTACCACATTTTGAACATTTTTAACACAGTCTCCACGAAATCCCTTTGTCCATCTTTAAATCTTTCGTCACCGGACACTTTGTCAACGGACATTCACCAACTGGACGGACTCTATATTTTGATAACCTTTTTATACTCACTCTTACTTTCCATTACTTTATATTGTTTGTTAAATTTTTCAAATTTTTAATTTTGGCTATTTCCCTGCCAACTTATCCATTTATGTAATTCCTCTGATAAGATTTTAATCTTTGAAAAACCTGGCTTAAGGAAAGAAAAATAAACATGTTTTTATTGAGTACACCTTGTATTGAACAATCGAAAATGAAATAGATTTGTCATCCGCACATCTTTATCTCTCTTCCTTCATTTATATATATATATATATACATACAAACAAACAACATGTATACTATACCACCCATAACTTGTTAATAATAAATTAAGAATAACATAAATTAACGGTTCTACCTGGTTATTGCTGACGGAATGAGAACTATCTACCTCGTGAATTAAATAAAGGGTTCAGTTTGAAATTCCATATAGAACCTGCATTTGACATGACACACTCGAAGGTTAGAGGTTACATCAGCCAAAACCTTTTGAATATAACAGCCAAGATGAGAATGGTTAGGTTAGCAATAATCCAAATAAATTGTGTTTTTATTTCTAAACCAGTTAACAACAACAACAAACAAACAAACACATACTAACCGGGTTGGTTTCTATCATGTTTAGCATGTCGGCTATCGGTATGCATTCAGTTGGATAATTATAAACATGTAATGTACATTAACCCATTTAGAAATCACATCTGTGGCACAAAAACAACAAACTCTGCTTTTCATTCGACTGACTCTTACACAAATTATATACAAGTTTATTTATTTTCCTAATCAATTTGCCTTAATTATTAGGAAGATTATATTAGGATTGATTAAATTAAAATCTTATAAGTTATAAAAATAACATTTACAGCTATCAGAACTTTGTTTCAAGTCAATGTTTTGTTTTTAAATGAAAATAATTCTGACAATATAATAAGTTCTTTTGGTCTGATCAGCTATGTCAAGGACTTGAATCTAGTTTGTTCTCTTTCATATGTATGTATATAATATATATATATATGAAGCAATCCAACAAAAGATATAAGCGTCAACTAATATCTTATAATTAGTGAAACATCCGGATAAAAAAACTGAAGCTCAATATACTGGATAGAGCATTAATATTATAATATAAAATGAAGTAATAAAATAAGGTGTCAATCAAATTTTATTAGAATTCAAAGTTCATGCAAAGCATCCTTAAGTCCTTAGCTCATGAGTTTTCAAAGATAATTCTTCTCTTCAGAGGACCATTACCGCAGTTATACTACTACAGGCAATAAAATTACGCTTTGAAAATATATAAAATTATATACACAAATATACAAAAATACATAACATCAAACATATCAATCCAAAAACATACTTTTGTTGAATCCATACAGTCCATCCAGGTCATATAAGTTGAGAAGCATAATCAGGAAGGACATTACTCCAAGATACAAACAGCAGTCCAAATATGTGAAATTGAAGGGGCCGGCAAGGTTATCCAGTCGCGAAATGTGTCCATATTCAATGTATTTTTGTATATTTGTGTATATAATTTTATATATTTTCAAAGCGTAATTTTATTGCCTGTAGTAGTATAACTGCGGTAATGGTCCTCTGAAGAGAAGAATTATCTTTGAAAACTCATGAGCTAAGGACTTAAGGATGCTTTGCATGAACTTTGAATTCTAATAAAATTTGATTGACACCTTATTTTATTACTTCATTTTATATTATAATATATATATATATATATTACACACACACCACATAAAGCCTAATTTCTTTCATAAATGAAAAACGAATGTTTCTGTACAATGTATAACTTACTTGACATAAGTATATTTTATACTACTACTAGCAGAGCTACCCGGGGTTGCCCAGGTTAGAGTGTGGGATGGACATATGCAACAGCATGGTAGGAAAAGTTTACTTTAACAGCAACCTTGATGCTGTCAGCTAGATATCTTACTCACTAAGCTATTCAAATATATGCTAATACTCTTAAACTAACGCTAATAAATAGATTACTTTCATTGTGTAACATGTTTGAAAATTGTCATTAGCTTCTTTAAGAGGCAGCCAGAAACGCAAAAATACTTCAATTATGTTCACATGCAAATTGTGCATGTGAATACAATTATATTGAAAGTACACTTTCTAGTATGTCTTCGTTTTTAGGGAAAGACATGCAGACAGGTGTTCTCCTTGATTGTGTATATATATATATATATAATTTCATTTGAATCAAAAGGGAAAACAGTTTTCGGTGGAGGGGTTGTGCCCCCGGGGACCAGCTTAATATTATCAAAATTTGCTGAAATTTTGTAAATAGACATTATTTTTGGTCATTTACCTATGGTATAAATTTCATTTGAATCAATAGGAAAACAGTTTTCAGTGGGGGGGGGGGTCCCCAGCATTGAAGTGATATATTTCTTATCTAGCCTGTGACCTTCACTGAGAGGTCAGTAGTCCACATGCCAATTTTCAAGCAATTCTGGCGGTTTGGGTGAACATAAGACAAAAAGATCAGGCAGATACATACATACACGCACGCACACACAGTTACTAGCTTGTTATTTTTTCCTTGAATTTCTGTAAGATGTGGTGCTAAAGGCGCTGATGAAGAGACGTTTTGGAGTAGCTTTTGTTGATTTTTTAAAAAATAAAAAAATAAAATAAAGTATTTCGAGAATGTTTTGGAAACGACCTTACACCATAATAGACTTGTTGTTCTAATTCTTTGAACAATTGGAATCTTATAATTCATTAAATCTTCTTATATATATATATATATATATATATATATATATATATATTCTTTCTCTCTTTCTCTCTGTGTATATTTTTTGGATTGTCTTTCCATCTACTACTCTTATTATTCACCCTTTAATTACGTCATGACATCATAAAGAACCTCTTCACCTCTCTCTTTCTCTGTTGTAGTAGATTATTATCCTTTAGAGACGTCACCCACTGTGTATGGATACAAACAAGAATGACCCACAGTTTTATAAGTATACTAGAACACCATACCAGCATTTTGACTTCAATATTCCTTTTATGCCATGGAAAACAGTCCTATAACACCACTGGTAATTGGCTCGATATAAAGGATGTCGCAGACCTTTTAAACTAGATGGAGCAAAAACAATAAGAATTTGAATGATTGAAAGTACAAAAATACATTAGCAGAGACAAGGAGTCTGATATAACCTAGAAATAACCGTGAACTTAATAAAATTGCAGAATATAAGATATTTGAGCATAACAATGATGCTAGAAAGTGAAAAATACAAATTGTATAAGATGAAAGGCAAGTTATGAATGAAGGCTTCCACGCGCGGAAAAGGTAAACAAAGTAGAACACGAAATAGAAAAATGAGACTAAAAATACGAATGCAGTTTAATTATATTCTTAAAGAAAAGAACGGCAATATTTCTTGCTAATGACGCTCAAAATGTCAGAATAGTTGGAGAGATTGAAAACGGCTTTATGTGGTCGCAAAGTAAACTGCTACAATACTTGCGTTTGTTGAGGAGACAGATACCGGAAGTGAACTGACTGGTGGTGACGAGTCTGGAAGTGTCCTCTAAAAAGAAAAGGTCAGCTAAGGGAGATAAATGGTAAGAGATCGTATGCTATAGTTAACAGAACAGCCCCCATAAGTAATCATACACAGTTCATACCATTGTTCAATGTTAGTACTCACAGTGTTCCTCATCTTTCGGCTGGCTATCATTCCATCTCATTAACCATGAGTGGCTCTTAGCCTTGATAAGTAGTAACCCAAATAGTAAAAAGAAAAAGCAAAGAAAAACGTATATAAGAAAAGAGAAAGAAAGCAGAAAAACATTTGAACAGTAAAATATTAAGTTAATGTAAAAACAAGTTATATTTAAAATTATTTTTTCTAACATAATTTTATACGTCTTCAGTGTCAACATATATCTTCTATATAAAGTACACTTGTTTTTTAACCTGTAACTTTTGACTATACTAGAAAAATAATCAACTGCATCAAACTGATCCGCTCAGCAAAGTACCCGGTTTCCCCTGTGTGTTTCTACAAAAGATAAAGATTAAGTTACTACAAATCCATTCTTTAAATATTACATTTGATCCTGGAAAACTTACTTGCACAAAAATAACTTACAAGGAGGAGGTAGCTCACCCCTTTTACTCACTGTAATTTTTCTACTAATCCTTCCACCTACAACACTGTGTGATTTCTTTACATAGGCAAAATTTTCACAAATCACCAGTAAATTAAAGAATAAAAGAATAGATACACAGAAATAGAACACACAGACAAGCATAATCTATTCTGACAACATGGCGATGATAATCAAGACATTGTAAGGTGTTTTTCCACGTTTTTAAATGATTATTTTCAACTAATGCTTATTTACTCTGCCCAAATACTTATTCTAATGATTTCTTTCATTACAGAAAATAAGAAACTAATGATTTTCTTTCTTTCTCCAATCCACGCACATAATCACTTCATCTTTCACGGTGACACATGGGATGCTAATAATGTAATGTCAAAATATCAGTGTAATGTTTCAACGTCTTTAGTTTTGGGGACTCTGAATACCAACTACTTTATGAATGGGGTAGTTTTGGTAAGATTCATAAAAATAAGCAATAAATCTTTTCATACTCAACTTTATTTAGACCAGTTAAACATTCAGCCTAATTGTTTGGGGGGATATGTTTTTGTTTTCTTCCGATTTCGGCTAATTTATTTTTGTAAAACTAAAGATTCTGCTTATATAGGCGATTACATTGAACATTCAAATATTTTGAAAGACTGAAATACCATTTATTTAAATACATTTACAGGAAATCTTTACTATCAAACCGTCATAGTTTACCCCCTAAAAATCTTTGCCACTACTGCAATTTGAGCGAATTTATTTGTTTTCATTTTTGAACAATTACATTCGCAACAAAGGCAGACAGTCACAAACTTTTCAATATGAATGGGGATAAAAAAAATCGTCAATAACATCTCATTAATAATACCGTGTTTCTTTGGTTTAAGAGCAAAGAAAGAATTGTTTTGTTTAATCCTATTTCAGTCATGTACGTTATTCAGAATGAAGTAGATTTCGACATTATTTTCCAAACTTTTGTTAATCGACAAAACTGTCAGCAGCATTTTTTTGTGTTTTCACTTTTTTACTGTTACAACAAATAAGTGCTACCAAACACAATAAAATTTACTTTTCTACTGACCCGCATAGTTTTAAACTTCTAAAAGTGTTTTAAAGTTTGTTTTATTTGAATATAAGATTTTGTCGATCTCCACTCCTTTTGAGACAGTAAAAATCGAAAATAGCCGACTCCTGAGTTGCTATTGGTGTTTTATTCATTATATGCAGTTAAAAGAATGACTTACTACTAACCCTAAGTCCGACCCCCCCCCCCCCCTCCGCCCTTAGAGTTATTGGTAGGATAGTGACATTCATGTGTAGTATGGTTAACAGAATATACAAAAAAAACAAATATTGTTTCGGCATTCCTCCCAAAAAGCACCATAAAATTGAAATACTATAATTATATACGCTTAGTTAACACTCACACACATACATACAGCATTAAACCATATTATCTCTAAATGGCTTGGAAGTGGGTGCTCATTTTAATTTAATTATAGGAAACTAATCCCTCACTCTAAAAGCTAAACAAATTATTTTTTGTTGAAATTGCTTTTTGGTTGATATTTTTTCATTTAAATCATTCTTTTATATCCTCCCCATCCCACCCCACCCAGGGCAGCGCCGGAACACGGGCCCTGCTAGTATATATATATAATGTATATCGTATCGAAAAATATCAAAGTATGTATAGAAAATACAGTATTTTATCTCAATGTCCTTAAGTAATGTCCTTTTCTTATGCTATTTAATTTGTCAGATTTCAAAATAAGTCGATATTTGTGTGGCTTTTTAACAATCCCAGGGTCAAAATCCAGCTATAATAAAATCCCTCGGTGTGAAAAATCAATTTCATAGCATGTTTGTGGGAGTGAAAAACAGATTTTTCCCTTTCAGATTTGAAGTAACAATACCAGTGTGAAAATGCCACACCTTAAAAAAAAACTGGATTCCTTATGCAACATGGGACATTTTATATATTGTGATACAGTAGGATACCCCCCCCCCCCCTCCAACATCAGGCAATACCACCTTGAGTGATACTACAATATGACCTGTTTCTTCACATAGACCACCAGACTTATGTAGTTTCAAGTGAATGGATAACACAGTTTCCCTATTGAACTAACAAGCAATCCCTTGGACTTAAAAATACAAAAGTGTTTCGCATAACACAGTCATGGACCTTACGCATGAAGCCTTGAAGATACTATCTCTGGAGATCCATGCTTGTAACCAAAGTTAAGTGAAAAATGGAAGTTCAATTCTAGGGAAGGTTAATTTAAATATATTTAAAGAAAGATAGTCACATTCTTTTGGAAACATTGTTTTCGTATGATATTTTCAGAAACTTGAAAACCAAACAACAATGCGTATTTTGTTTTTAAATAAATAAATCTATTTATTTTAATAGTTGAGCTTTCGGCGTAAAATTCACCCTTTTCAAAGCAAGACCGTTTCCCTCATTTTTACTGGTATTAACCATTAGAAGAAGTATTGTCTTTCTGTGGATACAGTAGATTGTTTGATTTCCGGAAAAAAAGATTTAAAGGATGATAATTTAGACACCTGAGGAGAAGTCCTGATGGTAGAAAGCCAATACTTGTTACTCAACAGAATATGTTGACGAAATTCTCTTTTGTCGAACTAGCAAATATATGCTCCCTCCGGTCGTATGATATCATGACGAACAAACTACATACACTGACAGAGAGGATAATATCATGACGAACGAACACTCCCCTCCCCCTCAAAAAAGTAGGAGTTAATACCTGGGAGCATGATATCATGACAGCAGTACATTACCCTCCACAAAAAAAGGAGAAGATAATCCTGGGAGGATGATATCGTTAGGAACGAACTTATACTGCCTCCCCTCCCAAAAGAGGAGGTAATGCCTGGGACGAATGTATCATGATGAATTAAAATATACTACACAGAATTAAATAAGCATAAGTCGTTTTAATGTTAGTTAGGATAGGTGAAAAAAACTTTTGCATTTATTCATCTAGATAACGTTAAAAACAATGGCAAGTTTTATTGTCTACGTGAAACGCCTAAATAAAAATTGGCCTGAAAAATATAGTCGCCATCTTATAAACAAAGAGAAATATGCTAGCTTAGGAAAAATGACTTATTTTATAGTTTTCTAGTTAAAAAAGACATGTTTATAAACTTGAATTATCGTTTTTTCTTAGTTAGTATTATGGTGAACGAACATATACTAAACTGACCCTCCGACTTAAAGGATTGTATCATGACGAACGAACACTACCTCTCTCCCTCCCAAAAACGAGGAGCTAATTCCTGTTAGGGCGGTCTTATGACAGCAGAACCGATACTACACTATCCACCCCCATGAAAAGATATTCTGTTCAAATCGATTTTTTTTTAGTTTTGTTATTTTTTTTTTTCATTCTGGGTGGATTTCCTCCCCCACACACATCATCTCAAAAAAACGGTGAAGGTAATTCCTGAGAGGACAGTTTTATGACAACAGAACCGTTACTACAGTACTCACCTCCATTAAAAGATATTCCGATTAAATAGTTTTTTTTTTCATTAAAAAAATGCTTAGTCAAAAAAAATAATTAAGTAAAGTACCTTATTTATGGATGTCAAGTGTGAACGTAGACTCCACAATATTTTTTATAAATAAAATTAAGTCAAACGTATTTCCTTTATATAAATGTCAAGCGCGAAAGAAAATCAGAGGAAATTACAACGTGGCCACCATTGCATTAAAGTTCGATTTTCAAGTCTTTAAAAAATAAATTAGAATTTTTTATTTCGGGATGAAAAATACAATTTAAGACTAACTAATAAATTTTATCCAAAACAAAATGAGCAAGATATTCAAATAATTTCTATAGTATAATTGAACACCGAACGGAAATGTCTATTTCGTCCGTTCAGTTTTTAATTTTAACTGTTTAATTTGAAAAGTTTTTTTAAGCTTTAAATATAAAGGAGGATTTAATACATGGGAGGATTACCCCCCACCCCCAACGGGAACGACAGTGTTATGACAACAGAACTGATACTACACTTATAAATTCTGATTAAATCGAGTTTTTTTTTTTATTCATTTAAAAATGTCTAGTCAAAAAATAATTTTTTTTTTAATGCTCCTTGGTCTTTTGGTTAAGATCAAAGTGTAGTATCTGTTCTCTTAGCATTAGCGCCGGAAGTTTTCATGTAATTATCTCCCTTGAAAGTGAAAGTTTTAAGATGTTTTTAAAAAGCTGTCGTTTTTTAATAAAATCTCTTTAATTGTATTAATAATTATAATAATATTGAGAAAAATATAAATATATAATACAATTTGACAATACCAATTATAAATGTATGTTACAAAATATTAATTTATTAGCAACTTAAAAGGAAAATAAACATGCAAAATGGGTTTTGTTTGACTGAGTTTAGAGATTACTATATATACTGTAGAGTTGGGCGGTTTTGAAATTTTGGTTTCGGTATCGGTTTCGGTTTTTTTCCCTTAAAACCTCGGTTTACGGTTCGGTTTTTCGGTTTTTTTGAAAAAAATTTTTTTTACTATGGAAGCTATTCATTCTCTTGTGTGATGATTAGTTATTATTCAACGTTTAGTTGAATTATGCCACTGTTTCGATAATTTTGTGACTGAATCATTCTCCATGATATGAATCATATAAGTTTTAAGGTGTTGACTGTTGTAATCAAAGTTCTGATACCTTTTTAACAGTTAACTCGTTAAAACAGTGACCAAAGATTCATGAAAGATTTCTGAAGAATAAAACTGAGTTTTAATATACATTCTATCTAATTCTTTAACCCATCAGAAGCTAAAATATAACTCAGAAATGCAAGAAATTAAAAAACGAAAATTTATTTAAACAAACAAAATAATTTTACAAATGAAATTAAGCAAAAATGATGATGAAAATGAAATATTGTCAAAATTATTTGACAGATAAAAATTTTAATTTTTTAATAGGTGAAAATGTTTGCAAGACGTGTCTTGTCGCGTAAAATAAACACACCATATACTTCTCGAATTGCCGGTGTTGACTTGGGATGTCTGTCATTTTGTGTGCTCGAAGTTCTGTCAACTGGTGCGTGTTGGGGTTAATATTTGTTTTTAAGACAGGGTAATAAAACTTTATAGACATGCGTAAAAGACTAGTAGTACACCCGAAAACCGCGCCAAGGGAAAAGGAAGGATGGTTAAAAAAAAGTAGAGATTATTAATTCACCTAAAGTCATTTTTTAAGCTTTAAGGTAATTTTAGTCATAGAATTCATGACTTGGATTAAAGTTTAATAATTAAACTTTCGAATAAATTGTCAACTCTAAATAAATACCATATTAACAATTTAGTAAAATATAAATCGTTGCATAGTCTACTTTTTGAATAACCCATTTTTGGGAGAGAAAACGGTATAGTTGAGAGATAGTTCTCTAGAAATTACAATTTATGTATGAAGTGGCTTTTCAAATGTAAACAATGAAATGCCTAATGTTTAAAATAATTTTAAAAATCCGAATAAAGTGACACTAGCATTGGCAACTACTTTTTTTCTTTTTAAATGTTTATACTAACTCACTACTTTTCGTTTATTTACTTTTACAAGTATTTTTTTTAAATTTCATTTAATAACTTATTTTTTTAGATAACTCTGAAACAAACAAATAATTATTTTACAATTTTGAGTTGAATCAAATAGATTTTCGACATCATACGGAACGCGTTTGATTTTTTTCTTTTTCATTTGAAAATAGTTTATGCTAAAAATACGATGTCATGTTGTCTGTCGTATTTCTCTTTTTTTCATTTGAAAATTCAAAATGTTAATGATAAACAAACTGTAAACAAAGATTTCTTCCTACAAGTAGCAATACACATGAAAAAATTTTAATTGCTTAAAATATCTCAATAATGGCATATATAGAAAGAGCTTGATGATCTAAGAAAGAATCTTTTTTAATTTTTTAAATCTGACTTAAAATAAGGAAGTTATGACTATTTTTGTGCCTCGCACAATTGGATATTTTCCCCTCTTTAATACCATATGCGTTTCGTCACATTTTTTACACTAATTTTTCAGTAAAAATGTTATATCTTTGTTAAAACACAAGATTAAGCAATGAAATTTACCATATAAGTGTATTTTTGTACAAGGAATCAGAATATGCCACTGAAAATCTCCAGAAATTAATGGTTTCCAAGTAATCTGCACTAAGTGCACATAAATATGCTGCAATACCTTAAAAATACCATGAATCCATTAAAAGAAAGAAGTTAGAAAACTCAAAGTTGAATTGTAATACATTTTATGTACAAGAAACTAAAATCTAATACTAGGACTGTTTAAAAATGAATATATTGCAAGATTTCTTTAGCATTATTGTAGATTTACACCTTCTGCTAACTCACCCCCTTACCTCCCCAAAATATGAGATTCTACTTTTTTTATTTAGGCAATTACATGTTAACACCCTGAAAAACTAGGCAGAAAGAAAGAAACAAAAACAATTATTTTAGAATTTAAAGTGGGGATCAGTTTCACATAAAATAATCCCCCATTTCAAGGCCATTCTAGCGTTTTAGGACAGTTAATTATTTTTCTATGGGAGATAAATCCTGTGCGTTTTTCTTGTTTTTTTTTTTTCTTTTTTTTTAGACGATTATAAGGGTTTTTGTGGGAGGAGGGGGGCTTACCACTTGAACTTCAGGTTAGTGGTAGGGCTAGGGGCAATTAAGTGTGAACACCCTGAAAACTTAGCAGAAAGAAAAAAAAACAATTCATTTAGAATTTCGAGTGGGGGATTAGTTTCACATATATTTAATGCAGAATAATTCACCATTTCCGGGCCATTCTAGCATTTTAGGGCATTAATCAATTTTTTTCTATGGCAAATAAATCCTGTGCGTTTTTTTTTTATGGGCGTCTGCTTTTTTTTTTTTTTTTTTTTAGACGATTATGTGTGGTTTTAATGGGCTTTTTTTGTAGGATTAGGGCTTCCTACTCGGACTTAGGGTTAGTGATAAGGTTAAGGAAGGGGTTTTGTTTTGGATGGAGGTTGCCATTCGGACTTAGTGTTAGGGTTAAGGGAGTTTTTTAGGAGTGGCTTGCCACTCATATTTAAGGTTAATGGTACGATACGTTCAAGATGGCATTTTTAGGAGGTGGGCTTGTTAGTCGTACCTAGAGTTAATGGTAGAGTAATTATTTATTTTATAAATTTCACTAAAAGGCAAGAATGGCCGGGAAATCGGAGATCATTTTACATTAAATTTATATGCGAAACTGATCCCCCACTCTAAATTCTAAACTATTTTTTGTTGTTTTGTTTTTTCTTTTTTTCGCCAAGACTTTAAGACGTAATCGCCTAAAAAAGTAGAATCTTAATTATTTTTTTTAAATTGGCGACTAGAAATTCATTACTACTAGAAGTTCGAAAGTTGAGTGAAAACCAGTATTTTTTAAAGTATTTTTTATAAAAGAACCAAATAGGATTAACTTTTTTAAGCACAAGAATTTTTGTCTTATTTTTACAAAGCTAGGTTATATTAGCTGCTGCTGATTGATTGTTATATCAGCAATACTAGCAGCCATTGTTGACTTTCGCTCAAAAAAAGGACAATATTTTTTAGGATAAGATAATTTAAAATTACTATTACCGAAAGACAAAACAACGTACAATTATAATTTTAATGCATAAAAAAAGATGAAAGATTAATTTATTTACTAGTTGGGTACGAAAAATGTAACAACATTTTCTATATTCATATTTTAAAATGTTTAAAATTCGTTCTAGAATGAAAATAAACTAAAATCGCCTCGTGTTTATAGCAGTAATTGCAGTAATATATTTGTTCAATCTGTCCTCTTACTAATATAACATTTTTTGGTAATATTCAATTTTATTCAAATCGGAAAATCTTTTCAACCGTGTTTCCTTGTATATGGTGGCTTACTGTAGTAAAAACACAATACCGAACGGTTACGGTTTAAATAAAAAAAACCGATTCGGTATTCGGTATGGAGACGAAACCGAAAAACCGCGGTATTTCGGTAAAACCGCCCATCTCTAATATACTGTATCATTTTATTTAAGTAAGACTGAAATGTTTTACTTTAAAAATCCCTCGTTGGCCTTTTGGCTAAGATCAGAGTGTAGCATCTGTTCTGATGGATGCTACACTGTAGAGTAGTGGTTCCCAACCTTTTTTCTGTCATTTCTCCCTGCACCCAATTCAACCATCCAGATTTCTCCCTTCATGTGTATGAGAGAAAGAACAGTTAAAACACACTGAGTCTATTTACTAATTTATTTTTCAAATGCACTAACACAGCTAACATTAAATTGTATTGAATAAGAACACTAACACTAACACAGCATTTTAGTGTGACTTATGCTATTGTTTGCCATTCACAAGTCCTTCAATGTCTGGGGGAGTTATGGAGAGCGCACATTGAAGACCTACCTTCAACTTTTTGCGTGCCTTTGTTTTGAGGTGTATCAGTGCCGAAAATCCTGTCTCACACAGGTAGGTGGAAGAAAGCTGGACCAATATCCGCAGAGCATTGGTCGCAAGAAGCAGGTAGGTTCCTCGGACTTGAGTCCAAAACTCTTCCGGTTCCATATTCTGGAAGGCATCCTTCGCTGCGGAGTCGTTTTTCAAGTCCAGGAACTGTTCCTGCCACGCTTTTGGCACATCAACGTTCCCCTGAAATGAATTTCTGATATGCTTGCTCTCTTTTGTGATCTCCAGGAAGTAATACTTGAATTCTTCCTCCAAGCCTTTGTATTGTTTGATATCCTCGGATATTGGATCAGGCAGACCATCTTCCATATCCTCCACATATTCGTTCAGAGCGAGGAATGAGGAAAAACTTCCACTGCCCGCTCTTTTCTTCCACAGTTCCAGTTTAGCCACGAAAGCTCTGATCTTGTCCAACTGAAAAAGAATGTTGGTTCCTTTCTCTGCTGTTTCCTGTTGAGCTCGTTCAATGCACTGAAAATATCGGACAAGTAGGACAGCCGCACACGGAAAAACTCATCCTTCAACGCCTTCAGAAACACAACATTCTCTTGGGCCTGAAGGAAAACTACCACCTCATCAAACACTTCCAATACTCGCTGCAAAATGTTTCCCTTCGAGAGCCATCTCACTTGAGTATGAAACAGCAACGATTCATGGTCGGCTTCCATGCTTTCACAGAACCGACGGAACAGCCGAATGTTCAGAGCAGAACCCTTGATAAAGTTGACGACTTTGATTAGTCTCGAGATGTTGCTTGAAATTCTTGGGAGAGTTCTCGAAGCAAGGGCCTCTTTGTGGATAAGACAGTGTGTCGATTCCACTGCCGGATTCTTTTGCTTGATGAGCGTGATGAACCCTGATCAAGATCCAAGCATGGCTGGGGCACCATCCATGCACACCTCAACCAGAGACTACCGGCTGATGTTGTCGTCTTCGAAAAAGTCAGTGATAAGGTCCATCACATCTTGAGCTTTGGTCGTGGTTTGGACAAGGTTTGCAGAAGAGAAATTCTTCAGGCAATTCCTTTTTTAACGGTATAACGAACAAAGAGCAATAGCTGAGACATGTTCGCAATATCTATCGATTCGTCGAGTTAAATTGAAAAAAGCTGTGGCCCTCGAACCATCTGAACAACTTGGTCCTTGATGCTCTCAGCCATATCATTGATCTGTGACCGAATGGTGTTGTTTGAAAGGAAAATCTGGGTCATCTTGTTGTGGGCAGCCTCACCAAGGATTAACTTCACGTACTGCAGCATACAGAGTTTCACTAATTGTGTGTGGTTTCTTCTCCCTCGCAATCTTGTACGAGACTTCGTATGTCGCTTTCACAATACTAAACGGACGCTATTGTGAAAGCGTCATACAAAGTCTCGTACAGTTGAGTCCAGTCTCATCTTCTTCAGATGATTTTGTTTCAGCTTGAAGTATTCTCGATCTTTGTTCTGTAGTTCAAGATGACATCCTTGAAGGTGTTGCTTCAGCTGGAATGGCTTCATGCTACCATTCCCCCAAGCTCTTTGTGCAGATGTTCCCCGTTATTCACAATGAACGTAAAACCGAAGTCTAGATATGCTTCTGAATATATCCGTTTTTTCGACATGATCACTTGCGGACCTGAAAAGAACAAGAGAGATCATATTAAGAATGCTAGAATTTGCACCTGGTGGGAAACCGGTCCTGTAAAGGTATTGTCCTGTACAGTTCTAGGAGGTCCATCCTCCCAGGCTTTATTTTCTCTTTATTAGCATTACAAGCCAATAACTTCTTTTCGTTGGACAATGGAAAAATTTGTTTTTAATTGACAAATAATATTGTTAATCATTAAGAAACCATAATACCCTTCAATTTTCATTTTTAGGTTGATTTTTATTAGCTTATATAAATATAGATTTTGTCTGTCTACGGTCCGACCAGCCAAATGTAAAAGATGAAATAAGGCATTACATTTTTTTTTTATTATTGTGAAAAAAAACAAAACAAAAACAAACAAACTTGTAAATTGGAAAAAAAATGCTCATTTGTACCCCACTCCTCCAGCTCGCGACATCACCGGTTCGGCCGCTTCGGGTTCGGTTGGTCACCCGGTACTGCTCGGGAGAAGTTGCCGTTCTGATGAAGGTTGCCGATGTTGAAACGCCTGGACCAGCGACTACTCACTCCCATGTTGTGTTTGTTTAGATCAGTGAGCAATCAACCGGGTTAGGTCAGCAACTTTGTCTCGCTGTGAAGAGAAGGGTCATTTCATGCAGAACAGTTGAATGGAAAGAAGTAAGTCCGTAACGACTTTGTCTGTTTGGTTTTTTTAGAAGAAAAATTATTTTTTTAAAAATAAAAATAATATACACTGGTTTGTTTCACCAAGCCAGGCCGTTCGATAATCTCAAAGTTTAACTGCGTGTGTTAGTCGGATCGACGGACGCTAATAATTCTGGGCATCTTGATCGTTGTTAGCGAAAATCTGTTCTAGGTTTGGGATGAGAAAAGAAAATACACAAACTGATATGTCGGGTTCGGTGGGGAAAGTACAGCGGCCGACGGCCTCTCACTTACTCTCCAACTGTGACTAAACTGTCGTTGCTTGCCTTTTATCGAGACATATTTCACCTCTACCGGGGGGGGGGGGGGGGCGTCGTCGTTCATGGTGTCTCCGATTTATCCTGAGAAGTAAATTTTAGTGCGTTTATCCAGAATTTCTAAAAGTAAATTGCCAAATTTGTTTATGACCGTTTATTTCTGATTTCGACAACAGCTGAGAGATATCAGGACTGTTCTGCAGGGTAATTAACCAGTGTCGATCTCGGACGACTCATTTAAGACCAATTGACCCGATTCGAGATTTAACACTCAGCCGTCACTAAAGTCTCCCATGGAGTTCAGCTGTCAAGAACCCCTCCTCCGTGGCCATTCTCATATCGACTTTGAGAAGTTAATTCGTTTTTTATTCTATCTTTGGTAAGCCATAAAAAAAATAATTTGATTTTCTTTTTCTCATTTCCAGCTGTGCGATACGTTCCAAGATTTTTATGGATTTCTTTCTGTCTATTTATACTAGCGCAGTAATTGCACTATCGACCTTCGTAGGCTCATATCAGCACTGCCCGAAACTCACAATTTTGGACTTTTATTTTTTTCTTATATGATAGTGTTTGAATGATGTGTAACCGTTTTAGTTAAATATTAGATGTAACCATGTTCTTGTTTTTCTTGAGGGAGTGTTGCCACCCGGACTTAGGGTCTCGGGTTATACATTGTATCCAATCTTAATTTTTTTCCAGTATATTATGGAGGAAATATATGCAGGACCTTACTGTGAAACACTGCAACTAATCTGCAACTAACCCTGTTGAAGGAATCATTTTAGTGCAGTGTAATGCTTAAAAAAAAAATGGTGTTGTGCTTGAATTACACAATTTCTTTTAAAAAAATAGTAATAGTGTGGTTACTGTTATACAGACACTATGTAGTGACTTAAAAGAAATTAAAGCTATATTGAAATACCTCACAATCTGTATGATACAACGTGCCAGTTTTAAAAACTTTGAAATTTACACATTTAATTTATAATTCATAACTTAGATAAATAAAATCAGACTGCATAATCAGAAAGAGCACATAATTTTACATAAGAGTACCAAGTTTCATAAGAATAGCTTAAAAAATAAATAAATGGTGGAGAAATTACTGAATTTCTTGAAATAATGAGGTCCATATTTTGGCCCATTTTTTTAAAGGATTATTAAAGAAAAATGTCCAATGAAAAACACAAATTTCGGAACTTTAAATTATTTTTGAACCATTGATGCTATTTGCATAATTTAAACGGGTTTGAGCTTCTTTTACACAGCTCTATTCACCCAAGTTGATAAAATAACAATTACTTAAAACGAAAAACTCAACTTGTAATGCTAATCACCTAAGGTGCCCCTACCAGGGAATTCCGATAAGTCTGCTCAGGCATTTTTTGTAGGCCAGAGAGTGCTCTTCCTCTAGGGCGCTGGCTTTTCAATCCCACTTTCCCGACCTTCTGTCACATTTTATCGCTGTGGGAGGTAGATAAATATCAAGTAAGACTGAAAGGTTTTGATGTTAATATACTTAAGACAGATTTGCATTTATTCATATTTAGATTAGGTTGGGATATTAGATTAGCTAAATGCTGTATTCCCCATTATTTCGCAATGTATTTATTACATTTAAAAAAATTGTGATGAACAGACAGACAAACAAACTCCCTATTTATATAAGATAACTAACAGCAACCACCAGAGGAAAACGCTGCCTAGTGTCACCTGAAAATGATAGAGCAGTTTTGTTTTTGTTATTTCTTTGTCACCTTCTACTTTGCATTGTCCACATGATGCAGGTTATAAGCCTATGCTCATATGTTGTGATGTCTATTTGTTTTGTGAAATATTTTCTATTGTTACATTTACAAGTTCTCGACCCCTTCATGGAATTGGGGAATCATAGAATTAGAAGAACTCTCGCTGTTGATTCGTACGAACAGCATTGCTACTAAATGGGACGAGATGCCGTTTCTCTGTTTCACCTCACGGTTGTCAGAACCATCTGCACTAACCCTTTTTTTCTTCTCTCTTTTCTTTCCTGTCGTCTCGCCGCCATTGCTGCCCGTGCAGCTATTGTGGGATACTACTCGCACCACCGTTTCTCTTCGCCGGCAACCACCCTTCGCGACCACCACGGTTGTCCTGTCATCATTCCTTTCGGGCTGTTGTCTCCGCTCTGAAATCAATTTCTCAACAGTACAACAAAGTCTTTTTCTGTTTCAAAGAGTCGCTTTTATTTGACTATTTTAATCAGCCGACTTGAACGAGTTCGTTGCGATCAAGAGAGACGTTACGCTAACCAAATTCACTAGTTAATATTCTTACGTTAGTCTGTAATCACTTAATTACTTGCAGAGGAAGGAATATGAAAGATTCCACTGTATTTCACTAAGGCCCTTATATTTTTCCGTCATGCGGTATCTTTCTCGTAACCGCTACATCATTGGATTGTTGACTCTTCGCTCCCAAGTCGGTAACTGATTCAATCTCAATCTAATTCTCCCACGGTGGGGACTCTGACATCAGCAAACCTCGTGATCGCACAGGTGCAATCTGAACCCCTGACCTTCTCTTGACTTAAGGTCAATCAACGTCCCCGCGTTCGTGGGAAAACACATCGAACTGAACCTGCACCGGATAACTCCGCTACAAATCGCGTAAGTCAAACTCGTCTCGAATAGATGCGTCCAACTCTCACAGGGCATTATGTAACACTATGAGGTTTATAAACCTTATTTAACCCATGTTTGTTTGCATATTTTTGTTATATGGTGGGTTAAACAATATTTTTTACATTTTAAGCACAATTTCATCTTATTTTAATTTTTCAAATTTTGATGAATTGACTGAATCTGCGTTTACTCTCCTCTGCGCTGTTGCAGCAGTTTTGTCATGCTGCTTGTCACCAAGCATGAGAATTGATTTGAGACGTTCTTCTCCCACCTCTATTATCCAATTGGTACAAGCACGTGGTTGGCAGCTATGGTCAGAGATTCTGTATGGGTGAAGGAGGAAGCCAGTTCAACCCGCTCAGGGTGAATACTGCCCCAATACTATCTACAATACGGCTCGGTCTCCAGTCCCTCCTGGCTTATGTTTCCCTGATTTCCGACAAAAGTTAAAAAATCTCATTTGGTCACATTTTATTTAGTTGTGTCGCTTTCAAAGTGGGGACCTTGTTTCCAGTTAAAGTAAGGCCAGGATACTAGTTTAGCTTGTATGGTATTGAAAAACCGGAAGTGTTTTGGAGATAGACCCTCACAACCATATATATATATATATATCTTGAAACTACATTAACTCGGGGTACTTGGATAAGTATATTTCATTTTGATCAAAAGGGGGGGGGGTGTTTGCACTTAATATTCATAAAAGTGAAATACATTTTACTTTATTTTATTTCCAACCATCCATGTGCATACTATGGAGAGCTTCACCACGTGCTTGAGAACAGAACTTCTGCCGGGGGGGGGGGGGGACAATTGTTCCATTGTCATCATATCTTGTGTTTAGCAGGCTATACTGAAGGCATCTTTTGGGCTGTAGTTTTTTGCAGGAAAGTGTTGCCGTCTTCCCACATACAGTGCTTGGTATTTCCAAACAGTCACTCATTCGGTACTGGCCAGGTTCAATGTTGCTTAACTTCAGTGATCTAACAAGAATCGGTGTGTCAACTTGATTATGCCATATTTTATTTATGTCAAGGTTAGGGTTAAAGATAAATGTACAAAACTTTATTTAAATTGATATCACTTTACTTACACTTCCTGCCAATCAATGCTGACCCTACATCCCCTGACTCTATCTCACAAATGGAATATTATCAAGTGTAAATGATAAAAATGATAATATGGTGTTATGGACATAGGGTTCCTCATTCAATCCTGGGAAATACCGACTCTTCCTGCTAGTGCGTGTATGTGTGTGTGTATATATATATTAGCTGTCACTTTGTAAAGTTTGCTACTTGAAATCCTTGGAACATTAATTTGAAATAAATATTTCTATTCATTCATAATTTTGTTGTAAACACAAAACATTAATTTATATAGATAGATAAACATTAACATTTTGGTAATTTCGAAACACATTTATCTTTTAAATGTGACCATAAAGAAAGGAAAAGAAAAATCAATTTGCCTTTTTACTTGCAATTTAGAAATATATCATAACTTGTCGAAAATCAAATTGGTCCTTAAGAAAGGAACATTTGAACACAAATATTAAATTTTTGTCCAGGAAATAAAACAATATTGTGAAACAGAATTATTTATGTTAAAATCAAAACAATCATTGAATAAAAAAAAACAAAAACAATAACAAATAGTTAATTAATAAAATGTCATTTTTCAGAATCAATATGCAAATTAGTTAACGTTGCAATTGATATCGCATACACATAAGCTGTATATAAAAAAAAAGTTGAATAACTTGAAATATGGCGTTTTAACTTTACTGTTAGTGCAGAAAATGGACTAAACTTTCGCATTTATAGATTCATTTTTATAAAGTTATGTATTTTTATATATTTGGATGTACGGGACTCACTCCTAAACTAATTAACTGATTATTATGAATCTTGGAATACAACTGACAGGTGTAAGGGGTCCAAATGTGAGCTATATTTAGTTTAATTTAGTTTTATGCCAAGGGGTTGGAAGCCCTTTGTGAAAATTCAGATACCCCCAATTTTTGTAATATTTAACAATAGGTATAAGACCTCAATTAATAAATATTCCCCAAATTTCAATTTCTTGGGGGGGCATTTTAAAATGTTTTAGGTGGCATAATATGGACACAACCTCCCATTTGAAAATTAAAATATTTCAGATTTGCATTAAATTTGACAGATTCTCTAAATTTGAAATTTTTTTTAAGACCCTTAGCTTAAACCTTGACTTTTAAATATTTTCAAGAATCAAAATGAGAATAAGGTTTCTAGACATAAGATTTAGTATCATTATATCTTGATTTTAATCTTCGTAATTGGACATATAATTGGTGGAAAACTGTTAAGGAAATCAATTTTACCCGCCCTTAGATATTCTTGTTCATAATATATATTTTTTCATATCTATGTTAAAAAACATTGTGACAACTTCATGTGTATATGCATGTGTTTTTCTTGCCTCAACATAACTGATAATTATACATTTAATTGGTCCCTCGATTTATAAAATCGGGGGACCTATGTTTTGAGGCATTTCCGTCCATTCGTCCGGATTTTTCTCCGCAACCATCCATTGAATTTCTCTGAAATTTTGCATGAAGTTGTAACTTTGGTCAGGTTAGAAAAAAAAATCTGGTCAAAAGGCCCCGAAATGGCAAAAAATGACACTTTTTGCCCCATAACTTTTCATCCATCCATTCAATTTCTCTGAAACTTTGCCAAAATGTGGAGGCAATTGTTCCTAATAGAAAATAAGTATCGCTGACGTTGGAAAAAATCTGGTTCGCATCCCCAGGGGGTCAAAAGCCCCCTAAAATTGCAAAAAATTACCCTTTTCTCCCATCCATTCAATTTTTTTGAAACTTGGCCAAAATGTAGAGGCAATTGTTCTGGATATAAAATGAGCATCCTTGACCTCAGAAAAATTCTGGTTCGCGCCCCCAGGGGTTCAAAGGGGGCTCAAAAATGCCCCAAATTGCCCAAATTTATTGCATTTTACACTCGCCACATCGAGTCACATACAGAGGGGGGGACCATGCACGCGCGGTTATTTTTTATTTTTTACTATTAATTGAAAATGAATCAACATTGCAATAGCATAAAATACAAAATTCTAAGCATTCCAAAACTAAAGCTACCAAAATCAATGTCACATTCTTCCCTGCTTACAAGTAAGACGACCACATGTACCCCCCCCCCCCTCCTCCATTCGTCATTAATCAGCACTCTCCATCTCTAACTCCCTGCTGGCTGATTTACTAAACCTGCCAGCCTAAGTTGACTAGCTGCATTTTTAGATTTAGATTTTTCGTCTTTACTGATTGTTAGAACCATGTCTTCAATATTTTTAAAGTTTTCCTGTGTGCAACGTGTTTTTGTGTGGACGAACAGTCTAAATTTGTTAATTTTTATATCAATTTCGCATAAAAAAACCCTAAAAAAAACCCAACTAAATAACCTTTCATCTGCTTGATTAATTTTAGAATATTTGGGGGGATTAAATATAATTTGTACTAGTGTGGAGTGACCATCTCCCATCCACCAGGTCTTTGGGTGGCAGATTGGGGAACGGCCTTCAGATGGTCCGCTGTGAATAACAAATTATAAGTTCTCGAAGGTGGTGTGGGACTCATCCAGGTCAGATGTATCTCCTCGAGATTCATCAGATGTCTGTTGTAAAAGAATAAACTTTGGTGGGTATAAAGCGCCTAAAAACCTGTCCGACTGACTGATAACTCACTTAGAGGTTGTCTTAATAAGACACACAGATCTCTGATTTAAAAAAAAAAGTTCATTTATTTTTCTTTAAGTTGTTTTGAGCTGACAGTAATGTTACATATTTTTCTCGGTTTCCATGGGAGGAGTGGAGTGGACTCGGACACATGTTCGTTTCTTCTTACAGACACAAGTCAAAGGGAAATTTTGACTAAGTTTTCTGGAATGTTGACTTCCTGTGATGTCATTTCTTTTGATACGTTAACCTCTACTCATGATTTCTAGTGGAAATTTCCGTTTCTACATCATTCTCATTTAATTGCTCTTTTTAATGTGATTTGTTAACAAAACCTATTAGTTCTAACAAAAGTCCATTTCTTGAAGTAGTAGCAGCAATACACATGAAAAAATGGAATTTGTAAGACACACACACCCTTGATCTATAACCGGTTGGTGTTAGGAAGGGCATCCAGCTTCAATTCTCACTTTGATTGTTCTGGGTGAGCTTTTCCATAATCATAGAAATTTCATGGAGAGATTCATTTTGTGCCGTCATGACCAACATGCAATCCACATCTGCTGTGGAAAAGACACTCTCATCAAATATGGATTTATGTATGGACTCCCGGAACTTGATGGCTATTTTAGTTAAAGTTCCACGTTCGACAACAGTCACTGTTGTGGTACTCAAACTAAAATACATTTCTATGGCCTTCGAGCTAGGATCAAAGTGTAGTATCTGTTTTGTCCAAAGATGATATAATGTTGTGAGGCCAGACGTCTATAAAATGGAAATATGTCACAAACTCCTACAAGGGTTTTGGAGATAGACCCCCATAATGAGATATATTTTGAAACTATATTAACCACAGTACTGATATAAGTATGTTTCAGTGTGAACAAAGGCAGTACAATAATAATCTTGTGGGGTCTGTGTTCGTGCCGGCCGGCCATAGAATGCATGGCAGCAGCAATATACAACTAATGAAAGCTACAACTGGAATTTCCATGGGTCCCACTTGTTCTTTAATAACACCATTAGAGATAGAAAAAACATGTAAAAGTATCAAAACTGATTGTTAAAATCTATGAATTAATTCTGTCTGTTGAAACGGTAGTTCAAAGATAATTAAATGTTTTTATCTATTCAAGATTTTTTAATGAGTTTTGATTTTTACAGCCGACAAGAGCTGTGAGATATCGTTGCAGATGATAGAATCGGCAATGCGGATTTAAAATCTGATTGGATCTATCATGTGCAATTACACGCTAACATTGCTAGAAAAAGTATGCACCACTGATACCTCCTCCCTCAAACTCAGAGTTAAATAACATATGAAGAATTTCTTGCAAATAGGTTTTTTATTTCGGCGTGGGGGGGGGGGCTGATGGGGCGATGACTCTGGGTATCCAATCATATTCAAACTATCTCTCTTTCTCACAATATTTCTCAATACTAGGACTTATACTTAGTCTTTGGGGCATATAATCAAGAAATTTGCCACAGGCATCAAATGGCCTGAAAAGAGTTAATATGCCGTAAACCAAATCCGAAATAATAAAAAAATAATAAAGGAATTGCTAAATCCATCAAATAAATCCGAACTGACCGACTCTTCATACAGAACGTGTGCACTCTGGTGACCCAGCTTTCAAATGAACGACCACATTGTTTTCATGGATTTCGATGACTCACTAAAAGCTTGATTATAAGTAGAAAAAGAATTAAACAAAAACAAAGATGATGGTGGTCAATATTTTGTGACCTGTTGTGTGAATATGTGAGACAATATGGAATATTTATTTCAGACTAGCTATACCTATCTGACGTTGCCCGGGAGTAGTTTTACTTTCATTTTTCTTTTTTGCTTTTCTTTTCTTTTTACCAATTTAAAAAAAATAAAATCCACCAAAATGCTATTAGTTATTTTTGTAAACAAGCTAGCCATTTTAACCTTTAGTTAAAAAAGAAAAAAAAATGTGACCCTTTGAAATTTGAAAGGTTTAAACTTTCAAATTCTTAGCAAATCCTTGTGTGTTAAAAGATTGAATTGTTAGTTGGTACATATTGGTCTGTGTTGTTAGAAACAAAACAACAAAAAAAATACTTTTGATCGATTTTTTTTTTTTTTTTTTAAATTTTATCTAGTCATGATCAATATTTGATTTTTATTTTATTCATGGTGTTGGAGAACTTCCTCAGTAACTATCACATTATTACCAAAATTTCAAAAGACATGTTTTTCCTAGAACATCAGTTAACAATCATATTTCCAGCATTTTCATTGGTTGGATCTATTGATGATGCAATCGAGTAAAATGATGGATATTAAGTTATCCTTCATTTAGTTCTTGCTCTTTTGCTAATCAGGGATGTGAGACCTGCGCTTTTTAGCATAATTCCGTTTTTTTCTTCGAATTCAGAAAACGCAGTTTAAAATAATTTTTTTTTTTTTTACTTTTAGCAAAGTGATTATTGCTGAATCGCTAGTAGAGCTCTCCGTCATGTTTTTGGATTGTTTTTTTTTGTCATTTGGCTCAAATCTTTTTCTCTCGCTTTCTCTCGCTTTCTCTTTCTTTCTCTCTTCTTGTTTCTCTCTCTCTACCTCTTCCTCTCTCTTGATCTGTTTTGCTTTACTTTGTTTTGCGATGCAGGTAGAGAGAGGTAGAAACTTGTTTCATCAAAGTATAACTTCTGCCCCCATTTTCTGGCCATCATAGTGTTTTAGGGCAGTTAACCAATTTCTTTATTCTTTTTGCTATAGGAGATAATTTCTGTGCATTTTATTTTGATGGGGGGTCTACTTTTTAGGTGATTAAACGAGTTTTTGTTTTGAGGGGGGCATTCGAACCTCGGGTTAGTGGTAGTTTTTTTTAGGATGGGGGCTTATCACTTAGACCTACGGTTAGTGGTAGGGTAAGTAATTATTTTTTTCAAACCTTTCACTATTAAATCACCCCCCCCCCCCAATAAAACACACAATTTATTTACCATAACAAAAAAAAACGTTTTGGTTAACTACCTTACAAAGCTAGCAAGGCCCGGAAATTAGGGATCATTTTACTTTAAATTTCACTCGTGAGGTGGAGGGACATAATGATAATAATAAAAAAAATTACTTAATCAGAAAAATAAGTAATTTTTTTTTTATTCGTTTAAAGATGACTAGTCACAAAACATTTGTATGGCCCAAGTGACATCAGACAGTTTACTAATCCTATAAGTTTTCATGTAAATAATCTCCTTTGAAAATTATTTTTTTTATAAAACGCTATCCCTTTTTTTTTATTAAATCATTTTCAATTAATTTTATTAATAATTATATTACTATCAAAACTATTGCATACATATAAGAAACTAGAAATTCATATTACAGAATCTGAATTTATTAGAAATTCTTTGATATTAATATGCAAATAAGGAATACCTCATTACTGTGGTTGTTTGGAGATTTCTATATCTATACAGTATTTTAAAACGTTATGTCGTATCATAATTAAATAAACTAAGCTGATATAGTTAGGATATATGGAAAAAAATTTGCATTTATTAATTTATATATATATATATATATATATATATATATATATATATATATATTATGCTGCCTCCGGGATGCGTTTGTTTAGCAGAAACGTGCAACTGTCAGACAGCATAAACTCTTACGAACAAACAAGACTCTGAGGCATGGTGTATTTTAGACACAGGTTTATTGTTCATCGACAAAAGTAAAAACTGAAAAGAAATAAAAACATTGTTTCAGAAACACGTAAATAAAAAAAAAATGAAGACGAGGCATAAAACAAGTTGTTTACTAAAATCTAAACAACCGCCGTAAGCTAATAAATTACAGAATAAAAATTATTATGAGCATAAAAAATAATACAAGAAATGAGAGATACAATAATGCTATAAAATTAAGCATGATACACGCGGTCAATGGAGATTTGCACATGGTTAAAAAGATGAACCGAGTTCGCTTAGATAAAAGAAATATAAAAAAAACAATACTACTGCTATTTATTTAATTCTATTTTGAGGAAGACGAAAGGCAATATTTCTTAACGGAAATGCCTAAAATGTTGGAATACGCAAATGGATAGAAATCTCTCCATGAATGTTGTATGAAAAGACAGCTAAATGAAAGGGAACAGCGCACTGGAAGCTTCTCGCTTGGTGTCGGGGCTGGAAGAACCCCTTAAGAAAAAAGGGCTGGCAAAGGGAGATAGATGCTAAAGGATTTATTCTACGATTGACAGAATATATATATATATATATATATATATATATATATCTGGTTGAACAGGAGTGCCAACTTCTGTTTATTCCTTTTGTGATCCAATCTTTCTATTTGTCGAACGATAGATCTTGTACTATTAACCATGGAGTGTAGGGAATCTCCATATTTGACGCAAACGTTTTCGACCATCATTGGTCGTCTTCAGGCGGATGATTGATCAATGCAAAATAAAATTGGTGAATTTATAAAGATGTTTCCATGTGATTAAAAACATTAAAAACCAGATGTGTATAAAAGAAGGAATGTTGCCTAATTATACAATATATATATATATATGTGTGTGTGTGATAGAATCAATGATCCAACTTAATGAAAAAAGGAAAACCGAAAATTGTTTATTGACGTTTCGTCATTATTCAAATACTTTCTCAAGATAAATCATCTTGAGAAGGTCTTTGAATAGACAAAACATTGGTGAAACAATTTTCAACACACAAATCCAACCAAAATTTCAAATTTTAATTTTGATTTTATTTTTCATTTTCTTTTTCAAAACGATATAAAATAATTATCCTGCCTTGGTATTTCATTTGACACCTTTATTTGGCATTAAATAACACATAGATGGTTGATAAACCAAACCCGAATTCGGCAAAAAGATTCCAGAGTTCAAAAAAGATCGGAGGTTACATCGACCAAAACGTTGTAAAAATACCAACTCGGAAGAGAATAAAAATCCGAATAATCCACGAGGAAAATAATTCTGTTTTATTTGCATTCAATTTTATTTTTGAACTGGGAATTTGGAATGCTGCAAACATGCACAGCATTCAACGAGCTTTCTTTTCGGTCTTGCTTTCTTTTGATTATATTGAACAGAAGGTTTTATTTACAATTATAAATAATTGCCAACTAATTTATGAAGAAGTTTCAGTGCTTGTTAATTATTTGAAAATGATATTTTGCTGCTGATAGTGGCTTGGTAAAGTCTGGAAACAAGTTACAACAGCTGAAAGATGACTAAACAAAATTAGTTATTCGAAATCAAATTAATAAAAATAAGTATTACTACTTGAACTCATTTTCTTTTTGATGCTCATTCTTTACTACAGGAGTGCCTAAGAACTATTATTGATATATAATATATATATATATATATATATATATAGGGTTCATTTTATATTCCAATAACCATGTTTTTATTTTTATTATTTATTTTTATTTTTTCACATTTCCAAAAAAACATAACATTTCTGTGAGATGTATTTTTTACGGTCAGTTTCAGTTGCCGTGAGGCAAATATTTTTATTTTGAGCAGGACATGTTCAACATGATAGGTAACTTGAAATTTAAAAAGAGGTGTCAATACTCCAACCCTACAATTAACAAGATAAACCAAACATTTAGAAAAATAAAAAATGACCCTAACTTAATAGTACCAGCTGATAAAACAATGAACCTATATAGTATGAGTTTTGAAACTTATAATAATCTGATTATGAAAGAATTACTGAAAAACTATAAACTCGACGGATTAACGGGAAGTTCAACATAGATTCATATGACCCATCAATTTCCCCCACACTTCTAGACAAAGCTCTTGATATGGAATGAATAGAAACAAATATAACTAGACTAGAAATAGACATTATAAAACTAGCTAGAAGAACTCTGATAACAAACTATGGACAAAAAAAGATAGGGAAAATAATTTTGACTATGGGATCACCGGACTCTGCGCAGGTAACGGATTTGGTAGGCCTTTACATCCTGAAAAAGGTCCATAAAGATCTACCACATTTGAGGGGTGGTTTCTACAGAAATGACACACTTATTCGTCAACTCTGGCAGTAGAAGTTTAGAGAATACCAAAAAGGATATACGTAACTTTTTTAGAAATGTGGACCTTAAGGTAACAATAGATATAAACCATAAGATAGTTAACTTCCTAGATATCAGCTTAGACCTAAACAATAGAACATAGGAACGATATCGTAAACTCAACCAAACTATTATGTAGATTTTAACTCTAACCACCCGGGACCCATTAAGAAAGTCATAATCCCTAGTATCTCTAAGAGAATATCAAAACTATCATCTAATGAGCCACTATTCAATAAGAATAAAAAATGTTGTAATGAAGCGTTAGCCACATCTGGGAAAATAAACTATATGAAAGTAAGCTCGGTAAATCACAATGAGGATTCTAAGACAAATAGGAACACACCTCACATAATATCATACAACATGGCTATGGGAAATTCCAGACAAATCAAAAAGAGAATAAATACTAATGATATGTGGGATACTGCACCTAATACTACACTTAACACTAGAGGATCAACAAACCCACCATCAGTAGAGAATATCACTAAGAAGAAAAATAGACGTAGAAACTCACTCTGGTTCCATCCTCCCTATGGCTTAAACATTCTCACTAACATATCTAAACAGTTCTATCAAATTATCGAGAAAAAGTTTCGTAGGGATAGTAGACTAGGTAAAATTATGAATAAAAATACAGTAAAGCTATCTTTTTAACATCGATAAACTTAACATCAACTATAGTAACTTCAAATAACACAAAAATCAACAAGAATAGGAACTTAGATACTAGTACAGTCCAGAACCAGAATAACAGCTCCCAATGTAACTGTAAAAATGTCAATGAGTGCCTTTTAGAGGGGAGATGTTTAACTTCAGATATAGTGTATAAGTGTAGCGTCATTGAAGAAAACGCAATTAGAACATACATTGGGTCGACGGGTTGTAGTTTAAAGGACAGGTTCAGAAACCATATACACTCTTTCAAAGAACCTAATACAAATTCAAAGAAGGTCCCTACCACTTTAGCTAAACATGTAAGAGAACTAAATAGTAAAATATACAATACAGCCTAAAATAGTCTATATTAGGTAGAGCAGGGAAATATAAACCTAACAAATCTAAAAGATGTAACCTCTGTATTCTGGAATCCTACAATATAGTTATGTCTAAAGAAAATTTACTAAATAAAAGACAGGAAATGATTCAGAACTGCCTACATAGAACCGCACATGCCCTATCCCGTTACAGACCCATATAAACACTTGGGACAGTAACTCTTTCATCAACATAAATATGAAAATATCAAAGCTATAGGAATATTATTAGACTATGTAGGCAATAGAAACTGTAGACCTAATGGGAGATGACGGAATAGTAATACCCCATTTAAATATAGAACACATCACACAACAGAAATAACCAAAGCGATAAAGCTTAAACCTAGTCTATAGAAAAAGAAATGGTCAGTGAGCCAGATCATGGGAACATCAGCACACAATTTTTTTTAGATTTATCTGTATTAATTAGTGAAGTAATGGTAACTAGAAAATAAGATAATTTATGGAAGGAGTAAGAACCAATAATACAATTATCATTCAAAGTATAATGCAAAATAAATGCTAAATATAGTGGAAATATATATATATATATATGCATACAATTCAAGTAGGGAGGTAATATGGGTATTGATGCTGGTCGTTATTTCCCCCACAACATGAGTTAAGTATAAAACATAATCACAATTAACTTTAGGTATAAATGTCCTTAAAAGTACTTTTGAATCCTCATAATAATTTATAATGAGGTAATTAGCATCATTTAATAATAAAAAAATATATATAATAGCTCCTTTCGGAGTTTTGATTCATGTCTAGGTAACTATAAACTATTTTCGTTGTAAGGAACACCCCCCCCCCCCCCAGTTTCGCATTAAATAGAAACTTACTACTTAAGTGAAGAAATCTGGTCAATTAATCTTATCTTAGTGTTAATTTAAACGGTTTATAAATAAATACTAAACATCTTCCACCAAAACACTGAAGTTTAACAATCTTAATAATTGCTTGAATGGATGGCTGAAATATATATATATATATATATATATATATATATATATATATATATATATATATATAGCTCTCAACTGATGAACTTAAGAGATCAGCTCTGTAGTTAGCTTCGTATCTAAATAGGCATTTGAAGGCCAATTGATATAACTTTAGGAAAGTAAAAAATTACCATCAAGTGAATTTGAATTTTTATATATAAATTATAGAATTTATTAACTATTTTAAGAAATATTACTGAATTGAAATTTATAAATGTCCACATAACTTTTAGGATGTGCTAGCTCTGAACTGAAAAATTCAAAATGGCGTACTAGTGAGTTTCCCCACATGTGAGTTTGCTTTTTTCTTTGTTTTTTTTATTTGGTTTTCACCCAAAAATGAACCACTGTATAGTGTAGGTTTTTTTCAAGACATTTTAATCCAGGAAATTTTACTCCTTGTGAATATTTCTGATTTTGTAGTGTTGCAGAGACAATATTAACATTAAAATGTTGTTTGGCTCACGGCAAATCAAACGGACCGTAAAAAATACATCTCACAGAAATGTTGTGTTTTGGAAATGTGAAAAAATAAAAATAAAAAGTAAAAAATAATAAAATAAAAACATGGTTATTGGAATATAAAATGAACCTAACTTATATATGCTCTATTGTTACTGATTGACAAAAGTTATTTTTAATGTCTCGTTTATGTTCACCAAACTTCTTCAGTTCTCGCTTTATATATTCACCTCTCTTACTTCCTAATAATCCTACACCCTTACTGCTACCACTGCCACCATCTAATTGTTTCTCATATTTTGATTTTCTTGCTAATATCAGCTGCAAGCTCTGACGAAAAATGTTTGTGTATAATTTCTTCTTCAAACAAATCATCCTGAGGAAGTCTGACAATAAAGACGAAACGTTGATGAATGCATAAATATTCTTTCGGTTTTCCTTTTTCATTTCCCATATATATATATGTAGGCGCTTTTCAATGTTGGTTTCTTTTTCCTTGTGACTGTTTGCCTTCTATTGACACATATTGTTTGTTTTGCAGATTCATGGGAATTGGTTTATCCACACAGGGAGTTAACATGAACCGATTACCTGGTAAGATTTACTTATTTGATTTTAACTTTGGAACAAAAAAAAAACTATGAATTTCTTGTCATAAGATAAAAATGGATTCTTTTTCTTTATCCACAAGAGAAAGAATTACGGCTGACAATCCTAGAAACGAATCGGACTCATGTAAATTACACAGTATTTAAAATTAATGCACCACATAAAAAAAGAAATTTCTCGGTTAAATCACAGTCACAATGGGAATAGCCAGAATTTTACAGAATTACGGTAATTTGGTAATTTATACTTGTATATATTTCTATTAATGTTGAATTATTTATTCATTATAATTGAATTAAAACATTTTAGCTGTTAATCTACATGTTTAATAGCTGTAAATTATTAAAAAAACGATTTTAATAGAATTTAGAAGACTTAATTAGATGAGATTGCATTTAAAAATTGTTTTTTTCTAATTTAAATGGGAATATTTCATTTGGATTATTCTTACTACTATTCTAATCTTGGATTCTCATCGCATTTCGGCCGATGTTACCTCCAACATTCTTCAGGTGGATATTTTGAACTGAGCCCTTTATTTAATTCACGGGGTAAATTGTTCTCCTTCCGTCAATCATGACTGGTTAAAAGTATTAATAGGTATCCCAAACTGATTTTTCTTTTTTTTTCAATATACCAAAAAACGTTGTAGGTATGCATATATATATATAGTGTTGTAAGATTAAAATAAAAAATACCAAATTTATTTTGGTATCTCAATTAGTACTCGAGTTATTGCCATTTAAAGTTGGTCAGACATTACGTTTTGTGTGATACTGAACAAAAGACCAACTTAATAAGTGTATAACCGAAGATAAAAGCTTTAAATAAGTGAAAACTCTTTATAAATATAATGACATAGTTCATTAAAATAAATATTATGTAAATGGAATTAATAATTTTTAGATATACCCAGTCTTAAACATTGATGACAATCACATGCCGTCACAAAAATTGTGCAGAAACGATACAGAAGAGCAACTTTGACTGTTCATAGAAGTTTTATTTTAACAGCTAACACATTGAAACTTATTATGATTCATAACATCATACAGATTAAACTAAATTTTTTTTCATTAGTACATCCATAAAAATCTCTTGTTTCAAGTTTTTTATTTTCTGCAAGTATTTTGCGATTATATTTTTTTCAAATTATAATTTTTATTTTTGTACGTCTTGCTTTTAATGACATTTTTCTGTCTCTTAACTGATTTCTTAAGTTTAGAAAATTTCTTTAAAAGCCTTGCTCTTGATATTTTGAGTTGATCATTTTCCTTGCTTAGAGTAGATATTTTCTGAGAAGCCATTTTATACTGTCCTCTTGTTTGAAAATTAACAGCCATGTTGAAGAGCTGATTCTGAAATTCTTTAAGGGATTGGTCAAGTGTCTTCATCATTTTGGCAGCAATGGATGGTTGTTCTGTAGAGGCTAAATTAGGAGGTTTATTCTGAGAAGGACACTCTAGATTTTTTTCTTGAGATGCTTGCTCCTGAAATGGAGACATTAAATACTGTTGCAGTCTTTCAGGTGTTTTTATAGCCCTGTATTTTTTTTACATTCTTTTGAAAGTTTTACTGCTAGCAGGACCCGTGTCCCAGCGTTGCCCGGGGAAATATAACAGCCTGATTTTAATTTTTAAGTTAAATAAATAGATTCAGAAAATAAATCATTTCACTGGAAGTAATTTAGGTAATTAAAATAGGATTTAACACCGAGCTGTGCCCTAGTGTTCTTGTGTTTGTTCCAACAGATGTCTCCTTTATAGTGGTAAAAGTTATTCGTCCAAAGCTCTTGAACATCCTACATAAAACTGCCCATGGCTCAAGCAAGGTGAAGTCAAGTTTAGACCCACCACTGCCAATGATTGTCCTTAGGACTTGTTAATTGTCATGGCAAAACACAATTTAACTGGGAACTGAAGCCTTTTAAATTTTATTGCAGAATCCGACGGAATAATGGATATTCTGGGAAGGAATGTCAGTTTGCCCCTTGCCACACCAGTTAGTATTACGGCTTCTATCACATGAGGTTGCATGCGTTTAACACACAGTCTCGTTCGATTACATAGCCTTGGAGCATCAAGATCTGGAGTAACATAATTGGGCATCCAGCTTTCAGCTGTGTGTTGGCATACCAGGCAATTCTAATGAATTTAAAATTCTGTAGGGTATTGTACAGCCTGGTCGTAATCGAGAGTAGAATCCACAGAAGTGAAAGTTTGTTCATCACCTGGAATTTCATCAAGCAGTTGTTGATTGATGACATGCACCATGTCATTTTTAGGAGCTAGAATTGCTCTCTCCATTCAGGATGCACATAGTTTTCGGCTATATTTGGATAAACTTTGCTACTAAGTTCTGTGAGTGATGAAACAATTGAGCCAATACCTGGAGTAATAACAATCTTGCCATTGTTGGTTGTTGCAAGCTTGCCATCATCTATTTTTAGGAGGAGGGAGGCAAACTCACCAGCCATTGGGTCACTATTGAGATGTACACGTATGTTTGTAAATAACGTTACAGTCTTAATGTACTTCCATAAATATGACAATTTAATGCAAGCATTAAGCTCGTCAGCGGGACTTCCACGTGGAACAATAGGAAGCGTTTGTCAGAAGTCACCTGATAATAAAAGTGTTATGCCACCCATAACAACATCATGTCTCTTGAGATCACGCAATGTTTTATCTAGAGCCTCGAACGCTTGTTTATGTGCCATTGTACATTCATCCCATACGATCAAGGAACAATTCTGTAAAACTTTGGCTGAATCTGATCCTCTTTCTATTTGACAAATTGGATCAGCATCTTTTGTTAGATAATGGCAACTTAAATGTGGAGTGAGCTGTCCTACCACCAGGAAGAAGAGTGACTGCAATGCCAGATAATGTGACTGCCACAGCTATTTTGCCTTCTGACCTAACTTTAGCAAGAATTAATTTGGTAAGAAATGTCTTTCCTGTACCTCCGGGTGCATCAAGGAATATAAGGCTACCTTGCTGATCTTCTACAGTATTAACTACAGTATGAAAAGTATGGATTTGCTCATTATTTATTTGTGCGATACCATCTCGAACAATTGATGCTTGCTCATGAGGTTGATAACTAATTTCACGCGCCCATGCAGTAATGACCGGATGTGTATTAGATCGATTAGGTGAGGTAAGACCCAATTTTGTCAGTGTTTTACCATTCGTCTTATAAGTCATATCTTCGATATGAACTGAAGCCATATTGAAGATGTTGTCTAAAAATGTTATATCAATTTCAGGCTGTTGATTGTGTTTCCTAAGAAGGAAATCTTCACTAAAAGCTTCTTTGTGTGCATCCCAAAGTCGTTTTGGATGAGACACTGCACATGATGTCAACATGATGGCAAACAAATGTCTCAAATTGTCTGCAGATTCAGATATAGATGCTTCCTGTAATGTAGCATCCCAGTGGTTATCATCCTCAAGTAGTGCATGTGCACTACATGGATCCCTGAATGTAGTCCTAACTTGACCATTGATCGTTTTTAGGTCATTAAAGCTCTGTAAACCTCTAACATTGTGTAGAAGCAGTCTCAAACAGAAGCAGTCAAATTGATTTGGATGCACAGTGTATACCCTGCCCAAAACTTCTGTTCTTTTAACGCACGGATAGCCTGGAACTGGCTTACCCTGTAACCGTCACTTGAAGACCTTAGATTTAGTGTCCCAGGTATAATAAAGTGGAACTTCTCAGTACAAAAGTGTACGTGCAAAAAAATCTGTTTGACACAATTTGAAGAAAGTTGTTAGAGTGGTTGAAGGTGGATTTGCAACTCTATCTGCTGCAGTACTTTCAGTAAAGTATATCCGCTGTCCATTTTCTAGATGAACTGATTACTTTCAATTGTGAAGATAGCTTGATCACTACCCTTATTTTCATATTTACAAATGTATTTTAGTGATTTCATGCTGTTGCAATATTCAACATTGATATGTGCATCAAAAATCTTACAAAGCAGTTTATTATGTGGTACAACCCATCGGTTATCTACAGGAACTGTTATGTTGCCAGGTAGGGTAACTGTCGTCTCAAAACCTCCAGCTAAAGGAGATAGTCGTCGATATTGTGGGTAGCCATTTGTATCCGATTGAGTTTCACTCAAGAAGTGTCTTGGATATCTCTTACTGCAGAGACAGAGTGAACATCTGTTTATGTTTCCACATGGTCCATGAATCATATGGTGCCTAATGAAATCATGTAAAACCGGATCTGCCACTGGATCTGGAATTTCCGCACTGATAACTGAATCTATGTCAGAGGATCTAAATTTTTATCCTCTTTTCTGCCACTCAACAGTGTACATGTATGCTATGACATATAATGGCAGCAGTTTTTGTCGCCGCCACTGACTGCCACCAAGCACAATCAAGGATTTGGTTTACCCGACTCAAATTAAACAATAGCAAGAAATTAAAAGTAAAGAGGATTGTCTGCATGTAATGTTATAAGAAAATTTTTTTTTTTTACTTATTGTTATGCCCCTCCTCCCCCTTACACATGGTGGACCGTACATTTGCTCGCCAGAAGTTGAATCGTAACATGAAACGGGCAGCACTTTTCCTGGTCGCCATCGGCATTTGGCTCACGTGACTTAATCGCAGTCATGAAAAAAAAATTAGAGAATAGTCTTCATTATTAAAAATAAGCATATAATCGTAATTTTAGTCCCCCCCCCCCATCCGAATACAATTTGTAATGCTCTGCAGCCTACATTAATTATATTTGTGTGTTTTAGTGGTGCTCATTTTCCATTTTTCTTTTCAGCCAAAGAAAATGGAATTTATATGCATAGGTAATTGGGGGGGGGGGGGTATTGTAATGGGGCTATGTAGGCCTCTGTCTCTGTAATTTTCCAAGGGCCCTTATCACAGACAGAGCCGGTGTTTATAGAAAAAATAAAAATAAAAATTCTGGTGAAATCAAAGTAAATTGCTTTCAGTATATATCGAACAGGCTTCGTTTAACTATATTAATTTTCATATTAATATTATATTCCCCATCGGTGGGTTAGTGGTTACGACGTTAGTTTTTGGCGTTCGATCCCATTCTAGTAAAAGGAAATTTTTTTTTAATGTTAAACATTTGTTAACACGGTAGCACGGGGGATTTAAAATTCTATCAGAATAGTCAATAGTGATCGTTTAAAACGAAAATTTATAATGTAAAATGAAAAATGCAGTCTGGCATTTCAGGTTGACTCGGTGGAATGAAGTTGTTTTAACTTTATGTAAATAAGGAAAAGTAAATGTTTTTATTAATTGTTAGAGTTGAATTTTTTTGTTTAATTATAATATGAAATATCAGAATTATTCTAATTTTTTTATAATTAAGGTGAATAACTGGGCACTGGTTGTGTTCGTATCGTAGCATGTTTTCGATTGTGAAGGTGGTCGGATTAATGTAATCCGTTATTCGATTACTGTGAATTATTACGAAAGAAGAATAAGGGAATGATATTCGTCTAATCTGTAAGCGCGGTGGTTTGTTATCTTTCTTAAAAAAATGTATCTAATCGGTTTGTTTGTTTTGTTACTTGTCTCAAAGTATTTAACGGTGAGGGAATTCTTCCCAAATAAGTTAATCGATTTCGACAATGATTTTTTTTTATTTAGTAACTTATAAAAACAATATAAATGTGTTTTTGTTATTGTATGAAGTAAAACTTTCGCAAAGTAGGCAACAGTGATTTTTAAAACGAAAATGTATAATTTTCATGAATAGTCATTGATTTATTTATTGTATGATTGAAAAGTTTCTCAAAATAGTCAACAGTGAATTTTTTTTATTGTATGAATTAAAATTCTATCAGAAGAGTCAATAGTGATCGTTTAAAACGAAAATTTATAATTTAAAATTAAACATTCAGTCTGGCACTCGGTGGAATGAATGGAAGTCTTCCAAGTGATGTTTGAAATACAGAAGTATCCTTATTTATTACAATAAAATTCAAGGATCTGTTCTTTTGAAATTTTTTTCTTCTCATAGTCGGTAACTGAAATCCCATTTGTAAAAAGTATTTGCTTATTTTATTAACGAATTGAAAAAAAACCCAGTTCGGTTCAAATAGTGTAGAAGTCACATGTTTGTTTTTAAAGTAAGTGATAGGTATAATTATTGGTATATATTGATTCTTGAGGTGTATATTTCGTAACATAAGGAAAACTTAAATTTTTTTATCTTATATATTTAGAGTTGAAATTTTTTAATTTTTGTATTATGTAATCGGTGTTCGATACGTGAAATAAGGAAAAAAAGTGAAAAATACATGTAAACTGAGGCCCCCCCCCCCCCCCGGCAGAAACATCAAAGTTATTTGGAATATTGTTTAGTATGTAATATAATATGTTTGATGTGTATTCTTTGTGCAAAATAAAGTAAACTGTAGTTATATATGTAAGTGGCTGTAGTTCGTAATGTGCCACCACCAGTATTTCTCAACTTGTTACTAACGTAAACTGATCTGATTGAGGCTTGCGAAGAGTAAACTAATGAAAAAGTAAGTATTACATATTAAATCGAATAAGGAAGGGGAGTGTTCGGTGCAAATTATGTAGAAGGAAGAAATGTTGTAATTTCTGTCAGAAGTGTACTAATGTATTAGTACAACGAAGGTGAATAAATCGTGTTTGCGATTGTCATTGTGTTCAGTTTAATGTAATCTGTTAATCGCTAATGTGAAAATGCTGTGTAGGAAGAATAATGGAATGTCAATCGCTTAATCTGTAACCGTTTTTTTTTTCTGGACATATTACGTTAGTATTGTAGCAGCAGTTTTAAGAAGTGAAGTAGATGAATGTATGACAGAAATAGCAGAACAGAAACGGTGTATTACCTGAAGAAAAGTTAGATCGGTAAGGGGAATCGATATAATTGTTTAAGGGTAGTGAATCTGGCAGGCGTTTCGTGATCTGTAGTTGCTGGTTGATGCTTAGAGTAGAAGCCTTAATCTTAATTGGCGGAAGTGACGTAGTCAGATGTATTGAAGGGAGCGTCTGTTATATTTTCTGTGCAACGTATGCTACTGTGTGGTGAGGTGAAGGCATATTTAACGTAAATAATAAGGTGTAAATTGTGTGAAAGTATCCGTTGTGTAGTTGTTCCCGGTGTAGACTGGTAGCGTGTGAGGAGTAAAATGTTAGAGAGAAATGTTCTTGCTACTACCTGTATGGTGTCTCGTTTGGGGAGAGTGACTGATTGAGGAACGAAAGTAATAATTTGCCCGAGGTGGATGTAAGAGTCTAGAGTTTGCTAAGAACATGCTCGAGCAAATAAGCTTGATGTTGTAGTGATTGTAGTAACCTGTTCAGATCAAGTTTATTTTCCTATTCGACGCGAAGGTACAGGGGAAAAAACGTCTCTATTTTATATATAAGATAGCAAACAAATAATTTTCATTGTAATTTGCAGACAGGTGATTCAGCCACATTACCATTATGTTAAACGTTGTTTTTTAGTTGAATAATAATAAAGTTAAAAAAAAACTGTCCCATTTGTCAGTGATGTCATTAGGAACACTTTTGAATAGTGCTGCAGTGGATTTGAACCCTCGGCCGTAGCATTATAAAGACAAGGAATCACTTAAGAACACATTTTTGTTTTTCCAAAGGAAATTGCCAACCAAATTGTTTTTACAATTTGACAGTGACTTTTTGAAAGGATTTGAGTAGAAAAGATATTTTGTTTTCATTGTATTTGGACTGTACGTAAAATTTTTTCTTTTTATAAAAAGCTACAGCGTATTTTAAACAACTGTTGTCTGAGGAAAAACAAAACAATATTAAGAAAATGGAGGAATTGCAGCAAACTATAGTCCAATTTTTAAAAATACAAGTGGAACAACAGCAAAGAAATGACGAAAGGTTTGAAAAAATGTTGGAATTTATTGTCCAGTGAACACAAGAACCAAAGCAGGCAGGATTTTTTTCACCAGATACGGTTGCAAATTCGATTGGAGAATTATTGTATGACCCAGAAAATTGTTCTATTTTTTTCTGCCTACTTTCGGAGGTTTGTCGACATTTTCAAGGAAGAATGTTCAGAATGGTCGCAAGAAAAAAAGTTTTGCCTACTTCTTCAAAAATCGAACCCAGCGTGCCATGATAGATACGCAACTATATTCTACCAAGGGTACTGAGCAAAATTTAATTTGATAAAGCTGAAAATCCTGACAAACGTTTTTGGCGAAGAGTCGTCCCTTTTCAACCTACGTTGGAAATGTTTAAACCTAACAAGAACTGACTGCAGAGAGATTCCAATGTCTAATTTTTGTGTAGGGCTTAACTGCAAGCAAAGATTCTGAGGGTGAGAATCTTGACGAAGTTGGAGCAGGACTCTAATTTAACGTTGCAAGTGATTGTTGATGAATGTAATAGAATCGTAAGCATGCGGCACGATTTGGCGAAGATCGAAGAAAAAGACGTGGCTCAGGTCCAATATACCAGAAAAGACAGTTCAAAAAGTAGACATTTGAAACCTATTCGTAGCTATGCAGAAAGCACACAAAGGTGGAAACTAAAAACATGGGAAAACACACAGAAGCGGAAACCAGATACATGTCCTTCGTGTTTAGGATTTCATATAAAAGGCAGGTGTCCCTTTAAAAACAAAATTTGTTATTTTTGTGGAAGGTTAGGGCACGTAATGCATCTGTGTAGGGTGAAAAGGTCGAGCGCTAATAGTTTTGTAAATGTTGTAATTTCCAGGAAAAATGGCGGCGGATATCATGGAAGAAAATTTGTTGATATAAAAATGAACAACAAAAATATTCGTTTTCAGATAGACACTGGTAGCGATTTGTCTATAATCAGTGAAGATTCCTGGAAAAAATTGGAAATCCAACATTGGTTCGCAGCAAAAAGGTCGCAAAAGGAGTAACTGACAGAAAGCTGAATTTCATGGGGGAATTTATGTGCAACATTTCTTTTTGAGGTAAGACGTGTATGTGCTGAAAAATACATTCTGATTTTATTCGGTACCAACTGAATGGCTTTATTTGACTTGTGGGATATACCGATGAGCTCATTCTGCAACTTGGTAAAGGCCTCCTCCACAAACAAATAGTAAAAGTGAAAAACTTAAGACTTTGAAAAAAGATTTCCCCAAGATATTTTCACAAGGTTTGCGCAGATGCACAAAAACGAAAGTAAAATTGGAGGTAATGGAAAATGCTACCCCAGTTTTCAAATGCAGCTGTAGAATCGATAGACCAGGAGCTCGAACGCCTAGAACAAATGGAGGTACTTAGAAAAGTACAATTTTCAGAGTGGGCGTAACCCACGGTTTACATAAAAAAGAGAAAAATGTTCGTGTGTGCGCGTATTTCTCAACAAGCTTGAACATTTGCCTGAAAACGCATGAATATCCATTGCGCAGAAGACATTTTTACCCGTTTAAATGGCAGAAAACTTTTCTCAAAATTGGAACTATCAGATGCGTATCTGCAAGTAGTAGTCAAGGAAGAGAGGACGAAATTGCTCACTATCAATACGCATAGAGGGTTTTGTTCAATTAAATCATTTACCTTTCGGAGTGAAAGTAGCACCAAGTTTGTTCCAAAAAAATGATGTTAGCGGGTTTGGATTACACTATGGCGTATTTGGACGATATATTGATCAAGAGCGAGACCGTTGAACAACACATTAAACATGTGAATGAGGTTTTTAAAACGATTGCTGAATATGGGTTTAAGCGAGGCTAAATGCGAAATTTTATGTCCAAAATAAAATATTTAGGACAAATTATAGACCCAGAAGACCCGACCCAGAAAGGTCTAGTGCAATTAAAAATATGCCCGACAAATGTTGCTGAATTGCAAGCATTTCTAGGTCTTGCTAATTATTATCAGATATATATAAATAATATGCATGATTTATGTTCCTCGTTGGACAAATTGTTAAATAAAGAGAAAAAATGGCAATGGACAAAAAATTGCCAGAAGGCTTTTCGAAAGATTAAGTATGTGCTTACATCAGAGCTTTTTTTTTTAACACATTATGACCCGAAATTAGAAATAATTTTGGCTACTGATGCGAGTAATTACAGCATCGGAGCCATACTACTCCATAAAGACAATTTAGGGGGCACAAAAGCCATTGCTTAATGGTGCATATTTGATTGTGATGGACAAAATGGCCAGATATTCTGAAATGCAAAAAGCCAACATCTGCCATAATAATACACTTTTGCATGAACTGTTTGCCAGGTTTGGATTACCTGATAAAATTGTCACAGATAATGGAGAGTTTAATATGTTTTGCAAAAATTTTGGGGTCAAACATTACTACACCTGCTTACCACCCGAGAAATAACGGGCAGGCAGAAAGGGTTGTAGATACCTTCAAAAGGGCTTTACGAAAAGCTGGAGGTGGAGTAAACGAGGAGTGGAAGATCCAACAATTCTTAAGGGTTTACAGGGTCACATCGAACAGAAACATTGCGGTTAACATATCACCGGCGGCTATAATGTTCGCAAGAAAAATGAAAACCATTTTTGACAAATTGTTGCTAGTGAAGGAAAAACATTTTAGAAACATGGATGGTAAGGCAAGACATTGTAATGTCAGTGAAAAAGTGTTTTTTTTTAAATTACAGAAAGGGTAAAATGTTCTGGCAAGATGGTATTGTCACCAGGAGAATCGAACGCCTGATATACATGGTTCGGGGTCCGAAGTGAGAAAACAAGCGTCATGTAAATCAGTTCAGACACAGATACGTGGAAAAACAAACCTCGCATGAGGACCCTATGGATGTACTTTACTACTACTACTCCTGCTACTGAAGTAAGACGTTTAACGAAAACAAAGAAATTCAACAGAACATCTAAAGATTGACCCAAAGAGGAAAATATATATTTCCAGGAAGAAATAAATCTTAATGTGTTGTGGATTGATCCGGATTTATCCATAATGGCAGGATGGATTCGTCAGGTCACTATAAAGTCGATACCTTTGCCTAACCAAAGAAGAACTGCTTAGCGCACCGCTTATAGCACCGCTTATAGCACGTCTGCCTAGAGCCTGTATTTGCGACTGACTTATTGTATGTAATTAAGTATTTTTAATACATTTCTTATTCTGGTTCTACTAGATCAGGCTGTCTGAAGATATAGGCTTCCTGACCAAAAATGCATCTAACATTGAAGTTTTTTGTTTTTCTTCCTTGCCTTTGCAAAACTCAATCATGTTCTGCAAAGCAAAAAACAAAAACAACAATTCACCTCCTTTCTCTCTCACTCTATCTCCCCCCCCCCCTTTTTTTTTACACCCCCTAACCGGGCCACTAGTTTTCCCTAGGTGGCAACCCGTGATGCTTAAGGGCGGGATCCTGGTAACTGAGCAGTCCATAACCCGGGAAAGTAGTGGATATGTACACTGCAACACTTCACTTTGCCCCTTACCTGGGCTAGACGGGCGGTTGGAGAGGCCCGATCCAATCAATCGGCTGGTTACGTCACGCCCCACCATATAAAGCCCACACCAATCTACTCACTACAATTAACATTCCTATTCCAACCCCCATTAACAACCACTAATAAATAACATTGACATGGCTGTGATATTTTTCTTAAAAGCCCCAAAAGCAAAATAAAAGGAAGACAGGTGCTCATTGTTTCACCAAACTCAAGTATATCATCCCTGTATCTCTGTGGTGCCAGGGCGAATGGGTTCTCCCCCTGGCACTTCCCACAAAGGGCTCCGAGGCGGGTGAGGAGCAAGGGTGATGAAAATAAAAACAAAAACACATGGATCCTTTTTTTCCCCAAAACCCTAAAAAGATACCACTCCGATGTCTCAGACATCTCAAGCTTGGAGGACGAAAAAATATACAACCCTCCAAAAAACAGCTCTCCTGCAAATTACCCAAGATTTCTAGTAATAGAACTTCTAGAAAGAAAAAAAAATGAGCGAATTATCGCCATTTTTAATTGAAAAAGTACTCACGAGTAAGAGCAACCTAGAAATGGAAATCTTGTCGAAGTAAATAGCAATAAAGATGCACAAAACTTATTGAAAATGTAGTTTCTACAATTATAAATGTAAAGTTTTCCCACATGGAAAACTAAACACCTCTAAAGGAGTTATAAGAAACCAAGAATTATCCTTGGCGACGACAGATAAAATAAGAACGGCTTTAAAAAAACAAGGCGTAATTTACCACAAACGCATAACCATAAAAAGAAATGGGTAAACCATCCAAACTAATACCTACATATTGACTTTTGATACCCCTACTATTAAAAAAAAAAACTAAAAATTGGCTACCTCATTGAAAAAGTAGAGCAATACATCCCAATACCCCTAAGATGCCACAAATGCCATAAATATGGGCACCATCAGGATGTATCTAGGGGAATTAAAATATGTGGGAAATGTAGTGTAAAAGGCCCCAACCATACAGAAGATGAATACTAGAACGACGAAAAATGTCCAAACTTTAATGAAAACCACCCAGCCTACTCCAAAACTTGTAAAATTTACCAAAAAGAAAAAGAAATTACAGAGGTAAAACATAAAAGAAATATATCATACACAGAAGCAAGGAAGATTGTGGAATCATACTTGAAAAGCAACACATATGCAGAAGCAACCCAAAAACAAGCCCATCAAGGCAACAAAATGAAACAAATGACCAATATCGAAAACTTATCGAAAAACTAGTCAAACTAGACCAAAACGAATGGCCAAAATTCCAAGAAAATCTAAAAGAACTATATTCAAATATGAATAATAAATCAAAACAAACAGCAAATCCAAATATAAAAGGAAAAAACATGCCTGAAACAAAAATAAAAAAGAAAATGGCGCAAATTCAAGTACAAGAAGATACGAAAAAAGCAACCTAAGAAAAAACATCAAACAAAGAACCTGCTGAAAAACAAGAAACTCAACCAATAACTACGCAAAACAGATTCCAAACCCTTGAAAAGGCAGAAACTGAAAATACCACGGCTCAGACCAATGAAACTACAATTAAGAAAACAAAAGCAAATAAACAAGACAAAAAAAGACAAGACCCCAAATTAACAACAGTACAACCACAACTCAATCGTTCTCAAACAAGAACCCAAAACAAGACACAAAACTACAAATTCCTCAGAGATGGAGATAGATGAAAAATAAAGAAAGCCCAGAAACTCTTAAACAAAATAAACAAAAATAAAAATAAAAACCTCATGGCAAACAAAATATTACAATAGAACATAAGAGGTACAAAAATAAATTTTGAAGAAATAATACTCCTCATCAAAACTTTTTGCCCTTCTATAATCTGCTTACAAGAAACTCACCTACAAGAGAATGACACAATCAATATAAAACATTACTCATAATACATGAACAAAAAATCAAACATAGCCACTGGTGGATCATCATTATCTATCAATAAAAATATTCCACACAGCAAAATAAACTTGAAAACAAATATGCAAGCAGTTGAAATAACCTTTTGTTCACTATATATATCACCAAATGAAACAATGGATGAAAAAGAACTAAACGCTTTAATTCAACAACTACCAAAACCTTTCATACTAATGGGGGATTTTAAGTCATATGAGTTATGGGGTAGTAAAAAAACAACAAAAGAGGCAGAAATATTGAAACAATACTAAACGAAAAACACTTATGTTTGCTCAATAATAAAGAGAACACATACCTACATCCAGCAACAGGTACTCTATCAGCAATAGACATAACAATATGCAACCCAACCGTTTACATGGATTATAGCTGGAGAACCCATGACGACACATGCGGAAGCGACCACTTCCCTATTATACTGGAAAACGATAATCCAAAACTAGATAACAAAATACCCTGTTGGAACCTTCAAAAAGCAAACTGGGAAAAATTCCAAAACTCTTGCCAATATAGATTAATACCAGAAGCTAACACCGACACTGAAGAACATATTGCATATTTCACCAATACTCTCCTTGCTATTGCAAAGAAGAACGTACCAAAAAGTTCCATTTCCTCAAAATTTAACAAACCATGGTTTAACAAAGAATGCCAAAAAGCCGTAAGAAAACGACGAGCTAACCTAAGAAAATTTAAAAAGAACCCAACAAAGGAAAACTTGGACATATACAAAAACAGCAGAGCAAAAGCACAAAAAATTATTAAAGAATCAAAACGGAACACATGGAAAAACTATGTATCAAAAATAAATGTGAACACCAAAACCAAAAAAGTGTGGGAGATGGTCAGGAAAATATCAGGGAAGAACAACAAGGACCCGATCAAACATCTTATCTGCAACAACATAAAGATCAACAAGGAAAACATTGCAAACAAACTAGCTGAACAATTTTCAACAAATTCCTCATCAAAAAACGAAAACAAAAAATTTTAAATAATAAAACAAAATGAAGAAAAGAAAACAATTAAGTAAAAAAATGAAGAAAAGTACAACCAACCATTCAACAGAACAGAATTAAAAGAAGCAATACATAAATCTCATGATACAGCTGTTGGCCCTGATGAAATCCATTATCAGTTTCTTAAAAATCTACCAAAACCATCCCTTAACTACCTATTACAAATATATAACGAAATATGGAGAAATAACAGCATTCCAAAAAACTGGAAACAAGCTATAGTGATATCAATACCAAACCCCAAAAAGACCATACAGATCCAATAAATTATCGACCCATTACCCTCACTAGTTGCCTGTGTAAGACCTTCGAAAGAATGGTTAATGAGAGACTATCATGGTATTTGGAAACCAAAAACCTGATTACAGAATATGAGTCAGGCTTCGGGAAAAGTAGAAGCCCCATTGACCACCTAATTAGACTTGAAACACTCGTAAGGGAAGCATTTGTTAGGAAGGAGCATCTGATAGCAATCTTCTTTGACATTGAAAAGGCATACGACACTACGTGGAAATACGGCATTAAAAGAGACCTACTTAGACTTAAAGGCAGAATGCCAAAGTTCATCTGCAACTTTTTAAATGATAGACACTTCCAAGTGTGGATGGGCAACATACTTTCAGAGAAATGGGTGTACCCCAAGGAAGCATCCTGTCTGTCACTCTTTTCAATATAAAGATTAATAACATCATTAAAAACGTAAATACTGGGATCGACTGTGCTCTATACGTGGATGATTTATTTATATGCTATCGATCAAAATACATACCCACAGCCGAACGCAAACTCCAACTCAAAATAAATAGAATAAACAAATGGGTCATAGAAAACGGTTTTAGATTCTCAAAGGACAAAACAAAATGTATACATTTCTATAAACTCTGAAAGATCCATCATGACCCCATACGTAAACTGGACCACAATAATATCCCAGTTGTTGATCAGCACAAGTACCTGGGCATCATATATGATAAAAAAATGGTCCTTTATACCTCACATAAAATATCTAAAAACAAAATGCCACAAAGCCATGCAATTAATCAAAGTTCTGGCACACACTGACTGAGGTGCTGACAAAACTACACTACTAAAACTCTACTGATCCTTAGTTAGATCCAAGCTCGACTATGGATTCTATATATATGGAGCAGCCAGAAAATCTGATATAAAAGAACTAAATGCAGTACACCACCAAGGATTAAGATTGGCTTTAGGCGCCTTCAAAACCTCCCCGGTAGAAAGCCTGTATACAGAGGCTAACGAACCACCATTGACATTAAGAAAAAAAAACTAGCACTACAATACTACTTAAAACTCTCATCATGCCCATCAAATCCTGCATACCAATGTGTTTTCCATCCACAATACACAAAATTATTCAACGAAAGAGAAAATACTATCAAACCATACATCCTTCGCATTAAAAAAAAGCCCAAAATAGACACAACAAAGATCCATTAATCCATCAAATCCAAATCTCCACCTTGGATGATTAAACAACCATCCATAATATTAAAACTAAGTAATCACTCTAAAACCAAAACTGATTCTTCAACTTTCCATGAAGAACTTCTCAACATTCAAAATACATACAAAGAACACCTACAAATATATACTGATGCATCAAAAGATGGACTCGTTTTATATTCAAGCTGTTTGCGATGTGTAACGATTCTTTAATTATTTCTATTGATCATTATTGGGTAAACCCTGCTTTATATAATGATATAAATAACAAGTTTTAAAAAATTAAATTTTTATAATATTTTATTCACTGAAGTTTTCAACTTGGAAATTTTTCATAAAATTAATTTAAAATTCTATACTAAACCTACCAAATTGAAGAATAACCTTTCTTTTATAAGATGGAATGATTTTTCAAAGTTGAATTAGTTATTTTGTGAACGGCACAGATGTTAAAAAATAGGACTAAAAAATGATACAAATTATCAATCCACATTTTAAGAATTCTGGAAAAAAAGCAATTGTTTTTACATTTGATTTGATGTGAGGTTATGGTTTTCAGCGTTCCTTCCTCTCCTCTTCATACTCTTTTTTTTTTCCGCTACTCTTTTTTTTTCCGCTACTCTTTCTTTTTCCGCTACTCTTTCTTTTTCCGCTACTCTTTCTTTTTCCGCTACTCTTTCTTTTTTCCGCTACTCTTTCTTTTTTCCGCTACTCTTTCTTTTTCCGCTACTCTTTCTTTTTCCGCTACTCTTTCTTTTTCCGCTACTCTTTCTTTTTCCGCTACTCTTTCTTTTTCCGCTACTCTTTCTTTTTCCGCTACTCTTTCTTTTTCCGCTACTCTTTCTTTTTCCGCTACTCTTTCTTTTTCCGCTACTCTTTCTTTTTCCGCTACTCTTTCTTTTTCCGCTACTCTTTCTTTTTCCGCTACTCTTTCTTTTTCCGCTACTCTTTCTTTTTCCGCTACTCTTTCTTTTTCCGCTACTCTTTCTTTTTCCGCTACTCTTTCTTTTTCCGCTACTCTTTCTTTTTCCGCTACTCTTTCTTTTTCCGCTACTCTTTCTTTTTCCGCTACTCTTTCTTTTTCCGCTACTCTTTCTTTTTCCGCTACTCTTTCTTTTTCCGCTACTCTTTTCTCCTACTCTTCCTTCCTCCTCTTTTCCTACTCTTCCTACTCTTCCTTCGTCTCCTCTTCTTACTCTTCCTTCGTCTCCTCTTCTTACTCTTCCTTCGTCTCCTCTTCTTACTCTTCCTTCGTCTCCTCTTCTTACTCTTCCTTCGTCTCCTCTTCTTACTCTTCCTTCGTCTCCTCTTCTTACTCTTCCTTCCTCTCCTCTTCTTACTCTTCCTTCCTCTCCTCTTCTTACTCTTCCTTCCTCTCCTCTTACTCTTCCTTCCTCTCCTCTTCTTACTCTTCCTTCCTCTCCTCTTCTTACTCTTCCTTCGTCTCCTCTTCTTACTCTTCCTTCGTCTCCTCTTCTTACTCTTCCTTCGTCTCCTCTTCTTACTCTTCCTTCGTCTCCTCTTCTTACTCTTCCTTCGTCTCCTCTTCTTACTCTTCCTTCGTCTCCTCTTCTTACTCTTCCTTCGTCTCCTCTTCTTACTCTTCCTTCGTCTCCTCTTCTTACTCTTCCTTCCTCTCCTCTTCTTACTCTTCCTTCCTCTCCTCTTTCTACTCTTCCTTCCTCTCCTCTTTCTACTCTTCCTTCCTCTCCTCTTTCTACTCTTCCTTCCTCTCCTCTTTCTACTCTTCCTTCCTCTTTCTACTCTTCCTTCGTCTCCTTTTCTTACTCTTCCTTCGTCTCCTCTTCTTACTCTTCCTTCGTCTCCTCTTCTTACTCTTCCTTCCTCTCCTCTTCTTACTCTTCCTTCCTCTCCTCTTCTTACTCTTCCTTCCTCTCCTCTTCTTACTCTTCCTTCCTCTCCTCTTCTTACTCTTCCTTCCTCTCCTCTTCTTACTCTTCCTTCGTCTCCTCTTCTTACTCTTCCTTCGTCTCCTCTTCTTACTCTTCCTTCGTCTCCTCTTCTTACTCTTCCTTCGTCTCCTCTTCTTACTCTTCCTTCGTCTCCTCTTCTTACTCTTCATTCGTCTCCTCTTCTTACTCTTCCTTCCTCTCCTCTTCTTACTCTTCCTTCGTCTCCTCTTCTTACTCTTCCTTCGTCTCCTCTTCTTACTCTTCCTTCGTCTCCTCTTCTTACTCTTCCTTCGTCTCCTCTTCTTACTCTTCCTTCGTCTCCTCTTCTTACTCTTCATTCGTCTCCTCTTCTTACTCTTCCTTCCTCTCCTCTTCTTACTCTTCCTTCGTCTCCTCTTTCTACTCTTCCTTCGTCTCCTCTTTCTACTCTTCCTTCGTCTCCTCTTTCTACTCTTCCTTCCTCTCCTCTTTCTACTCTTCCTTCCTCTCCTCTTTCTACTCTTCCTTCCTCTCCTCTTTCTACTCTTCCTTCCTCTCCTCTTTCTACTCTTCCTTCCTCTCCTCTTTCTACTCTTTCATTCCTCTCCTCTTTCTACTCTTCCTTCCTCTCCTCTTTCTACTCTTCCTTCCTCTCCTCTTTCTACTCTTCCTTCCTCTCCTCTTTCTACTCTTCCTTCCTCTCCTCTTTCTACTCTTCCTTCCTCTCCTCTTTCTACTCTTCCTTCCTCTCCTCTTTCTACTCTTCCTTCCTCTCCTCTTTCTACTCTTCCTTCCTCTCCTCTTTCTACTCTTCCTTCCTCTCCTCTTTCTACTCTTCCTTCCTCTCCTCTTTCTACTCTTCCTTCCTCTCCTCTTCTTACTCTTCCTTCCTCTCTTCTTCCTACTCTTCCTTCCTTTCCTCTTACTGGAAAGTGAGAGGTAGGAAGAATCCTACCTCTCACTACCCCTCCTCTCTCTTTCCTTTCCGACTTCTTTTCTCCCTTCCTTTTCTCTCTCCTCTTCCTTTCTTATACCCATTCCTTTTTTCTCTCTTATTCATGACAGAAAATGTACACCTATAAAAAAAAAAGTGAGATTATTTACTAGTTGACAGATTTCCTTATATCGGTTCTTGTTACTTTCACTGTTTTAACTATTGTAGTCTCCAGCCTTCTTTCAGGTGCCTTTTCTCATAGTTCGGAAAACTAAAACCTTTATTTTGTCCACTGGAGTAAATTTTTTCTTCACTAGGGATTGAACTGAAAATTACTGGGTAGAATTAACCCAAGAAGATTTTTTAACCAATGCCTTTATCAATTTGACCTTATGTGCTCTTAGTATAGCAATATTGAGGTGAAGTGAGACGTAAGAGAAAGTGGTTACTTTTGTGATTCCTCGATGGGGGGGGGGGGGCACTATACTGTTTATTTCAGAACAATAAAACCTGTGAAACCTTTATTTTCTGCTGTTCTTTATAACATTTATGACCGCTGTTATCAAAAAGATGATAACGAAAGAGGAGCGTGTTATCTATACAAAACAAGATTCCAACTCCTTACCATTCATATAATCTGCTGAGATCGAAGAATCGGTCCCTGTAGTCCCATATTGGTGATATGTCACAGTTGAATTCTTTGTCTTTTGACCGTAACAAATTTCTGCCAGTAAAAATAAACTTCCTAAGTGAAGTTTAAGGTGTCTTCTGAATGCTTATAAAATTTCAAGAAAATTGATAAAGATTTGTCACTTTTATTTTGCAAACCAAATGAACATGTAAACTTTAAAGTTTAAAAAAAAAAAAAATCATATTTCGCATTTTCGGCTGTTCAAAGCAAAATACCGTTTTAACTTGGTGTTAAAAACTAATGTAATGGATAAAAGCACACAAGTTATATATTTATAAAGATTATTTACTTGTCTTTTCAACCATGTAAATATTTAAAAAATTTGACCATAAATATGAGAAATTTCTAGTTTAAGGGGTGAAGGTGCAAATTTTAAAACAAATCGTGTCTTGTTTACAATTGCTTGCGACTTGCTGACAATTATTTCCATTTATTGACCTTTGAGGCTAATTAAAAATTGCTACTACGAAAAGAGAACACAACATACAATTATAATTTGAATACGTAAAATGAGTAAAAAAAATTGATTTACTTACTAGTCGGGGTACAAAAAATCCTTTTTTCAAAATGTTCCATACTTATGTTGAAGTCTTATTTTTGAATACAACAAAAAAGGAATGGGTCAGTTTATTTTGTACCCCCACCAAGATCAAGGGCTTTGTCTCTCCTGATTGGTTTTCCAATTTCATGATGAAATTCCTCATATAGGAGTGGTAACAAACTTAAAACGTTGAAAAAATATCAAACATAACTGACAGTTGTGGGTCGGTGATGACAGATCAAATTTATAAGTTGAGTCGTTGGCATTTTATGCCCAAAATAATTAAATTTAGGACGATCATTGATTATTAACTAGTGAAACCCGAGGAAATTCCACAGTTGTATCCATCATCTGTTATATATTGCTGCCGTGCTTATGGGGGGAGGAAGGGGGGGGGACTATCTTCAAAACCCTTGCAGGAGTTTGTGACATATATCCATTTTCTATGGATGTCTGGCGCAAACGCAGACCCATGATATTATTGTAGCATCTTTGAACAGAACAGATATTACACTTTGATCCTCGACTGAAGGCCAAACACCTGTATTTTAGTTTATTTTCACGTTTGACACAAGAGCAACATCATATGAAATTTAAAAAGTAACTTTTTTTGCATTGCATCTTCAGTAATCAAGCGATCCCCATCTTTTAAAAAAGGGTGGAGGATTATAATGTGCGTACGGACATGAAATTGGCATAAAATACTGTTTTTGTTAGCCACCCTCTGATTATTAAGTATAACGTTCTATGTTGAGAGAGAGAAAGAGAGCTTTATTTGATTAATAACATCTAAACAACACATTCTCTGACGTTTAACGTATGAGTTGCTCAAACATGCTATATTTACTTGAATTTTTTATTAAAACGTTTTTTTGTTTTTTTTTTTAAATCTTATTAGAAATTATGTTTTAAAACGCATATTTATTGAATCAAATTGTCCTATTTCAGTCACGTAAATTATTTAAAGTGAAACAATGTTCAGCATTACTCATAATGAACTTATATTTTTTTTTACTTAAACCATGTTTTAGTAAAAAAAAACAAAAGAAAACATTAAAAACCCTAAGTTATATCAATTTTCATTGAACATGTGAAACGCCAAAATAAAAATTAGATCGGAAAAATATAGTCGTCATTTTAACAAGTCAAGTACGAGGCTAGCTAAGGATGAATGATTACTCACAATTATAAACATATCTTTTAACTAAAAAAAATGAAAGGAAGTTATCGTTCTTCCTTAGCTTGCATACTTCTCTTTGTTTATAAAGATGGCGTCTATATTTTTAAGTCCACTTTACATTTCAGCATTTTACGTGTACAATAAAACTTGCCATACCATACTCGCAGGCATTACCTTCTCCTTCTATGGGGTGATACTCCCAGGTATTACCTCCTCTATCTTGGAGGGGGTATTTCCGACCAGGCATAACCACATCCTTTTTTTTTGGTGTGTGTGGGGGGGGGGGGGATACTCCGACGCTTTACTTTCTCCTTTGGAGGTTTTTGTAGTATATTTTCATTCCCTATAATACATTCCTCCAGAGCATTACCTTCTCTTTTTGGGGGGGGGGGGGGCAGTATAATATATGTTCGTTCTTCACGATATCATTGTCTCAGGATGACTTTCTTCCTTTTTTAGGGGGTCAGGGTAGTTTACTATCTACTGTTTTATGATATCACCCTCCCAGGCCTTGACTCCTCTTTTGGGGAGAGGAGGTAGTGTTCGTCCGTCATGATATAATCCTCTTAGTCATTACTTCTTCCTGGGGGGGGGGGGGTCAATATATGCAGTTTGTTCTTTATAACATGCTCCCGACCTAGCAAAAATAGGCGACCGGAGGGAGCATATATTTGCTAGTATATATAATAAAGGTATGAAACTAAAAGTAGAATGTATACTTTTAAAATTTGAATTTATCGTGAAGTGTTTAAAGCTCAATTGATGTAAGGAGCTAGAAAAAATACTTCAAAATCAAAAACTAGCCAACGTTAAATGGATAGAGTCTGACCCAGAAAACAGAAATTCTTCCCCCTTTGTCAGAAACATCGCTCATGGAGTGACAAAATAAGGGAGGCAAGAGTTATGAAGCTGCCGAAAGTAAACCCAAGGTCCACTTTCTACTCTCCTATAAAGAGATAAACAAAAGTATGAAGTATTCAGGATAGCTAAACAGATGGTAAAGACCAATATGGCTATTGTTGGAGGAAAGTGCATTCATAATGACAACGGAGTGTTGGCATGAATAGGACAAGAGGAATGCTCGGAAATGTCATTATGAAAGATTACTGATTACCGAGTTTTCATGAGAACAATAAAAGTTGTAGAAGCAGTATCTGGACCAACCATAAGGATTGAAAAGATATGGTACGGGAAGCTGTGAGAAAAATGAAAGGGTAAGGCTGCAGGAATCTCAGGTATTGTTGAAGAAATGTTAAAGTCTACAAGTGAAATAGGCATTGAGATGATCATAAAAGAGGTTGTTCTGAAAGACTTGTATCTTGGTACAATTGCTCTTTTTGTTTCTCGTAAAGTCTCTATCGCTCCAAACACTTTCTCACACCTGAGGCTATTCTCTATCTCTACAAATCCACAATCAGACCATGTATGGAGTACTGTTGTCATATTTGGGCTGGTGAATCTCTGTCCCATTTGAGTGTTCTTGATAAGGTGCAGAAACGTATTTGTAATTTTATTGGCCCTCCTGTTCTTGGCCTTTTGGCTAAGATCAAAGTGTAGTATCTGTTCCGATGGATACTGCACCCCATAGACTGGTATTGTCTTGGCCTTCGGGGCTTGATTTACGCCGGTCTATGTGTCTGTCCTGTGCAGTTCTAAGAGGTCCACCCTCCCAGGCTTCGCCTCCCCTCTTTGGGGAGGAGTAAGTTTATTACTTACTGCCTGAAGCGCCCCTACCGGGGAATGCCGACGGGGCTGCCCAGGCAATTTTTAAACCCCACTTTCTCGACCCGACCTTGGGTCACATCTTACTTGTGGGAGTAAAATAAAAACTGGCCTTGTGTCTAACTCCTGGAGAGGAGTAAATCAATACTCGTTCTTCTCTGCACCCTCTCTCTCACACAGACGTGATGTTGCTAGTCTTTTCTATAAATACTATTATGGCATGTGTTCTTCAGAGTTATGATACCTCATTGTAATACAGCTTCCTATTCCAGTAGTTTCTTTCCCAAAATGGCAGGCTTGTGGAACTCTCTTCCTGCTGACTGTTTTCCTCCTACCTATAGCCCTGGTCTTTACAAAACTAAATCCAATAGGCATCTCCTGTCTTTGTGATAATCATATTTCGTTCTTGTTAGATCCTTACATCAAGTGGCTTCATGCCTTGTCTGGAGCGATTTCCATAATAATAAAAACAATTGTTACAAGAGTAAAGGAAGAGGCTCTGGATAATTAAAGATGATGGATCAAGTTCTGAAAGTGATTGAGAGATAATTGGGACACCAATAATAAGTCGGGTAAACAGATGAAATGCAGTTTGGTTTTAATTCTGGACGAGCTATCATTGATACTATATTTATCCTGAGACAAACGTAAGAGTGTAAACATGCACTAGGACTCCTGATAATCACTCAAAAATCGAAAACTATACAAAATACTGGTAGAACATTACATTTTCGTACTATTGATGGCATTTATTTGATGTGTTTCTACCAGTATTTTGTTCAACTTCCGACCCTTCAGCGATTATCAGAGATCTCCACGCCATCTTTTTTTTTCTCGTTCTAACTGAACTGTCATCACGAGGTTTGTTAACAAAACAAAAAACAAAAACTTTAAGTTAAAACACAAATAAATTCATCCAGATAGGTAGAAGAGTAACTTATCTTGCCCTTGGTAACATTTGTTGCATCTTTGCTTTTTTACCCTTTTTTGTTGTTGACTTCAGTAAATAACATCCACAATATTCTATTTTTAAACATATTAGCAAAAACATGGTTTAAATAACTAGTATTATTTGTTGATCTAAGATAATACATATATTTTCGTTTCTTAATATTAAAAAATGGTAGCTGTACCTACCCGGCGTTACTCGAGAGTTATTTTACTTTTCTTTTAAACTTTTTCTTTTTTTGTTTTTTTACCAAGTTATTTTTGGTATTATTGCAGATTAACACCCCCCCCCCCCCACCTTAAAAAAATGAGATGCTCACTTTTTTTATAGGTGATTGTGTGACCATCCTGAAAAACTTGGCAGAAAAAAAGAAAAAAAAACACAAAGAAAAAAAAATTATTTTAGGATTTAGAGTTGAGAATCAGTTTAATGCAAAATTTCCGGTCAATTCCAGTTTTTAGGGTGGTTAACCACATTTTGGGGCTATGGAAGATAAATTCTGTGACTTCGTTCTTTTTTTTTTTGGTGGGGGGGGGGGGTCTACTTTTTTAGACCATTACGTGTGGTTTTACGACCTTGCCAGTCGAACTTGTGGTTAGTGGAAAAAAATTTAGTTAATAGCCCTAGAAAGCTAGAACACTTCGGAAATGGTGGATCATTAAGAAGTTTAATATATTTTAAAACCTAAACAAAAATTAGAATATGATGAGGTATATATTGATTTATGTTACTTGTGATTGGTAGGGATTATGGGGATGTGAGTGTAGGTTATATTTGGGTTGATAGGGGAGATCTAGAGGTGATGTGTATAATATATCTGAGGGGAAGGGAGGGGATTGTTATCTAAATTAATAAATGCAAAAGTTTTTTCCATTTATCCTAACTATATTAACATCAAAACACGTTAGGATTATTTAATTCTAATGATATTGGAATATATATAGGCATCTCTAACTCACTCAAACGAATCTCGATTTTGCTCATTTGCATATTTATTTATTTTAAAGTTTTTAATAAATTAATATTCTGTAATATACCTTTCTACTTTATATTGTCAAATTTTCTTTTACATACGCAATTGTTTTATCGATAGTACTATTATTATAATTATAAATAAAATAAGATAAAGAGATTTTATTAAAAAAAAATGATAGCGTTTAAAAACTTATTTAGAATTTCATTTTCAAGGAAGATAATTTTTTTCTGGCTTTAGTAAAGTGTCAAATATCACTGAAATGTCGAACAGATACTACTCTTTGATTTTAGCCAAAAGGCCACAGAACCATAAAAATATGTTCTGTGATTAGGCATTTTTAAATTTAAAATAAAATTGATTAAATTGGAATATTTTTTAATGGCGGTATAGTGTAGTATCGGTTCTGTTGTCATAAAACTGTCCTCCCAGGAATTACCACCTCCGTTTTTAAGGGTATGTATGAGGGAATCCTCCCAGAATGAAAAAAAAACAAACCCCAAGACTCGATTTAGTCAGAATATCTTGTAAGGGAGGGGGTAGTGTAGTATCGGTTCGGTTCTCATAAGACCCTCCCCGCAAGAATGACTTCCCTCTTTTTGGGTAGAGGGAAGTAGTGTTCGTTCATCATGATATTATCGTCCGTCAGTCTAGTATATGTTCGTTCACCATAATACTAGCAAAGGAAGAACGATAACTCAAGTTTATAATAAACATGTCTTTTTTAACTAGAAAATTATAAAAGTTATCATTCTTCCTTAGACAGCATATTCATCTTTGTTTATAAAGATGGCGACTATATTTTTCCAACCACTTTTCATTTAGGCGTTTCACGTGGACAATGAAACTTGCCATCGTTTTTAACTTTATCTAAATAAACAAATGCAAAAGTTTTTTCCACCTATTCTAACTATATTGACATTAAAACGGTTTATGCTTATTTAATTCTTTGTAGTATATTTTCATTCGTCATGATACATTCCTCCTCAGGATTACCAGTTTTGCGTGTGAGAGGAGTTAGTGTACTATATATTCTGTTGTCGTATCATCATTTTAAAGGTGAGTCTGTGTATGTAGTTCGTTCATCATGATATCATCCTCCCAGCCTCTCATTTGCATATTTATTTATTTTTAAGTTTAAATAATTAAATACATACGTTTATTATTTTTAAAAATAAATTTGTTGTTGTTCTTATTTACTTCCTCCTACGAGAGCAGAATTAGGCACAATGTCAATATTTAACGTGGGGAGAATCCAGCTCCCCCAAAATGGGCACTCTGAATTGGAACAAAAATTTTAATTGCCTCGGTCTAGAAGGATTTCTCTTTCACTGATAGAGAACATAAAGACTAAGTGAAGATTCAGTACAGATACTACATTTTGCTCCTAGCCAAAAGGCCAAGGAGTTAACATGTTGATAGTGATGATGATGATGATAAATTAAAAATTTGTCATAGAAAAGAAATACACTTTTTCTAATGTTTCTAAATTACAAAAAAAAAGTATTTTTCTTTAATATTCTTTACATATTTTTTTCTTTCTTTTATAATAAAGGTGAAAATTACAAAGTACCCATTTCGAATTACTCAGTAATATAAAAGTGGAGTATTTGACCAATCGACGTTCCACCCTTATGTTTATTCATTTCATCATATAACCAGTTTTAATAGGAAATTCATTTTAATTTTTATACTGAAACAAAATAAAATTTATCAACGTTGAATATCTTAAAGACCATATCAATTAAGCTTTTTGTTGTTTTTTCCTAAAAAACAAAATTTGACGATGTTCATGCACAGTATATTTCCTCTATATTGGAATATATCAAATAACACTACGACAATCATTATTTTTAAAATTTACTGTAAATTATTAAAATGTCAAATGAAAATTACTTTGGTTTCTGTAAAGAAGATTACAGTGTCAGTAATTGCCGCCCAGAGGACGGGTAGTTTTTGCTAGTATTTTATATAAAGCATTAATTTTGATAATAAGTAAAGTATAATTCGAAAAATTCTGGAGTGGGTGAATCGGACTTGTATTTTTCATATGTTGTGTTTTTTAGACTTGTATATATGTTTTTTAGACTTGTATATATGTTTTTTAGACTTGTATATATGTTTTTTAGACTTATATATATATATATCGATAGAGGAGGAAGTGAAGGATTTCACTAAGTTAAGTGTTTTTATTATTGGTCCATTTGGCTAGTAGAAATGTTCTTTTGTAGGAACATAATTTGAAGACCTCAGTTTTGATGTTCATACAGTTTCTGAAAGGGTTTTAGGATCCTGAATCTTTCAGTGGTGCATAGTGGCAATTCCTCGAGGTAGAGCTATAAACCTTATAGCTGTAGGGTTGCATTACTGTTTAGAAAATGCCCTCATATCTACCTTAACTCATCAGCATCCCAGAAAAAAGAAGGCTGGCCGAAAGAATGAAAAAAACTTTTTTGGCGAGCCTTCATTTTTTCTGGGATCTTTTGCAAGTTGAGCTAGACATGAGGGTATTTTCTAAGCAATAATGACTAATTTTGTGATTAAGAGCTTTTTTTACTGCAAGCTATATAAAAAATCTGTTTCATCAGTTATATCAGGTTGGAAAGAAAGTAATGTTGTTTTTGTCCAACACATTTATTTCATCTGAAATATTCACATTAGGGCATTTTTAATCTTTATAATAATTTCCCCCATTTTCTATGATTTCTGTCCAACGATCAACTAGCTTCTTGATGCCTTCAAAAAAAATTCTGATTTTTTAGAGAAAAACAAATTTAGGTCATTTTTGAGTATTATTTAAGTGATGCTGCAACGACCGCCAAAGATGGTAGTCGGATGGAGCAATGTCAGGTGAATAAGACTGATGAAACAAAACTTCGCAATTAAAACTCATGACTTTTTTTTGAGTGAGTTTTGCTGTGTGAAGTTTCGCGTTATCATGCTGAAGCACTGCACCCTTCCTATTGAGTAATGCTGGTCGTTTTTTTTGATAGAGCAATTCTAATATCATCCCGCTGCGAACAATATTTTACTGCTGTGATTGTTTGATTAGGCTTTAGTAACTCATAATGAATCAGTCCTCTCATGTCCCACCATAAACCGAGCATAACCTTCTTTGGGTGTAGTCCTTGTTTTGGAACAGGCTGTGGACTTTGGTTTCAGTCTAACCAATGTCTTTTGTGTTGGGTATTCTTGTAAAGAAACCATTTTTCATCTCCAGCCACAATTCTTTGCAAAAATGGTTGTCGATGATTCCTAGAAAGCAAAGATGTGCAAACAGTCAATTTTTGATTTTGTTGAGCGTCGGTCAAATCGTGGGGAACCAAGAGTCCAAGTTTTCCTAACTCATGAAGGCATGAGGAATTGTGGTATGGATTGTATTAAATTGTTGAGCTAATTCTCTGCTGGTTAACTTTTGATTGGCCTCCACAGCAACTTTAATGACGTTTTTATCAATTGATTATGGCTTTCCCGAACGTCGCCGATCTGACAGGTTAAAAAGTCTCCAGAAGAAAATTTTGCAAACCACCGTTGACATTTTCGATCATTCAGAACATTTATCCCATAGACAATTCCAATATTACTTGTATATTCTGCAGCTGAGTTTCCTTTTTTGAATTCATAGAGCATGCAATGTCTCATGCTCCTCACTAATATCCATTTTTTGACGGTTGAGACCGTTAAACTTAATATTTTCCAACTAATTACTATATCTGAAAGGCAAAGCAAGATATTAAGACACCAATTCACCAAAAAATCTAGAACTGTGTACAACTTATGAGGCTGCAAAGTGATGAAGTAAAAAATAGGACATTACTTTCTTCGCAACCTGATGTAAGGCAAATAGTGGTCTGTGTTGTTAAAAACACAAATTTCATTTTCAATCCATTTCAGTAATCTTTATATTTAATTGTGATCAATATTTTATTTTTTGTTTGTCATGACGAAATGGAAGGCAAAAGAGTTTTTACTCTCACAGTCTGAAGTCCTAATACCACTACCCAAATCACTAATTTAATAACACATAAGTTTTTCGATCTTCATAGATTTGTCTTTTCACTTTCTTTTTCTCTTTTTTATCATTGTCTGACGAGGGCAAAGAAAGAGAGATAGAGGAAAGGAAGACAGAAAGCTGCCTGTTGTGGTTTTAACCTACATTCGACTGTGAGATAGAGAATTTATTCGAGTGTTCTATCGGTTAGCACACCATACTTAGAGGTTATGAGTTTGAACATCGCACGGGTATAATAAATATTTTGTCTCTGATTTTGTCCTCAAACATTTTTAATTACAACATTACGCTGATTGATTTACTTTAATCTTTTACTGTAATTTACATACTTTAGGAAAATTCAGACCCCGGGCTACGCCAGGTTGTCCTGGTAGTTGTTGAATAATGAGTAGTAATTTGCCTAATTTGACAAGGAAATCCGTTTTTTTTTCATGAACAAATTGAAGGTGTGTTCCTTTCTTTCTAGATTTGTATGCATCGGGATGCAGGACGCACACCTAGGAAAATGGCTGCAATATTATGAAGAGTAGAAAGTGGACCTTGGGTTTACTTTTGGTAGCCTCGTAAATCTACTTTCTCCCTATTTTATTCTTTCGTTCTCACATTCTATGAGCGATGTTTCTGGCAAAGGGGGAATAATTGCTGTTTTCTAGGCCAGCTGTTGAGTGGGTTGTATGTGTATATTTTCAATCCTCTCATTCAACTGACAATCCACCCATCATTCAAGTGTTTTTTTTTTAGATTTGATAAGTGGTGACTCATTCGTATTGAAGAGAAGAAAAAAAGCTTTTCAAAACCATAAATCAGTTTTTTGTAATGATTGTTTTCATGCTGTACAGATTTTAAAATTTTGGTGTCAAGCAGATTCTTGCAGATTTCATCTCTGATCATATTGGTATCTTCTAAAAATCCTTGTTGCAGCAACTTTGCCTCTCTCTTTCTCTCTTTCTCTTTCTCTCTTTCTCTTTCTTTTTCTCTCTCTCTCTCATGACTAATGGCTTCTTAACTCTTCTTGCTGTTATAGCAATTACCTGGATGTGGACTGTATGTGAATCAGAACACAGCTCCCCTACTCTCTGCCCTTCCCTTGAGGTGGGTGTAAGGCTGTTAGTCAATTTCCACAGGTGGTATGTCTGCAGATCAAGTCTTTTTGCCTCATTTTTCTTAGTGCGTTCAGTGCATTTTATATATCTGTTTTTTATTACCCTTTCTTTTTTTTGTCGTTTTTCTTTTTTCCCTTTCTTTTTTCCCTTTCTTTCTTTTCCCTTTCTTCTCTTCTCCCCCTTTCTTTCTTCTCCCCCTTTCTTTCTTCCCCCCCCCCCCTTTCTGCCCCCTTTTCTCCTCTGTTTCCCCGGATCTACTCTTTTCTGATTCTTTTTCTCTTTTTTTTCTTGTCCTTTTTTTCTTTTTCTTTTCTTATCGTTTTTCTTTTTCTTTTTTTCTTCTCCTTTTCACTCTCTCTCTCTCTCTCTCTCTCTCTTTATCCCATTTTCTCTTCTCTCAACTTTATCTATTCTTTTCTCGTCTTTTTTGAATTTACTCTCTTTTTTCCTTTTACTTTTTTTGTCCTTTTTTTATCCTTTCTCTTATTTTCTTAATTCTCTTTTTTCCAAGTATCTTAAGGCCCCAGTCTTATGCAACCCATTAATCACACAACGATGATAATGTCTAAACTAATTCACAAAGAGCTGCTTTGGTCAATTACTAAAGTCTAAACACTTTTATACCCCCTTCCTCCCAAACCTTTATACCCCCTCCCGAATTTGAAAAAAAAAAACAAAATAGAAAATGAATAGACAATCTAATCTCTACTTAAAAAGCTTTCTCGCAATTTACTTGATTTAATAATTTTATCAAAAGCATAAAATTAATAGAATTTGCAGTCAACTTTTCTCTTTTTTGGCGATTTGCATTTTAGGTGTGTCCTCGCTCTGAAAGGCTTGGTTGGACATGCTCTAGTTTAGAAATATAATTTTAGTTGATTTTTCATGCTTTTTAAAAAAAAATTTTTTTTTTAAATTACTTTACTGCTGAGTCATCACTTATCAAGGCTAAAGGCCACTCGAGGATAAGTGTTAATGAGATAGATTAACAGTTTAATGATGAAGAATATTATGAGAGGATTGAAAATGATGAATGTAATGAATAAACGATTTATGACAAGTGTTAGATTAGATTTGAAGATACCCCTGTTGTAGTCCTCAGGGAAGCAATCTTATATCAAAGTATTCTACAGATAAAAAGTTCTTAAATTCTGTTTGATTTTAGGCACAGAGATAAATAAAAGAAAGTTCTTTACAGTGGTGGTAGAAGACAAGTTTTTGGCGTGAAAGTTTTATGAGGGGGAAGCAGAGTAGAGAAAGACTAGCGTTTTCACGGGTCTGTCATGCTTTGGTTTGAAATGGCGTTTTTCATTAGTCTGTCATGCTTCTTTCATTCCTCCCCATTCCCATTGGATATTTAGCACCCCCCACCCTGTCAAGTAATCAACATGTTCTTGCAATTGTTTTACCCCCTTTTTTAAATATCTTAAGTCAACCTAAAAAAAATACATTTCACAGAACATACACACTATTAATGAACACAATATTAGCATACAGATTTAATTCTGTGAAATGTTTCATCTGATAGTTCCCAAAAATGCCCTCTTAATTAACTTTTCCTTTTTTAACCAATTTTGTCACTCTTAATAAATTAGAAACTTATCTAAATGCAAAAGAAATTGAGCAATAATAATGATGATGAATGTTTTTCCAAATTGCCTGGGTTGGCAACTACTGCGCCACTATCAGACCTTTTAGAACATAGTTTAGTTCACCCTGGTGGTGTGACAAAGATGGGGGTCAGAGGTTAATAATGTTGAACAATCGCTTTCTCCCCTGAAATACTTTGTTTTGCTTGTTTTTGTGTTGACTTATAATTTGGTGGGGAGAAGAGGGTGATAATGTTGGTTTAGAAAAAACCAAATCTGATGAAAGGTCACAACTGCAGTCAGTCCTTATTATTTTCTCTCCCCTGTTGTGCTGCTTTGTTTCAATACACGTTTTCTTTCAACAATTTCCTCTGACCTTGCAGCATCTCAACTTGTTGACAACTGAAGTTTCATGTATTCACATTTCCAAAAGCTTCACGTTACTAAATATTAGTTTTTGGTCACTAATTCTGAAACTAGCAGCGACTCAAAACTGTACTTGGTGCGAGTATACTGGTTGTCTGCCCCTGTCTTAACCAAGGTGATTGGAATTCCTCCTTGGTATATTCTTAACAGATGTTGGAATCTGTGGTGAGTGACGGAGCACGGAACCAGAGAATAATTCTACTTTTATTTTTTAATGGAAAATTAGGAAACCCAAAAGGGCAGATGATACACCCTTTAGCTTTGATGGGTAATTGCCTAGAGATTGTGTCTCTATAAAAGCACTGGTCCCCATCACCCCACTCGGTTGGAAGTATATTCAGCTTATAAAAATCTTGCCATAACTAAGCAAATCACTTTTGCGAGATATGAACATTTTCACTTCCTTCAGTTGAGATTTATTTTAAACATAACCTTTGACCCGATTGAGGCTCAAATTAACTACTGGCCTGTTTATCTGAGAGGTTTCTTACCAAATTTTAAAAAATGTGTTAATTAACAATCAACTCTAAGTGACGGTCTTCTGCAGGTTGAAGATACAGCCGATAAGTGAGAAAAACATAATAATTAACACCTCCACCCAGTCCGGTCCTGGGTATGACCTTAAAAGACATCCAGTGGTGAGGCCTTCATTTGGGAGCTGTGGGGAATGTGGAGTTGTCCCTTAATTGTCATTGCTCCCAGGTTCACTCTGACCCGGAGTGGTAGTACCTGTAAGGGCCTCATCTATGGGTCAAATAGAACCTACTGGCGCTATCAAATCAGGCTGTCTGAAGTTATTGACTTCCTGACTCAAAATGCACCAAATATTGATGTTTTATTTTTCTTTTCCGTTGCAAAACTCAATCATGTTCTTCAAAATCCAAAACAAAAAACAATAATTTCCCCCCCTCCCCTCTTCTTCCCTCTCCCCTCTTTCTCCCCCCCCCCCCATTTCACTCACCCAAACACCATGAATAAATACTTAAACATATAAAGAACTGAAGCATAAAAACCTTCACCAAAATGACCGGATTCAGCATTAAATGACCTGAAAAGGGCCAAAATGCCGTGAAACAAAAACAACCAAACCAAAAACCATGATTAAACATTTGAACATATAAAAAAACTTAAAACATAAAAACCTTCAAAATGACAACAATTCAAAATAGCAAAACTCTTAATTAATAACTATAAACGACCCACTGACTTAAGACTCAAATGAAGGATATTTCCTTCTACATTCATGGCATGAAATGACCCTTAGAGTTGATGTGCTGTTAAGCTATATTTTACCTCTTACCTCTACCCAGTCATGGCTTATTCAACGAGAACAATTTAGCCCCGTGGATTAATAAAATATTCTGTTCGAAATTTAGTACAGGTTCCCGAATTTGGCATAAAGATTCCAAAGTTTGATTAAGTTGCCAAGGTAGAAAAGACGCACCTGAAGAGAAGGTCAGATGTTACATCGGCTGAAACGTGAGAATAACAACCAAGATGAGAATAGTAGTCTGAATAATCCAAATAAAACGAATCATCAATCCTCATCTCAAAAATTGCAAGACATAGTATAGATTATTTGTTTACCCTACAAAATAAATTGATAAACAACACAACCGTATAAAAAAAAAACTTCTTTATGGTTTAAACATAAAATGACCAATGACAGTTGATATGCCGTAAAAGCCAACAATCGACTAAATTATTTATTTAGAGATTTAAAGTAAACATTACAATTAGGATCAAAAATAAATATAGCAATATGCAATCACTTATTCTTAGTGTTTTCTTTTCTTCTTTTCTATATAATAAAGTAAAGTCAATCAGTTTGTCCGTATTTGCTTGCCTCCCCAGGAAGGTAGTTAAACACAAGGTTGGTTTTTAATGTGGGGAGAAATTCAGCTCCTCTGAAACGGGCACTCTGGATTGAGACAAAACTTGAAATTGCCTCAGTTTAAAAGGATTCCTCCTTCACTGACCGAGAACAGAAAAGATGAAGTGTAGTATCAGAAGAGATGCTACACTTTGCTCCTAGCCAAACGACCAAGAGTTTCTTGATTTTGCTCATCGATAGCTTTGTTCTAAAAAGTCAATATGTGAATTCCATTTACTTATTTTTTGTGTTTGTTGTTTTGTGTGTGTGTGTGTGTAACGTTGGTACATGTTCTTAGTAAAAAAAAAAAAAAAATGGGATTTAATTTATTTCCATTTGTTTGGCTGATGTTTTATTAAAAAAAAGGAAGTAACTCAATATTGACAAATACAGTTATTTCCCTTTGTTGGGTCCATCATCATATTTGGTTTAATGTCTGTTTTACATACCGGCATGTGTTGGACGGCTTTTTAGAAAAAATTGACTTCCAAAGTAATCTATATCTGGCCAGGTCTTTATTTATCTCTCTTTCTCAAGTCCATTCTTATCACCTCCCATGTTTTCTTTGATCTTCCCCTGCCACCTCAACTGTTCCACATCTACTAACCCAAGAACTCTCATCCATTCTTTCAACATGGCCATACCACCAAAGTCTACTCTTTTGCACACGTCTCCCTATTATACTGCCCAGATTTAACCTTCCTCTGAACTCATCATATCTAAACCTGTCTTTAAAGCTCACATTACACATCCATCGTATCATTCTCATATCATTTCTCGCCATGAAATGCATGTACTCACGCATCATCTTTTTTACATTTCAATCACATAAATTATTAATGAAAGCCAAAATGATCTCGAGCAACGCCGGATAGGGACAGCTCGTAATTTAATAAAACTATTGACGCTTTAACATTTATTTTTGTTTATATTTGTTTTTAGTGTTTGACAGTTTTTCTTTTCAAAAACTAAACCTCAACAGGTTTTATTGTTAGGCAAACAAACACAAGCTGAATTGATATCTATTTTTGACTTTTCTCATACGTTTCTGGGAACGAATATTTTCTTCACATTTGATTTTTACTTTGGAAAACAAAAAATATTTGTTTTCATTTTCATTTCCTTTATTCTTTTTTCTTTTTCCGTATTTTATTCTGAACTTTGATTTTCCCGTTGATCGCATTTGTCAAACTTATTCAAATGACAGTGATACCGTGGTTACCGGCACGGAACTCTGTGTGCAGTGTTCTAGTTCAAGCAGAGATGTTGTCAACCGTCACAAGGTCCCTCTTGTGAGTAGTTTCTAAACTAAAAACATAGAAACAAATGGCAACATGTAACTGAAATGGTGAGGGAACAACAATGTGAATGAAACTCCTTTATAGGACAGGTTTTGTTAAATTATGAAATGTGTTCACTAGCGCTTCATATTAATTTATTTAGAAGCCGTTGGATGCATGCATTATGATGATGATGATCATCATCATCTCTACCACATGTTTTACATGCTGACATGTGTTGGACGACTTTAGAAATTGCTTTTTTAACTGATGTGGTGAGCAAACTCACCACGTAAATAATGATTTAAAAAAAAAAGAAGGAAGATTGAGCGATAAGGTTTGAAATGGAGTAAATAGAGAAGAGGCAACACAAATTGATTAGTGAATATAAACAAAAACGTGCGCAATCGTATGTCACAAGGAGTGAGAGAGGAGGAGTGTAAGGCAGACAGTGTGTGTCATGCTGTCTGCTTCTTTCTCTCTATCCTTCTCAACGTCACCAGGCATGCGAGAGAGAGGAAGGGTGCCATGCTATGTTTGTCATGACTGTGACAGTTGTTGGTTTTCTTTCCTTCTTTTTCTTTCTCGCTCGCCAGGCTTAACTGAATAGTATAGGAATAACAGGGAGAGAAGACGAAGGTGTGAGGAGGAAAATAAAAAATGAAATTGGAACAGCAAGCAGATGACACTTTGTTTTTGGCGGTTTCGGCTTAAGACCTACAGGGTCATGGAACATAGATCAGAGAAAAAAGACAGCTGGAAAAATCATGATTGTGTAAAAAAGATAATATACCGTAAGAAAAGATACACAAACAGATAAGTGAGCTTTGAACTGTTGACAAATATATATATGTATTAATGTTACGGATGATTTCGAACTCCATGAAATTTTTAATAAAAGTTTTATACTTATTTTTATTGAATTTTATTCCTGTTGCATTTTAGCATTATTATATCGCTTAGTATGCTATTTTCATGTGTGTTCGTATTTCTTTTGTAAAGTATCTTGTTTCGTGTGTAGATATCATCACAGAATTTAGGGAACATACCCCCAACTGAAATTCCGGTAATATATAAATGTTAAATTGTGTTGTGTAATTAGTGTGGTCACCTTTTGGGTGCTCGTCATGGCATTCCGTAACAAAATTAACGTATCTGTGGCCAATTTTTGTGATTTATTCTTTTTTCTTTCAAATCCATCCTTATCACTTCCATCTTTTCCTTGGCAACTCAAATGTTCTACATCTACTAACCAAAGAACCTTCATCAATTCTTTAAATATGACCAAACCATCAAAGTCTCCTATTGTGCACACATCTCCGTATATTGTCAAGATTTAATTTTCCACTGCGGTCATCAGATCAAAGCCTGTCTTTAAGACTCGCATTACACATTCATTGTATCATTCTCATATCATTTCTCTCCATGCAACACATGTCCTCAACCTTCACTGGCCAGGTTTAATTTCCATACATCATCACACTGTCTGATAGACTCTCTCCTTTGTCGACAACGGAAACACTCTGCTGGTTAGTAATGGCAGAAGTTCCCTGAACTTATTCCATCCACTCTTGCAATTACACTTGCACCAGCTTCTCCCTGTGCTCCAACAGTATCAACGTATTGTGTAATTTATAAGTGGTGTTCCTCTAGGAATTTTTTCATGTTAACATGAGTAGTTAAAAGAAAAAAAGCAACATCCACACTGTATATTCTTAATGGTTTAATTCAATACTTTTGCAGCAGAGAAAATTGCTCATCTTTTCATATTAAAAATTAATGCAGTCTTCGTGAAACCTGGTTGTGGGGTCAGCTGCTCAAACGCTCACCTGATTCTTGAAATTTTTAAATGTCAAACTATGTCCCCAGCCGAAGAAATCCTCTTCTTCCACTAGGAATGGGGTTGGTTGTCCATACCAATTGAGGATGCATTCTCGACAATCAGTTCATCAGTGGCTTTGTTGCTGTAAGGCTGAGGTAGGGTTCTCTTCAGTCCTAGGAGGTCCACTTTCTCTCTTCAAAGAGAATGGGTTAGTTTAGTGGTAATTGTCTGAGGCGTACCTACCGGGGAATGCAAACAGTTCTGCTCAGGTATTTTTTGTAGGCCAGACGGCGCTTCTTCTAGTGCACTGGCTTTTAAAAACCTCACTTGACCTTGTGTCTAGCCTACTGGAGAGGAGGTAAATAAACACTAGGAATAACTTATATCTGCTATATAGGATAGGCATGTTTTTGTTTTATTTTAAAAAGATTTTTAATTTATATTTTTTTAAATCAAAATTTTTGGCATTATCTTTTTGAATTTTTTTAGATGAGGATTGATAATACAGATTATTTGGACTACTATTCTCATATTGTAGAATTTGGTATATTCGGACTACTGTTCCCATCTTGGGTGTTTTTATCAATGTTTCGACCTTCTTCAGGTGTATCTTGTTGAACTCTGGAATCGTTCTGTCGAACTCGGGAATCTGGATGGAATTTTAAACGGAACACTTTATTAAATCCATGGAGGTAGCATGCTCTCGTTCCATCTGCCATGACTGGGAAGAAGTCTTCAGTAATTCGCAATTCTTCGTATCGCTCGCACTGTACTCCATCTTAGGTCGTATCTGACTCTTATATAGCTAGAGGATTGCATCAGAAGTCAGGTACTTTTGTCTTTGATGTGTTGCTGTTAAACTCTTCATAGATATTTCAGACAACTTTTTTTATGTTGGGGAGGGGGAAAACAGATGAGGGTTTCAGAAACTATTCCTTTCAGACTACCCGCACAGGTAGTGTTGAATAACACCTGGGCGGAGGAAATAAAACCTGGCTAACACAGACACCCACCTGGCCGGAAAATAAGTATCTGATTTAATGCAGAGACACTTGCAGACGGAAATGCACTTGTTAAATAAACAATAAAAATGGATGGAAGCCACACCATGTCAGGGGTGTGGCTATGTTGAGTGCATAGGTGAAACCCTGGAATGGGTGTTGCAGTTGTGGATGTGTGAGGGTGGCAAAAAAATGTTAGGGTAACTGGCTCAAATTGAGATCGAAGAGAAGGTGGCTGGTTAGTGAATTTGAGTCAACTCCCACGTCTCCCGTACCCTCTAACTGACCCTACTCACTCCCTGCAACTGAGCAATAAAAATATACCATTATATTTTCATACATCAATGTTTGTCGTCATTCTTTTAAGCACAAGCAATATACAACAGCAGCAAAAAAATGTGGATCTTGGTAAATATGAATTCTTTTAATACACTGTTTCATGATTAAAAAATTAAAAAGAAAGACGTAAAATATTTGTTTTGAACTTGTAAAACATTTCCTGCGTATAGAATTTTTTGTTTAATTTTAAATATTTTTTCTTTTTAAGGGTGGGACAAGAATTCTTACGGTTACCATGGAGATGATGGTAATTCCTTTTGTTCATCGGGCACTGGCCAACCATATGGTCCTACATTTACTACAGGTGATGTCATTGGATGTTGTGTAAATCTCATCGAGAACACCTGTTTTTATACAAAAAATGGAGTCAATCTAGGTAAGCTCAAGTGCTTATTTTAAATGTTATTTTGAATTTTTGATTATTATCAAATACATGATCTCCTTTTTTCACTGCTTCCCTTGTTTTCTCTTTTCCCTGTTTTCTCCCCCCCCCCCCAACTTCGCAAGGTTCCTTCCTTCGTTTTCAAGAATCAAAATCATGTAATGGATCTTGATCAGAATTGGAATGATTCTTGACATAAGGTTTAGTATCATTATACCTTGATTTTAATCTTGGTAAAAGGAGATAAAAGTGGTGCCAAACCTTCTGGAAAGGATATTTTTATAGTTGTATAAAATAATTAAAAAATCTTTTTCAGTATTCTGGGATCAACTTATTAGCAACTTTTATTTTTTGTGAGAAAGTACTTGTCCCTCAAGAAAGGTTGAACAGGAAACGAGAGAAGAATCTTTGAAAAAAAAAATAATAAATGGCTGCAAGAAAGGATGAGGAACATAAAACAAAGGAATGCGGTTTATATTAACTATTTAATGAAGAGTGTTTATAAAATTCAGATAAATAGAAAAGGCAGAATAATTTTTAATATTTCATTTTTACTATAAAAAAGATTTCCTCAGAAATGAGTAAAGATGTTATTTTCAAAATTTTACAAAAAAATGACATTCACAATAAAAGAGGAAAATAGGGAATTTCATGTTATTTTAAAATTTACAAGGTGTCATTGACAAATAAAAAATAGAATAAAAAAGGAGACGATAAAAACAAAAGGGTAAAACACGTCTTTTTAAAATCTTGTGACCACGAGAATTGAATTCTTCCTTTTCTTTTTTTTTCTTTTTTTGCTATTGATCAAATATCTATTGTAATAAAAACAGTGAAAACGTAAAGCACTAAATGAATTTAAAAAAATCCTATTTAAAAAGGATTTAACGATAAAATTAAATTCACTAGAATGCATTTTGTTTTTTTGTGAATAAGTCAGCCATTTTAATCTTTTGTTAATAGTGGGGAAAACGAATGAATTACTTTGACCATCAAAATTTTAAAGAAATTTAGAAGCATTTAAACTGTTGAATAGAAAGTCATTTTAAATTGGCTTTAAAATTCTTAGCAAATCCTCATTTAATTGAAAGATTGAAAGTTTTTGGAAACTATGATTAGATGTAATAAAATCTAATCATTTTATAAATAGAAATGAAAATAAGATTTCCTTAACAATTTGTTCTGGTTTTATAACAATTTGGTTCAATTAATAATTTAATCACCAAACAATGCCGTGATAATTAAATTAAACTTTGAAGGTCCTATCTAAAAAATATGGTAAAAGAAAAAGGCAAAACAAAAATGAAAGTAAAAAGATTCTCTGTCAACACTTGTAAGTACAGCTAAATGACCTGAAAAGGGTTGATATGCCATAAAAAAAATAACAAAACCTGTAACACTGTAGTATTTATTCAACCGTTAACCTTTCTCTTTAAGTTCAATAGCAACTTTGTGAAAGTTGCTACATTGTTTATACAGCTTAATGAAATTTCGACCTTACTAAAAATAGAATTATTCAAATGGCTGACCATTAAAGAATGCCACCATTCTTTCAGCCTTTCTTTCATTGAGGGGAGGGGGGGTCTTGAATGCACAAATCCACCTTTGTGTTATTTATGAGGAAACAAAATGGATGCTATCAACTAGTTTTCCATAATTGTTCAAATTCCTTTTATAGCTAAAAGATTTATAAGAACTATTGGTTTCTTGTTCTTCCAACACACAGACATAAGGTAAACAAACAAGAAAACAAAAAAAAATATACCTACAAAAATGCTTACTTGGCAAAAAAGTTACAAAAAATAAAATGTTATACATCTCTTTTAAAACTTTTTTTCTCTCTAGCTGTGTTTCTGAATGCATCTTTCTCTCTCTAACCCTTCTTCTGACTCCCTCTCTCTCTCTCACCCTTCTTCTGACTCCCTCTTTCTCTCTCTCTCACCCTTCTTCTGACTCCCTCTTTCTCTCTCACCCTTCCTCTCTCTCTCTCTCTCTTTCTTCCTACCTCTGATTCTCTCTCTCTCTCTGTAACCCTGCCTCTGACCGTCTCTCTCTCTATCTAGTCATGCCTCGATTGTCTCTCTCTCTAGCCATGCTTCCGATTGTCTCTTAAGCTCTGCTTCTGTCTGTCTGTCTCTCTCTCTTTCTTTCTCTTAAGCCCTGCTTCTGGCTTTCTGTCTCTGTCTCTCTCTCTCTCTCTCTCTCTCTCTCTCTGTCTCTGTCTCTGTCTGTCTGTCTGTCTCTCTCTCTCTGTCTCTCTCTGTCTCTCTCTGTCTCTCTCTCTCTCTCTCTCTCTCTCTGTCTCTCTCTCTGTGTCTCTGTCTCTCTCTGTCTCTCTCTCTCTCTCTGGCCAGTGAGGACTACAGATTGCAGGTGCTTGTGGCTTCCCCAGATGAAAATATACTCTTCCTGAGGTGCCAGGGCGAATGGGTTTCTCCCCCTGGCACCTCCCACGGAGTTGGGCTCCGGGGTGGGTGGGGAGCAGAAAGGATGAAATGGGAAAAAATAATACAAATGTATACACCAAAATCCACTAAACGACATCACTGCGAACGCTCAGATAGCAAGGTTGAAATAATGTATCAAGATACACGAACATCCGTTGTAATATAATCAATTAAAGATAGACCGATAACTGAAATATCACCCTTTAATATAGAACAAATCTTCTCAAAAAAATTAAACCTAAAACAATTAAAAAAAACTTTCAAATGGAACAATATTAATCGAAGTTAAAAAAAACTCAAGTTGAAGAAATATTAAAGTGGGAAAGTTTCAGTGTTATAAAACTCAAATCTTATCTGCACCAATCTCAAAAGGTGTCATTAAAAGCTCCGAACTCTCATTATGCACGATGGGCAAAATAAAGACTAATCTATAAAAATAAAATTTGACGGACGTTAAAAGAATAAGTTTCTTAAAAAAGAAGACACCATAAATACAAATAGGTACATATTAAATTTTAATACACCAAAACCACCAAGTGAAATTGAAGTAGGATATATGAAAATAAAAGTTGAAACCTACATACCAAACCCACTTAGATGTTTTAACTGTTTGGTCACCATCAAGACAGATGCAATAGACCTCCAGTATGCGGAAGATGCGTTGAAAATAGCATAAAACATACAGGCTGCCAAAAGGAAGCAAACTGCTCTAATGGCAAAGAAAATCATCCCGCAAACTCCAGAGAATGTGAAGGAATTAGGCAAACTACAAAGAAATCAAACATCTTATGATGAACAACAACTTAAACATAGTTTGCTAACAGGAAATGTACGTAAAGAAATCTGATAATATATCCTTTAATGGATACGATATATATAACAAAATCAATAGGTCAATGGCAGATAATAGACCTCTTCAATCCTGATAAAAAAAAAATCAATACCTCATAAGATACTTCAACTAACACCCACCTACAGGCAATAGACGTAAAAGCTACACTCCACTGCACATTAACAATATGTTCAATATACATTCCACCAAAATATAAACTTAAAAAGATGATTTAAATAATTTGATAAACCAATTTCAGACACCCTTCCTTTTTAGTGGGAGCCATCAATGTCCATAGTGAAATCTGGGGATGTAACGATTCCAACCTAAATGGCAGAATCATAGAACCAATACTTGAAACAACAGATATGTTTGCGAAACAACAAAAGCTATGCTTACATACACCCAGAAACGGGTTCAATGTCAGCCATAGACTTTTCAATCTGCTCTCCCACCATCTTCATGGAGTTTATTTGAAGAAACCACGATGACCAATGCGGAAGTGATCGCATACCTATATTCCTAGAATAAAATAAACCAATAACAGAGGACAAAATACCCCAGTGGCAAATATGCAAAGCCAACTGACCCCAATTTAAAGAACTCTGTACATCCCTAATTAAAAAGGAAATTTTCAAAGAACCAAACCCAATCACAAGTCTGACAAATATTTTAACACAGATAGCAACAGAAACAATCCCGATATCCTCAACAATCTCACATACCAAACAAAACCCTTGGCCTAATACAGAATGTAAAGAAGTCATATAAAAAAACCGGAAAAAAGCAAAAAGAATGTTTGAAACAAACCCTACCACAAGCAATTTACAAAAATATCAACAAACCTGTGTGAACGCACGACACATTATTAAAAAAAGCAAAAGAGAAGCCTGGAAACATATCTCCAATAAAGAAAGTATGGGATAGGATTAGAAAAATGAATGGGGAAAATAACTACATCCAAATTTCACTAAAAAAAAACAAATGGGGAAAAATGTACAGAAAGGGAAGATATTGCCAACCTGTTGGCAGAAGAATTTGAAAACTTTGCAAGCAAAAAGTGCGATCCTACATTTCAAAAACTTAGGAACAAGGATGAAAGACAAAAACTAAACTTCACATCAGAAAATTATAACCTACCATTTACTATCACTGAACTGAAAGACTCTCTCAAAAAATCCAATAATACAGCGACAGGACCAGAAGACGATATACCCTATCAATTTCTGAAACAATTACCAGCAACATCTCTAAAAATACTACTAGAGATTTTCAATCAGATTTGGTACACAGGCAGCTATCCGGAAACATGGCTGGAAGCCATAATCATACCAATACCGAAATCTGGAAAAGACCCATCAAACCCAACAAACTACCGAGCTATTTCTCTAACTAGCTGTTTGTGTAAGACAATGGGGAGAATGGTGAATGAGAGATTGAAGTGATGTCTAGAGAAATATCAGTGCATATCCAAATACCAAAGTGGTTTTCGACAACCGAAGTACCATCAACCAACTAGTACGACTTAATTGAAAAATGCGCAAACGAAAATGGATTCAGATTTTCTAAAAACAAAACAGTATGCATACATTTCTGTAACAAAAGAACACTACATCGTGGCCCGCAACTCAAAATAAATAATACCGACATACCAATAGTTCAGCAAACCAAATATTTAGGGCTTATTCTTGATAGCAAACTGAATTTCAAGGACCACATAAAATACGTAAGACAAAAATGTATTAAAAGCTTAAATCTCTTGAAAATCATATCAAAAATTGACTAGGGAGCTAATCGTAAAATGAAGCTACTCATTTATAGAGCATTGATCAGATCAAAATTAGATTATGGCAGTATAATCTATAGTGCAGCCCGTGAGTCATACCTCAAAAGACTACAACTCATACAAAATCAACGACTAAGATTATGTCTGAATACCTTTCGTACCTCTCCTATGCAAAGTCTCCATGTAGAAGCCAATAAACTCCCATTACATCTAAGATGTACTAAAAAATCAAAATGACCCTGATAACTCAACATATAAAATAAATATTCACATCACAATACACCCACTTTTACACCAGTAAACCCTCAATCATACATCTTCTAGGAATACACATTAACGAAGCCAGCTCCTAAATTAACAATAACCCTGACAACATATCGCAATGGACAATCTCAAATATACCACCGTGGATGCTAACCAAACTGAAAATAGATCTCACACTGAGACAGGAAAACAAAAAAGAACTAACCCCTGAAAACGAATACCAATACAGATTTGGAGTACTTAGAGAACAATACACAGCAAATATAGCAATCTATACAGATGGGTCTAAAGATAAGAAAAAAGTAGGAGCAGCAGCTACTAGCGTCTATAAACAAAAAACTATAAGACTACCGAACGACGCTTCCATCTTTACTGCTGAAATGCAAGCAATAAACATGGCAATTGATCTTGTAAGGGAATTACCAGAAAAACAGTTCATAATATTTAGACTCCTTATCTTCCCTCATTGAATAAAGTGATTTTATATATTTAAAAAAAATATTTTTGTACTATTTACATTTGATTTGATGGAAATAAATCAATTATTGTAAGCTGCTTCCTAACAATATGTATAGTTGCTAATTACTGAACATTATTAAGAAATTTCTTACCAAAACTTTTCTCTGTAATTATTATTTAGTAGTAATTTTGGTCTTCACATGTCCGCCTCCAATCGTTGACCCCAGTCGCATGTTTGCCAGGCCTGTATTATGGATCGCCTTGTGTCCAGACCTTGTTTGCCTTCAAGAAACATTTATGAAAGCAAATGACAAGTTAAACGTAATTTTTTTTTAAACATACAACCGTATATATTACACTGGAAAAAGAGCTTGTGGAGGTACAGCAATCCTTATCAGGAACGATATACCTCAAAGCTAAGTTAGACTTAGCCCCAGTTTCCAAGCAATCGCCATCAAAGCAACTCTACACAGAACATTTAACTATCTGCTCCTTATACCTCCCACCACAACACCCTATCAATGAAAACGAACTTAATGACTTAATAAGTCAACTTCTGAAACCGTTTCTCCTATTGGGAGATATAACAGTCACAACACAACGCTGGGATATGAGGTTGCACAACACTGGGATAAAAAAGGCAGAATGCTTGAAAATTTTATAAAGATCAACAACTTCTGCCTTTTCAACAAAAAACAGCAAACCCACCTTGACCCATCTACTGACTTTAACTCTGCCGTAGATTTTTGAGTCTTTGTGAGCCTTCAATTTTCTTGGATTTTAATTGGAGAGTGCATAAGGATTCCTGTGGCAGTGACCACTTCCCAATTATACTTGAGAATTTGGATGCTGATGAGAGGAGCTTGACTCTATTGAAATTAAACAGGGCAAACTGGAAGGAATATAAAGTTATGCTTACAACATCTCACACAAAATAACAGCAATTCTGCAGAATATTACGCAAAAACATTAATCAAAATAGCAAAGAAATGCATCCTAAATAAACCAATATCACACAAACGAAACAGACCATGGTTCAACAAAGAATGTAGACAAGCTATTCGCCTACGATATAAAGCCCTGCGTAAATTGAACAATGAACCCACAACTGCCAATCTCCTTCAAATACTATAGAGTAAAAGCATGCAAAGAAATAAGGAAGGTCAAAAGAACCTCCTGACGAAATTGTGTAAGCCAACTGAACCCGTTTTCCAAAGATAAAACAACCTGGGACACAATCCGGAAAATCTCTGGTAAAACACAGTCAGTTATCATAACACATTTCCATAAACAACACTGAAATAACCATTTGGAAAGGTATTGCGAATGTGATTTCAAAAACCATCTAAAAACTGCTCTGCTTATGACAATAGAAAATTTACAAAACTACAACAGAATTCCGAGAAAAATAAATTATAATTCCATTCTAACAACTCCGAAGAATATAACAAGCCATTTACGCTATCAGAGCTAGTCGACTCTATAAAATGATCCCATAACACAGCTGTTGGTCCAGATGAAATCCACTATGCATTCCAAAAGGAGTTGCCCCAGACATCCATAAATCTCCTCCTGGATGAACAATAAGTTACCAGAAGCATAGAGAGAAACACCAATTATCATTATCATCAAAACTGGAAACGCACATACAAACTCAGAAAATTATTGCCCCATAGTTTTGACAAGTTGCCTCTGCAAAACAATGAAACGTATGATAGACTAATATAGTACTTAGAAGCAAACAAATTAATTACCAGATTTCAGTCGGGTTTCTGCAAGAAGAGAGGTACTATTGACCATCTAATTCGTCTGGAAACTTTCATTAGGAAGAACACTTGACTGCCATATTTTTTGATTTGGAGAAAGCTTACGAAAAAACATGGATGTATGGAATTATGAGAGACGTACATAATCTGGGCTTAAGGATGAGGTTTCCGAGCTTTCTTGAAAAATTTCTATCGGAAAGACATTTCAAAGTCCGTATGGATACCACTCTCTCTGATGTTAAAAAGCAAGACTAAGGAGTACCACAAGGAAGTATTTTGCCGGTAATTCTTAATATTAACTTTTAATATTATTAAATATATAAATCTTGGAATAGACTGCCCTGTATGTAGATGATTTTTTAATATACTATAAATTTAAACACATCCACCCAATAAAACATGAACTGCAACTAAACCTTAATAAAATCAACGAATGCGCAACAAACAACGGTTTTAAATTCTCCAAATCAAAAACCAAGTGTGTTCCCATCGGAAAATACAATAAACTATAATCAAACTTGAAGGAATGGAAATTCCAGTCGTTAATGAATACAAATTCCATGGAATCATATTTGACAAACTGACATTCATTCCACATACTTAAAGACGAAATGTAACAAAGCTTTACAACTTGTACATACAGTTGCTCACACAGAATGGGCATCTGACAGAAGAATTCTATTAAAACTATACATATCATTAATACGCTCAAAACTAGATTATGGCCGTTTCTTATATAGATCAGCCTGTAAATCCTATCTCTAAGAACTCTATCCAATACAAAATGAAGGACTAAGACTGGTACTGGGAGCCTTCAGAACATCTTCAGTGGAAAGCTTACATGTAGAAGCACATGAAATGTCCTTACAACTCAGAAGGGAAAACTTGTCCTAAATTGCTATTTAAAACTAAAATCATGTCCATTCAATCGCGCTGATAAGTGTGCCTTAAACCCAAATACAAAGAACCTTTTTCTTTTTTTTCTTTTTTTTTTTAAAAACAGAAAAATCGATTAAAACTTTTGGACTCGGATAAACTTTTTTCTAGAAGGTTCTGATATCCCACTAAAAACCCTACATGAAACTATCCTATCTGCAAAACCTCCTTGGATTATTTGATAACCTGAGATGATCCTGAACTTGAATGCACTCCCTAAAGAAAGTACTCCCCCTTCCACATACCAAGTCAAACTTCAGGATATCATGGATCACTATCCTAACTATTCCAACATCTTTACAGATGGCTCAAAGGACAATAAAAAACCAGAAAATTATCAAGAAAATGCTTCCAAAAGAAACATCCATTTTTCGTGCTGAGGCTTGTCTGATAGATATGGCACTTAACATAATTTGAAGGAGCAAAAAATAAAGTTCATTATCCTCTCAGACTCCCTCTCTGTATTATTATCCTTAAAAAAATAAGACATTTGAAAATCCTCTGGTAATGAAACTACTAAACAAACTCAACTCCTTATTCACATCTAGAAATATTCTCTTATGTTAAATTCCTAGCCACATGGGAATAAGAGGTAATGACAAAGCTGACTCTGTAGCTAAATCAGCTTTGTGTGGGCCCCCTGATGACTTTATAATACCCTATTTAGATCTGAAGGTTAAAATCAATAATTTAACCCACAAAAGATGGCAAGAACTCTGGAACCCCAACATATGTAAAAAGTTATTTTCCATTAAGCCCAACTTAGGAAAATGTAAATCGGGTTTTAGAAGATCTAGAAAACGACAGGTAATAATATCTCATTTATGTATAAGCCACACACAACTAACACATTAATTTATCATAAAACCGGACGAACATCCAGAGTGTATGTCAAATGTGATACACTGTTAAGCGCTTCATGATGGAATGTGGTGATTTCACTCACACTAGGCAACTATTTTTTTATGTTGATAGCATGAAAGATATATTTGAAAAGAGTTCATATGGAAACAATTCTATCATTCTTGAGGACTATCAAAATATATAACAAACTGTAAAAATAGAACATGTCCTGGGAATGACATTAACTGCACCCAGAGGTGAATCCCCAATTTGGAAGCTTTGGGGAGTGTGAAGTTATCACTGCTCCCAGGTCCGCTTTGGCTCAGTGATAGTACCTGTCAGGGTCCCATCTATGGATTAAATAGAATCTGCCCCGAGAATAACATAGAACTGTATTCAGCAATATAACTTTCATCCTAAATAAATAATCAACACAAACTCCATGAATAAATTAAAAAAAAAATTTTATTATTAAAGTGACTGGACCCGGCATTAAATAACTCTAAATGGGTAGATAAACCAGAAAAAAATCGGAAGAACAAACCACTAACCTGAGCAACATTTTGAACTTCATTAAAGTAATAAGACTTTCCAATAAAATTTAACTTAAACTATCTTAAACAAGCCGCGCATGCGTGGTCCCCCTCTGTATGTGACGAGTGTAAAATGCAATAAATTTGGGCAATTTGGGGCATTTTTGACCCCCCCTTGACTCCCTGGGGGCGCGAACCAGAATTTTTTTTGATGTCAAGGATGCTCATTTTATATCCAGAACAATTGCCTCTACATTTTGGCCAAGTTTCAGAAAAATTCAGTGGATGGATCAAACGTTTTGGGAGAAAAGGGTCATTTTTTTGCCATTTATGGGGGCTTTTGACCCCCTGGGGGCGCAAACCAGATTTTTTCCAAGGTCAGCGATACTTAGTTTCTATTAGAAACAATTGCCTTCACATTTTAGCCAAGTTTCAGAGAAATTGAATGGATGGATGAAAAGTTATGGAGCAAAAAATGTCATTTTTTGCCATTTCGGGGCCTTTTGACCCCCTGGGGGGATAACCAGATTTTTTTTTCAAAAATCGGAGAATGTCACTTTCTAACCTGACCAAAGTTACAACTTCATGCAAAATTTCAGAGAAATTCAATGGATGGTTGCGGAGAAAAATCCAGACGGACACACACGCAAGGACGGAAATGCCTCAAAACATAGGTCTCCCAATTTTTTAAATCGGGGGACCAAAAAGAATTAAATAAATAACAAACAAAAATTATCCCACCTATCGGATTCTATCCGACAATTTACTTTTGCATTAAAATAACCCATTGATGGTTGATATGCCATAAAACAAATAAAAAATAAATTAATTATAGAATAATTAAAAGAAAGAGGGGTCAACATACTTTTAGTTTATAAGGATCATCAATTGTTATTTGTGCTCAAAACAAACGATTTTATTTTTAAGACTAAGAGGTCAATTTCATATTTGAATGACAGCTGGAGGAAAGCATTAGTTTTTATGGCTCAAGTTTAATTCTCAGATTACAATATCTTTGTTCATGGCCTTTTGACTTGAATCAAAGTGTAGTATCTGTTCCAATGGATACTACACCCTATAGATTGGTATCATCTTGGCCTTCGGGCCTTGATTCTGCCGTTCTGGGGTATTGTCCTGTGCGGTTCTAGGAGGTCCACCCTCCCAGGCTTTGCCTTCTCACCCTTTGAGAAGGGGTTAGTTTATTGCTAATCGACTGAGGCACCTCTACCGGGGAATGCCGACAGGGCTGTCCAGGCTATTTTTGTAGGCCAGAGTGCTCATATTCTCGGGCGCTGGCTTTCCAATCCCACCTTCCGACCTTGTGTCACATCTTTCTGCTGTGGGAGGGAAGTATATATATTTATAAAAAAAAAAAACAACCTAAAAATCACTTTGATTTTGTCCCCCCTTCTCAACACGATTTCTATATACATATTACATATATTCTATATACATATTACATATATTCTATATACATATTCCATGAAAAATGCCAGTATACTGAAATCATATGCCCTTAATAGGGTTAAGATGAAAATTCATATACACTAAATGTACAAAAGCAAGGAAATTCCCAAATTTTTACACTTTTATTGTCATATCAACCAAACCATTTCATTATTACATCACTACAGTATAAATATCTATGCATGAGTGGATGAAGTGTGTGAGGTGCGCTGAAGAAAAATTCCTACTAGTAAAATACATAGCCCTGTTGTGCTCGCATACTCTTAATGACAATAAAAGTGTAAAAATTTGGGAATTTCCTTGCTTTTGTATATTTAGTGTATATGAATTTTCATCTTAACCCTATTAAGGGCATATGATTTCAGTATACTGGCATTTTTCATGGAATGTCACTACTTTTGTAAAGGCCATGCCTCAATACAATGCCTTCTCATAACTGATATAGTTGGTAGTTTGGCTAATCAAGGTATATGGTAAACTGAAATTAAAATGCGATCAATTAGACACTAGAACCTCTACCTTTGCCAAAAATCAGCTGAATCCATCAAATGGTCAATAAGATATAGAATAAAGTGTATGAACACTGGTCATTTTTAAGGTTTTTTGGAATTTTCTGGAAAACTAAGGTATATGGTAAACTGAAATTTAAATGCCATCAACTAGACCCTAGAACCTCTATCTCTGCCAAAAATCAGCTGAATCCATCAAATAGTTGATGAGATACAGGGTGGCACACACATACGTACATACGTACGTACGTACGGATGACACAAAATCACTCCTGACCTTTCTGGATCTCTGGGTTGCCTTGACTAATGATGCTGAAATTCGACACACTTATAGAACCTATCAAATAAAAATTTTGTGCAAAGTTTTAACTAATTTGGTTTATTGGTTTTTGAGTTATGACTGATCAAAGAAATGAGATTTCCAGTATAGGCCATTCGTGATGTCTATTATGGGATAGAGCGCTCTCGCGCCTCCCTTGATTACATAGATTGCTGCAAGCAAACTACATCAATTTATATTTTAAGTTTCAAATTAAACATTTGCTTTTTTTTAATCTAAAAACTGACAACTTTCATTGTTTAGACGATTAAATTTCCTAAAAACGTATTTGAAATTCTTTTCAGATCTTTTCTCTAAACAACAAAATATCTTCAAATAATCCCTTTTTAAAATATTTGCATTCCTAAACGTTTCTTTGTCCTAATATTTGCACAACATTCCATAGTTTTCATTGTATTCCTTCATTGTTTTTAAGTGAAAAATTAAACAAAATTTTATCTACATTTTTTCTTCCATTTTTTTATTTTATATTATTCAGTCAGAAGTATGTTTTTCTATTTTTTGTCGTCACTACCAATAAGGCACAGTACATTTTTTTTGTATAAAATGTACTGTACCCCCTGTGTAAGATTTACTGTGCCATTTTGTAAAATGTGTTGATCTTATGTTATAAACTCTACTTACCTCCATAAACCCCATCACATGAAATATATTGTGCTCTTCCCCCTTCCCATGAGATGTATTGTGGACATCCCCAAAGATTGTTGTGCCCCTCTCCATAAAATGTACTCCCAAATGTATTGTGCCCCCCCCCCCTCCTCCTGAATAAAATGTGTGTTTGACCCATTATAATATCCACCACAACAAAAAGTTATTTTATCACAAATAGCGATGACTGTAATGCATCCCTTGGCCTTTTAGCTTGGAGAAAAGTTTAATATCTGTTCTGATGCACACTTCATCTGTTCTGTCCTCGGTCAGTAGAGAAATCCTTCTAGACTGATATTTTAATTTTTGTCCCAATCTAGCTGGAATTTTCTCACATTAAAAAAAAAACGACATTGTGTCTAATTCTGCCCTCGTGAGGAGGCAAGTAGATAGAGATCGTAAAAGTTTATGTATGATTTGGGCTTTTCCAGTGTCAAGGATTTAACAAGTGTAAATATGTTTTTAAATTTTATTTTAAAATAAATAATATTTAGATCAGAGTTCTAAAAGAATCTTACTGGCCGATATACTATCATAATTTTGATGTCCAACAAAATTCAATGCAAGTTAACAAAAAAAAAAACTAAATCAATAAAAGTACAATATGAAATAAAGTGGAGGCCTTTCTTTGAAATTCAAGATGGTTTATTATAGGGGAAAAACAAAATTAAAAAACTAATATTGCTACGAATGGCTGCATAAATCTCCTTAAGCAAATTGTTGTGAAGTGGTGTGTTAGTGGGGAGAGACAAATATGAAGAAATAAATGGATGCAAATGATTCTATGAATACAAAATGATTTATTTAACAATTTTACAACTTGAGGAATTGCTATGAATACGGAGGATCGATTTCCGTAACATCCTTCATTTTCAATTTTCCTGTTTGCAGATCAAATATGCTTCAAAATGTCTCTTAGCAAAGGAGATAATTTTAGGGTCCAAAGAGTTATCTCCCTTCAACATACGTTTTTCTAGATGAATTATTTATACATCTAATACATGATATAAAATTGGGTAACAATACAAAACATTAAATCAAAGATTAAAAAAAAAATGCACACTTATTAGACAACTACAGATAAAAGAAAGGTCTTGCTCTTTACACAAAGTAAAGAAAAGAAAAAAGTCTCATACTAGGTATCTCAAACCAAAATTTTGTTTTCATTTATATTTAAAAAAAAACATGTTACCAAATTTATTTTGGAAACACAATTAGCCCCCAAATTATGACCATTCAAAGTTTGTTGGAAATTAGAAAAAAAATTGTCGTCTTGCATGCTATTGGTTTAGGTAAGCAATTTTTACTGCAGGCTTTGAACTAGTAAAAAATCATTACAAATGTAATGTCATCATCTCATGGTAAATGGAAATTAATCATAATAGAAGCAATAGAAAAACGTACAAAAATGACAGATGCTCAACTTTATTCATATCTAGAAAATGAGACGTCGTCCATTTCTATTATTTATAACAACTTTATTTGGTCTTCCTTCACAGAATAAAAGGAGAAATGAAAGAGAATGACGTTACTTTTCTTTGCGATGTAATACAATTGAACAACACAGTGCACACACGGGTCGTAGTTTTATGTAGGATGTAACGGGGGAACAAAATGAAAGATAATACATTGGGTTGTTGAGTGATATAGACAAGGCGAAGTAATCTTTTTCCTGGTGTTCGTTGATTCTCTGCTGTCATCCGGGTAAAGAATGCAGGATCCCATCTTGTCTGTTTGATAAAAAGTCTTGAACTGGAGTGTTCTGCTGATCATGTGATCCGACCTTTGCGCCAAGATGATTCATCGCGTATGAATTTCGTTACACACAGACGTGCTATACGCGCACCTGGTGAAAAGGCGATGATCACATAACTGCCAAGCCAAATCACAACTCAAGTAGATTGCTAAAAAATAGTTCATTTATGTAAACTGCTACACATAAGATTCATTTCAATAGCTTACACATCGAATCTAATTAATGATTCATAGCATAGAGATCAAACTAGATTTTTCTGTTAATATTAAATAAAAATAAAAATTTAAAAACTGATTTGGACCATCTAAAAACAGACGAAAACACAATTTTATAATAGGACAAAAATTTCATTCATCAAAGTTTTCCACTTGGATTTTCTTTTGTGAAAGACAACTTAAAACCCCATATTAATCCCACCATATTAATGAGTGACCCTATTTCTTTAAGATGGCATAGAGACTCACAATAATGTGCATATAAAGTTGAAAAACATCCACATAAAAAAATAAATCACTGGTTACTGAAAATAGTAACCAAACTTGAAGTAACCCTGCACTAAAGAAAACTATTAATGATACAAGAGAAAGAATTGTACGTTTATAAAGAGGAAAATTAAAATTTTTGTTCACATCCAAATTTGATCAAAATAACTGCAACAATAAATGAGTTATAACAAGTTATCATATTTACCCATTTTTGCACACTAAACTCTAGACTGGTTTGTGATACCTACTCATATATTGTTTTTTTGTTTTATGTGCGAAACCTTCTTATGCAAGTATTTTCTTCCTATCTCATCCAAAGTGAAATTTATTGCAAAAAGTGAAAGTCTTTTTGAAAGAATCTTTAAACAAAGTAAAAATAAGTTTGGTTCTTTACACAAAATAAAAATAAGTTTGGTTCTTTACACAAAGTAAAAATAAGTTTGGTTCTTTAAACAAAGTAAAAATAAGTTTGGTTCTTTACACAAAGTAAAAATAAGTTTGGTTCTTTACACAAAGTAAAGATAAGTTTGGTTCTTTACACAAAGTAAAGATAAGTTTGGTTCTTTACACAAAGTAAAGATAAGTTTGGTTCTTTACACAAAGTAAAGATAAGTTTGGTTCTTTACACAAAGTAAAGATAAGTTTGGTTCTTTACACAAAGTAAAAATAAGTTTGGTTCTTTAAACAAAGTAAAAATAAGTTTGGTTCTTTACACAAAGTAAAAATAAGTTTGGTTCTTTACACAAAGTAAAAATAAGTTTGGTTCTTTACACAAAGTAAAAATAAGTTTGGTTCTTTACACAAAGTAAAAATAAGTTTGGTTCTTTACACAAAGTAAAAATAAGTTTGGTTCTTTACACAAAGTAAAGATAAGTTTGGTTCTTTACACAAAGTAAAGATAAGTTTGGTTCTTTACACAAAGTAAAGATAAGTTTGGTTCTTTACACAAAGTAAAGATAAGTTTGGTTCTTTACACAAAGTAAAGATAAGTTTGGTTCTTTACACAAAGTAAAGATAAGTTTGGTTCTTTACACAAAGTAAAGATAAGTTTGGTTCTTTAAACAAAGTAAAAATAAGTTTGGTTCTTTACACAAAGTAAAAATAAGTTTGGTTCTTTACACAAAGTAAAAATAAGTTTGGTTCTTTACACAAAGTAAAAATAAGTTTGGTTCTTTACACAAAGTAAAGATAAGTTTGGTTCTTTACACAAAGTAAAGATAAGTTTGGTTCTTTACACAAAGTAAAGATAAGTTTGGTTCTTTACACAAAGTAAAGATAAGTTTGGTTCTTTACACAAAGTAAAGATAAGTTTGGTTCTTTACACAAAGTAAAGATAAGTTTGGTTCTTTACACAAAGTAAAGATAAGTTTGGTTCTTTACACAAAGTAAAGATAAGTTTGGTTCTTTACACAAAGTAAAGATAAGTTTGGTTCTTTACACAAAGTAAAGATAAGTTTGGTTCTTTACACAAAGTAAAGATAAGTTTGGTTCTTTACACAAAGTAAAGATAAGTTTGGTTCTTTACACAAAGTAAAGATAAGTTTGGTTCTTTACACAAAGTAAAGATAAGTTTGGTTCTTTACACAAAGTAAAGATAAGTTTGGTTCTTTACACAAAGTAAAGATAAGTTTGGTTCTTTACACAAAGTAAAGATAAGTTTGGTTCTTTACACAAAGTAAAGATAAGTTTGGTTCTTTACACAAAGTAAAGATAAGTTTGGTTCTTTACACAAAGTAAAGATAAGTTTGGTTCTTTACACAAAGTAAAGATAAGTTTGGTTCTTTACACAAAGTAAAGATAAGTTTGGTTCTTTACACAAAGTAAAGATAAGTTTGGTTCTTTACACAAAGTAAAGATAAGTTTGGTTCTTTACACAAAGTAAAGATAAGTTTGGTTCTTTACACAAAGTAAAGATAAGTTTGGTTCTTTACACAAAGTAAAGATAAGTTTGGTTCTTTACACAAAGTAAAGATAAGTTTGGTTCTTTACACAAAGTAAAGATAAGTTTGGTTCTTTACACAAAGTAAAGATGAAAAAAAAAGTTCTCTTCTTTACGTTCCAGCAAAGCTCATTCCTCATTTGGCTGGTTAGGGTTAGGGAAGAATATTCCCACACTTTTCACTCCACACGATCTATTGAGTTCTGCCCTTTTAGGATATGTTCATTTTGTTACATTTTCACTTAGAAAGGTGTGTATAAACGTATACACTTGTCGTCATCGTCCAAAACCCAGGTTCTCGATTGTCTGTAGATAAAACCATTTGTACACTCATGTTAGTTTAAAAGAAAGTTTATTAATGTAGATAACTTGGACAATTCATAAACCCAGAGTGAGGGAGCTACAAAGACTTTGACATGTGGACTGCAGTGTGAGGGAGAGTCAGAGAGAAAGTCAGTGTCAGGTTTTACTTAGCTACATCGTTCGGGAACTTTTATGCTTTCGCTCTTCAAGTGTCGCCAGGAAGAGACTGAATTCTCTCTCACCTGGAAGTCACATGATTTTGTTGATTTCCATTAACCAAAGGTTACATTCTGACCTGCCATCTGTCAATCGCTCTTTCATTCAACTAACGGCTTTCATTATGTAAAAATTCTTTACCTTTTTAAAACAAGTAAAACTACTTGAAACTGCTCCGTCAACGAGAGACGTCTTAACTCCTGAAGGAAGTGACAGGAAGAAACCATCCATTCCAGTCGTAATTTAGAATCCTTCAAGAAGATTCCTGTTAAAAAATACACTGTCACAGGCAGCAGAAAAGAACCCGGCTACTTCTTTTAGACCTTCCATGCTCCAACTGAAAAATAAAAAAGTCAATCAGAACCAAGGTATTTTCCTCCTCAAAATATGTTGCAATAGAAAGGAAACAACTTATGTCTTTGTGAGCAATAAATAAAACTTGATGCCAGAGGAAAACTTGTTGGCCTGTTTTATAATAGAAATGACTGCAAACAATTTTTCTCAAAATACCAATGTGTTACACAACAAAAGTGAAACAAAGTTTTTATTTTAATATCACTGTATGACAAAACCTTGTTTCTCTTTATTTCTTGTCTATACGTAACTTTGATGAGTACACATCAAATTATTTTTTATATTTACTATTAATCAAATATTATCAAAATTAAAGGAAAGCTAAAATAAAAAATTGTAAAAATCCTAATTACCAAAATAATTGTAAATATTTTGAATTATTTTTCTTGAAGCTAACTGGTGTTAGCACGATTGCAAGAGTTAGAATTAGATGGAGTAAGTTCAGGGAACTTCTGCCTTTGCTAACCATTAAAGTGTTACGACTGTCGACCAAGAGAAGGGTTGGCCAGGCATGTGTATGCAGTGTGATAATGTATGGAAGTGAAATCTGGCCAGTGAGGGTTGAGGACATGGAGAGAAATGAAATGCAAATCATACAATGAATGTGTAATGTGAATCTTAAAGACTGATGACCTCATGGGAAGATTAAATCTGGACAGTATAGAGAGATGTGTGCAGCATGGGAGACTTTGATGGTATGACCACATTGAAAGAATGAATGAGAATTCTTGGGTCAGTAGATATAGAGCAGTTGACGTAGCAGGTTCAGTTTACACAGGAAGACCAAGGAAAACATGAGGAAATGATAAGAATGAACTTAAAAGATAATGGAGACCTGGCCAGAGATAGGTTAGTTTGGAAGTTAATTTCTTAAAGCCGTCCAACACATGCCAGCATGTAAAACAGACATTAAACTGAATATGATGATGAACTACCATCAGGGCAACACCGAGTAAATACTCGTTTTCATTGTTTTTTTCATGAGCAAATATTTTCTTTTCTTTTTTTAAAAATTATTTTATTTTATTTATTTATATATTTTTTTAAACGTCTGTATTTTATTAATGTTGAGGTGACATTGTGCATTTTTTGCTTTTTCACATAATTATTTTAGTGTAGTAGCTGATGAAGGATGCATAACATATTTTAAGTAGCAGCGATGAATCCTTCTGTTTTACTCCTGTAAAATGTTTTGTTTTAACAATGATTTAGTATATATCTAAAATACGGATGTTTTAGTGAAAATGTTCAATAGTAAGTTTTTTTTTTTTTCCTGTAAATCTGAAGATTTATTTGTTTATAACATTTAGACTTTGTAATTATTAATGCTCTGAATGTGTAGCTATGAAGAAATATCTGTTATTTCTGAATTAAAAACCAATTTTGCTTGATATGAGATCTTGTTTTTGTTGGAAAATATCTCAATTCTTTTTTATATATATCCATCATTTTTTTTTTTTTTTTTTTTTTTAATAGGTATTGCTTTCACTGATTTGCCTGTAAGTATCATTTTAATTTTGTATTGACATTTGTAGTTTGAGTTCTTGCTTTTCATAATACTGGAATTTTTATCAAATTTTTTACTTTGAATAGAAAAACTTGTTCGCAAAGTAGTTGAGAGACGGCATAGGTATCTTTTATCGCGTGTTGAAATCTGATTTTATCTTGTTTTCTAAAGTGGTTAGCTGAATTGATCCAGGGAACGTGATGGATCAGTTTAAGGTGTACGGGTGTGTGGCGAAAGAAAGAATAGAAAGGGGGGGGGGGATGTTTTTTCTTTAATGTGACTAGAAAAACTCTGAAGCAGCGGCATACAATGTTGATAGACAATCTATATCTCTTTACAGAAGGTTTAAAAAGAAGAAAACCGCTCAACTGAATTTCCCTTTTAATGAAGTGGTTAGCTGAATGGATCTTGGGGGAGGGGTGTACGTGTAAAATTTTTGATTAACAGACTGAGTCATGCCTCTAATAAAATGGATGACAGCGATGACACTGCGACTCTGATGCTAAACTATTTTTTTTTCATTGAGTTTCAATTCAAAGATTTAAGTTTCCTTTCCCTACGCATCGGAAAAAAAAGTAAAAAGTAAAGCAATTTCTTCAATTTACAATTTAATTAGTGGGACATTAGATAAAAGTGCATGTTACTTTGTTGTCTAGTGCGGATAGATATTTTCTAATTGAGGCAAAGTTCTGTCCAACCATCACCTTGAAATTACTGTGTGATGGAATAGTCACTACCTGTAATCTCTCTTGCAAAATTCTCAGGTTTTTTTTTAAATGAAGTGATTATTTTATTTATTGTTGGAAGATTTTTGTTTCCTTTTAAATAAGTATGGTTTTTATATATACTAAACCACGTGTGCACTGTTGAGTCAGTATTTGTTTCATCTATCTTTATAAATTTAGGTATATAAATATATGTACATGATTCACTCCTAAATTAATTAACTGATCATTATGAATTTTGGAACACAGTTGCTAGGCATAAGGGTCATATTCTGGGCTATATTTACTTTAATTTAGTTCAATGCAAAGGGGGCAAAATCCCTTCGTGAAAATTCAGATACGTCTGATTTTTGTGAAATTTTAACAATAAGCAATCAGTTAATAAATATTCCCCAAATTTCAGGGGTTTTTTCTTGAGTATTTTAACTGGTTTTTAGAAGGCATAATATAGGCACATGCCCCCATTTGAAAATTAAAATATTTCAGATTTTCATTAAATTTGATCCATAGTCATGAGACACCAATTAAGCAAGATTACCTGAATTTCAATTTCTTAAGCTAAGCCTTAAATTTGTACACATTTTCAAAATCAAAATCATGTAATACATTTTGATCAATCAAAATTAAAATAAGGATTCTAGACATAAGGTTTAGTCACATTACATGTTGATTATAATCTTCGTAAGAGGACATAAAAGTGGTACAAAACCGAGGAATTAATTTTTGCCATCGTGTGTGTGAGGAAACCAACCTCTAAATGTTGGAATAGAACCGACTTAAGACAACAGCAGATGATGGACAAACAAAGGCCTCAATATGCTATAGGATAGAGCTATATCAATAATAAATGATAATAAAATGTACGTAGCTTAAACACTTTGTATCACTGATCATCAGAAATGTACCGAATTGATCTCTAATGTCTGGCATTAATCGATTAATGGCAGACGTTAAAAACCAGTCAGGTATCCCCTGTGATGATCACTCATCTGCGCTGGTTAAGTATGTTTCATTATCATCGTCCACTCTGTGATAAAGATCGATATCTATTTGTTTATAAATCCATCCGATCACACGAAAGTTTGTGAGCAAAAAAAAACAATATTCTACATTAAAAGTCGACAGTAGATTTTTTTTCTTTCTTTAGTTCATCAGAAATGATTATTTATATATGTAAAATTAAATTACTGACGTAATTCTATGATATTTATATGAATATTAGTGTGAACACTGGCGAAACATAATTGTTTTTTGGACAGAAGGTGTGCACTAGTTTGTGATATAAATGTCTATTAAATTCTGACAAATTGGGTTAATTATTCCAGTTACTTTTGTAGAATAGATGAACGTTTTTTAAACAAATATTTGCATTATGTCTGCATGATCATTCCAATCGAATGATTTTCTCGGCCATGGAAAATTTTTTTTATAAAATGCTCATCTGTTCAAATACAATAGTGTTCAATATGAAGAGTAGTAGACTATACAAATATAATTAGAATAATTGACATATATATATATATATATATATATATATATATATATATATACATATATATATATATAATGAATGCTATTTTTTAGAAAGTCTGGGTGTTATTATATCAGTTATTAAAATAAGTAATTAAAAGAAAATACACATTGTTTGGTTTAAAATTTCTAAATATATCTTACAAATATGAAACAATGTTTTAAAAAGTGTAACTATATTTCATTATTCCATTATAAATGCCGGTATACTGAAATCATATGCCCTTAATAGGGTTAAGATGAAAATTCATATACACTAAATGTACAAAAGCAAGGAAATTCCCAAATTTTTACACTTTCATTGTCATTAAGGGTATGCGAGCACCACAGGGCTATGTATTTTACTGGCAGGAATTTTTCTTCAGTGCACCTCACACACTTCATCCACTCATGCATAGAGATTTATACTGTAGTGATGTAATAATGAAATGGCTTGGTTGATATGTAGTCATACCCTTAATGACAATAAAAGTGTAAAAATTTGGGAATTTCCTTGCTTTTGTACATTTAGTGTATATGAATTTTCATCTTAACCCTATTAAGGGCATATGATTTCAGTATACTGGCATTTATCATGGAATGTCACTACTTTTGTAAAGGCTATGCCTCAAGACAATGGTAATTTTTAAGGTTTTTTTGAATTTTCTGGAAAACTAAGGTATATGGTAAACTGAAATTAAAATGCCATCAACTAGACCCTAGAACCTCTATCTCTGCCAAAAATCAGCTGAATCCATCAAATAGTTGATGAGATACAGGGTGGCACACACGTACGTACACACGGATAACACAAAATCACTCCTGACCTTTCTGGATCTCTGGGTTGCCTTGACTAATGATGCTGAAATTCTACACACTTATAGAACCTATCAAATAAAAATTTTGTGCAAAGTTTTAAATAATTTGGTTTATTGGTTTTTGAGTTATGACTGATCAAAGAAATGAGATTTCTAGCATAGGTCGTTTTTAAAGTCTATTAAGGGATAGAGCGCTATCACGCCTCCCTTGATTCAAACGCTCTAACCAGGAGCTCACGGCCAGATTTTCTTTCGAATGAGGGCATCGATAACAATGAACGAACGTTTTGCTATCTCCGCAGAAGACCAGTAAAATAAGAGAGAAAAAAATGAAGCAAAAAAAGTAGAAAAAGAGTCTTGTTTTGAAGAAGACGTTTTACGTCGAAAGCTCAATTGTTAAAATAAATTCATTTATTGAATAAAAACCAATACACATTGTTTGTTTGATTTCAAATTTCTAAAAATATCTTACAAACACGAAGCAATGTTTAAAAAAATTTTTTAAATAAAGACATATTCGTTTTATGTATTTAAAGCCTATTTTGCTGACAATTATTTTCATAGGAGTAATTTTTTTCTTAATAGTATTGACACTGACAAATATTATTTCAAAAATAATATAATTAGCAGTAAATTATATGGATTGATGTAGAAAGCACCATAGAATTTCCACGGATTATTATTATTATTATTATTATTATTATTATTATTATTATTATTATTATACTAATGTTATTATACTACTATGTTTGAACAAAAACTATTTAAATGGTTTGAATTGGCCATAAATTGCAATTATTTCACCAAGTGGCCCATTTCTTACTAAATGTCTATCTATAACTCTCTTCCTCTCTCATTGTGTCCCCTCCCCACACTCTTATTTTATACTGTATCTATCACTCCCTCCCTATCTTTATTTGTTAGCAGTCAAAGGTAATAAAAGAATGGTGAGAATAGAGAGGAATAATCCATTAGAAAGAAAATGGAATATCACCACATTTAACTTGTAGTTGGAGAGGAAAAGAGATACATATACAAATATAACGAGCAGAAAGAGACTAATTTTAGATTTTATCTTTTTTTTTTAAATATTTAAAAAAAAATTTGTTTAACTGCCTTTGCGAGCTCACTTTTTGCTGATTCAGACGATTTAACCCAAGCTTAGTGGGTGACCCAACGGCTCAGGTTTTTTCTAGTATATATATAGTCATTCACATACTGTTTCACTATATCACAGCTATTCGGTGTGACTAGGCAGTTAAGTGTTTCAAATTAAGATTGAAACTTAATCCTATTTTTTCAGCAGAGCTCTATGCACTGTGCTATACATACAAGCCGTGGGGAGGGAAAATCTTTCTGTTTATATATGTCATCTACCGACAGCTGTTTCATTTTTTTCAAGACTTGTCAGTGTGGCTAAATGTAGCGATATTCGAAACCTGAATCTGATGCTCAACCAACTGAGCTACTGAATCTGCTACTGAGAGTGGACGAAATCTTTGATTTTGTTTACATTTTATTTTTGCGCTAATGATAAGCGAAAGAATTCAATTCCTTTTACAGAGGAATCTTACTTTACGCTTTTTTAAAAAAAACAATTTCCTGTGTTTTATTTTACATCTGTATATTGTTAGCTGTCTATATTGCCAGTCCTCCTGTCTCGAGAGACAACGGACACCTTGTGTAATGGTGCATGCACAATTGGTAGTTGAAACTGAAGCACAGGTTGCACAACATCAACCACACTTCCTTCTAACTCGGCAATGCTCACGTCCAGTATCAAGAAGAAATTTGGGCCGACCAGGAGTAATGCTGGTATGATCAGTGAAGGGCTTGTGTTATTTAGATGGGAAGACCTACTATTTCACCCGAGCTAGGGGATAGCTTCATACCTTTTCTAAACGTATTAGAGAAAATAACTTTAGTGTCACTCCCGCTTCTAAACTGAAGGCATCTGGTTCCCCATCTATGTTTTGACAAGATTCAATGTTGCTTAACTATGATCATCCGGCAAGAACTGATATAGCCATAGTGTGTGTGTACATATTAGTATAAATATAAATTTTTATTCATACAAACGTTATAGGCTACATATTTGCATACATGTTTTAACTACAACCTTATTAGGCTAAGCTATTTCAGGCAAATTTGGTACATTTTTATAAGTTAGTGAACATGAAACATATGTCTGTGGATAATAAACATTTATTTATAAAAATAATTGTGTGTGTATGAAATGTTTTTGGCTAGCGCAAATTTTTGCGTTCCACTCATGACATCTTCAGGCTAGTGTTGTGAACAAAAAACGTATTTTCATATGACTGTCATGCTCTACTTCTATATTGAGCACTGCTGGAAAAAAATACTATATATTTTAATCACATAAAACATATGGTAAAATATTCCTTAGTTTTGGGATGTAGATGTTTTGGGAGAAAATTGTTCTAATTAGCTGTAATTTGCAATTAACTCACCAAGTGACTCATCGATGATCATCTCTTACTAAGTTTCTGTTTATTACTCTCTTCCTCTCTCACTGTATATTGTTTACCTCCACCCTGCTCTTATTCTTTCTCTCTGTCTCAACAATGGAATGTAATAAAGGAAAGAAAAGAATACAAAAAATTGGAATTGCTGATTATAAACAAAAGGGAATAACACCACAAATAGTAAACCTGAAGCTGAGAGGGAGCAGATATAGTGAGCAGAAAGCGACTAATTTAGGATTTAATCTTATTTTTGTATATTTAACTGGCTTTGCAAACTCACTTTTTCCTGATACAAACATTCTAACTCTAGCATATATATATATATAGATTAGTAATCCAGATTTATTTTTAATTTACAGGGTTCAAAAATCTAGGGAATCTACTGTGTTTATATAATAGTGTTCAATAATAAATAGAGCTCTTCATTTTTTATACAAACATATAGCTTACACCCAGTGGAAATGTTTCGATCGTAGCTTTAATAAACAACAGTCTCTTCTGGTAGATCAAATATGTCCGTTTTCTAGTTCTTCATATTTAAAAAAAAGAAAGAAAAACAGATTAAAATCTATAAGGGTCACATGACCAGATTCAAAATGAATATTTTCAAACATACTGTTAAAAACTTTCTCATATTGAAGCTTAGATATCAATTAGTTTCAAATTTAAATCACTAAAGAATATTCACCTAATTTAAAGTGGATCAATGTGGCAAAATGACATGTTATAGAGAAAGGGGTAGGGAGGGGCAAGATATTTTTATCAAATAAACATACGCAAGCATTAGACAGCAAATACACAGATTTATGCCATTTGAGACGGAACTTAAGGTAAAGTGTTATTTTAATCTTACATGGCTTAGTTAATGATAAAATTAAAAAAGTAAGATATTAATAATAAAGAGGTAATAATAATAAATAAAATATACATAAACTAAAGATAAAATATAAAAAAACTAAAATTATAATTATAAGAACAATAGATATGCTGGTGATACATAAGATATAATAATAATAATAATAATAATAATAACGAAAATACAACTAATAGTGATAATAATAATATAATAAAATTAAAATCATATATAATATTAATTATAGTGATAAATAAAGGGAATGAATTATAGTGAAAATATATTAATTCTACTATATGCTGTAAAAGATGGAAACACCTGAATACTTCAGTTGATATGTAAATAAAACACAACATAAGCAATATAAATGTAACTACAGCTTTTAAAAGAGTAGGGTTATTGTGTTAACAGTGGAAAATGGTGGGCAATTAATATTAATTCATATGAGTATGGGTAAGCAATCAATACATATATAATATATAAACTAACAGACTAGCATATTCGGTCTAAGACATACATCACTATATTTAAAACCTTTCAAGCAATCTTTATAAGCAATTTTATAACCACATGTGTGAGGGCAACCAAACCACCCACACAGGTTGAAAACATGTATACAACACTAAGTATAGCAATGTCAATACTAGTGCATCAAATTTACTTAACATATATAACATATTAAAATAAATAGGTATTCAATTCCCTAGGGTACAACCAATAAAACAAAATAAGCCACAAAACCAGGTACATACAATATGGGTGGGCTACAAAAACAAGTCAACCGGCATGTCAGTATACAAATAACCATACCAATCCATTTTAAAGCAAAGTCAATTACAGAATAGCTTAGCATAAAACCTTATATATATATATATATATATATATATATATATATATATATATATATATGAACACACATATACCAAAGACAATAGAATGTATTATGTAAAAGGAAAAGATAACAGGGGTGGGCATCCAGACTAGAAGGTTAAGAGATTCAAATTAGATAAAAAATTATAGTCATTAATAACTAGAGTAAGTTATGTAAGTTACTAAGAGTGTGACTTACTATGCCTACAATTAATCGAAGTTTCATGTTTTTTGTTTACCTCTTTCACTAAATCTAATTATTTCTAACTTTTCATTTAGGCAAAGGTAACAAGGTGTATTTAGGAATCTCCAAGTGCTAGTTTTTCTAATAATATTCCACTTAACATATGTATATTTATAATAATATTCCACTTAACATAACTGGTGCTACCAATCAGACTGTCTGAAAATACTGGCTTCCTGACCTAAAATGCACCAAACATTGATGTTATTGTTTTTTTCTTTCCCTTTGCAAAACTCAATCATATTCTGCAAAGCTAAAAACAAAAGCAAAAACAATTTTCCTCTACAAAGCAGCCAACCAAACACCATAAATAAATATTTGAAGATATACAGAACTTGAAGCATAAAAAACTTTTACCAAAATGACCGGATTTGGCATTAAATAACCTGAAAAGGGTTTATATGCCGTAAAACAACCAACCACTGAACATATGTATATTTTATTTTGTCATTAACTAAGCCATGTAAGCTTAAAATAACACTTTACCTTAAATTTCCTGTCTCAGAAAGATGTGTACTCCCAGTCTAGTGTATTTGCTGTCTTATGCTATATTTAAAAAAAATTTTTTTAACATAGTTCACCCCAAACAAGGCAGGCTGCCACTGTAGATGTAAGGGACTACTGAGAAAAAAAAGGTGACAGTTGTCCAGTGTATGGAATATGCGTTCAGGGATGACCGTTAGGATATCTGCAGTAGATCGTGCTTGTCTGAATCCGTATTGATGATCAGAAAGAAGTTTAGCATTAACTAGGTGCCTGACTATCGCTAGATTGATTAATGATTCAAAGATTTTAGCAAAGATCAGGAGTAGACTGATTGGGCGGTAGTTTAGAGGATCAGTTTTATCTCCAGAATTCTTGAAGACTGGTACAACAGAGGCAATTTTCCAACTATCAGGGAAACAAGATTCAGTAAGGCATTTGTTGTATAGTTTGGAGAGGACAGGGGCCAGTTCAGCAGAGCATTTCTTTATTACTGGTATAAGGTCAGGCGCACAGGCTTTGGAGGTGTGAAGGTTTTTTTATGATGTCTCTCACTTGAGACGGGGTGATGACCAGGTTCTCAAGTGTAGCTTCAGTCCGCAATGGGAATTTAGGGAGGGGGTTGTTTGCCGAGTCAAGAGTGGAGTTTAAGGCGAAACGCTGGGCAAGTAGTTCAGCCTTAAAGATATATTGCATCCCCTTTCCATCACATGCCATCTTGCTCTCCTCCACCCCTTCTCTATAACATGCCATTTTGCTACACCGACCCACTTTAAATTAGGTGAATATTCTTTAGCGATTTAACCATGAAACTAATTGACGTCTGAGCTTCAATATGAGAAAGGTTTTAACAGTATATTTTAAAATATTAATTTTGGACATGATCACGTGACCATTACAGATTTTAATCTTGCTTTTTTTTTTTTAATATTAAGACTTAGAAAACTGGCATATTTGATCGGCCTGAAGAGATCGTTGTTTATTAAAGTTATATCCAAACATTTCCACTGAATGTGAAGCCATATGTTTTTATAAATAAAACCTATTATAATATATATATATATATATATAAAAAGAAATTGTAGTTTGCTTGAAGCATTGCTGGAAATATAAGTGTAGGTTTGTAATCCGAGGCAGGAGCAATGTGATATAGGTACCGGAAGGTGGAACAGATGAACAAAAATAAATGAGAAGAGAAAACAAGAATGGAATCTCAAATCAATATATTAATATTTCTCGTAAAACAGATTAAATACCAGAACAGTAAATAAAAAGGGGTTACTGCCAGGCAAATAAAAGTTCCGGAATAAAGTAAACTTGAATTTTCGAGAGAGATACCTCTAATTTTTTAATATTTTTTTGGTCTTTTGATAATGAGAGGTATCTCTCTCGAAAATTCAAGTTTACCTTATTCCGGAACTTTTTTATTTACTGTTCTGGTATTTAATCTGTTTTACGAGAAATATTAATATATTGATTTGAGATTCCATTCTTGTTTTCTCTTATTTATTTTTGTTCATCTGTTCCACCTTCCGGTACATATATCACATTGTTCCTGCCTCGGATTACAAACCTACACTTATATATATATGTGTGTGTGTGTGTGTGAAGAAGTTTAAAACATGAAATTAAATTTTAGACAAAATGGAAAGGTTAGTATATGGAATTCGTGGATAAGCATGTAAACAAACTAGTTAAAATAATAGCACAAACACATCTCTAAAGCTAACCGATATTTCTACCATAGATTAAGGTTGGGTACACAACCAGAATATCGGTTGGCTTTAGAGATACATGTGTTATTTTAACTAGTTTCTTTACATGCTTATCCATGAATTCCATATGCTAACCTTTATATATATATATATATATATATATATATATATATATATAAATATATATATATATATATAAATAAAAGGAGATTGTAGTTTGCTTGAAGCATTGCTGGTAAATATAAGTGTAGGTTTGTAATCAATTAATTAATATTAATAAATTGATTTGAGATTCCATTCTTGTGTTCTCTTCTCGTTTGTTTTTGTTCACCTTCTCCACCTTCCGGTACCTATATCACATTACTCCAGCCTCGGATTACAAACCTACACTTATATATATAATTATTAAAATAAAAACAAAATATTCAAATTGTCAGATCTTTATTGACCCATGTAGCCTTCGTTTTGTTCACTTCAACCTTCCTCGTCGCATGAGCTGATAAAGATAATATAACAATTTGAGTATTTTGATCTTCAGCAAAATTGCATGTTTTGTTTAAAACCATGGATAGCTATTCACTTTGATTTTGTATAGTATCACGAAAAAATAAATATCGCTTTTACATGTCTAATTGAGCGCGTTGTGTATTTCCCCATAAATATAAAGCTGTATAGATTATGCTACTTTTTTATGTGATGCTTGTTTGCACAGGATAATATCACTGAACTATTTAATCCGCGGTGCTGGGGATAAACAAAGAATACCAAAAAGTGAAAAATGAGGCTTGTATACAGTGTGGTATTCTTTGTTTATCTCCAGCCCTGCAGATTAAATAAATAGCTTGTTTAGTGATATTATCCATGCTAACATTAGTATCCACAGAAAGAGCAGCACAATACATAACATATTGTTGGAAATAAATTTCAACATTAAAACGTGTGTGTGTGCATGCTTAACAAATATATTAGACCAGCACCTAATGTAAGGTTTATGTCAATTAACATCATTGGTTATCAGAAAATTATGTTTATGTACAGTTTCATACACCGATATGTTATGTTTTAAGCTACATTTCTTTTCTTAATGCTATTGTTTGCATGGATAATATTACTAGGGTCTGGAAATAAGTAAAGAATACCACAAAGTAAAAAATTAGACTCGTACAGTTTCTGTCCAGTTAGGCGTTCTCTTTTCTGAGGCACAAGTTTGAATTCTGTATGAGTCTAATTTTTCACTTTGTGGTATTCTTTGTTTATTTCAAGCCTTGTTTATTAATATTGCCCATGCAAACAAAGGCATCAGCAAAAAGAACCAAAAAAGCTGCTCAATACGTAACATACTGTCGGAAATAAATGTCCAATATTCCAAACATAAAGCACCTGTATGTAGAAGCTCTTTAATCAGAATCCTATTTTTAATGCTAAACTATAATTATTTTTATCGATGTATTTTCAAATTTACTGTTTTCAAAAATACTTGAGAAAAACTCGTAAAACACGTCATTACTTTTTAATGTGAACTTATTATTTACGTTTCTTCCTCAACCGAAAGACGAGCTTGTGTGGTTGAATGTTATGCTTGATTAATTTCAGACTTCTGAGAAATGCCTAATGAGCCGAATCAACTTTGGGTATAAAAAGGTGAATTCAGTTTTAAATTCCTCATTCCTCTTTGAAAATGTTGAAGTGTCGAGAGATTACCGAAAATGAAAGAATCTGTGTAAGAGCACTTGCTGATGGAAAGACAAAGTGTTCTCACACTGTGATAAAGTAAGCTTTGGAGTTGATTGCCGAAATTGTCAGGGCTGTGCAGTCAGGGTAGGAAGCAATTAAGAGATCACTGGAGTCTGAGTCAGTAAAACTATACAAGGTGTTTTGAAAATCGAAGGCATAACTTCAGGATTATGTTCTATATGTGATTAGAGCCTCTTTGTGTGGGTGGGGGGGGGGTTGCTTTTGTAATCGCACTCCATCACTAGTCTAATATCTTTTGAAGACAGGGTACAAAAAAAGAGTTTTTAACATAATACGTCCCACACTGTCTGCCGGTGTTGCATCCCTGAATGTGCTCCAATTAACTAACTGCACTTGTACACCCTCAATGTAAATAGCCATGACCCACCCGACTAGCAACGAAATCCCACCCTTCACTGTAGAGGTCCCTAGATGCTGGAAGATTTACAAATCTAATAGTTTAATTTCACGTATCGCTTGCCTTTGAATTCCATCCCTGTTCTCTGTTTCCCTGGCTGTACCAACATGCAGAAATTTAAATGTAATGTGAACAAACATCCTGCTGCCTCACTGGCCTCTATCACAGTTGCAATATGCCTTGTATGGAGCGAACAAGTTTAAAAAACAAAAAACAAAAAAAAATTCTCCTGTGTTGTTTTTAGTTAGTGCTGCTTATATTTATTTGGTCTGTTTTATTCTTTTACATGAAATAGGATTAACATTCACAAGATGCCGACCGCCGTAACCCCCCCCCCCCCCTTAGCTATCTAAAGAGTCACTGCCGATTTTTCTTCTGAGCCACATGACTTTTATATTTGTTTAGTGTGATTTTTTTTCATGCTTTTGTTGGTGTATGTAGCAAGTGTTTAGCTATTCCATATTTAGAAATAATGGTGCACTATCACACACATTTTAGTGTTAGATGTTTACAAAAAAAATGTTGATCAGTATTTGTTTCAATGACCTATAACTCGGAAACCATGCATTTCTTGACCTATATGCATATATAGAACATATTTGATATAAACCAGTTCGGAGCATATGCATATGCTTTCATATTTGTAGACTACCAGATGTACACATGATCTGTTGGTTGATAACCACTACCACTATTGATTTTATTTTGATTTCATTTGAAAATTCATGAACTCTGACACATCTGTTAAGGCATTCTTCTTGCATAACTAAAAATAAGAAGTCACTTTACTTCTCTAATCTCTCCGGAGAGATTATGCAATTTGTTTTTTTCTTTTTCATTTGTTTTTAAAAATTATATAGAAGTATTATTATTATTGTATAGAAGAGACTTATTATTTTGCTATCTAATTTACAAATGTGTTTGTGGTGTGTACAGACACTATGTAAATTAGATGATTACACAGGAAAGAGTCACTCTTTATCTAAATGCTTACAGAGGACACTAACAAATATTAGAGAGTAGTTGAATGAACCTAGTAAGAGACAGCAATACAACTACAACAATTAGCTGAGAAAGAGATGGGTTACTTGTTCAGTTAATTTTAAATTACAACTAATTGGAACAATTAAAACATTTTTTTCTTCAAACATAAAGCAATCGCAGAACTATGGAATATTTTAGCATGTATTTTTTGTTATTAAAGTATATGGGGGGAAAAGTCTTAGAAAAACAAACGTTGATGAACTCACATTTAGTATAATATGAGAAGAATACCGGTCCCAGAACAGGTAAAATGAATTCCCTTTATAGAAGAGTTTTGCAATGTCTCTTTACAAAGATTAAAATCAACATATAATGCTAGTAAACCTTATGTCTGGAGTCCTTGTTCCAATTTTGATCAAAATCCATTACATGATTTTGATTCTAGAAAATGTCTAAGTTTTAAGGCTTAAGGTTAAAGGGTCTTAAGAAATTTAAATTCAGGGAGTCTTGCTTAATTGGTGATAAAATTCAATGCAAATCTGAAATATTTGAATTTTTAAATGGAGTTTGTGCCTATATTATGCCTCCTAAAACCCCTTTAAAATACTCAAAAGAAACTGAAATTTGGAGAATATTTATTATTGATGTCTAATACCTATTGTTAAAATTGCACAAATTTTCCCTGGAGGCCTCTTTGCATGAATCTAAAATCATATATAGCCAACATTATCCACTGTATGTCTAGCAGCTATGTTCCAAAATTTATGATGATCAGTTAATTAGTTTAGGAGTGAATCCTGTACATACAAATATATACACATATGTAACTTTATATAAATAGGGATATAGACTAAATTACACATAATTACGTAAAGAGGAGTGGTAGGTGCCAAAATTAAAGAAGGGGGGGGGGTCAAAGGTTTTGTGTTTCTATCACATTGCCTGGGGAGTTCTTTGATCCCCACCAGACATCCCATTGTCTTTGTTAACAGAAACCGCCGAGTCTCTCCTTGACACGTAACTAGTTACTCAATGGACAGTGATGTCTCTCAGTAGTGAGGATGTAAAATAAAAAATAAAAAAAGACGTAAAATGGTCGACCATAGTTGAGCGACTCCAAAACTCCCTTTCCATTAGCTACTCCACAAAGGTGTAGGAGAGGGTGCCACTCCACAAAGGTGTAGGAGAGGGTGCCACTCTTTTCTGAAGATTACTCCACTTATAATTCTGAGTGTTTAACAAGGGTGCATCAAGTACGACTTTTTTGAGTGTTTGGTATGACTCAATCGAGAATTGAACCCCGGTCTTTCGGCTCATTAGCGAAAACCCTAACCATTGTGCCAAATGGGCCGGTTATGATGTAGCAGCAGACATTTCTGTGTCATTCTCTCTTCTGCAATAATGTAAGAAAATAAAAGAAAAAGAAAAGCCAACAATATCTTTGCTCAATGGCGTCATGTTTTTTGATGTTCTATTATGTGAGCTTCCCCTTGCCCGCTCCCACAGACGGGATAAACAAAGATTGAGCCTTGAAATAGGTAAGATGCAAAAGTGAATTAATAGTGGGCATCCAGCTCCCTAAAGAAGGTGACTCTGATCTAGCTGCAAAAATAACCTGGTCGGTCCCATCGACACTTCCTCATGGATGGTGATGCCTCAGGCGATGGGCAATAAACTCATCTTTCCCCAAGTAATCCTTTTGCTATCTCCAAAAGGAGGAGGTAATGCCTGCGAGGATGGCTTTTTGAGACAAAACAGATATTGCACTTTGATTTTATTTATTTTATCAGTTTATGCTATTTTATAAATGTAATAGATGTGAAAAATATCATTAAAAGAATGAATGGATTAAATTGGCAAAAGATTTATTTTAAACTTGCCCATTATGCGAGGGATAGGAATTGCTTATAATTTTTATGCTAAACATTCTAATTTTAACGATTTAAATATTTTAAATTTAATTTTTAAAGCTTTTTCATCTTATTTTTATTTTTAACTAGCTGGTTTTGCAAAATTTGCTACTTAAAATACTTTAATGTGTTGTAAAGCCGAAACAAAATCTTTCTCATTTATTCATGTAAATAAACATTAACATCTTCGTAATTTCAATTCAAATATATTTATCTTTTTAAATCTTACAGCAAAGAAAAGAAAGAAGAAATCAATTTGCCTTTTCACTTGCAATTTCGAAATAGATCGCAACTTGTTGCAAATCAAGTCGGGAGAAAGGAAACATTTGAACACAAATATTAAATACTTGTCCAGGAAATAACACAATATTGCGAAACAGAACTATTTTGTGTATAATTTGGATTATTCGAACTACTGTTCTCATCTTGGATGTTATTCTCCACACGTTTCCGCCGATGTAACCTCCGACCTTCAAGTGTATCTTGTTGAACTCTTGAATCAGTACGGAATTTCAACAAGATACGTCTGAAGAAGGTCGGAGGTTACATCAGCCGAAATGTTGTGAGAATAACATCCAAGATGAGAACAGTAGTCCGAATAAGCAAAATAATACACATTATCAATCCTCATCTCAAAAATTCTGAACATAATATCAAAATGATGCAGACCAGAAATAATACAGAAATGAAAACGAATCGAAAAGCATTATCAATAACTGGCAAGAATGACCAACCACCTCACATTCCTATACAGATGCTGTGATCTAAAGCAAGTTCTACCGGGCTTAACCTTGAAACCTGGAGAACACAAAGGATTTCAAGATTCGTCAGAGATAGAATCCACAACAGCCGGTGGAAGAAACATCAGTTACAGACCGAAGTCTTAAGTGATCTCGTCTCCTTTCTGGAAGGTATATCACTGACGACCAAACCTGCGTCCAAGAATATATGGATATATAGCAAGAATTTCATGATGTGAAATCTCAACAAATACAGAAATTGGAAAAATAAAAGCTAAGGACATAAGACTCAAAGTCCACCATAAGAGTCATTGTCAACAAAAGTAAGCATCAGCTGACTACGTCTGAGGAATCAGTGCTAAATAAAGGTCAAACGCATAAAGCAGATGCTATACTTAGACATGATAGCTTAAATAGAAGATGCAGCCTTGAATAAACCCAAGGCTCAAGAAGATGAGCTAAGTATTGGCTTTGAAGTAACTACGAAGTGATGATGATATAATACTACCAGCAGACAATGCTACAGTGTTAATGGATAGAGCGGAATATTCCAAGAAATTGGCAGATCTAATAGGATCTGGTGGCTACTGTAAATTAAAAAAGAATCCGACTTAGAAAACAGAAAGGAAGCTGTCACAGATCTTCAGTAATAACAAGGATCTAATACCACCTGCAAAATACAGCTAGTCCAGCATTACAGCAAGCTACCACACCTATTCGGCCATTCTAAGATTCACAAAGATGGTATTTAAAACTACTATCTAGAGAGCATGACATCAGCTCCAAGAAATCTGGATCAAACATCAAAGGACACTACATGGAAACTCACCGCAGTTTGTATACGAAGGGCTTGTTTGTATATGAAGGGATTGTCTGAAAAAATCCAAAGAATATGTAATCTATATGACATCAGGACAGTATTTAGGAGCGACTCCATTCTCCGAAAGCATCTTTTGCAAGTCAAACTCCTATTGAGAAAGAACTGTATGTAATTCCATGTATGTGTGGAAAAATATACAAAAGTGAGACATGTCAGTCACTGAAAGAAGGCATATGTGGAGATATTGAAAACTCGGGTATGGCTAATCACATATGCAAAAGTGCTCAATATGTGAGTAGAGCTTAATAGTACTATGAAAATATGCCTATGGCAAGTAAGCTACACAGAGGCGTTTATATTTTATTCCTGCAGGAAATTTAGTTTGATGATTTCTTTCGAGAATAAAACACGGACGCCTCTGTGTAGCTTACTTGCCATAGATATTTTCATATTACTATATATATATATATATATATATATATTCTGATCTGTTATTGTTAATTATTGGTTCCCATATTGTATTTAATTCTATACTAGGTCTACTTAGGAGGCTATTGTTGCCTAACATATACGCTGCTTCTTTGAGACATCTTACTCTCCACCATTCTTATCTGTCTATAATTTTTACTTTGTCTCACAAGGGTAAATGTAAAAATAACAAGCTAGATGAGAATAGTAATCTGAATAATGCAAATTCATTTTCCTATAATCATATTGCTAAGTTGTATTTTTATCATTACCCCCCCCCCCCCCCCCAAAAAAAAAACAACAACTTTTGAATAGTTCTACAACTCTCTTGCATTATCTTGTCATTAAAGTTTATTTCATCTCAATTTTTATGACTAAAAAAAAAGCTCTCATTGATGCGACCACTTAAACGTGTCAACATTAATTGAAACTTGTTGGGTGAAACACATGTCACGATAGAACTTTAAACAGTAAAAGTGTGACTGTTCATTAATCTGGGTCGAATTTAAATTCTGTCAAACTTTCAATCGTTTAAAAATCACTTATGTTAAACTGGAAAACTTTTTTTCCTTATCTACTTATAATATATAGAGCACATTCTCTGTCAGGATTTCTCTCTGTCCATCGGTGAGAAACTCTTAACTACTTATTTTAGATTAAATAATAAATAAACAAATTTTACGCCAAGACTGCAATTCGAACACCCAACCTTGATGTCTTCAGTCTGTTCGTCAGCATAATTTCACTGAAATATTATTCTGGCAGGTCGTATATAAAGTCATACGAAAATAGCCAAAACAACATGGGTTTTTACGTAATTAATTTGTTTTAAACTTTCTAATAAATTAATATTCAGAAATATACACTTGTAACTGGTATTGTCGAATTTCCATACGTATTTATAATATTTTCCTCAATAGTAATATTAATAAAAATTATTAATACAATTAATTAAAGACCTTTTATCAAAAAACGATTGGGTATTTAAAGCATACTTAGACTTTATTTCAAGGGCTGAGAAGCCACACAAAATGTATGGAAATAAAGCAATTAGAATTATGTATTAATTTGGTAAAATACAGGCTTATTCTTCCGAAAATTACGTCATTGTGAGAGGGTAGCAAGGGAGGGGGCATCGTGATTGTTTATTTTTATTTCAGTTTACACTTATTTAATTGTGTAGGTAAACTTTTGATTCTTTTGTACACCAGAGGTGCAGTTGTAAACTTTTGATTCTTTTGTACACCAGAGGTGCAGTTGTAAACTTTTGATTCTTTTGTACACCAGAGGTGCAGTTGTAAACTTTTGATTCTTTTGTACACCAGAGGTGCAGTTGTAAACTTTTGATTCTTTTGTACACCAGAGGTGCAGTTGTAAACTTTTGATTCTTTTGTACACCAGAGGTGCAGTTGTAAACTTTTGATTCTTTTGTACACCAGAGGTGCAGTTGTAAACTTTTGATTCTTTTGTACACCAGAGGTGCAGTTGTAAACTTTTGATTCTTTTGTACACCAAAGGTGCAGTTGTAAACTTTTGATTCTTTTGTACACCAAAGGTGCAGTTGTAAACTTTTGATTCTTTTGTACACCAGAGGTGCAGTTGTAAACTTTTGATTCTTTTGTACACCAAAGGCGCAGTTGTAAACTTTTGATTCTTTTGTACACCAAAGGCGCAGTTGTAAACTTTTGATTCTTTTGTACACCAAAGGCGCAGTTGTAAACTTTTGATTCTTTTGTACACCAAAGGCGCAGTTGTAAACTTTTGATTCTTTTGTACACCAAAGGCGCAGTTGTAAACTTTTGATTCTTTTGTACACCAGAGGCACATATCCAACGTCTGGAACATCTTTTTACGTGTCGGGAAAATATTTTTTACTTAATTTACTGCCGAGAGCTACCTTGTTGTTATTTATCGGAGTAGACATGGGTCGAAGTGAATAATCCTAATTCCGCAGAAATCATTTTGAGAAAATCATTTATATACTAAAAATAGAGTATTATTACAAAATATTTCTTACAAAAATCTAGTTTCTATTTTAAATAATTTCCCTAACGGCTGGGTCTGTCTACAACACTCTGGGGAGAATATTATTCTATTCTGTTTAAGGACGGGAATTCCTGACGTCAATTTCTGATTGATCCAATTCCCATTCGGAGTGTACGCTCAACGGGGCAGAAAACCCGAGTTCAACAGAAAGTCAACTAAAAAAAAATACATATAGTAAAAAGCAATAAAACTTATACAAAACACTGTTTTCAGGAACTGATTTCTATCTTAAAATATTTCTTAATTGCTAGGCTAGATTTTTCCTCCCGGCAAAACATCATTTTATTCTTATTTAAAGACGATAGCCTTGTTGTTTCTATTTTTAGAGGTGATTCATACACTCTCGAATTATACTTAGGTCGGTGCAAATAATGCGGATAAAACATCCTGAAGAAATCGTATATATACCATAAATAAAATATTACTACAGAATAGCGTTATCAAAAATCTAGATTCTATTTTAAAAAAACAATTTTTAATGGTCGGGGCTATTTTTAACACTTTTGGGAAAATATCATTCTAACTCATTAAATGACGGGAGACTTTGTTATTTTCATGGTCGAACCCTTCAGTTTCTCAGTAGACCTACATTGAGGCCAAAAAAAAGGTCCCAGTTCTGCAGAAAACATTCTGAGAAATCAAATATATACTAAAAATGAACTCCCAATACAAAATACTGTTTACCTTGTTTCTATTTTTAAAAATTAAGTCCATGATGGCATGGATGTTTTTTTTTAGTTATTTTTTTATTCCTGGCACATTAAATTTAATTTAATTTATCCTAATTTAATTAAATGATGATAGCATCCATGTTGTTATTTCTTATTTTTTTATTTTTAGAGTTGATCTATTCCTGTCCGCAGTATACATAGGATTGGGCGAGTGATCCCAGTTCCGCAGAAAATACCCTGAAAGATCTTATATATCCCATGAATAAAATATATTCTCTCTCTCTATATATATTCTATATATATATATATATATATATATATATATATATATATATATATATATATATTCTATATAGATATATATATTCTATATAGATATATATATATATATTATAGACATGCTCGTGGGACCCATGTCTTGACGTAGCCTGGGAACATAAAGGAAATCTAGAATTACAACCCCGAAAACTAAATTGGCTGGAAATGATTGGAAAGATACTTTTTCACCCCCAAAATGCTAAGCCTTTATCTACGCTATAAAAATATTTACGTAAATAGAACGGTCTGGTTTTAGGAAAATAAAACTATCCTTGAATTATTAGAAAATAATTATAACTTCTAATGAATTAATGAGATTGCATATTATTTTGCAAAAGGACAATTAGTTAATCTTAGGATGTTGATCACACACCCATGATCAATCGATATGTTACAACATATTGTTCTATTCTTAATATGAATTTGGCGTTTTAATCTCACTGTTTATGTTATAATAGACCCAACTTTATAAATATATATTTATTTATTTAACCTCAGCTACTACCATTTATTCTATTCCTTTTTATTTCAGTATCTGTTATTACTGGAATCAAATAGTTTTCTTCATCAACATCAAACAGAGCTTACCATAGAATGTATCATTCGAAAGAAAAACTATATTTTCTTTTCCAAAATATTTTTTTTTGTTTCAATAAGACTTGTTGCCATTTAAAAATCATTCTGACATTGACAACATATTTTCTTGAAGGAATTAAATCGAATTGAATTTTATTTCTAAGAAAACCTGATGAACCAGAATCGAATATCGATTTTGCAGGAAGAAAGTTATCGATGGCAAAGACTGACTTTACTTTATATGATAGATTAAGTGAAGATTTATTGAAATCAAAAATAAAATGGGGGGAAAACTGAAGCCAATTTATTTAGATTGTATTTAAAAAACAAAAACACAATTGCAATCGTGACTCTAAATTATTTTTCTTTAAGCCGTCCACTCCACAATATGTCTCGACCCAGGTAATGTCGGGTAAATACAACTAGTAAAAACTATAATAATGTTTAATGTTTGCTTTCCAATCAATTTCATTGGAAAGATGTTCAATTTCTTTTTTTCCTTGTTTCAGCAAAATCTTTACCCAACCGTGGGTCTTCAGACTCCCGGTGAAGTAGTAGAAGCAAATTTTGGACAGTCTCCATTTGTTTTTGATATTGATGATTATATGTGGGTAAGTAAACTTGCCGCTTTATTACTTACTACCCCGACCCCAACTCGCCTCACCCCAGATTTTGCATATATTTCGTCCTGTTGATTCTTTCTTCCGTACACAGGATTTAAAAAAGTTAATAGATTACATTTTTTTCTTCCTACTCCTAGTACTTAGGCTTTTCTGACCATTTGGCATAAGGGTAAGAGTGTTCACTAATGTGCCGGGAGACCAGGGTTCAATGATCAGTCGAGTCGTACCAAAGACTTTTAAAAATGGTACTTGATGCCCCCTTGCTAGACGAGTGACACCCTCTCCTACGTCATGGTGTAGAAGCTAATAAAAAGAGAACCTTCTGGTCACTATCAACTATGGTCGATCACTTTACGTTCTTACTAGTCCTGAAATTTACAATGGTCATAGGGGAACTCCCGTGGTGTGTCGTACCAAAAATCGCAACCTCTGGTGATTGTGAGCGATCACCAGAGTTTTGGCAAATTTCTTGTCACTCCACTTGACAGTGTTCTCAGTGTACCTTTTCTTTAATCTTTAAAAAAATTTTTAATGAGTCACTATTTATCGAGGCTAAAAGTCACTTGAGAACAAGGGTTAATGAGATGGTTAGATTGACAGATGAATGATATGAGAGGATTGAAAATAATGAATGGAACAAATAAAATTTGATAACTTATAAGAATGATTTATGATAAATGTTTATTGACATTGGATTTGAAGCTGACCATGTTGTGCTCTCAGTGAAACAATCTTGTGGCACGGTATTCACTTGAAAAGAAACTCTGTTCATGGAAATTCCGTTTGATGGTAGGCACAGAAAAAGAAAGGAAAGTTGTGGTAAAGTTGTGGTAAAAAGACGATTTCTTTATGTGAAAGTCTTACAACGAGGAACCAGAGATTGAAGCTCAGTCGAGCACCTTCAATGGAAAAAAAAAAGAGTATAAAAACACCAGCAATGTCTTTTCTATAAGAAAGTGACTGTCGAGAAGAGAGGAGATCATCCCCTCGCTAGATTGTCAAGTCTATTTTGAGAGATGGTCTTCTCCTAATGCTCTTCTCCTGCACTGTCCTTTTGAAGGATGATCTTAAAATGCTCATTCCATTCTGTTACTTGACTAATACCATCCCAGTTTTATCTTCTTCAGTGGTCAGCAGATGTCCAAAGTGAGTCCCATGTTGTTTGGTGGTGTTGGTCATGCGATCTGTGTGGGAGATGCAAAGGATTTTCTCTCTGTCTCGCGCTCTCTCTGTCTCTTCTCCTTCTCTCTCTCTCTCTCTCTTCTGTCTCTTCTCCTTCTCTCTCTCTCTTCTCTCTTTGTCTCTTGTCTCTTCTCTCTCTCTTCTCTCTCTCTTCTCTCTCTCTTCTCTCTCTCTCTCTCTCTCTCTCCTTTCTCTCTCTCTCTCTCTCTCTCTCTCCTTTCTCTCTCTCTCTCTCTCCTCTCTCTCTCTCTCTCCTCTCTCTCTCTCTCTCCTTTCTCTCTCTCTCTCCTTTCTCTCTCTCTCTCTCTCCTTTCTCTCTCTCTCTCCTTTCTCTCTCTCTCTCCTTTCTCTCTCTCTCTCCTTTCTCTCTCTCTCTCCTTTCTCTCTCTCTCTCCTTTCTCTCTCTCTCTCCTTTCTCTCTCTCTCTCTCCTTTCTCTCTCTCTCTCTCCTTTCTCTCTCTCTCTCCTTTCCCTCTCTCTCTCCTTTCCCTCTCTCTCTCCTTTCTCTCTCTCTCTTCTTTCTCTCTCTCTCTTCTTTCTCTCTCTCTCTTCTTTCTCTCTCTCTCTTCTTTCTCTCTCTCTCTTCTTTCTCTCTCTCTCTTCTTTCTCTCTCTCTCTTCTTTCTCTCTCTCTTTCTCTTTCTCTCTCTCTTTCTCTTTCTCTCTCTCTTTCTAATCATGACGGCAAAAGTGAAGAACATTTTGACTTTTGCCAGTGTCTCAATCCATCTAGGCTCATAGCTTAAGACAGAGGCAGACAAGATGGCCACAATCATGTCATGTCACACATAAAACACAAATGCAAACTATAAAGTTCAGCTAATTTAAATGAATAAATGCGAAAGTTTTTTTCCACCTATCCTAACTTTATTAACATAAAAACGCTTATTTAACATCAAAACGCGATAATTTGAAATACTGTGTGTGTGTGTGTGTGTGTGTGTGTGTATATATATATATATATATATATATATGTCATCTGCAAACACCCATAAACAGTTTTAGATATTGCTAATTTTCATATTTATTTTTTAAAACAATAAATTAATATTCTGTAATATACATTTGTAATTTGCATTGTCATATTTTCTTATATATATATGTAATAGTTCCATCAATAATAAAACATCTGATGTCGCTGAGAACAGCCAAAAGGCCAAGGAACCATAAAAATGTTTTCTGACTGGTCATTTTTGAATGAAGAAAAAACCCCTGATTTAATCTATTGTATTATCTTTTAATGGATATAGGTAGTGTAGTATTGGTTTTGTTGTCATATGATCGTCTTCTCACTAATTACCTCCTTTGTAAGGAAGTGAGGCTAATCTTCCCAGATATTACATCCTCCTTTGGGGGATGGGGTAATGTAGTATCGGTTCTGTTGGCATGAACAACCTTACCATGGACTACCTTCTCCTTTTTTTGGGGTGGGGTAGTGTACTATCTATTCTGTTGGCATGATATCATTTTCCCAGACATTAACTCTTCCTTTTGAAGGAGAGGATGTTCGTTCACCATATCATTTTCCTAACCTAGCAAAATAATTTAAGTTTTTATGTGAATGACCCTAAACATTTTTGCTAAATTTCTGAAAAATTAAAATTATATTTAAAAAGAAAAACAAAAAAAAACAGAAACAATTTTTATTACATTTGTTGTATTTAAAAAAAAAAAATTTTTACTTTATTAATTTTTCCCCAAATCTGTAAGGAATGGCGCATGAAGACCCGATTAACAATCGAAAGATTCCCGGTTTCGGACAGAAAAGGAGAATGGCAAACTGCTCTACAAAGGTTTGTTACATTTTTTTTTGTAATTTTTTTTTTTTTTTCTTTTTTTTAGATCATTGTTTTGCTTTTTAGGGATATAAAATTTTAAATTCATTTTTTATATGTGACTATGCTATATGAGTTAAATATTCATTTGTTGATAAAATCCATCTGGATGTATGGAAAAATGAAGCAATCACAAAATGTTAGGTTCAAATCAAAAACATTTATTTGGCTAATATTTCATTTTCTAACAAAAACTTTATCAAAGTTTGATCAATTTTCTATTAAGAATGTTTTGGGATTTGAATTGGTTTTCTATATTTTGCAGTTTTTGCACTTTTCTATTTAAATCCAATGACGTGCTTGATTATTTAATAAGCATAATATTTATTTATAATATTACAGAAGTTCAGATCAACATGGTACCTTAGGTTTCAAGCTGGGGGAGGGGTACCCAGGCAGAAAAAAATTATTTTATTGAGTTTTAATTATAAACCACTGTCTTGCTTTCGTCAGCCATCTTTTACACAATACACAATGTAAATGATTTTCTTCATCAGCATATTTCAAAATTGATCAACTTTCAAACACTGGTCACGACATACCAGAGATCTTCAAAGAGCAATTCCAAGTTCGAGAATAGTGAATAACTCATAAATTTCAATGGATTATTTTACACCAATATAGATAAAAAGGTAGCACGAACGGACGTGTATTATCTTCCATTTTAATAAATTAGTTTTTATTTATTAACAAAAGAATGTTTTTTTTTTAAATCTTATTTTTCTTCTTTCAACCGAAGAAGAAAAAGACAAAACTTACGCAGAGAGGGGAAACCCGTCATGAAAATTCAAATACCTCTGATTCTTGTGAATTTACACAATACGTACTCAAATTTCAGTTTAACCCTTAAATGCTTTTTGTTTCAAATATGACACATTCCAACAAAATGCCTATTTAAAATTTTCATGAAAATGTGTCAAACTGCAACTTGTTTCACATCTGCAACAAGCCTGTTGGCAACTGTGAGTTGGTATTAGTATGATTTTGCATCAGCACACCCATTAAATAGGTAATTTATATCTAAGATAATAAAATTTCTTTCAAACTAATATAAAAAAAATACTGCGTTTAAGGGTTAAAGGGTTTTTAGGAGGCATATGGGCACAACCTCCTATTTGAAAATTCAAATATTTCAGATTTGCATTAAATTTAATGCATTGTCATTAGGCACCAATTAAGCAAAATTCCCTGAATTTCAATTTCTTAAAACCCTTAAACCTGAAATTTTTGCCATTTTCTAGAATCAGAATCAGAATCATGTAATTGAATTTTAAAACCCTTTAAAATTCTCCAAAGAAATTTAAATTTAGAGAATATTTATTAATTGATGTCTAATACCTATTGTCAAAATTTCACAAAAATTGGAGGTATTTGAATTTTTACAAAGGGCTTGCACCCCATTTTTTACCCACCCCTTTGCATAAAAATAAATCAGACTAAGTATAGCTCACATTACAACCCCTTACATCTACTAGCTGTGGTAAAAAAATCATAATGATTGCTTAATTAGTTTAGGAGTGAATCCTATTCATACAAATAAACGTATACACATATCTAACTTTGTATAAAGATTACCATATTACCCAATCATGTAATATGCAACGTTTTCGATTTAGAACATTGTATACTAATCTGTAACATGTCGTTTTGACGTTTTCAGTAAAAAAAAAAAAAAAAAAGTTATATTTAAAGAGTATTATCATCTGCATTACTCCTCATTGATTAGAACTCTTCATAAGAACTTTACATTATTTTCACTGCAGCATGTTTATGGCTTAAGGATTCAATAGAGCGACACTGTATTTGGATTATTTAAACTACTGTTCTCATCTCGGCTGTTATTCTCACAGCGTTTCGGCCGATGTAACCTCCAACTCTTTTCAGGTGTGTCTTATAACATGGATGTGTAATGCAACGGATAAAAGTGCTAAGTAATGATAATCAGTTGTAAGTGACAGTCTTCTGCAGATTGAAGGCTAAATCCGAACCAGTACAGACGATAATAACTAAGAATATAATTAAGAATTATCTAAGATTTCTATCGGGTCATAGCTGATGGAACATTTTAAGGGGTTTTGTTCGAAATCCCGTACAGATTCCCGAGTTCAATGAGACACACCTAAAGAAGGTCAGAGGTTACATCGATCAAAATGTTGTGAGAATTATATCAAAGATAAGAACGGTAGTACAAATAATACAAATAATACATGTTGTTAATCCTCATCTCAAAAATACTGAAACCTGACAGTGTATTGTCAGTTTAAATTTATTGAATCATCTGAATATTCAATTTTACCAGATTATTAAAGATCGTAGGAGCAAAAAAAATGTCTGATGCCAGTGATCAGGGACTTTTGTTGCTGGGGAAAGTTTGGAGATACATTGGAACTCTCTGGTTTCAAAACCTTATCCATGATTCTATTTTGTATATTAAGTTGTAATTAAAAAGAAGTACAATATACCTTTATGACAACTTTAATATACAAAGTGGCATCAAATAAATGTGAAATCAAATAAATTGTCTTTATTGGAATGCCTTTATATATATATATAAGTTGTGTGTATGTGTGTTGCAGCATCATAGGTAAACGGTTGGTCTGAGCCAAACTAACTGCAGATTAAGAATAGTCATCTTCAATCTGATGTCCTTATGTCAGATGTTCTTGAACCTTTTTTACTATTTTCTATTATTAGCCGACTGAACATACACTGAACAATTTCACTGCCATGAAACATGAAAATAGGTCAAGATTGTTCTTTCTTTTTTTTAGTTAAATCATCGTCCGTATTTGATATCATTTTTTTTTACAAATGGAACTTTTTTATGTTTCTTTATCTATTTTAGACAAACTATTTTAGATCTATGCAGAAAGGGGCAAAAAGATTTTGAATTTTGTATCCCGATGTCGAACTAATAAACAGTTTAATTAGGTTACAAAGACAAACTATTTCCATTTGATTGGTGGCTGTGTGGATAAAGTGTTTGCCATCAGTTCCAATATATTCTTGTGCGATGTGTTCTTCAGAATTGCCTGATCTATTCCCTGCTTCTTTTGTTCCAGCTTCGTTAGACATGTTGGTCTAGTGGTCTTCAATAATCCGCTGTTTTTATACCTTGTTATAATACAGCTTCCGATTCCAGTAGCTTTTTTCCAAGAACTGCAAGCTTATAAAACTCTCTTCCTGCTGACTGTTTTCACCTTCCTATTGCCTTTGTCTTTTCAAGACTACGGTTAATAGGCATCTCCTGTCTTTGCGATCTTTTTAGCTCCTTACAGCAAGTGGCTTCATGCTTTGTCTGGAGTGATTTCCATAAACAAAGAGAATGCCACCTTTCAGGGTTGAATTTCACACTAGACCATTTTGCTATAGCATCATCATCATAAACCTGAATAATGCACTTATTGATTTTGAATCGTTTTTATTCTCATGTAGGTATTTTTAAAATTATTTTATTGCGATTTAAAGTGCAAAAAATGTTTCAACTGCTGTGCAGAAGAGAACAGTTTGAGAAACCTGGCGTTGACGGCTACTTCATCTAGTTTTATATCAAGTAAAGACATTTTACCCCCATACTTTTGTGATTAATAGCTTCATCTATTTTTGTCCGTGTTGTTAAAAACGTTATTTTCAATCGATTTCAGCGATTTTAGTATTTAATCATGATGAATATTTTAGTTTTAATTAGTCTTAAATAAACATAGTGGGAGGAGTTTTTATCCTCTCAGTTCGATCTACTCCCAATTTCCTCCTGGACACTGGGTGGTAGGAATTTAAGAGGATACAATTTTTCCATATTCACTGTTTTGTTGGCTATTATTTATTCTAGAGAGAGTGAGGAAAACAATCTAATTTATGTATTTAATAGTGCTGCTATTACTTACTTAGCCCAGTGAATCCATTGATTAGCATGCCTTATTTAGAGACAGAGGTTGTGAGTTCGATCCCCATTCAGGACATAATTATTTTTACTTTGATTTTGTCCCAAAATGAATTTAAACATTTCCAATTACAATATTAAACGGATTGTTTAATTTTACTTTTATTTTTTTCTGTAGTCTTTAATGTGATTTACAGAAATTAGAACCGCAGGTGACGCCGGGTAACCCTGTTAGTATTTTAAAGTATTAAATGACATTATTAGAACTAGTGCATTGATGGCGTACGTCTTTTCATTGCTTCCCAACTCACCTACAACTTTTACGATTAAAGCCACTTGGAAAAAACAACAGTTGTCTTGTTTACAAACCAAAATAATACTTCAAGTTAGCTGCTGTTAGTGACAACGTTAATGTTAAAGTAAGAGTACATCAGGATTCTGTACTGAGTCCATTGCTTTTCATTTGTGTCGTAGAAGCATTGTCCATGGAGTTCCATATGGGTATACTGATGATTGAGTACTTGCCTGTGAACCATTGGATGACCTACTTGTTAAGTTTAAAAGACTTTGAGGAATGCTCTGGAAAGTAAAGGTGAATGTTACAAAGACCAAAGTGCTTATCAGTGGTTGTAGTTTTGGAAAGCTCCCAAAAAGAGGGAAGGTCCCCTCGGTTAGTGGAAGGACAGTTTGGTGCAATTCAATTTTTTGTGGTACCTGTAAGCATTGGGTACACAAGAAATGCAATGGAGTTACTTGTAGGTTGAGTGGATAACTAATTTGTGGGCAAGATTATAGCGATGTGGAGAAAGTACATCTGGATGGCGAAGCTATTAAATTTGTTGGTAAGTTTTCTTACCTGCGTGATACCATTGGAGCACAGGGTGGAGCTGGTGCTAGTGTGATTGCAATAATTAGGAATGGATGGAATAAGTTCAGGGGTATTTTGCCATTACTAACCAGCAGAGCGTTACCACTATCGACCAAACAGTCAATCAGGCACGCGCACACAGTGTGATGATATATGGAACTGAAACCTGGCCAGTGAGGGTTGAGGACATGTGTTGCATAGAGAGAAATGATATGAGAATGATACAATGAATGTGTAATGTGAGTCTTAAAGACAGGCTTAGTTCTGATGATCTACGAGGAAGATTAAATCTGGTCATTATAGGTAGATGTGTGCAGAAGAGTAGACTTTAATGATATGGCTACATTGGAAGATTAAATGAGAATTCCTGGCTTAATAGATGTAGAACAGTTGAGGTAGCACGTTTAGTTCACAGGGAAATGCCATGGAAAACATGGGAGGAAGTGATAAAAAATGGACCTGAGGGATAAATAAAAAGCTGGCCAGAGGTAGGTTACTTTGGAAGTCAATTTCTTAAATCCGTCGAACGAATTCTAGCATGTAAAATGGACGTTAAACAGAATATGATGATGATTAGCTGCTGCTGCTTGGTATGATGTCTTTTGATACACAAATTCCACATAAATATTTTAATTGAGAATTTACTTACACAAAAACATATCTTTTATAAACATTGTAAAATGCTACCAAACTCTTGCTTTCTTGACAAAATTTTGTTCCAAATTTATCTACAACTTTTATATTTAAATACATTTGGAAAGAAACAGTTGTCGTTGTTTACATTACAAAAATGCTAATACTTTGAGTCCGCTGCTGTTGATATTTACGTTCACTTGAATACTGAATTACGTTTCTTATTCTATTTATACATATATATATTGAAACAGACACAAGTATTACATTCGAATGATGATTTTCTGATTGCTTTTCTCTTTCTTTCCATAGAATCGTATCCACATATTTAGTCCATCATGGCTTCTGTTCAACTGCTGAGGCCTTTGCAAGATCTGCTGGTCAATCTTTTGAAGAAGAAATAACTTCTATAAAAAATAGACAAAGTAAGTCAACAGGTTTCGGTGTTTCTAGAGATAACAATCTTCAGTAACTACGGTGAATTTAGTCTCATTTTATGAAGACTTATTATTGGATAGAAAAGTAATATTTCAAGTTTTAGTGAAAAAAATTAACGAAAATTTTTTATTTTTTTTTTAATTTAAGCTAACAGTCTGACATCGATTTAAAATATATACATAACTAAATTTTTAAAATGGCAAGGAAGATAACATGATCAGACTAAATCATGATTTTTAGTTGGATCGAGTTATCTCCCTTGCTAGTTTACTTTTCAAAATGGCTGGTAGACTTCAATTCTAAAATTTGCAAAACTTAAAGATAAATAAAAAATTTAAATTAAAAAAAAAAAAAAAAAAAAAAAAAAAAATTCTTAGTTTTCTTGAAATTTTACTTTTCTACACTGAGTAACATTTGACATTGATCAGATTAAATCATGATTTTTAGTTTGACTGGTAAAGAAGATAACTTGACCCAACTAAAACGTTGGATCAAGTTATCTTCTTTACCAGTTTACTTTGAAAACTGGAGGGTAAACTTGTTCAATCCTAAAATTTGAAAATCTCCCCCTCCCCCCCAAAAAATAAATAAATAAAAATTTAATTAAAAAAACTGCTAAAGTAATATTCAGTCTTCTGGAGGTTGAAGGGTCAATCCTCAGTGCGGGCGATACTAAGAATGCAGTTACGACTTATTGAAGACTTCTACCTGGTTATTGCTGAAGGAACGAGAGCAAGCTACCCCTGTGGATTAAATAAAGGGTTCTGTTCGAAATTCCGTACAAATTCCAGAGTTTGACAAGATACGTCTGAAGAAGGTCGGAGGTTACATCGACTAAAATGTTGTGAGGAGAACATCCAAGATGAGAACAGTTGTTCGAATAATAAAAAGAACAAAATTTCTTGTTAATTTTCAGAGAATTTGAAATGTTACTTTTTTACATTGAATAACAAGTTTACATATTATAAAATTAGAATCGTGTTTACTGTAATTACTTAGGATTATTATCTCCAGAAGCACCCTGGTCTCTTTTCAAAATTTTATCTTTTTATCTACTTAAAATAGCTAATAAAAGTGGGTTCTATTTAGTAAACCACTTCAGTCGGCTATGTTGATTCGATCACGTTGAGAGGAGCGATTCTTGGATAAAAAAATGCAAAGATCTTGAGGTGGAAGACTGGAGGAAAGTAGGACGACCCAAGAAAACTTAGATGTACGTCATCAACAAGAATCTTCGACAATGGAATTTTAATGGAATCTATCCTACAGATCGCGAAGCTGGATTTCAGGCTGCCAGAAAACGGTCTGGCTCTCACGCTGGCAATTTTTAAAAACGGTCTGATGCTGGTTTGGGAAATCTACAAGTAATAATTTATATGTGCTATATATTATTTATAGCATTTTTATTTTAAAAGTGGACAGGCTTTTTTCAAGGGTCTGTGAATTCTATGTTTGTGTTTGTTTTTAATGAAGAAAATCTAAAGACGTCATACATAATAAAAAATGTGTCTGTGGCATCGGTAGCCTGAACGCTTTACTCAGATTTTAACTCCAAA